>CM040118.1:410971819-412171819 GCA_022559845.1 Amorphophallus konjac
CCCCGATTACTTTTGTTTGGGAAAATTTTTGGATATGAAGTGTATGTAAACAGATCTGAATTACCCCAAAACTTCTGGATTTAAGTGTACTGTTGTTGTTTACTATGAGGATCCAAAAATATATTCGAATTACCAAAAAAAATTTGGATTTGAGTTTAATGTTTGTGTTTACTATGTGGATCCAAAAAAAGATCCAATTACCCAAAAAACTTCTGGAAAATAAACTGAAATCCTTTTATCAATGTATCTAAAACTACCTGTATGTGTTTCAGCATAGTGTTTTTGCAAGGCCTCTTGCACAGCCATGCATTGCAATCTCTGAAATGTGATGCTATATGTATTTTGATGAAGAAAAATCAACTACATTACAATTGAAGTTTGACAAAAAGCTTTTGTTACCCCTTCTTTAATGAAGAAATAAGATTATTCCATTTTTATAGTGAAAGCAATGAAATACTCTGTTCTATAATGTATTTCAGGTGAACTGTGTATTTCAGGTGTACTTGTATGTTGTCAAGATTCTTGGCATCATATGATAGCAATTTATTTAGTGGCTAGTTCAATGGTAATCCCACTAAACAGGGACTCTCACTCTCCTGTAACAAAATAAGAAGACCATATTCTATGCAAGCACATTACAGAATCTGTTCACGAAGACCCCTCCCTGCTCCACTATTGTAAGTGTCACTCCATCTCTGGTCAATAATCATTTTTCTTCAATGAAAGATTCCAATTTCATGTGCTTCTACTCCTCTGCTTGTATAAAAACCTGTTAGAGTTAGTCTTCATGACATAAGAGGTAATCATATTTTTGTTTATTTTTACATCTGGCAATATTGAAGGCTCGTCACACTTAAGAGTTTATGCAACTTACATTGTGAAGCTAATGACTTAATTTCTCTCCTAAGCTCAATGGTTCAGTGGGAAAAAGGCTAACACATTATTGACACACATAATGCTACTATGGCAAAGATCCTTTTAGAGCAAGAAATTAAAAATCTGATCCCAGAACTGGGTCAATCATGGCCGGTTGTGGTATTGGTAAGCGCACAACATGTTACTTGACATCTAGCCTATTCTTGTCAATTTCAGGTGAAGAAGAGGTGGAAAATGTCCTTAATAAAGAAGTCAGAAGAGGTGGAAAATATTGGCAGCATTGATGAACTTGTTCCTAACAGTGCTATCACACAGGTATAGATGAAATTGATTTGTTTCAAACTGGTGTTACCATGATGTCTCAAGTTTCTCAAATTTTCTTTGGCTTCAAATAGTTTGTTGTCCAGAAAATGATGTGCTGGTTTTTTAACGTTTCTATTGATTGCTGCAGTTTGTTGAAGGTGATGACACCCGTGGAGAAGCAAGGCACCTGGAACAGATTTTACGATCCCAAGACCCGGTGCTGAAGTCATAGTTTTTTGTTCCACTAAAGAATGTGTGACCAGTTAGCACGCAGCCTGACACGCTCATTCGGAGCTGCGCCATTCATGGTGACGAATCTCAGAGCGAAAGAGATTATGTGTTGAGCCAATTTCGGACGGGGAGATCACCTATGTTTGTGGCCTGTACTGATACTGCAGTTTTTACTCTTACATTTTCCAATGCCAGGGAAGTCAGATGACAACTCGAGCAGTGACTCTAGATAGTGTCTCTTTTGTTTCTTCATTATTGAAAAAATTCATGTGTAAGACTGAAATTTTGTCAGCAATATAAAGGCTAAGATCCGGATCCGAAATTAAGATCCAGATCCAAAATCCATGTACAGATCCAGCCTGGAGCAATGACTCTAGATTCTCTTGGTTTCTTCATTATTTTTTTTTAAAAAGTGGGGTAGTACTATTGAAGTATAAATACAAGAGAGGATGAAAGTACAAATATAGGATGTGCAAACCCCAAAAAATGCAGACCCAAAAAACCTATACACCGAAAGGCCACACAAAGACAGTGTGGATCAAACTAGTCCCCCAAACAGTCAAAAAGAGTAGAAGTAAGGAATTCACATTACAAAGAATAGCAGCCCATTCCCTCACTCTGTTACAAACAAAGAAGCAATTGTCTCCTTAGCAAGAGACTCTCTCCGAAGATCCGATTGTTCCGCTCTCCCCCCAACGTCCACAAGGTGGCGTGAAGGATAAGTCACCAAATAGTCATGTCACTCCTAATGGGCCAAGGCCTGCCCCAGTTGGCCAACAGATGGTGAACCTCAGTATGTTGACCAATGCCGCATCCGGTCCTCCTAGCAAGCTCTCCCCACACCCCTTGTGAGAAGGAACAGCCACAAACAAGTGGTCAAGGGTCTCCGTATCCTGTCCACAAAGGCAACAGGTCAGCTGGATGTCTAGAAGGAAACGAAGTAGCCTATCTCGGATCAGTAGTCTCCCATATGAGATCCTCCATACTAAAAGCTTCACCTTCTACGGACTCTTCAGTTTCCACACCTAGTCATAAAGGTTGTGCCAAACTCCTCCATCGGAAATGACACCGTAGGCAGATCTAACAGTGAAAGATCCATCTTTCTCCACCACCAGACCCATTCATCCTCTAAGTCTCGTTGAGGATGGAAGGGTAGTATGAGGGAGAGAAGGAACTGAAGCAGCTCCACCTCCACCTGAATGTTGGAGCCCAAACTCCTCTAGGCAAGAGGGAGTCAAAAGCCTGGGAGACTAACCTCAGGGGGTCTGCAGCAACCACAAGGAGATTCAGGAACAACGTGTCCAAGAGGACTCCCCGCACCACCTATCCTTCAGAAAAGACTCATGTCGCCTTTTTTCCAGTCGAACGCGAGTGCTGAAGACAAGAACATCCCTGCAAGAGAAGATACCCCTCCAAAGCGGAGAGATCTTGTATAGTGGTGTTAGAGCCAAGTCCCAGACTCTCCTCCTATGAAAGTATCTCTGCCTGATCAGCTAAGTTCACAACCCCTCCGCTCCATGCCCAAGCTCCACAGCCACTTACACAAGAGGGCCAAATTGAAATCTCTAAGATTCTTGACCCCAAGACCACCCTGTTTCTTGCTAGTAACCAGTCTGCCCCATACTATGTCATGCCAACCCCTGCATCCCCCTCTATTGTCCAGCCAAAAGAACCGGCACTGAATGGAGTCAATCTTCTTAGTCATTGTCTTTGGAATCCAGAATATGGAAAGGAAATAAGTAGAGATACTATCTAACATTGTTCTACACCAAAACCAATCTACCCACATAGGATAAAGCTCTAACCTTCCACTCTGCAACCTGAACTCAAACCTCTGAATGATGAGAAGTCAATATGCACACCGTAGAGAGCCTAGGGTAAGAGAGAGACCCAAATAGGAGAATGGGAACACACCAATCTCACATCCCAACAAGCAAGCCGCCCTCGAGACCTCCCTGTCCTCCAAGTTCACTCCTATAAGAAGACTTTTGTACAAGTTAGCTTTGAGACCAATAACCTCCTCCAACAACTCCAACAAGAGCCTAGCCATGTAATACTGCTGCTCCCTCTTAGCTAGGAACAAAATGATATCATTAGCATACTGCAAGTGGGTGATAGGAGGAGCACCTCTGCCTATCTGAAAGCACGTTATCAAACCAACTGTCTCGGCACTCTGCCACACCCTGCTCAGAACACTAGTCACAAGCACAAAGAGGAGGAGAGACATAGGATCCCCCTGGCGGACCCCCGACCAATGAGGAACCAAGGGGACAGCTTCCCATTAATAAGGACCGCAAATGAAGCCGAAGAGATGCAAGTCCTGACCCAGCCAATCCACCTCTCACCAAAGCCCATCCTATCTAACACATCAAAGAGACACTACCAATTCACCCTATCATAGGCTTTCTCAAAATCTAGTTAAAGGACCACCTCTTTCTTCTTTGTTTCTTCATAGCAAATATATATGTGCGCCACCAGCAAGTTGTCTAAGATATGTCTTCCCCCAATCAAAGCTCTCTGGAAGTGACTGACCAGCCTATCCATAATAGTGACCAACCTCCCAGCCGCCTTAGTGATAATTTTGTCAAGCCAACATCCCAGCTAGCACCTTAGTGATGGTTTCTTCATTATTGGTAAGATTCAGAGTAAAACTATGAAATTTTGTCAGCAATATTAAAGACTAAGACCCGGATCCGAAATCCATGTTCAGATCCAACTCACATGTCAGATAAATTGGAGTGTAAGTTGTGGATCCGAAATCTAAGATCTGAATCCAAAACATAATTTCGGATTAAGATCTGAATTCAAATATGAAATAGTTGTAGATCTTGGATCCGGATCTTAGGCTATCGGATAAGGATTTGGATCATAAAAGATCTGACCCAATTTGATCCATTGACACGCCTAGGTAGAAGGCACTGGCCTTGTTGGAGGACAACCAATCAAGCAAGCAAAAACCCAGTCATACAAGAAATTGGATAGATACCTCCAGCATGGCGATGTTGGGCCCACCGATGGAAGACGCTGAGGTGTTATATTTTGTAGGTGCTGACTGTGTAGCAAGCAAGCTTGAGTAAGGAAGATCAAATTCGTGTGCGGGCTGAACAGCTGATTGCCAATAGATTACTGGGAGAAGAACTCGTATAAGCTTGCTGTACACCAAGAAGAGAAAAGAGAATCAATATAAAAATCCATAATTTGAAGATCAAAGTCCATAGCATAGCTAAAAGAAAGATTAAAAAGATCAGTATCGTTAAAACAAAATACAATCTAATACAATCTCAAATATGTTCACTAAATTACTCGGAATTCCGCAGATAACATAGCATAAAATGTCCGCTTTTACATGAGAATAAACTAAATTGAATATTGTTCAGAAGAGGATAGGAAGTTAAATAAATGAAGCCCTTAATAGTTGTAAAGAATTAGATACATAATTCAAGACAATCTGTTAAAAGGCGCTTGCTAATCAAATGCAAAGTAGATATACAATTCAAGATTAATTTTCTCAAATGGAAGCAGCCAAAACCACACACTCTAAGGCTGTTCAACACCCCACCACACCCAAAAAGAACAAACCTTTTGCATTCTTCTCTAAGAGGGCGTCCAATTTGCCATCCAAAAAAAGTAAACTTAACTAATAATATCTGCAAGAATATTTTCCTGGCCTCCAGTAAATTGGAAGCCAACAGGAGCAATCCACAGTTCCCCAATAAATGACCAGTGATTTCTCAGCAATAATGATTAGAATTTGCTAGCTTCAATTTTGCACCAACTCAAATGAACACCAGTTGATCTTTTTATAGATATTTGCACCTTCCATGTTTATTATTTTTTTAAGATAATCCCATATCTCCTGACTCCACACCCATTCCCAGCAAAAGAAAATGAAGAAACTGAGATATGAAACAGAAAAATATATATATATTTTGGAGAAATTTCATGCAGGCACTTCTATGAGCAATAACTTTGATACATCCAATGTCAGAAGCGAGATTCCTCTACATAACCTAACTACACAAAAACACTCCCACACATGACAATAGAAAATGTCCGTACAACCCTTCCAAAGCTATTTGCCAATCTTCTGCATCATCACACAAGGACCAGATGTTCCCCAAGCATTGCTGCATGTGCCTTTTGAATTACAAAGATAATCAATTGACAGACTCCACACAGCTCTTGTCCAGTACCTGGTCCTCAAAACAAAATAATAGCAAACATGTACATGCAACTACCTCCACAATCCACATCTCCACCCATTTATCAGTCTCCATCCTCATCCATTTATTGGTCTCCAATTTTTCAATTCTCAGTCTGAGGATACTACGAGTGGATTCTAGACTTGTTTCCACGAGGACAAAAGGTATAAATTATGTTTGAGCAAAAGAGACAAGAACCAACACAAGGAAAGCATATTTGCTTGTGGAACATAGGGATTTTGTATGTTTGGTAGATCCCCAAAAATGGCATTTGGAAAGTGATTCATGATCAAAAAACATGTGGTTAATATTTGAGGAGTTCACTGGTTATGGAGGAGTATCCCAGCTTGTTAGAGACAAACTTTGACAATGGGGCATCTCTCATTCAATTCCAGCAACTGGCATGGCTATGCAAATAGCCTTCTGCTCTGTAATCAGCTGAATAGATCTTTATTGCAAGACCCAGAAAGAGATGGCATTAGAAAAAAATAAAGGACAAAATAACAGGTCATACTGAAAATTTTTATCAGTTTTCAGTTAAACCATAAAACATTTGAGTCAGAATACAACCATCGCCAGCACATGATTGTTTCCCCACGATTTTTTCAGCCAGAAAGAGCCACCCCCCTCACGCTAAAAAAAAATAATGACAAGGAGAATCCTGGCTTTCAGAGCGGTAAATCCATAGGAGACCATGAATATCCACAACCCCCTCACACCATTTGAACTCCAGGCAGTTCCAACATGACCATCCATCCCCAATGGAGCTCCACATGCCAGAAGTACCTTGAGCATGTCAAAAGATAAGGTGACACTGTATTTCTTCTTCAACCCAATGCCAACATTTGTACCATATGAAACATCAGAATCAACCAGCGCCCCTGGGTTAACAGATCAATCCACTTAATGTGGTAGGACATAAATCCCTCCTTTCCAAGGATGGTAGTATCGGTTTCGGTACCGGTTTCGGCCGGTACCGAAACCGATACGTTTCGGTTTCGGCCGAAACCGGTTCAAAACAGTCAGAAAAGGCAAAAAATGTATTGAGCAGGTCCGGTTTCGGCCGAAACTAGACGGTTTCGGTCCGATTTCGGTATCGGACTTGCTACAGTGACTTGGTGCGTTTCGGTTTCGGTGTCGGCCGAAACCGATACGTTTCGGCCGAAACGTATCGGTTTCGGCTGATACTGCCATCCGTGCTCCTTTCTTCCAGAAAGGGGAAAAGACAATCCAATGAGTGTAAGACTGTAGAGTCAAATCTGTTCTGAAGAAGACAGCTAATAAATTCCTTTGATTCACGCACAAGGGTGACATGTAAGTTAACTTACCAACATGAGAACAGAAATGAACTCATTTGACCAACATTTTCCATATAGACAGGTACAGCATTGGTTCCCTAAAAAGCCAATCTCCATCCAACTTGGACGGACACAAAAGCAACTCATAAACAGTCGTAAGTCAATAAAACCCTCCTAATGCTTATCCCCAAGAAGCAAGGCGCCCATGATTTTAGGGACTTCAGACCCATTAGTTTGTTGAATGGCACTTACAAGATTATCAATAAGATGATGGCTGGGAGATTGTTTACAGTTATAGACAGGGTGGTCAATTGCTTTCAGGGAGCTTTCATCAGGGGAAGACAAATCCAGGACAACTTCTTGGTGGCCCATGAGTGCTTATATGCTATGAAAACTCATAGGAGGAAAGTTAGTCCACAAATTGGACTTCGAGAAGGCTTATGATAGAGTTAATTGGACATGCTTATTTGATGTGTTGGAGAAGATGGACTTTGGAGATAAGAGGATTGGATGGATCCATGCTTGTATATCTTCTACTTCCTTTGTTGTCCTTGTCAATGGGAGGCCGACTTCCTTTTCCTCAGTTGCAGGGGGCTGCGGAAGTGGGAGCATATATCTCCTATTCTCTTCGTCCTAGTGGCTCATGTGCTTAGTAGGGTGTAACAGAGAGCAGATGTGGCTAGTCAGATTAGGGGCTTCCTGGTTAGGAGAAGCAGTCTTTCACTCACTCACTTGCAGTATGTCAATGATATGATCATTTTCCTGGTAGAGGATGAGAAGCAACCTTTTGATGCTACATTATTGCTAGAGCTTCTGGAGGAGGTCACTGGTTTGAAGGTTAACTTCAACAAGAGCTTGCTTGTTGAAGTTAATATGGATGACATGGCCATATAGAGGGGCGACTATATTTTGGACTATCACTTAGGTGCTTTCTCTATCTCCTACCTAGGTCTCCCTCTATCCTCAGGCACTGTGAGATGTGTAGATTGACTTTCTATCATTCAGAGATATGAGTCCAAACTAGCTAGTTGAAAGGCTAGACTTATGTCTTATGGGGGTAGGTTAGTTTTATGCAGATCAGTGTTGGACAACTTGTCTATCTATTTCCTCTGTGTTCCGGATCCCCAAGTCTGTGGTGAAGAGATAAGAGTCTATTCAGGGGAGATTTTTTTTTCTAACACGGGAGTGGGGGGGAAGTGTAGGGGATGGCATGATATTAACTGGGGAAGGGTGGCTACCAGCAAGGAAGGGAGGCCTGAAGATCAAGGATGTTAGAGATTTTAATTTGGCTCTTTTGTGCAAATGACTGTGGAGGTTGGGGTCTGGAGATGAGGGGCCGTGGGTACATGTTATCAGGCATGGATACTATAGTAGGAGGCGAGTTTGGGACATGGACTCTTCAGCTCAGCATCGGATTTCACCGATTTGACGCGGCATCTTGACTTGTAGGACATTATCTCTTCTGGCGTGTAGGTCCGACTAGGAAAAGGCAACCAATGCCTTTTCTGGAATGATAGATGTTGTGGCGATTTCACGTTGGGGACTTCTTTCCCCAGTCTCCTTGATGCTTCTGCTGACCCTTTGGGGTCGGTCGCCCAGACTTTTGACTCCCAGCTTCCAAGATGTGCTCATGCACCAACCTTCAGGATGGACCTCGAAATCGACGAGATGGAGCAGTTTGGGGACCTCCTACTCTTCCTCCACGCCTACGCTCCACACTTCGACAAGGAGGATGCGTGGACTCAGAGGTGAGGTGAGGTGGGTCTTTCTCAGTGAGATCGGCTTACTCCATCATCTCTGATGGAGGGGTGCGTCACAGTTTTCGCCTCTCAGGTTTGGAGGTCGCAGAGCCCGTTGAAGGTGAAGCTACTCGCCTGGAGGATCTCCCACGGGAGGTTGCCCACTTGTGATAGGTTGCTCCAATTCCTCTGGGGATCTAGCCTACTTGTTGCCTTTGTGGACAAGAGGATGTGACTTTGGACCACCTGTTTGTAGGGTGTACCTATACACAGGAGGTGTGGGAGGGACTCGCTAGGAGAGCCCGTTGTGTCCTAGGCCCTTGGTGAGAGGTGCACCTTTTCAGTGCGACGTGGGGTGGAGTTGGCCCATTAGAGGCGATCGTATTATATAGTGGTTGATCCTACACGCCATGCTATGGTCTTTGTGGGGTGAACGGAACAATAGAATCTTTAGGAGAGAGGTTAGAGCGGAGGCATTTCTTGTCTCTTTCATTTGTGATAAAATGAGGTAATGGGCAAAGTTGCTTTGTAATGTGAATTCTCTCAAACTCTCCTCTTTTTGCTTTGTGCGGGAGTTAGTTTGACCCACACCATCTTGGTGTGTCTTTTGTACGGGTTTTTTTTGGGAACTCATTGACTATACTTATACATCACCCCTTTTTCATTAAATACAACAGTGTTAATACCCACTTTCAAAAAAAAAATCAGTCATACAACTCTGCAGTTTTTATTCTTAAGAATCTCAACTATTATTGATGTATAAGGTGGTCTCGTATTGTATCACATCAGCTGGCTTGGCACCCAGCAAGTATGAAATCAAGTCAACTTGGATGATATGGTACAACTCCAAATTGGGCAAAACATGCACCTAACTCATTCTTGAAGAAGCCAATATACATGAGTTACCAAGTTTTGCCTGTTGCTTATCACTTTTGGGGATCGTTAAGGAGTGCTATATCGGACCTCAGCATCATCTTGGAAGACTAAAAAGAAGAGATCTTGGGGAGATCATGAGGCCAACCCGATTATGATATATAATCTTATATTTCTTTCAAAAAACTTTCAATCATGTTAGTTGTCCACTATGATTAAATTAATGCAAAAGGATCGCTTCCTCGAATGATAGTGCTATCTCAATATGTTGGAGAAGAGAGATATCAAAGAGACCTTAGAGATATCAGGATATAGTCAGAGAGTTCTCAAGGGATCTCAAATTATGGAGACTTTCCAAGATCTGGGATCTTTTGCCCATCTACTGTCCATCAATTATGATAAATAAGCGTCAATCTTAAATCAAATGAAACCTAAAAGTTATCATGCATAGTTTAGGAGTTAGCTCCAAGCAAGTGGCCTAGAACCTTACGTACCTAATCAACCAAGATGAATAATCAAATTTCATAAACTCAAGTATACAAAGAATAAGGAACCCTGTATCAAAACCACCAGGTAAGGGGAAGAAAATAGATCCACCTCCACATAAAGGGCTAAGTAGGCATACCTATGAATCACCTCCCGGGAAGGTTTTTTGAAAGGTGGCCAACAGACCACAATTCATTAAAAAGTGAATGATGCAGGAGCCCAATACATCACACAAAAAACAAAAAAAACATTTACGAAGGTGGTAAAGAAAAAGAACATGCACATTCAACGGCCCTAGTGCCCAACTTCCAAACATACTACATCCCCAAGCCAAGTCCCTTAATCAAATTTCTCCATTTACATTTTTTTTGAAAGTGGATAGTACCACTGTTTGTATTAAATGAAAAAGAGGATGTACAATAACCTGGATTAAATCAAATTTCTCCATTTACATAACCTGGATAGAATGATAGAATCCCTAATGTTTTTTTGAAACATGGATGGTGCCACGATGTATATTGAAAAAAGAAAAGTGATGTACATGTATAATCAGTTCACTCAAAAAAGCCTATACAACAAAATGCCCCACCCAAAAAAGTGCATCCCACTAACTCCCCAAAAGCAAAAAAAGTAAGGAGTTCCTAGCCTCCACATTACAACCAAATTTGGCCCTTATCACGAATAACAGAAAATACATGGTCTTCCGTCCTCGCTTCCCTTCTGAAAAGCCTGGTGTTCCTTTCCCAGGAATACATGCATATATACCCCTGTTAAAAGTGAATTTGCATGAAAATCTGTCCTGCATTTCCATTTGCATGTATACCCTACTTATATGAATTTAATATCACGTATACCCTTACAGTCCCTTTTCTGTTAAAAGGCCGTTAAAATCTTGAGTAATGAAGAAGACAAAATATTCTATTTATTCTCATAGAAGTTTACTACAAGGGTGTACATGACATTAAATTCAAACAGGGTATACATGCAAATACAACCGCATGATGGATTTTCATGTAAATTCACTTTTAACAGGCTATACATGTAAAAAATCCTTCTTTAAATGTTTATTCTTCTCCTTGACATTCCTCTCCTTTGTCTTTTTTCCATGCTGTTCAAACAAAAATATTGTCCTGCTCTTATGTCCATCTGTTAATGCAACTACAGTCACTCCCTGTTTCTCACCAAAACACATAAAACAAAGAAAAAGCACCATGCTTCAATGTAATTGGAAGTGCCACACTGCTGGCACTGCTGCCATCATAAGGGCCAGCAGTCTGTCAATCTTCAATGTATCTCGTTCTCTCTCCTTCAGAAATGGGCATATCCCTCTCTATCCTGCAATTTTCGGTTGCCCAAATCTACCAAGAAATAGGAAATATAAAAGAGAAAGGACAGAGAAGTAGCAGAGACATGAAGTATTGTGAACAACTTGACTCTGTTTCTGCCACCGCTTGCTGTTGTTCTGTGGCCAGTTTCTAATGCTCTGTCCTCGAAAACCTTCCCCATCTTTCTTTTGCCTTGCTATTGGTCTACGGTGATGTGTGCATAGGGGTTGGGTGTAACAAGGGTGTGAGAGGTTGGGGGCAGAGAGGTTGAAAAAGAAAAAGGAGGGCGGGGGAATAAAGAAGAAACCAGGAAAAGCCCCAACATCCTTAACTGTTATCCCCCATTACTTTTTACACAAACTCAAAAGCCATGCTTCGTTAAGTCCAAATACTGACACTGGTAAGCTTATTGCCCCTGACCAGCGACTGGACCTGATAACAACTAGTTAACCAGCACACCAACTAAAGTCAACTCAAAACCTATCGAGCAATTTGAAATCCACTACTGTGAGCCAATCATCTTTAGTGAGTCCACCTAATTGGCATGCAACACTACTATAGGAAGTGATCCAGACAATGCTGCTTAAATGGTTGACAGCGTTATGACCAGCCAATGAATCATGATACTGAACTGCATAGATACAAGACAATACAATGAGCAAGAAAACTTGGTATGCAATGTAAGTTTAAACAAAAGGGGGAAATCCTATATTTTTATTATGTGCACACTTCCGCTGCAGTTGACTTCCTAGGATAAAAAGATAATTTACAACTTTATATGTGTTTCATTTGTTACCAAGAATTGGATGATAATTAAGCTAACAGCGAGGTTGACGACGGTGATCCATAAATGTAATTTTAACCGTGATGCTCCCAATGGAACTTTTCTCAATGCAATGTGGAACTAAAGCATTCATATTCAAGGCCACTTTTGTATTTGTGGCTTGTAGTAAACACAAATGCAGATGCAGCCTCAAATTTATTAACGAGATTTTTATTGGATTTTTTGCAAAAATACCCTCCTCACAAGTTTATTTGCAGAATTGCCCTTCTTATTTTTATATTATTTTGAATAGCCTCACTATATCACAATACTTACAAAAATACCGTTGCTGTCACCGAGGTTTACCATGGGTGTACCAGATCATACCGGCCGAGAGACGGCACGGCACAGCGCCGGCGGCGGCAGTGGAGGGAGGAGGCAGCGGGGAAGGCGGAGGCCGAGGAAGAGCCCAGCGACGGAGGGGGATATCGTGGCAAAGCAGTAGAGGGAGGACGGGGAGGCCACCTCGGTCGGAGGCAGAGGCATCCCAGAGCACCGGTGGGGTCGGGCTCGGCCTAGCCCCTGGCTCCGCACCTCACCACGCCGCCCGCCTCATGCTGGAGGACCTCTCCCTAGCCGGCTTCCTGACCATCACCACCCTCAACCAGCTCCACAATACCACCGCTCCTCCACACCCTGCCGCATCATCCGCCTGGTGCTAGAGGGCCTCTCCATTTTCGGCACCAGCTTCCCGACCATCAACGCCCTCGACCAGCTCCACGTCTTCAGCTCGAGGTGCATGCGACCAGGTCGAGCCCGATCCCACCAGTGCCCGGGGACGTCTTCGCCTCCAAGTGCGGCGGCCTCTCCCTCCTCCCTCCATGGCTCTGCCACGACCTCCCTGAGATCCAGGTAAGCCAACCGGCTGTCATCGGCGGAGAGGACAAAAAAAAAGGTGCAGCACAGACCGTAGCAAAGCTGTATCGTACCGTGACGCCGGGAAACCAGGTCACCCCGACCCAGCGGCACGGCAAACCCTGGTGCATTCCATTAAAATCTCCTCTTCAACCCTGGTTAACTTTTAATCAATTTTGAAAAAAGACTAAAACACAGCTAAGCTCTTCTAAAGTTTTTCTCTCTTTTCATATATCTACCTCTTTTATTTCTCCCTCTATCTCTCTTTGGCACAATGTGCTGGTTAAAACAATTCTTTTCTATAAGGGTATTTTCGTCCAAAAATTCAATTTCATGCATGGAAACGGAATATTCCTTGCATCTTGAACGGAGATTAACTGTAGGGGCATTTTTGGCACTATATTGATCTAAGGTCATTAAAAATAGTATGACAAGAAGAAGAGTAATTCTGCAAATAAACTTTTAAGGAGGGTATGTTTGCAAAAAAACCCTTTACTATTTAGCATTTGAATCTTCAATGTCGACAAATCACCCTCAATGAATGCAGTTTGATTCCCATTTTATGTGCTCCATTTGAAGTGATGCACCAGACGTTGGGAAACACAGTAATTCCACATAGAAAATGACGATCACAAGCAAACATACAGAAGATAATTTCCTGACAGCCAAAAAGTACAGCATAAACCTCCAGAAAAGTGGAAAGTCCCCTCAAACCCTATATTTTTAATCAAGTTTCAAAAGCTAATTCAAGTATTTAATGCATTAAAACCTATAGAGATTGAGGAAGGACAATCAGCCTACTGATTTTGCAAGGGACAAGAATTCTAATAAACACGGAACATTAAATAGAAAACAAACATAATTGTATTCAAACAAAAGGCTTTGTATGAGCAAGAATTTAGATAAAAATGCAGTATTGGGCTACCATTATGCCTGAGAAAGGAGCAACTGTCTGCATTTGAGAATTTGCTTGCACTGAGGCATATGATGAAGCATCTGTTTGTGTAGTATTAGAGAATGTATAACCCGTCACAGGAGACTGGATTCTGTACTGAAGTGCCTCTGCTGCATCTGAAGAGTCGGCTCTGATAACATCAGAATGTGAGGATGGTGTCTCATAATCCTCAGCATTTGTACTCGGTACAAGTTCTGCATTCTCATTTGAGACAGGTCTTAGCTGCTCATTACCATAGTACTCAGGATTTCTGCATTTGATTGAAAGATAAGGCAGATATGTCATAACAACAAAATGATGGCCAAATAAAAACTTATATACACGGGATGTACCTAGCATCTGAATGGTCATTTGAAGTGCCATCAGTTGTTTCAGATGGAACCTCCAAGTTACATTGCGGTATGTTTGATGCAAACGATCCAGAAAATGAGGCACTAATACCAGACCCAAAACTACCAAAACTCAAATGAGAGCAGTCTGAATTTGTAATCCGGAGATTGTTTGGAAATATTACTCCAGGATTGTCATCCGCCTGCATCACAGATTCCTCCTCATGCAAACTTAGATGCTGCAAGCTCGACATAGTGGATGATATGTCCACACTGACATCATTGACTGAAAAGAAGAATTGTTTTAAAGAAGTAAATGGTTAAAAGGAAATCAAACTTGAGATATTGCATTGGGTTATGGAAAAGCACTGTCACAAAATTTTGAAGTGCTGTAGGAAAGTCAAATAACCTCAAGCATGCACTGCACGGTCCAATAAGTATACAAGGGCAAATAATTAAAGGATGTGTATCTCTTCAAATGTTTTGATGTATTTGTAAAAGGAAGGTATTCATCAGTCCAGCATAGGATCAATTCACTCGAAAGAGATGAATGAATTCATAATTCATCTTCCAACAGAAAGGCACTAATTGGCTCAAACATCCAGATGCTATAGATATGGTTGTCATAATCACCAACAACTGTCTATATTGAATTTCTTGAAGGCAGACACAAGCAAGAAGATGCAGAGACTTTAGAAGGCTCAGATGATAACCACATCAGCCAACAGACTGGAATGTCTATGATTAATCTTACAAGAAAACCAAAATATTTAAAAGCTCATGAGGTTTTTTACTTTTTTTGAAAGTGGTTGGTACCACTATTGTATAAAAAGAAAAGAAGATGTACAGGTGTAATCAAAAGCTCATGAGGTCTTTATAGTAAAACACCTAAAAAGGTGTCAGACCTCCTTGACATCATGCAGCACCTAAAACGTGTGCAGCTATTCCAAAAGGATGTCTTCCTCTCTAAGCAAAGAAAGCACAAGGAGTTTGACACATGCTTGAGGCACCTTGTGGTGAATTTATATGGCCAAAATAGGGCCAAACTGGAAGCCTTTTTCCACTTTTTGAAAGCAGAAAGTAGACAAGTTTATTAAATGAAAATAAAGGGATTTACGAGTGTAAATCTGTATGCTCTCTGAAGTTCCACCGTACAAAGGTCAAGGCCCACACCATGGTGTTGTAACTGAAGATACACATAAAATGGTAAAAAGATCCATTGACTTCATTAAATCTACACGATAATTTTTGCCAATTCCTGAGCCCCAACAGACACAGAAAAGGAGCCTTTACCAGACTCTTGGTTTCGTTACTGATGATTCTACCATTCTTCTCACTCCATAGGACCAAATGAGTTGCATGAAGGATCAGCCAACAAAGTATGTGGTGACCTCTAGGAGTCCACTGCCTATTCCGGCCCAAAAGTAACTGCATCTGGACAATGAACCTTGTCTAATAGAGACCTCTGAACCTTTTGAGTAAAAAGCACCCTAAACAAATGCTCCAAGGATTCTTCTTCCCCTCAACATAAACAGCAAGTCGTCCTCATGCCATCTGTAGGATTGGACAAACTAGTCACAAGTGGGTGAATCTTCCACAAGATATTCTCCATACGATAATCTTTACCTCCAAAAGGATTTTTTGGAGTTGACACACTCTTCAAGAAGGGGTGTAGGTTCCCACAATCCACAATGAATCTATAAGCAGATCTGATGGTAAATATTCCATTGCCTTCCCACCTCCATGACCAAGAACCCACCCTGTTGATGTAACAATTCTGATCCTGTAAAAGGAAAAGAAGGTCCCCTAGCTGGGAAATTTCTCCATCCCTCATTCCCTTGTAAATAGTGGAGTCCGCCACTTGATGGTCTATCTTCATACATCCATCCCACCAATGCCAGGGGGTCAATAGATAATCTACTCAGGTAGGAAACCAGCAAGTCAAAGTGAGGTTCCCACACAATCTATCCCCCCCCCTAAAAAAAAGAGTACCACGACCATTGCGAAGCATAACCTATATGTCTGTCCCCATCACATCCCTAGCCTAAATAATACCACTCCACAAGTGCAAAATGTTGCTCCAGGTTTTTTTTTTTTGAAAGTGGATTGTACCACTAATTGTATAAAAACAATAATAAAGTGTACAAGTGTAGATAAACTCCCAAAAAGAGACCCAATACAAAGCCACATCAAGGCAGTGTGGAGTCAATCACCCTCCCAACAAAACAAAAAGAGGTGAGTTGAAGGCGTTCACATTACAAGTCAATTCTGCCCATTCCCTCACCCTAGTACAAATGAAAGAAATAGGCGAGTCTTCCACTCCAGCCTCTCTTCTGAAGATCTTGTTGTTCCTTTCACACCAAAGAGACCAAAGAGTGACATGCAAAATAAGTCACCAAATAACACGATCCCCTCTAATCGGCCACCTACTGCCCCACACCTCAAGGACCGCATGTCCTGCTGAAGGCCATAGACACACTGGGCTCTGAAAGCCATCCCCTCCCACACAGTTACTGACACATAACGAAGAGATGGTCCACCGACTCATCATCTAGGCCACAAACTGCAGGCAGGTTGGATACCCGGTAGGAAGTGCACGAGCCTATCTAGTGGGAAGCCTCCCATGTGAAATCCTCTATATGAGAAGCTCTTCGGTCTCCAGATGTAAGACGCGAAGTCGTGACGCAACCCGCCATCCAAAATGATGATGTAAGCAGATCTAACAGAGAAGAACCCCTCCCTATCCCACCTCCATGTCCACACGTCCTCCCAGAGGGGGCGTGGGGCGAAGTCGAGGAGCAGAGTAAGGAGGTCCTAAAAGTTGGCACCCAGGTGCCCCCTGAAAGGTGGGGGTCAAAAGTCCAGTCAACTGACGCAAGAGGAACTACCGAGATCGCGAACAAGTTAGGGAAAGCTTCCTCTAAAATGCAGCCACCACACCATCTGTCCTTCTAGAAAAGACACTAATTGCCTTTCCTTAGACGGACACGGACCTCGGAGGAAATGAAGTCCCTACAAGAGAAGATGCCTCACCAAATAGGAGACGTTTGGGCTGGAGCTGCAAATCGAGGTCACAAACTCTCCTCCTCCAGAAGTACCTTTGCCTAATGAGTTGCGCCCGAAGACACTCATCTCTTACTCCCAGTCTCCAAATTCACTTACTAAGAAGAGTCAGATTGAAGTCCCCCACATTCTTGATGCCAATGCCTCCTTGCTCCTCAGAAGTAGCCACCCTCTCCCACGCAATGTCATGCCAACACCTACAGCTCCCTCCGCTGCCGTGCCAAAAAAAAACCTTCCCTAAATAGTTTCAATTTTCTTCAACATCATCTTAGGAATGCGGAACACCGAGAGATAGTAGATAGGTAAACTATCCAGAACAGACCTGCACAAAACTAGTCTACCCCCACAACAAAGAAGCCTCGTCTTCCAACCCGCTAGTCTAGCCTCATACCTCTGAATAATAGGAAGTCAATCCGCCCGCCTAAGCACACGGGGTGAGAGAGAACCCCAGACAGGAGATAGGAAAAGTCCCTAACTAACAACCAAGGATCCGAGAGGGCCTATAAAGGTGCATGTCATCCAAATTAACCCCAACAACCACACTCTTGCTAAAATTCACCTTCAAATCAGTAGTGACCTCCAACAACTCCAGCAAAGCCCTCGCCACATACATCTGCCCTCATCCTCTGCCATGAATGGAATGGTATCATCGACATACTGCAAATGGGTGACCAAGAGTTGACCTCTTCCCGTCTAGAAGCCATTGATCAAACCAGCATCCTCTGCTCTCTGCCAAACCCTACTAAGAACACTAGCTACTAACATAAAAAGGAGTGAAAACATAAGATCTCCCTACCTGAGGCCCCTGCCACTATGCAAGAAGGACAAGGGTTGTCCATTAACAAGAACCGCAAAGGAGGTAGAAGAAATGCAAGCCCTGATCCAACTGAATCATATGTCCTCAAAACCCATAGACTCCAACACATTAAAGAGACAAGACCAGCTGACCCTATCGTATGCCTTCTCAAAATCTATCTTCAAGACCACCCCTTTCCTCCTCTGAGATTTCATAGCATACAAACACTCATGAGCCACCAAGAGGATATCCTGAATATAGCATCCCCTGATAAAAGCTCCCTAGAAGTAACTGACCATCTTGTCCATAAAAGTTTCCAATCTCCCTACCAACAGTTTAGTGATGATCTTGCGGGTGTCATTCAACAAGCTGATAGGCCTGAAATCACCGAAAGTCCTATGCTCCTTGCTTCTTAGGAATGAGAACAATGAGGATTTTATTTATTCCCCCCAAGTGTGCTCTCCCTTGCTGGAATTCTGCAATTACGGCCAACAGATCACCTTTAATAACATCCCAACAATGCTGAAAGAAGACCAAAGGGAAGCCATCAAGTGCTAGAGCTCTATCCTCTGCAAATGGAAACACCGCATGTCTGACCTCCTCCTCAGTGAAGGTCTGCAAGATAGCCATCCTCTCCTCAAGAGACAGTCATGGAAGAAGTCCATCTGCAATTCTCGGTCTAAAGCAGTCCTCCTCAGCAAAATGTCTGGCATAGTAATCCCTAGCTCGCTCCCTGATATGCTCCTCAGGAGAGATGAGGAGGTCACCCACCCGAATGCAAGTAAGAGTGTTGACTCTCCTCCTTCCAAAAGTAATGTGCTAGAAGTAAGTTGTATTCTTGTCTCCCTCTTTAATCCATCTATCTCTCGATCTCTGCCTCTAATAGATCTCCTCTCTGGAAAGTATATCATCATACTGAGGCCTTAGATTATCTCGCAACCTCCTATCATTTGCATCCATTAGGCCAGTCTCCTCCAGCCTATCCAAGCCCTCAAGTTGTTGAAGAATTCTCTCCTTGGCCGCCCTACCCGAGAGGATTTTGCCCTCCCCCCAGGTCTTGAGGGCCTCAACAATG
Source organism: Amorphophallus konjac (assembly GCA_022559845.1). Taxonomy (NCBI): domain Eukaryota; kingdom Viridiplantae; phylum Streptophyta; class Magnoliopsida; order Alismatales; family Araceae; genus Amorphophallus; species Amorphophallus konjac. The sequence continues at coordinate 410,991,049 of CM040118.1, forward strand.
TGCCTCAACTTGGAGACGAGAGTAGCCAAAGAAGAGCTGTCGGAAGCCTATGTAGGATCAAGCCTCCCTGACAGTGACCTTCTCCTCCCTGAGCCAGTACCTCTCCAATCTGAAAATAACCCTCCTCCCTTACAAACGATTGGTCTTCAAAAGGATTGGCTTATGATCTAAAACAGATTTGGCCAACGAGAGAACCAGAGCATGCAGGAATTGATCCTCCCAATCAATAGAAATAAGAAGTTTATCCAGTCTCGAACAAGAAGCCTCCGCTCTCAAGTTTGACCAAGTAAATGAGCCACGTGCCATGCCAATATCTACCAACACCGCCTCCTCGATGAAGGCAAAAAAGTCTTCCATGTCCTCTGAATGAACTGCATCTCTCGACCTCTCCCATGGGACTACGACAACATTAAAATCCCCTCCCACACACCAAGGCCTACCCGAAGAGAGGTGTAGGCTGATCAACTTCTCCCAAAGAAGACGCTTCTCCTCTCTCCCCTGTGACCCATACACCCTGGTGAAGTCCCAAGAGAAACCATCCTTCACAAAGGTGAAGTGAAGAGAAATGGCCCACCTACTAATGTGCCTATCCACCGACACCTCATCAACCTCAAAGGGATTCCAAAGGATCATGATACCCCCTGACCTCCCATTTGCCGACGAAGCAACTCCTCTGAAAAGTCTAACACGCCCTAACTCTCTCAAAAGCCCCCCTCCATCCCCTTCACATTTGGTTTCTTGAATGCAAAGTATGTCGATCCTACATCTCCTCACTAACTCCTTGACCGCCCTCTTCTTCTCAGCTCCTCCCAAACCTCTCAAGTCTCATGAGACAATCCTCATAGAGAGAAAGATGACACCCTCTCCGCCCCTTCCCCTACCTCCTCCCATACCCCCCTCTGTTGAGCCCTCTCCTCCTAAAGAATAGTCGCACACCACCTCTTACAAATATTGGTACAAGCCCCCCCTCACATCTTTCTCTGCCCCCACCTCAAAGGACATACCCACCTGAACGGCCATCGCCCTCAATTGCTCCTCTACCAACTTCTAAGCATTCGCCATCATCTCCCGCACCACCTCTCTGGACATGTAATATTTCTTTTTCAGCTCCCCACCATCAGTGATAAGGGCCACCGGTCCCTCAGGGCAGGCTGGCAAGGTCAAGGCTTCATCAACAAGAGCCCCGAATTTCGAGAGCTGCGCCTCCTCCGAGTGGTTCTGGACCTCTACCCTATTGCCCTGGGTCTGCCATCTTGAGAGACATGGGGTGTCATCACCTGTAGCCACCTCCAGCCGGTTGGCCAACAACTGCCGCCTTGAGAGAGAGAGGACGGCGACAACCGGAGCCACTTTCGGGGCCAAACTCGTAGCACTCGCCCCGACTGGAGAGCCTCAAAAAGGGGATGAGTCAGAGATCCCCACTGAGGATGGATGGCTTGTTCTGGTAGCACCAGAGAATGGCAACCCTCAACACTCGTAGAGGCAACATCCGGCGAGCCGACGACAGCCACCACTTTGCCTTCCCCTCTGACCGAAAGCAGAAGATCCCCTTGACCACCCAAACCAGGCCGCACCAGAGGGGGTACCGCTAGGGCCAAAGCAACCAACAGTGAGGTGGCGATGACGAGCTAAGCTGAAGCCACCGACAGACCCTGGGAACGTAGAGGCTGATAACCTACTAGCGCTATCGGGCGGGAAAGAAAGTCCTTATCGGGTCCTAGCAACCCGATACGAGCCGGATCCGAGTTTAAGTGAAGTGCCGGTTCGCCAACCCAAAATCGGCCCGCAGACCCGTCAACGCTAGCAACTGGACCGGCCCAATCAGCGCCCGGTCGATAGCCATCAGGCGGTCAATTCGAATTCGAATCGACTGCCAAAACAATGGCCAAGCCGTCGTCTTCAACCTCTGGAGCTCTCGCATGTTGCCCTAGGGACGGCGCTAACGTCTCCACCTCCTCATGCAACCAAACACGGATGACCACCGGGACACCCCCCAGGTGCACAGTGATGATTGTCGACACCTCTAAGGGGCTCGCCACCTTCACCACCACGACGGCGTATAAGAACTAACCGGGGAGCGACCCCAACTGCCGAGCTCCACCTCACCAAAACTTCTCGCCAAAAATGCTAACCCTCCATCATTGTAGAGAAATAACGGGACCCCCTCAAAGACCGCCCTGAACCTCCTCACAGGCGGATTGGGAAGAGTACCTCTATTCTCCGACCAACGCAACAGGGGAAGAGAGATTTGTCGATCGTCAAATAGCCTACCGCTAACATCCAACCGACCACTTCCTCATTCGCCCCCACCGCCAGAAAAGAACTGGAGGTGATCCTCAGCACCTCCCAACCACACCCAGAGGCTTCCGTCAGACGCTGCTGGACCTCCTCAGCCACAGCCTGCCCTTCGAGCATAGCCACACACAGGCACCACTTCAACCAAGCCAATCTACCCTGCAATGCTGCCACCGAGAGCTCTCCTGCATTGCACCATCTCCTACTAGCCCGACCCAACACTAGAGGGGAGGATAATACGGCATCTCAATAGGAACGAGGACCCATTTGACCCCTCTGCCCACCAGTAAGAATGAAGCGCAGTCCCTCCGAATGTGGCCGCGACGACCACACAGGAAGCAAGGGGGAGGGTGGCCGGCACCCCGACCCCCCTACCGTCGAGCACCCCCACCAGAGGCGAACATGGAGCCAGAAGTCCCGATCCTAGGATTGAAAGCAGTTACTCTAAATGTTGCTCCAAGTTGTAGGTGCCATGTCCCAGTGTCTTGATTTATTGTAGTATTTCTATCAAATGACTTCTAACCACAGTCCTCTATCCTCCAGGCCAACCTTCCACAACCCCTTGCCAAGTAGTACCAGGTTGAAATCTCTAGTGTTTCTAATGCAAGGGCCCCCAGCATTCTTGATCTTGCAACCCCTTCCTAGTTGATGTTGTGCCATCCTACATCAGCTTCCATTCCTATGCTGGAAAAATCCATTCTGAATAGACTCAAACTTCCTCACCACTATCTTGGGTGTTATAGAGATTCTCTGTGCATAAAGTGACCGTCCAATGCTGATCTGCAGACAATCCATTCACCCCCATAGAAGAGCATGTCTTTCCTACCAGCCACTCTACACTCAAACTTATGAATAATCCCCACCAAATCCCTGTACTGAGAAGCCCCTATAGTCTGAGGCAACCCATAAAGATAATGGGGAACTCTCCTACCATAGCCTCATAATGATCGCTGGGTTCTGAAGAATATTTTTGTCATGTGCAAATTCCTTGAAGTTCATTCATTCCCAGCAAAACTAACACAAGTACAAGTTGATGATGCAACTGAAACCAGAATGACCGAGTTCTACCATTATTACGCATTGTCAGTTAGAAGAAACAGAGTGCAAGTTGATGACACAACTGAAATCAGAGTGACCGAGTTATACCATTATAATACATTGTCAATTAGAAAAAACATTCTCATCACACCATTTTCTAAGGGATATTGATGAACGGCAGACTTCAGAGGTTTATTGTTACCAATGAGTTAAATAAGAATGGCCTTGATGAATGATCACTTGTTCTCCATTTATGTCCACAAGAAGTTCAACGCTGGAGGTTTTGGAGAGAAAAGCTTCCACAATGCTGTCAACCCATGGTTTTCTCATCCCAAGCATGTGAGCCAGTCACCAAAGATTTTGGTTCTTTGACAGCCTGGTGAACTACATTGAAGTCTTTGTTTCATCATACTGATGAATATCTTGCCCTCTCCACATCTTTCTTGAGTTAAGGGATGTTTCAGTTTAAAGGAACTAATTCCTTCACCCATCCATCTCCTCGCACATATGCAACAAATCAATCAATGTCTATAAGTAGTCCTAGGGTAAGGGCCACAAGGGAAAAAATTCAAGCGCTTTCAAAGTGAAAAAAAAAGTATCTGAAATTAACAAATGACACGTGCGTGCACACATACATATACACACATGCATGAGGGGGGATATTTACCTCTAGCACTACACAAATGGAAACCCAATACAAAAAGCAATGCTTCCTGTGTGAAACTCAAGATGTTATCCAGGAGAATGTTGCCCACAATACATTTGCTTAAGTAGTATCATCATTCACCTTGTAGCTTCTACTGCTCATAATGCATGGCAAGTCTATGGCAGAAAAAGAAGATGGTTCTTGAGATATATCAAAACAAAAGACAACAGTGGACACCTCTTGTAGGACAAACTAGCAACAAACTAGAATCAAACATCACTGGGTAAGAAAAATCAATTGAAATTGGACAAAAGTACATTCAAAATAACATCCATCATGCTCAAATCAATGTAATTGAAACTGGTAAGAATTAATACTTTAAAATGAGTGACCATTCATACCAGATTCCTCTACTGGAGTATTTACTTGTACGTGTCTGTCAGATGCTGCTACATGTCTACCAGAGTCCTCTGCCAGATTATCGCCATCTAAACTTCCCTCTATAACATGCATCTTATCCGGCCCAGAATCATCACACGAAGGAATTCCATCAACAAGCAAATTCAATGAAGTAGATTCGTCAGTGTAAACAGCAGAAGCATTATCTGATTCTGAAAGAGGATGACCAATTTGAGCAACTGAGTGCCACTCATCATGAGAGATATCCTGGCTCACAGAAGCACCTGGCTCATGAATAATCACTGAAACAATGGAAATAGGATCTTCATGATGTGATTCTGAAGGCAAAACCATATAGGCTGAGCAATCAGCACTTGCATGCGGATCCTTTGACGTACTAATGTCATGAGCTGTACAGGAATCAGTTTGAGCAAAAGGTACTCTCGTTGTCTTGCTTGGGGGTCTACCCATCTTCACAATGTCAGCCAATGTGCGTTGACCAGTCACTCCAGACCAAGCACTTCCAATTCCTGCTGAATATTGTGAAGAGATGGTAGCTGTGGCAGTCAAGTGTCCTGCATTCTCCATGACAACAGAATTGCTGCAACATGCAAAGCTCATTTAAGTTTTTTTCAATGTGCAATATAAATATTATTATATAAATCACTTTCAAAAATAAATATTATTATATAAATGGAACATAATAATTTGCATCCAAATATTGAAATAGAGGATTGCAGTATTTGGTTTCAAATGAAGTGTATGACCTTCCTGAATGAACTAGTTGCCATGTCAGGAAAAATTATGATGAGTATATATGACGATGAGACACTTCTTTTGGAAAGGATGATAAGCTCATTTTGACGTTTATTACCAAGAATTTCTTTTATTTTCCAGAGTAACTGAGTTCATCTACAGAAATGGAACATGACGGTTACATTTTTCAATGCATCGGAGACGACTACACACCTCCTTCATGAAAATACACAAAGCACTGTTATATATATGCATTAGATTGATAGATAGATAGATAGATAGTGTGTGTGTGTGTGTGTGTGTGTGTGAGAGAGAGAGAGAGAGATGATACAGTGCACTGTATCATTGCCATCCGATCTTGTTTGGGGTGGAAGTGGGGGGTGAGAGAACATGGAGGATGCCTCCACTTTTAATTTTTTTTTCTTGTTTCTATTTTATCAACGATCCTCGCTACACCCAGCCCTCCCATTAATTTCTGGGTGCTGAAGGTGCCCAGCACAGGAAAAATCGTTGTGAACTGCAAGAGGATTCAAAAAATGGGAGTATACAGTATCACATAGTATGTGTGTTCTTGTATATTATATACACCTTCCCTGTCAAACCTCCAACACATCATGCATGGATTGGATAAATCATAAATGTTGTGTTAATTATTACAATAACACCAAACCATCCCGAAACTAGGTTCTTCTGTGGACTGCTTTCTTAGGCTGAATAACCAGTGAAACATATTGTAAGGACTTTTTTGAAAGTAACATATTGTAAGGACTTGGTAAAAATAGAGTATTTTTTTCACAATTAAGTATAGTTCAGGGTTAAAATTTAAAAGATAAAAACACAGGCTTTATTTGCACATTTCCCCAAGTCTTATTGACCCAAATGGACCGTAGTTAGTGGGCTGGAGATTGAAGTTTACTGTACTAGAAATTGAGCCATTAATTGAAGCCCTTAGTGGGCTGTTCTGAAACAATATCCTATTGGGCCTTAAATTAAAGCTTAAGTGGGCCAAACATGCCCCATCTCCCCACCTCCAAACCCCACTCTCTAATGCCACCACCAAAGCGTAGGGTGATACTTGCCTAATACCTCCTTTCTGTTTTGGGTTTCTTGAAGAGAGTTTAGGCGTATTCAGAATGAAGAATACAGGGGAGACTCTATCAAAGCTATTTCATGAATTAACTTCATATACAACAGTGAATTGCACTAGTATCTTTCATGATTTACATGCCTTAAGGGACTGATCGTTACTAGATTTTATGTTAGTAGGAAGAACTATGTTAGATAGATCATGAAGCGAGATTAATTGATGACATGGAAACGGGGGTTTAAATGATCTATCATTAAGACCTAGACACATCTGCATACATCATGATTCATTTCACGTTTTATATGAGCCTGCATTAAAGATTTCTGATCTATGAATCCATAGGCTGAATCAGACAAGAACCCATGATCTCTCCTGTGAAGTATGATAGGATTCAGGTTTACTTAAAAGACATGCAACATATGGATATCAACCCTATTTTAATGGTAGCTCGGTAAGGTTTCAGATCCAAGTACCCATGATCTCTCCTGTGAAGTATGATAAGATTCAGGTTTACTTAAAAGACATGCAACATATGAAGGACATCAACCCTATTTTAACGGTAGCTCAGCAAGGTTACAGATCCAAGTACATTAAATGAAGTACTTTGTGGTTGAGACCTCTTTAACATGTTTACAGTGACATCTTATTATTGAAACATAACTAAATGGATTAAAGATTAGTTACTAAGTTGTCTACGATTATCGTACCACTCATATGTATGTTGTACCATGACGTAACTCAAGATCTCCATAAGATTTAAGCACGCTAATTCACTGTCACCATGATGAAGGCATTAACAGAGAACTTTGATTTCAATTGGGTAAAAATCTCCACACAAATAACATGTGAACTTAAGACTCAAACAAGACAATAAATTGACAACAGTTAATTATGAAGAAGTCGACATAATCAACTGAAATTTGTAAGTCTTAAAGACATCCACAAGAGGCCCCTTTGATAAACAAATAGGGCAAGGCGGAATGGTGTATTCACCGGTTAGATAGGTGTATTCGCCGGTTTTTGGCATATCTGCCTGTAACAGCACTTCCCGTCTTTGATAACCTCCAGAGTAAGTGGGTCGAACAGGGGTTTTACGTTGTTTCGGTCGAACAAGGTATTCAATTGGGAGGGGTCGAATACGCCATTTGCCCCGGTTAAAGAGAACAGCATATCCGCCCTACCCTACTCATTTATTAAAGGGAGCCAAGGAGTGTGATGCTTAATTACTCCCATGACTGCAGGGTCCACTCTTTCTCTCTCTAGCCTTTTCTAGAGAGAGAAGCTCTGGGTTTTTTCCTCGGCTCCATGGCCCAAGGGAGTGGCCTCTCGCCAGATCGTCCTCCCGCCGCCGGTCGGCCGCCGACCTGTTTCAAGTGTGGGAAATGAGGGCACATCAGGAGGTTCTGTTCGAGGGTGGCCCGCCTGCCGTAGATGCTCAAGGGAAGCCAATCGCCTCCGATCATTTGCAGAGGTGGTGAAGGGGAACCAGGTCCAGGAGCAGCAACGGCTAGGAAGTAAGCGGTGGATGGACGTAGGGGAGTTCATGATAGTGCTCTTGCAGGTTAGGCGCACTTGGCTGAGTCGCTGCCTGTGCGCGACCCCCCTAGAAGGCTCTGTCACTACTGAGACCATCCGGAGGCAGCTCGAAGAGAGCTTGGGAGGTTGCTGGGAGATGGCTCAGACCGCCACTAAGTCTTTCCTGGTGGTTGGGCAGGACACGAAGGCGGTGGACAGAGTGGTCGATGCTGGTTTTCTTAAAGCCGGCGACGGCCTTCTCCGGCTCCATAGGTGGTCGGAACACAGAGGGGCATTCCCTAACCCGACCGTGAGGAGATTCTGGTTAATCTTAGAGGGGGTTCCGTTAGTCCTCTGCGACACAGAAAGGATCTCCTTCTTGGTGAAGGGCTTTGGACGGGTGGAAGATGGCATTCTAGGGTACACAGAGATGGGGTCGTGGACGACGATCTTGGCGACCATTCAAGTGGCCAGTCCGGCGATCATGCCAAGGGGTCATCACTGCCAAGCTTGTAGGCGAGGTTGACGCCATCCGGTTGTGGGTGCAAGACGAGCTGAAGATGTCGCAGTCGTCGCCCTTAGGGTTCCGAAGCAGGAGGTTAGAGGTAGACGATGTACGGCATCGGCTTAAGGCGGGCAATTCAAATTTTGCCTGCAAACTGGGCCGTCTCGCGGCCCATCTCGGCAAACCGGAGCAGTTGGGCCGGATGGCATCTCAATTGGGTCGAGGGGGGGACTACTTTATTATGTTCCGGAGACCCGAAACTTACCCGGCTTCGCCTTCTCACCTCTTTACGGGCCTTCGAGGCCCGAAAAAGACCTTCGTCCCGCCTGATCCTACCAATCGTCTCCCCTATGTCTAAGCTTCGGGCTCTGCCAGCACAGGGCCTTGCTCCAGCGCCTTTTCACCCTCCATCGCCAACTGGGAGTCCCTCGCAGGCATCGCCTCTCGCCATGCCTTGGCAGGATGCGTCAGGGCCGGCATACTTTCTTCACTGGCGACCCTCTGCTAGGGAGTAGGAGAGCAACTATGCTCTGGTGGTGGCCAGAGACCAGAAGGAGAAGCAGCCTCTATCCGTTGGTCCGCCAACGGTGGAGGATCAGCAGGCTGTCGTGCGGCAGGAGGCCGTGGACCACAGTGGGATGCTTGCCCAGGCAGAGGGCTTCTCTGTGGCAGTTTGCAGTTCGAGGCGAAGCAGTCCCAAGAGTAGGAAGCTCCGCCAATGATGGGGCACCTTCCGGTGATAGCCTCCCCAGCAACTGGTGGGCCTCTTCAGCCTCTGTATTCAGCCTATGTTCTTGCTCTGCCAAGAGCGCCCGCTTCGGGAGATGTAGATGCCCATCTTTTGGATGCACCCGCCAACATCTCATGGCCTAACCTAGGTGGGGCCGTCCAAGAATGTAACGACTAGGAGGTTGGGGAGAAGCCTCCAACAACGGGGCTGATAGTAGATCCGAAGTTGCCGGGAGGACTGGTTGCTCTGATTACGACAAGGGAGGAACCAAAGGCAAACTCCTTGTTGGGGACTAAGTGAAGGAACTGGTGGGGAGGATAGAAAAAATTTATGGAAGAGCATATGAGAGAACTGGCTGAGCATGTTGGTACTTCCTTTGAAGCCGGGACCGAAGAAGATGAGAAAATGGCATTCTCAAAAATGAGGATGAGGTGGGATGCTTCCATTCGACAAAGAGAGAGGAAAGGGAGGTGGAGGGTGGTGAGGAGAAGAGGTCTATCCCTCTGTCTTAATGAGGATAGTCTCTTGGAATGTGAGGGGGTTAGGGGGATGAAGAAGAAGAGGGTGATGAAGGAGCTAATCAAGAGATGTAAGATTGACATTCTTTATATCCAAAAGGCCAAATCCGAAGGGGATGGAGAATCCCTTATGAGGGAGTTCGGGGTGCTACATTCCACGGGAGTTGTGTCCCTGACAGAAGGCAGGTCCTAGGAATTATGATCCTCTGGAACCCTTATAAGGTTGAAGAGGTGGTGCTAGACAGACAGGTGAGCAAATGGGTTATCTCCCTTCACTTCATTAATGTGAAAGATAATTTCTCTTGGGACTTCACAAAAGTGTACGGTCCCCAAAATAGAGAGGAGAAGCGACTTCTATGGGAGGACTTGGTCGGTCATCAACATTCCTCGATCCAGCCATGGTGTGTTGGTGGGGACTTCAATGTGGTGGCGGCCTCATGGAAGAGGACAGGGGAGAGTGCCTTTGTAGGAGATATGGAGGACTTCACCGCCTTCGTTGACGAGGTGGCTTTGATGGACATCGGCATGGCATATGGTCAATTCACTTGGTCTAACATGAGAGTTGATGCTTCTTGCTCCATGTTGAACAGATTCCTAGTGTCTGTTAATTGGGAGGATCCCTATCCTCATGTGCAAGTGCTCCCTTTGGCCAAATCAGTGTAGGATCACAAGCTCATTCTTTTGAAGACCATCCGATTGCAGAATAGAAGGTTTAGTTTCAAACTGGAGCAATTCTGGTTCAAGGAGACAAATTTCATGGACATTGTCAGAGGAGCATGGATCTCACAGGCTACTGGTAGGTTTGCTATAGCTACTATGGTGTTGAAGCTGAAGCACACTGCTTAGGTCCTCAAGACTTGGGGGACAGACAAAACGCTCCCGAAAAAGAGAGCTAAAGACAAAATTCTTCAGCAGATTGAAGGCCGAGACAGTTTGGAGGAAGCAAGACTCATGGATGCAGTGGATAGAAGTCTCAAGGATTCGCTTAGGTGCCAGTTTGATGAGACCCTCTCGAGGGAGGAGATCTATTGGAGGCAGAGATGAGGGACAGATGGATCAAAGACGGGGACAGGAATATTGCTTACTTCCAATGCATTGCCTCAGAGAGGAGGAGAGTTAGCATCATTACTTGCATCAGGGTAGGGGACCTCTCCGTTTCGCCGAATGAGCAGATCAGGAGTCTGGCGAGAGACTTTTACTCCAAACTGTTCACGGAGGATGACCATGTTAGGCCGAGGATTGTAAATGATATCCTTCCCCATCTCTCACTGAAAGAGAGGGACGCTATCTCACAAAGTTTTATAGAGGAGGAGCTTCGCTCGGTAGTCTTCTCTCTCGCAAGTGACAGAGCTCCAGGGCCAGATACATTCCCATTGACCTTCTTTCAAAAGTGTTAGAATGTCATCAAAGTTGTGCTTTTGACAGCTGTGAGGGAGTTCCAGGAGGGGAGGGCGTATTTGAGACATCAATAAGACCCTCTTGATCCTTATCCCCAAGAAACATGGAGCCAAAAATTTGCGCGACTTCAAGCCCATTAGTCTTTTGAATGACACCTACAAGATTATCACCAAGATGCTGGCTGAGAGTTGCTTTCAGGAAGCCTTCATCGGGGGAAACATATTTAGGATAATTTCTTGATGGCCCATGAGTGCTTATTTGACATGAAGACTTAGAGGAGAAAAAGAGTAGTCCTCAAATTGGACTTCGAGTTAGCTATGCCTATTTGATGTGCTGAAGAAGATGGGCTTTGGAGAGAGGTGGATCGGCTGAGTCTGGGTCTATATTTCCTCTACTTCCTTTGTTGTCCTTGTCAACTAGAAGCCGACTCCTTTTCTCCACAATGGTAGGGGGCTCCAACAGAGAGATCCTATGTCTCCTCTTCTCTTTATATTTGTGACTCATATACTGAGTAGTAGGGTGTGTCTAAGAGCAGACGCTTGTAGTCTGATCAGGGGTTTTCAGATAGGGTGAGGTGGTCCCTCAGTCACTCATTTGCAATATGCATATGATACTATCGTGTTCCTGGCTGAAGATGTGTAGCAGTTTTATGTGGCCAGACTTTTGCGGGAGCGACTGGAGGAGATCACTGGGCTGAAAGTTAACTTCAACAAAGGCAGGTTTCTTAGGGTTAACATTGAAGACAAGACTCTTCAGAGAGCGGCATGTATTTTGAGCTGTCACTTAAGAGCTTTTCCTATCTCCTACCTAGGTCTCCCTCTGACCACAAGTGCTCTGCAATGTGCTGATTGGCTTCTTATCTTACAGAGACATGAGCCCAGGTTGACTAGATGGAAGGCTAGATTGCTATCTTATAGGGGCAGATTAGCACTTTGCACATCAATTTTGGGTAGCTTACCTATTTATTTTCTCTCGACATTCCGGATCCCGAAGACAATGGTGAAGAAGATTGAGTCTCTTCATGAGAGGTTCTTTTGGGGTAGGAGTGGGGGGAGATGTAGTGGTTGACATGACATCAAGTGGGATAAGGTGGCTACCAATAAAGAAAAGGGAGGCATGTGGATCAAAGATGTGAGAGACTTTAATCTGGCTCTCTCGTGCAAGTGTGGAGACTAGAGACAGGAGATGATGGGGTGTGGGCACAGGTTATCAGGCGGAGATATTTTGGGAGGAGGAAAGTTTGGGATATGGATTCAACAGCACAGTCTCGAACTTCACCGATTTGGTGAGGCATTTTGGCTTGTAAGGATGTTATCTCGTCTAACGTGCAAGTCCGACTAGGGAAAGACAACCGGTGCCTCTTTTAGAAGGACAGATGGTGCGATGACTTCACGTTGGTTACTTCTTTTCCCAACCTCTTTGTAGTTTCAACTGACCCTTTGGGGTCAGTCGCCAAACTTTTGACTCCTAGTCCTAGCTTTCAGAAGGCGCCTGGGTACCAACCCTCAGGAGGGACCTCAGGAGGGACAAGATGGAGCAGCTCCAAGACCTTCTACTCTTCCTCCTTGCCTATGCTCCTCATTCCGATAGGGACGATGCGTGGACCTGAAGGTGGGGTAAGGAGAGGACCTTCTCAGTGAGTTTGACTTACACCATTATCTCTAACAGAGGGGTGCGCCACCGCCTTGCCCCTCATGTTTGGAGACCACGAAGTCCACTGAAGGTGAAGGTCCTTATTTGGAGAATTTCTCACGGGAGGTTGCCCACTCGAGACAAGTTGCTCCAATTCCTCCCGGGTATTCAACCAACTTGCTGCCTATGTGGACAGGAGGACGAGACCATAGATCACCTGTTTGTAGGTTGCTCCTATTCAGAGGAGGCATGGGAGGGGATTACTACGAGAGCCTATCGTGTCCTTGGCCGACAAAAAGAGGTGTATCACTTCATTTCGACGTGGAGTAGGTGGCCCCTTAGAGGAAATTGTATTATGTGGTGGCTGATCATGCATGCCACTCTTTGGTCTTTGTGGGGTGAACGGAATAAGAGAATCTTTAGGAGGGAGGCTAGAGCAGAGGACTCTCTTGTTTCCTTCATTTGTGACAGAATGAGCGAATAGGCGGAGTTGCTTTGTAATGCGAATTCTCTCAACTCTTCTCTTTTTGTTTTGCTGGGGGGGGAGGGTTAGAGTGTCCCACACCATCTTAGTGTCTTTTGTACAAGGACTTTTTTGGGTGCTCACTGCCTATACTTGTACATCCCATTTTTCTTTTAATACAATAGTGAAACTACCCACTTTAAAAAAAAAAGTTGCCCCATGAAATGAATGAATAAATGGACTAAGATGATAATAATGTTATTTTAAGATGTATATTTTGAGGACTGACTCTTAAAAGAAACTAAAAACTATCGATTGTGATTAAGAGATCTATAGTATACTTCCTGCATGGTGATGAGACGACTGAGGATTGATTTGATAAGTCTACGTTTCAGTGTATAATTTCAAATTATTATGGGCATGTTGGGAGTGGTCAGATTCATAAACTAGTCTTTGTTTTAAGATGACTGCAAGGCTTGCCTGAACATATATATAAATAGCAAGCTAGCATATGTTGCAGCAATAAGATCCCATGATTCCATGTTCTTTTTGTGATTATGATTCCAAGTGTCACTAGTTTTATTTCGAGTCTCATCTCATACAAGTCTTGCATTATGACAATATATGCAAATTAATGTATGAAAGATGATATCTTACAAATGGAATACAAAAGAGATTTAAGCTGCAAAGGTGCACTTATGAACATGATCTTAGTGCGTATTTACTTGACGGTAGTATTTAATTATGTCCTTTGTTAAACGATTCTTATGAAATCATGTAGATGCATGCTATATATGATTTACATAAGTTGATGAATGAAGGTGTAAACTTAAGAAGGCGTTAGCATTATGAATTGAAACACCAAAACATAAACCTTATCACCTTGATGATGAAGATTATGATGAATATACTAAGATAGTCATGAAGAAACCCCTAGCAACTTAGTGGCTGTTTAAGAAGTATGAATGTACATGTTCATTTAAAGATTATGAACCAAGATATGAGATTACAGATTATAAACTATGATATAAACTTAAAGATTTATACCGAAACATGGATTTCTCGAAGTGTGATTTATTTAAGATTAGGAAGTGAGAACACTTCCTTGGCGGGACAGGCCCATACGATATGTTCCTTGGGGATAGAGAACATAGGGTCAGCTCCATACGACTTGTGCCACAATCATGACACGAAGCGTCCCTTCTTAAGCAGGGTCTAGAGTCCAGACACGGGACATGACTGACTAGGGCAGTGGGTGGAGACTCACTTTCGATTCTTGAATAATCCACATCACTTCTGGTTCTATTGTAACAAAGGATTCCCTTTTTATGTGAAAAAGACCCGTATCAATAATTATGATCTTACGTATGGACAATTCCTCAATATCTTGATCTCATAGTTCGAGAGTACATGTCACAGGTTAGCCTAACGACCTGTCTCTCCTTTTGGAGTATCCGGAGTCTTGTTAGAACTGTTAGGTAGTAGCTAAGGGATTGAGCCAGTGAGCGATCCACTCAGTTGACTTTTATGATGCCTAATGAGTGGTTATCCATGTTACTTCGGGGTAAGGAATGAACCAATAGTCGGAGATCTGACTGACTATGAAAGATGGACCAGCCATATAATTAAGAAAAATGAGGATCAAAGCAAGTGTCTAATCATCGGCCCATCTCCTCCAACCTATAATGGTTCAAGATTACGATATGATTTTTTTGAAACGTGGATGGTACCATAAATATATTAGAATATGATATGAATTATTATTTGATTTCTTAATGAATTATGACTTATTGGAAAACATAAGGTATCAACTAACTTATTCTTTTTTAAGATTCTTCTTGACATTTTAATAATGTTAGGCATTGCATTTGCAGCTGTGCATCTGAAAGATAAGAGGATAAAGAAAGAAAATGATAAAAGAAAAAGTGAGGAAAGAGCGAACATAGGTGGCATGGGATAGGAGGATCTAGGAGGTAAATGATCCCTACCAAGTCCTGTGACTCAAACAAGTTTTTTTTTCAGGCAAAAGTTCACTGAAATAAGAGTACAGTCACCACATGAGTTCAGTGATCTGCAATACAGTTGGTCGGTACCATAGTTTGTGCTTTCAATTGTACCTTTCTTTGTAGATATGCATTCGTACTTTAAATTCAGTATACTATTGGACATGATAGTAAAATGCCAGTTGTGTTCTTTTAAGTGGCTTCTATATTTTTGATGTATTTGGATATTTATTTTGATTACAAGTTGTGCACCACCCGTCGATCTAAGATAAGGCGGACATTAGTCCAAGTGGTGGATTCCAATGAAAGTGGGGCTGTTACACTTGGAGTTAGAGGGACTGTCACAAAGTCCCTGGATATGAGCTGAAAGGTCAAAATAACCATATAGGTTATGCATTTAATACTCAGACCACCAGGAAGTAATCTGAGATGTTCAGCTAGCCATTACAGGAAAAGGAAAGGAGGCAAGTTTAATAAAGAGATACGTGATCTTCCTGGTGGTATTTATCAACCAAAAAGTGAATATTGTTCTAGAAAATAATTGCATGCATTTTTTTGAAAGTGGGTAGTACCTCAAATTGTATTAAAAATAAAAAAGGGATGTACAAGGATGGCCAGTGTGAATGTTAATTATTCTTATAAAATGAATTTCTTCCTCACAGACAATTCTCGACTCATCCAGTCATCCTTTAACTGAGTATGCTCGCATAATATAAATGCAAGTAACTTTGCAAAGTAATAACTGGTGTGGGAAGGAGGATACCTTCTCAATCAGATCAGCCCACACTTTCATATCCGATGGAGGGGTGTGCCACCACCTTGCCCCTCAGATTTGGTCCCCCAAGACCCCTCTGAAGGTGAAGCTTCTCACTTGGACGATTTCCCATGGGAGGTTGCCCGCCCGGGAATGGCTGGCCTCATTCATTCACGGTTTACCCTCTACTTGTTGTCTGTGTGCAGAGGAGGATGAGACCCTAGACCACCTATTTGTAGGATGCACCTATTCATGGAAAGTATGGGGGGAGCTCACTAGGAGGACACAGTGTGGTGTTGGCCTACAAAGGGAGGTGCATCATCTCATAGATAAATGGGGTAGAAGTTGGAGCCCAAGAGGGGATAGAATTGTATGGTGGATGATTCATCACACTAAATTGTGGGCAGAAAAGGAACAACAGAATTTTTAGAGGGGAAGCTAGAGCAGAGGAGAGTCTAGTTGTTTTTTTTTTCTTGTGAGAGAGTGAGAGAGTGGGCGGAGTTATTGTGTAATGTGAACTCTCACCACTCTTCCATTTTTGTTTTGTTGTGGGGGTAATGTGGGTCACATTGTCTTGGTGTGGACATCTTGATGTATAGGTTTTTGAGAACATATTGACAATGTTTGTACATCCCTCTTTTACTTTTAATACAATAGTGGTACCACCCACTTTCAAAAAAACTTTTCAAAGGGATAACTATGTACCACTCTTTGTTAGAGCCCATGCATAGATTAATAACCACAAAATGCAAATAATGTTCGGTTGGCAATTCTAAAAACAGAGTAAGGAGTACAGATTAGCATTAACATTATAACAAAAAAAGGTAAAAGGTTGATATATTAGCAGCATCTTTGGGTCTGACATGTAAAAAAAAAAAAAAAGAGAGAAAACTAATTGAGGGAAAAAGTGAGACTAAAAAAAATTCAATAAGTAACTTCAAAATCTAGAACAATCTAATTTCCAAGACAACAGAATCCATTTCAAAGAAATAACATCCCCATTAATGTTAGTTATTATATGTGCAAGAAGTTTAAGAAACTTTCTAAATCAGATGACATTCTATAGTCCTACTCTCTGGCAATTGAACAGCAAAATGGAGATCTCCTATCACTTTTCACTACTACTATCCGGTGCAGTTGAAAAGTGAACAAATGTTGTATTCCAGTGCGAAAGGTGAGATAGCCAACATGACAACAAGCAACTTTAGCAGGCAGTGGCATTCATGAGCTGCACATCATAACTAGCAATTACAAGGAAAACTGCAGGTAACATTGAGCAGAGAAAAAATTTACAGGTATCTCTTCCAAATTTTGCTACAACTGACCTTAGAGGTGCAGAGCTCTTGGTGGAACCACCCTCACCAACACCAGACACAATCACTGAAGAAATGGAAATAGCATTTGGCCCATTTTCTTTTCTGTGCATGGGTTTACTGCGATTTCCTGCATAGTCTGAAACAGTGTAGTAGATGAGCATAAAATGCCAAAAAGTCTTGAATATTTTAATTAGTTTAATACATGAAGTAAAATATAGTGATAGCAAACACATACCACTGGAGCTGACCTGTGTAGAACCCATACAGCCAGAATAGTCAGCAAGACCTCTAGGTCCACGAATCGAACTACTATTAACTCCTCGAGTTCTGGATTCTCCATTATCCTTGGTCTGAACAAAGGACAGATGGGAGTCGTGAGTATTCAAAGAATAGTTTGAACTGAAATAAATAATACATATTCCATGTTGTGAAGAAATGCACAAGGTGTTTTTTAAGAAATGTAACTAAATAGAAAAACAGTATACAGGCAATCCAAATGGAAGCTCCTTTTCCATGACATGCATGTTTTTCTAGAGATGATTCCTTCCCTTGCATGATCAAAGTCATCAACGATTATCTGAGATGATCCACTTATATAATGGTGTTTATATTATTATAAAAACCACTAGATACAAGGAGTAAGATGTTAAGAAACATAATATCACAAAGGGAGTATTTTTCTCTCTGCTCGGAGATAATAAGCTCAGAAGGACAATTCAGCATACGGATGACTACGGAAGCTAGAGAATGAATAGCACCAAGATAAAAGCATAAATATTAACTGAGAAGCACGAAAGATAGGTGCCAAGTAAATCAAAAGTGTTGTGTATGTTTTTTCGAAAAGTCAAAAGTCTTGAGTATGTTACAAAAGCTATATATTACACAAGTACAATAAAACTAACTGGACGTAATCATCATCATCATCATCATCATCAGAGCCTTATCCCAATTAATTGGGGTCGGCTACATGAATCCTGTTCCGCCAAAGATTTCTATCAAGTGCAATATTCATATTTAAACTCAAGGAACTAATGTCCTTCCTAATAACATCGTACCATCTCATTTTAGGTCTTTGATTTTATTCATAATCTTTCTCCTTTGAAAATTTTATCATGAACCATGCATGCTATTCATCTAGACTAACACCAGGAAAACAACTGATTGGATGCCCTTTCTATATGTAGCTTCCAATTACAGTCTTTGAAAGGCCCAACAAGAAGGAAGTTACTACTGGAGAGCACTTGAGATCAGAAATTCAACAACAATAGATTGATGAGTTGTATGCACTCACCTCTTTTTTCTTTTCACGTTTGCTCTTGACCTCATGGAAGGTGTCTACATGATAGAAAAGCGGGGAAACAACGAAAAAGAAAAGCAGTTAGAGACAAGGAGCTGCTGGGATTAGTCCGTAATCTTATGATACAAAAACTGCAATTAATCAAGTCAATATGAAAAAAATACTTTTAATACCAATTAGTAAAGAAGAGTGCATGTTCAATAAAGGGGGAAAAGGATGAGTAAAAGGCAAATGATGTATGCATTGAAATGAAAGGGCCAAGTGTTTATCCCTTGTTTGGCATAGAAAAAGTTGTCCGCTACCTTTGCAGATAAAACCAATAAGATGGAAAGCCATCCAGTCACTGCATCCACACCGACGAAAATCTCTATTTCGACATGCAACCACGGTCAAGAGACGCAAACAGAAAAGAAGTAGAACAAGTACAAAACTTCAAGTTTTAATTTATCCCTGACGGCGACCAAACACCTCCACACAATTACAACCCCCCCCCCACACACCCCCAACCCAGAGCCAAAGTAGGGATGGAAGCTTCAAAAAATGGGACATTCCTCTCTTTGCTCTCCTACTCCTACCCCGCAGGTAGACTCGGAAAAGAAAACCACAAGACTGCAACGACGAAACCCGCGACCAGGTGCACGCACATTCAGAAATCGACCACCCTGCAGCGAATCCTCTTGCCCTAAACAGTTCTTGCTGAAACCTCTGCCGGCGTTTCTATCCCACAAGATCACCGCCGGAAGAGGAGGAGGGAGCAAATCGGACCTTGGTTGAGGAGGCGGTGGACGGTCTCGCCGGGGTCCATGTTGCACTCCCTGAGCATGGCGCGGATCTCGTCCTCCGGGAAGTTGCTGCCCACGATCTCCTTTATGTTCTGCAGCATCTTCGTCGTCGCCGACGCCGTCGTCGCCCCGGCACCTCCGCTGCCGGCAATCCTCCCCCCGCCCCCGATGCCGCTCATCGTTCCAATGAAAACCCCGCACGCCCGCGCGGCCACAGGACCCGATGATACCCCCTCCTCTTCCCGGGCCTAATCTTGCTCCCCCGCCCCCCTTCTTGCTGTATCAACTCCGCCGCAGCGCGCGGCACGAGCGTACACCCGAGGCGGCTGCCCACGGCTCTCCCTGCTGCGCGGTGGCGGCGGCACGGAGCAGCAGCGAGGAACCAAGAATATGAGGAGGCGAAAGGAGAAGAAAGAGGGGGGTCTAGAGCGGCCAAAGAAATATATACCGCTCACTGCACCATCACTAAAATAAAAAGGCATAAAGAGAAATAGAGAGATATATAATGGTATTACTACAACAGTACTGCTACCATTCTCTCTCTCGCTCTCTCCACGTGTTTTTATTATATTACGTATTAACAGAAATATGTAACTCCCACTTGTCTCTTTTTTTTTTCTTTCATTGGGACGTTCTTATGTTTTGGTATTAAAATAATGTACCTAAGTGAATTATTTTATGAAAATTTGCAGTAAGAAAATGCACATTTATTATATGGGGAGCCTTTCTTTTCTTCGCCAAATCCTCTCTTCAAGTTTTAACTATATTTGATGTCCTCTCTTCCCCTTATTTACTACGCTCATGTGATCTTTATTTTTACGATAAATTTTTATTTTAAAATTTTCTATTTTTATTAAAAATTTACAAAAAAATCTCCTTATAAATTTATTTATGACATTATCTATCTTATTTTTATATTATTTTTAATAACACTGTCACATTGTGATAATAGTAAGAATGAGCTTGTCGTCACCAACTATTAACACTAAGTTAAAATATCTTAATCATACTCAATCTTTAACCCAATTTAAAAAACATAAAAAATCTATTAATTTTTCATAAACTCCTTTTTTTCTTTATTCATACATTTATCTCTGTCTCTACTTTTATTTTGACACAATATGTTCATCAAAATAACTCTTTTATAAGAGATCTAACAATTTAATTACATAGACGAAAGCATCATTCTTTGAATCTTCAACCGAAGCTTTAGACGGAGTAAGAAATAAACTTACATCTTTGAAATCTCACCTTCTCTCTCTAGATGGTCGTTTAATTTTAATTGATCATGTTATTTTGTCTATTTCTATATATTTGTTTGCTATCCTCGCTCCCCCTAAGAGCGTTCTTAACTCTATAAAGAGGAACTTTGTTACTTATCATTGGGATTTTGTCACTTCGGGTGTTCATCATCAATGGACAGCGTGGAAGCACTTGACTAGACCTACTCCTAAAGGTAACATTGGAATTAAATCCCTTCATGATCTTGGGACTGCTCTGAAGGTGAAACTATGTTGAAAGGTTTATTCTCGTACAGGAATTTGAAGTGATTATGCTAAACAAACTTGTTTACAGGGTCATCATCTCTCTACTTACCCTAATGTGGGAGCGTCACACTGGAGAATTGTCTTGAAATATCACCATTGAATTATAGATAATACCTGAGGAGGAGAAAATTCGGCAAGTCCACTATGGCCCATCATCAACCGACCCATAATCTAGGATGTCGCCTACCAAGACCCACTCGGGATTGGCCCAGCATTCAAACACGTGCTCCGTGGACGTTCGTGCCCCACATCTCTAGCAACACTCAATCAGGTAGTCATTGTCGCAATAATAGAGGGTGCTACCCCAGGCAACGACCAGGCGGAGGATCATCACCCACACCCCCGTGTTATCTGCCAGCGATTTAGCCCCCTCACCTCTCCTACAGCAGACAAACAAATAACTGACAATCCCATGATCGGATATAACCCATTATTCCACTACAACGTATCCACTAAGTCATGAAGCAATGGAAACAGGCTCGAGAGAAATACTATAAGACTCTAGACATATGACCAGGGGACGATACCCAACCTGCTCACAATGATCACCAAAACTACTCCCCGCACTCATGAATCTCCATCCTCTCCACACTATGAGCACTCCTCTCCGTGCTCTGAGCATTCCTCTCCACGTCTCGAGCACTCTCTTCTCTTGCCAACATATTATTCTCACTTAAACATCAGAGGGTTGTCCTCTGGATATATCTCATGACTCCTTCTGATGTGTTTTTCACTAGTTGCATGTTTCCTCGTGGTGGCTTACCTATTTCCCATTAGAGAAATCAAAAAGTGGGATATGAGATTCGAGATACCAGATTTATGTCTCTACAATACCTATTGGCTAGTTAGGAACGGAAATTTGTCTTTTTTGACATGATAATTTGATAGGTGATTTACCGAACATATTATCTTATGATCAAGGGCTTCATATTAGCGCTACTCATAGTTCTTGTTCTCTAGTTAGGATCTCATGCAAGTACTCCTTACTGACATTCTTCTTCCTGTTACTTGTTTCTCATACTATTTTTATCATATACAAGGTCAAGATGAGCCTATGTGGCAACTCGATTCCCATGGTACT
Organism: Amorphophallus konjac; assembly: GCA_022559845.1. Taxonomy (NCBI): domain Eukaryota; kingdom Viridiplantae; phylum Streptophyta; class Magnoliopsida; order Alismatales; family Araceae; genus Amorphophallus; species Amorphophallus konjac. The sequence goes on from CM040118.1 coordinate 411,012,811, forward strand.
TTATCAACTAAGACCACTTGGCACATTGTTAGATAGCATGATCCTTATCTCTTTATTACCAAATGAATATTATGCCCATACCTTCCTAAGAAAGTATCAATATTTATCTACACAGCATTTAACGGTAAGATTCATGTTGATTATTCTATTCAAATAATTGTTATACATTTGGCTTCTAAGTGTGCTTGTGGCCTTAATCATTCTTGTGAGACACTTGACCATACTCTCGCTCATTGCGATAAGGTCCATTATTATTGGACTTTCTTCAAAGACATGTGCAATATTCTTATTATCTTAGGTTCTTTTAGAGACATCTTTGGGCCATTCGTCTTCTTAAGTTCAAGTACTTCTCGTTACTTCTTCTATATAGGTATCATTCCTTCTATTATCGATTGGATTATTTGGATAGACATATGTTAAACTAAATATGAATGAAAGCCTAGTAGCAAAGTCAGCATCCACTTTCAAATTCTCTCTCTCCGCATGGACATCAACTCCATATTCACGCCTCAGCATGAATGCTCTCCTACTCAACGAGCTGCTTGCATATTATAGGGATCCACGACACTTTGTAACTAGCCTCTTCCAACTATCGTCAAATGGACGTCTTCACCACAAGTTAAATATAAACTTAACATCGATGGATGTTGTAGAGGTAATCTTGGATCTTCTATGGGTGATGCTATACTTCGTAACAAGGAAAGACGTATGGTCTTAGTTGGCTTTCAATATCTTGAGCATATGACCAACGTAGCCGCAGAGATTAGGGCCATGATCTTGGGCTCAAGGATGTGCTTGCAGCAGTGCTTCACTTCTCTCCTAGTGGAATATGCTTGTCTAGTCTATATTACTCTCGCCAATGTTATCAATCATTCTATTCATTGGATGTTCCACTATTGGTAGCAAGACCGGTGCTTACTCAGGGAGGCCATGGAGCTGGAGTTTTGCCATGTCATCAGATAGTGTATTAGGGCTGAGTTGACGATTCCTTAGCTAACTTTACTTTCATTACTCACACATGTCTTACTTTATGTGATTGTTTGGATTTACCTATTATTATTCAAGGTGATATTACTATGGATAGATTAGGTCTACCTCACTTTCTTTTTTAATTTTTTTGTGCCTTAGTGGAAGCAGTATCATGGGTTTATTTTGATGTACTACTTGGGTGAGGCAACAAGCCCCCATTGTACCTTTCTTAATTGATTTTTTTTAGTCCCTACGAATAATAATATTCATGTTTTAGTCCATTAAATACAACTATTATTTTTAAAGTCCCTCAAATCTTCTAACTCTTATTAAAAAGCCCTCACAGTATGTGGACATTCGAAAATAGGAATAGTCTAGAGAATATTCTATCTTGAGGTCAACAAAATGTTAAAATTAGTAAAATATCCCTGATCTCAATCGCCCTCTCTCTCTCTCCATTCCCTCTCTCTATCTTCGGGCCCACACACTCTCTCTCTGTTCTTACACTCTTGTGAGAGAAGGGCTAGAGCTAGAGGGGGAACCCCTCTAACGTCGTCCCTCTCTCTCTTATGCTCTCACTCTTTCTCTCTCTCTTGAAATCTCCTCCGACGGCATCCCTCTTTCTCTCTCTCTAATACCACTATCTCACGAGAGCATCATCGGAGTTGGAGAGGGAACGCCCTCCGACATTGTCCCCCTCTCTCTCTCTTATGCTTTCACTCCCTCTCTTTATTTCTCTCTCTAGGAACCCCCTTTTTCTCTCCCCCTTGTCCCTGTCCTGGCCTATTATTCACAACCATAGGCGGACGACGGTGACGGAGATGCCCAGTCTCGTAGGTGATCACCGAACGCCGCTTACACGGACAAGAAAAGATGATGAGTGCGGCAACGGAGATGTCGAGAGAGATAGAGAGAGGTGTGGCTGACGGGGGAAGACATGGAGGCCCCGAGAAAGAGAGAGAGAGAAATAGAGGTGGTTAGGGGGGAAAACATGAAGCCGCTCTATGTGGGAGGAGCTTTCACGTGAAGTTGCTCTCACACGGAGCAACTTTACCTGTTCGCACACACCCACCCCTCTCTCTCTCTCTTCGCATGCAGCAACGCTCGCGTTATCCTATCGCCGGCATTGCTCCCTTGCGCACAGCCAGCTATACCACCTTCAAAATCCAGGCAAGATCCCCCTCCTACTGTAGGTTTCACCTCCCACCATGCTCGGAGAAGAGAAGTTTTTTTCCTATGTGTTCACCAGCCACGATGCGCAAGCGGGGAGAAACCGCCATCGGCTACTGTTCTTCAGACTCGAACAAATGCGCTTCCCCTGCTTCAAGCATCAACGGACGTAGTAGAGGAAGGATGAGAGGAAGTAGTGGCAGGCGCACCCCCTTACCATCACCAGCGGCTGGGAATAGTTGCCATCTATGTGTGTTTGCGTCCTGCGCCGGAGGGGGAGACCCCCTCTAGTATCCTCTCCCCGCCGTGCTCTCTCTCTCGTCTCTCTCACTCTCTATCAATCTCACTCTATGTGTGTGTGTGTGCGCATCCGTCCCGCACTGGAGGGGGAGACCCCCTTTGGCACCCCCGTCCCCGCCGCTCTCACTCTCTCTGTCACACACCCTCTCACTTTCGCCTATCTCTCTCTATTCCGACGTTCATGCTAACACCCCTGTGGCCAACATTCACCATGGTGCCACCACTGGGATTCACCTTATTGGCGTCGACGTGCACCCCCCCCCCCGCTGCCCAGCGCTTCCGCGATCGTGATGCCATCACCAACTTCAAGCCCCTCTCTGACGCCGATGATAACGAGCTCCTCTTCCTAAACTCTCACTCCAAGTCTGAAATCTTCCATGTGCTTCGCAAGCACAGCTATAACAAAGTTCTCTAGCTTTATCGATCGATCGATCGATCAATTGAGAGAGAGAGAGAGAGAGAGGCGCTCAAAATTTAACTAGGGTTATTTTAGTCTTTTACCCATCTTAAATTAATTCAACATGTTACGTTTAACTCTAGTTACTGAAATTAACGGTAGGGACTAATAAGTACAACAGTCAAGACGAGGGACTTTAAAAATACTAATTGTATTTGAGAGACTAAAACACAAATACACTAATTTTAGGGATTAAATAGTAAAAAATCCTTCTTAATTTTGGTGCAATAAAATTCCTTAGATAAAATTATAGGTTTAAAAAATGTTGGCGTACTGTTGGTAATATATTAATATAAAAAAGTTATTAAAAATGATTTAAAAAATAATAGATATAATTTTCAAATAAATTGATAAAGATGATATTTCTGTAAAAAACTATATTATTTAAAATGGGGGTGGATTGATTCATAAGGAAGGGTTATAAGTGTGTCACTAAATTATAAACTAATTAAATTTAAATATTTTGTATGTGTTAAATGATCTATCTACGTTTATCGTATATATTATGTACATATTATTCCTCATTGTATATAATAGTAACCTATATATGCATCTCGTGATATTAACCCATTAATTTAAATTCAAACTTGATATTAATAATAATTAAAATATGAAAATTGTTAATATTATTATTGAATGGGAAGCTGGAAAATGAGATTACCTATTCTTGTTCATAAGATGAAAATGTGCATCTATTTTCATATTTACCGACATACATATTTTAATAATATTATAGGATAATTTAACAAACAATCACGTCAGTCCATTGTTAGATGTTGTTGAAATATTTAGAACAAAATATTATTTTGACATCTAAAGATTATAACATTGTGTCTTATTATAAATGACAAATTTATCATAAAAAACTTTCATGTATGTTGTTGTTGTTGTATAAGATAGTTGAAAACTATTTTATGACAAATTTTAGTGATCTATGTTATTGTAAGGATAATTTCACCGTTGATATATTGTATATTTAAGGTCACATGTAGTACACATTTTATATTTTAGATTATAATAAATAAATATTTTTCTAACACTCATGTCAAGTGGCACAAATTTTACATATATGTAAAATCGTATTTGAGAGTGTAAATGGTGAGGTAAAATGTAGCGACAATTTATTAAGGGTGTAAAGGGTGAGGTAAAATATAACAATACTTTTTTAAGGGTGAGTTAGAGTGTAACATTATTTTTTACGAATGTCCTAATTTGAATTAATGATAGTCTATTTTTTGGCTGTCATAATGGTCTGGTAAAATATAGCAATACTTTTTAAATTGCGAGTTATGGTGTAGCATTATTTTTTACGAAAGTCCTAATTTGAATTAAAGATAATATATTTGTTTGCGGTCACAATTGTCATTTCTCTTTAAAATCAACAAAAGCAGTAAAGAAGTTAGGTGTGAGTTATTTTTTGTGAAAAATAGGAGAGAGAGTATGCTGAGCATTTCTCTCTCACTCTTACTAAAATATAGTTCAACACATTTGGATGAGATTAATTTTTTTGGAGATTTTCAATGATTGAAAATCTCACAATCTATAATACTTAAACTACTTTTGTTCTCAAGGTACGTGCGGAGTATAGACTAAAGTTTCAGATTTGATGTATACATATAATATTTTAAAATAATATTTTATGATGATACATCAATGAAACAAAGGATGTCAAAGAAAAAAAATCATATTATGAATACTTTGGCATATCTTTGACACTCTAGATTCGTGGAAGATATGAGACAATGATGAATTCATTATTGTACTAAGATTTCAAAATCTTGATCAAACATCCATAAGTTACACTAGGTAAATTCATGATGAGTAAATATCGATCATATCTAGTGGCGCGATTTTTCTTTTCTAAATTTGAATTATTAGATTAACATCCAATGATAAAAAACTAGAACATTTTTTTATTACCTAGAACCAACACTATTTATAAAATTTAATAATGATAACATTTTGACAATAAGTAGGGTTACAATTTAAATTAAGTTACTTCAATTTAAAAATGATATCTTGGCCTAATATACTCATTCATTGTATATACATCATACATTTTCTTTAAAGATATTTCAAATTTTATTAGAGTTAAGTTGATTGGAAAGTTAACTTGACTTAATTCAAAAAAGGAAATATCTATTATGACTTGATTCTTGAGGTAACTTGATCCATCTCATGTTATTATATAACATTTACAATTTTGATAATAATAAATATAAGTATCTCTTTTTACTTTTGTTTGTTTAAGTTTTAGTTTTGGGTAATGCTGGGGCTAATTATATTTTATTGTTTAGTTTCCTATGCTTTTCATATTTATTAATAATTATCATAGGCTTGATTTGATAAACGAATTATCGACTGAGTTAATAAATCGACGAAAGAGAAAAAATACGGGACTCACTCGCTCCCCTCACACACAAGAGATTTACTCGGGGTTGGGTACCGTGTTCGACCCTTTGAGGTCGAACACGGTAACCATGTTCGAATAACAAAGAAGACCTAACAGAATAAGGGTGGAATAATAAGTTTTAACTCAAGGAATAAATAAAAATATAATTTGATAAGGCTGGTAAAATTTTTCACTCTTAACCCGAGTTTTTATGGAATAACTCATTCGAGTCAAAAAATAAAATTAGTTATTCCACCTTAATTTGAATATGTTTCAAAGTAAAAAAAGTGAAAAATTAAAAATAACTTACATTGAGTTTAAGATAATCCGAATTTTCCTATTCCATTATCAAAGAGAGTCATAGAGAAAAGATTTTATTTAAATATTAAATTAAATTTATAAACAATAATTAATAACTATAAAAATATATTTTTAACAAAAATCATGATGGCTATTCTACTATTTGTTCTATTGACATCTCTATTTTTATATATTATTAGTATTCTTTGCTTTCCTTTTTAATAACTTTAAGAACTTCGTTACGATCATATTGATGCAAACATTCTTGTATATTTAGTCTTTATATAAATATCTCCACTTATACATATTCACTATATATTTGAAATTCTTTCCATTCATACATTTATTTTAATTTTTAATTTCATAGTCTTGACATCATAAAATATGCTTTGTTAACCACAAAAAAAATGATTACAATGTCATAGAATGTGTACAATTATATAACATCCTTAACAATACTACTACATTCTTTTTGCATATATGTTCATTTATTATAATTTTTAAAAATCATAAGTTAAATATAAACCTAAAATTTAAGACGAATATGTCAATTTTTGTAGTACTAGATCCTTTTACTCTAGGTCGTGAGATCTGTTCCTATAGAGCCGCAATTCTAATACCACTTATAGCAAATCATATCCCAAAGAGGGATGAATGGGAGTGCCAGATAAAAAATATGATCTAAAATTAAGTTCATAATTGATATAAATATTAATAATGCAAACAAGAAAAGTACAAAATGTTACTAATATACAAAATCAAATCACATGAGACACTAGTACATATACTGGTTCAAAGACCTTTTGTAGTGCCCCGGAATTTTTATAAATTATTTCTGTTATAATTAAGAATTTTCTGAAATTATTAAGGGTCTAAATGAATTAAATAATGAATGTTAGGTTAAATAAATCATTATTAAGGCCCAAATATGGTAAACAATTAATGCAACCTTAATAAATAAAGTCCAAATGGTTACAATAGCAAGCCCATTAAGATAGACCCATAATCTAGAAGGTTATTTAGTCTATTCACATATTTTAAAGGATAATTACCCCTCATTTAGATAATTATAAGGATAAACAAACAAAAGAGTTTGAATTTTATTAAACTCTGCACACGTTGGATGTAACGGTCTATCGGGCGACCGCTATAGTAGTGTAACGCACCTAGACACGACCGTTACACTCTGCTGATTCCGTAAGTTGAAGAACTTGCAAAAAAATTAGAACTTTGGGATCCTATCTACTAGAGACCTAATTAGAAGGATGTGTAAAGTTACTAGGGACTCTTAGGGATCAGGTTTTGACGAACTAAGGACTCTAGAATCGATCCAATCCTCAAATCCTAGCCAAATCCGTATAAATAGAACCCAGTTCTGAACTGAGCGACCCTTACTTTTGGCTAGCGTGAAATCAAGATAAGGAGATAGAATATCGGGTAAGTTCGTTAGAGTATTTTGTTCCTAATACTTTAGACTAAGTACCCTCAAAATTTCATGTCAGGAGGTCGAGTATCCAAGGAGTTGGGATCTTCTAAAGTTGCTGGTTTCATCACGCCAACCCAAGAAACTGTGCAACGGGGTGCTGAAGACCAGGAAATTAGAGAAGCTAAACGAGGTAATTAGAGTTAAATGCTTTAGAACTTTTTGTTCCCAATAGTTTCGTCTTCTTAACCTCAAAATTTCACGTCCTTAGGTCAAGATGTTGAGGAGTTAGAGTGACGTGAAGTTGTTGAAAAATCACAAGAAGAGAAGAACTAGGACGATCCTCGAAGACTCAAATTAGAAGTTTAAAGCCCAGTTAAGAGGTAGGTCATCTCACGAACGGCAAAAACAACATGTTAGGGATAAAAGCCCTCTGATTTTGCTTGATTATTTGCACTATAGATCATGAATTTCATGTTTAAGTAGGGACATGTATACATGCATATCTTTAACCTTAATGGAAAATAAAATGGTACTATCTTGTTAATTCATTGAAATATATGCATCTAGATGGCCTTTACTTTGTTATCATGGTTAGAATAGTTGGTTATTGTGATTTATCTTTCATGGGACATTGTTCATTCTTTTTACTCTCAGCAGAAGCTCCGACGGATTAGGGTATGACCGTCACATGACTGTAACGGCCTTACGATAACCCGTGACACTCTCTATTGTGTTTAAATTGTTCTGTTGTCTCTGACGCACCATAGCATGAGCGTTACAATAATGTAACGGTCCCTCGATAAACCGTCACACGGGCTGTAACGCGCCTATGCTAGACCGTTAGAACACTATTTTCTGTCAACTCGAGACGGAATGGAAATTAGTCAAGTCTATTTATAAATAAGCCTAGTTATCTAAGTTTTGACATGATATCATGCCTTTGAGCTTATGATAGGAATTGCATGATTACAAGCATTTTAAGTTATTTTGAGTTATGTTAATTTCATTGGCTAAACTCTAATAGTTTATACTTAAAGTATGATTTCAAATGATGTATTGACAGAGTTTCACATCGTTTCACAGTCTTTCCTATCTATAGAGTCATTTTCTTTAAGTACATGGCATATATCCCGGTATGTGACCATTAGTTTACACTTTGCACTATAGGAACATATTCTTGAACTTGAGGACCTCTCTATTGGATATTCCTTAAAATTGACTAGGAAATCTTGTTTCAAGGCCTCCGTAATTCTTTGCGAGCCTCAGATTCCTATTAGGACGCCGAGTTGGTTGTATCATCAAAGCCCCGTTTATCTAGAAAAGCACAAATCGAAGTTTTAAGTCTTGTTCACATAACGGATCGGCACTAGTCCGTCAGGCACACCTAACGGACCAGTGTTCGACCGTCAGGCTCATATAACGGTCCAATATATGACCGTCAGATTGTTTGAGTCCATATCTATTTTTATTCTGGATTCAGCCTATTGTAACGGCCCAATACTAGAGCGTTATGTTCATGTAACGGCCCAGTATTAGACCGTCACAGTTCTAAAGTTCGTTAACCCGAGGTTTGACCAAAGGGTTGATATTCTAAAGTTCCTAGATGGATTATTGATGGTCTAGGACTTGTCATATTATCCAAAGAAACTTAATTTTAAATTATGAAAGATAACGAATGTACCGTTATGCTACCGAATTATTCCCATGAGCATAATATCGTCTTAAATCATTCTTGATCTCTCATATTCTTAATTGAAGCATTCATTCTTTGATGATTGTTGTCACGAGCTTATTGATTGAATTTGTTATATTACTGGCCATGCTTTATTGTTACACTCCTGGAAGTAGCTTGATTTATACGTAAATATGCAGTTCGGGCACTGATTGTGTCCAATGGCTCTATGCTAGTCCCCTCGGCTGATTGCCGAAAATATACTATTATAAACCATGGGGTATGATGCTACTGGCGTCGCATTGCGCTGGGAGTACTTTCTTTATAAATCAGTAAAATCCATGAGCACTCGTGAAAATCTAGTGAATTGCTACATGATTGACATTCTAGTGCGCAACCTTTATGGTTATGAAAGTGAAAAGTGAAAATGCATTCTCGTTACATTCTTGTTCTTGAAATGCCATACTACATTCTTGTACATTCTTGTTACATTCTCGCTAGTTCATACTTGTTCATTCTATCTTAACGATCATCTTTGTTACTTTGATTATTCGCATGATTGATCGCATTCGCATGATTTTGCCTAAATTCTTTAAGGCTAAAATGCTAATTACTTAAACATTGCTAATCATGTTGATGCGGAGATACCTACTGGGCAAGTGTGTTCATTAGCTATTTCCAATCTTTTTTCAGGAGATGGAAGTGATACGAATTCGGATTCGGGTTATACAAGTAGCGGGTCCGAGAGCGAATGAATGTCATATCAAATTGAGAGTGAAGACGTAGGAAGTCTACAATGTTTAGATCGAATCTTTGTAATTTCTTATTTCTTGGGTCTAGTGTAATGGAAAAAGTATGAAAATGTTATTGTACTTGAATACTCGATTATTAATGAAATAAATTCAGAGTTTGATTAATTATTATGCGATTGCATTCTTATGTGTGATTGTCTTGCGCTCTGATCATTCTTGCTTGCAAGAGATTTACCATGCCGGCTGTTCGCGTTCCTCGAGTAAGTCTTCCGCTATAATAAAGACTCGGGACGTGACACCTTTCTTAGAGATCTACTCCAGTATCTATACCACATCTAGTCTTTTACTACTTCTTGTAAGAAGTACACCACTGACTTTTGATTATGTGATCAATTCACGAACACGCATTGAGTTTTGATCAGGTGTCAACACACCAATAATACTGAGTTTTATCAGGTGATCAACACACTAATCTCGCTGCTTTAATCAGGTGCTAGCACATAACACAACGATTATTAATTAGGTGCCTAATACACCGATTTGATCAAGTGATCAACACACGGTCATGCTAACTTTTAAATTAGGTGTTCAGCCACCAATACTTGTTGGATTTTGATTAGACAATCAGCACACCAACCATATTGACTTTTTAATTAGATGTATGGCCACCAACACAAGCTTACTTGTAATTAGTCCAAACATAACTCTTAAAATACAATAGTTTAGCCCACAATAGAGTGTCTCTAACAATAGACAATAGTGGAGAAATTAAATGTTAATAAAACAAGATCACGTAGAAAGATATGAGAAAAAATGTTTACATGTGAAAGTTTTGATCGCAATAGCTCGGCTCTTGATTACTTGCTTGTTTTGACTCGGGCTCACTAAAGTAATACTTATTTAATAAAGTGATTTTGATCTGAAATTGGTTGTTCATTGCACTTGGACGTTCAAAAGATTTACATTTATTTTGTTCGTTCATATTTTCTTTTAAGAGCATGCATTGTACTTATCAACTAAATTTATTGACCATTCGTTGGACATAAATGGTCTGAAAATGTGTATTTCTCTTTAAACGTTTTCATGTTTGAGAGAGCCAGATCTGAATGTCTTCTTCATTGATTTTGTCTTGTAACTCATTCTTTCAGGACTCGATGTGTTTGACACTTAATCTATTCTCATAGGACCGCTTTAATTATCGAGTGGGGATACCGTGTTTGACCCCAGAGGGTCGAACACGGTGCCCGGGGTCGGTTAGCGGCATATGTATGAGGGAGGGTGTGGCCCCCCAATTCTCTCTCATCGAAAACGACAACCTCCTGACAATTCCGATAACAAAGCGGGCCATAAAGAATCTTATTAGTTTGAAACAATGCGTTGTGAGGGAACTTATCATCCTGCAAGCTCAGTGGTATCATAAATTTACGTTCAAGACACTTTTCTTTTCGTCATAAAATTTCATATAAAAATATCAAGCCTTTTTTTTGTAATTAAAATATTTGCTTGACTACAAAAAAATCTTAGTGGTCTTAAGGCGCATTTGAGAACACTCAGTGTCTTTGAGAAATTTTCAAAATCTCAGTGCCGTATTGTTAAAGAAAAATGTGATATTTTTTTACAAATGAGAATCTCATTTGACTCACGATGCACTATATTTTAGTGTGTCAAATGAGTTTTCATAAACTTTTATTTTACCTAATATGTTAGAGAGAATGCAACACATTTACCAATATGGCAGAATAATGTGAAAGCCTTAAAAACTAAGGGGCAAAATTGGATTTCACTTTTCGAAATCACCTGATCTTTATGGGCAACTGACCAAGACTATTTTTTGGGGATTTTAGGTTGCCATCAAGTATTAGTATATTTATCTATGCCATGCAGAATTTGGAAATGCATGTAAGTTAAGGTCGTTTGTCTCATTTAGAAATATTTATGGGGGATTCTAATCATTGGAATCTCCAAAATATTTTCCTATGGTGATTTTTAAACATACTCTTAGACTAGTCCATTAGATACAAACTCCGTTGAATATTATATTTAGATATTCCCAATGTTTATATGGGAACGTGTTATCTATTTAAATTCAAATTAGAATTAAATATAAGTCTTCTTTTTCATGCCAAATGGAATAATTACTATTGAGATACATTTCGACCATAATATGCCCTTGATATAGATAAGATAAAATAATAGATATGATAATGCTAAATTTGATAAAGTCCATCAGCTGAATATAAGCAGTTGAAACACAATAAAAAATGATTTAATAAAACATATTGTTAAAGTATAACAGTTGAAGGTTAGATATTTAATACATGAACAATATAAACTAGGATAGAAGTTAACTGATGAATCAGAGAAAGTATAGTTGAATTAATTAATAAAAATATTCTGTTAAAATAATATAAATATTTGAATGGTATTCAATTGAAATAGAAATGATGTTTAATTGTAAGGATAGATAAACTGAACTATAAAGATATTCAATTAAAATGCTATAGTTAGAAATAATCTGTTGATTAACTTTCACCTTGTAAGAAAGTCGAACGATGATCAGTTGCACGACGTAAACAGTTGATTAATTCAACTCTATTCAGTTACAAGAAAATCATCAACTATGTTAATTAATTCATAAGAATCTCGTTGACCGTATCCAGTCATAAAATATTCGACTGGGTCTAATTGTAATGTACGTGATCAAATTAAGATAGTCAAAAATTTCAAATAGAATTTTATCGATTGTCCTCTACAAGATTCTAAATGAGTATTTAACTATTTTTTCTTTTGAAGAAATTTATCAAGAGATTCCAATTAGATGATAGCAAATAAGTGTAGACTTTGATTGAATATATTAACTTAAATGTTGTACACGAGAAATAGCCAACGAAATTTAATGTTCTTTAACTTTAATATTTTTTCTTGCATATTTGACAATAAATATATTTTCAATTAAATTATGTCATCATTCAAAACACATAAAATATGATTCTTAATAAATAAATTCTAATATTATATACTTCAACTCAACCAGTAAGGCCATACTTATATCAACTACAAAATTCTTCGTTTTTTACTTAATATAATATATTGTTTAAATATGCTTCATACAATATGTTTTGAAATTCAAATGCATTAATTCCGTGACATATTCTCTTCGTCACATTTACATTATATTTCTATTTTATATTTGCTATATATTACACTCAATCATTGGTCAACGATCAATGCATGTTTTTAATCTTACAATAGATATTCCTCGTAGCCATTATCTTTTTATTTTTTTATATGCAATATCATGTAAGATGTAAGGTGTTTTAGACGTGTATATTTAACTAATTAAGTAGTTCTATATAAAGTAATTTATTCCACTTTGTATGATTTACACTTACATGTACTATCGATGTGGAAAAGATATATGTATTGAATTAAGAGACGCCATGAAAAAATAAGACATAAAAACAAAGTTTACTTGATAACAACTTGGATGGCTACAAATATAACAGATAATTTTATCTGTCAAACAAATATATATCAGAGAAAAATATATGGAAACATGAAAATGTGTCTAACAGATAGGTTACGTATGTGCTATACATATATGCAATATTCTTAACGGAGAAAGGTTATAACTCTAAATGATCAAGAATTTTCAAGTGCTGTAAACAACTCAATTATCCATTCATCACACACTCTTACGCTCATTTCTCTTTGTCTTTGTACTTTAATTTCTTCACACTCGATTACTGTTAGAGGTAATATTTTCGCGAAATATTCCTCCTTCCTTCTTGTGTAATAGTTAATGCTTGAGAATAGTTAAGGATATGAGGAACCTTAGTGTAAGGATTGTTTTACAAACGATCCATTGGTGAGTTGGTCACTTAATCAAAACATAGTGTGTGTTTGCAGGTAATTTATATTTGGTGAACTGGTGCACCTCATCAAAATCCAATATGTGTATTTCATTAAGTGAAATAGTGAAACCCCGAGTTTAAACATGAGATATTAGATATAGATCATCAAAGAGTGTCCAAACCTATATAAAATTTATGATATTTGTATGGTTTGATTTTTGTATCTTTTTATACATTTCTCTTAGTTCAAATTAAACATATATATTTAATTTATAACTTTAATTGATACTCTCATTCACCTATCCCTTATGAGATGTGCTTATTTATTAACCATTTATAACTCTACAGTAGCTCATTTCAGTGAACTCATTCTGAGACGAGTATTTGCACACTTACCTTAGGCCAAGTTTTACATTTGTATTGGGTTTTGACTTTTGACCTCGAAAGTCTCACCTCCCCAAAGTCAAACAAATGCATCAAAGTCACATCACTTTTTTTTTCAAAAGTTAAACTTTTAGATCTAGAGGGAGATGTGGAGAAAATGACCCACTTTTCAAAAGTTCTAAAATATACTCTATCCTAATTTTTTCTATCTCTAATGGATTTTGAAAAAAAGTCAAAAATCATATAAAATGTCAAACACGGCCTTATTGTCCCCACATAAGTGCACGTAAGATGAGTCACCTTAATTACATGAGCGTGGAACTATACACTGGCCTATCCGGCTCAGTTGATATCTTTTTCAAATGATTTATGACCAAGAATATTTCGATTTTTTGTTAGAGAAGATAAATCTCATTATCATGATCTCACATCATGATTAATCTTCATTGCATAAGATCACGAATTTCATTATGTCAAACATGCACATATGATAATAAAGATAACATAACGAATATAAATACTATTAAGTCGAATGAAAATATTGAAAGAATATTTAAACATATCAAATATAATTATTTTATGGTACATATATTTATTTCAAAAGCAACACCCCACCTTAAACTTATCTATTTTTTTAGGATTTCATCCTTAAATATGATCTAAATGAATATGAATGGTGATATGCGTTTTATTGTGAATATTTGGGTGCGTTTGATAAGTGCAGAAACTAAGACACAAATGTAAGAAGAGAAAAATAGAAGATGGATAGATTTGTAAACAATATAATTAGAGTACTGTCCTATTTTACGTAAGATGTTGGTCAACTATGTGTTTGGTTTCATATTAAAGCCTTATGTTAGATTCTTAAAAGACGATAAAAATAAAATTTATCCATAGTCATGATTAGACTCAGAGTTTGACAATACAGCTGTATCGGTCGTACCGGTACTTTACTGCTACGGTACGGTACAGTACGACACTATACCATATTATACCGTAATGTGTCAACTATATAATGAATATTTTTTGTAGTAAATTATGTGTTAAAATCATTTATAAGTTAGTTGGTTAGGGAGTAGTGTATACGAGTGAGATTCAGAGTTCGAATCTCAGAATTGACCATCATCTTAGTCAGTTATTTAAAGAAAAAATGAAAAATAAAAAAATATGTAACTACTACGATTTGAACTCGAGTCAAGAGGGATAAAGACATGCCCCCAACCAATTTAGCTATCAAAATCTATTAAATATAAAATAAAATATATGACATTAAAATAAATATAAGTACCGTATCGGTTGCGCGCATACCATACCGGTCTACGGCTCGTATTGTCCGATACGTGTGGCACGTAGCGTACCAGACCGGTATTACAAACCTTGATTATATTTGACTTTAGGATAATGAAAAGTCGATATATATCTGCATCTAAATGAAGAATAATTACAAAAAAATATACCATTGTCCACAAATTTATTATATTTTATCAGAAAATATAAGTCTAAGATTAGTATTTATAAAGGTTTTTTTACAAAAATTTATTTCTTACAAGTTTATTAATAGAGTTATCTCTCTTATTTTTATATTATTTTTAATAATATGTTTATATCAATATAGTGTCAAAAATAATCTTATGATTAACCTTCGTTTCACATTCAAAAAATATTCTCTTTTCATTCATATAATTAAAATTTTAGACAAAAGTATTTTTAAAAAAGAGTTATTTTGATTGATGGTGTTGTGACAAAAAGACTAAAAGAGAGATAAATGTATAGATATATGAAGAGAGCGAAAAATTTTATAAGAAATTATTAATATTTTAATCTTTTTTAGATTTACCTTTGGATTAAATAAGAGATCTTGACATAATGTTAATTACACGAGTATTTTGTAATTATTGCGATGTAGTGAGTTTATTTAAAATAATATTAAAATATGAGTGATAATTTTTTAAATTCACTTATAAAAGAGTATTTGTGTAAAAAACACATTTATATAATATACAAGTGGAGATCATTTCAACATAAGTCAAATGGCTCGTTGATGATTAATAACTCATGAAAATTATAAAAAGATGTTGAGGCTTCTACCTCATTATTAAAAACAATAATATCAGTGACTCTTACCTTAAAATTTTAAAAACAAGAAGTTATTATATGACATCAGACGTGACACATAAAAAATAGGATTATTGAATTTACAAGTATTTTTCATCGACATTCGACAGCATTATTTATGATGTTTAATAAAAAATAGGATTATTGAATTTATAAGTATTTTTTATCGACATTCGACAGTATTATTTATGATGTTTAATAAAAAAACTTCGAGGATATTAGAACGCAGAGGAAGTTAGGATGAGACAGTAAATTAAGAAAAATGTTTAACAAAAGATAGAAATAAAAGTCCAAAAAGACAGATGAGAGAGAACACCCCATGAGATGTAACTGGTTGCTTTGATCAAGGAGAGAGGGAGAAAGAGCGGGTGGAGACGACGATTAGAAGGAAGAGAGGGCAGAGAGAGAGGGGAATGGAGAGGGACTGGGGGTTAGAGTAGAGTGGTGAACCTGAGAGAGAGAGAGTAAACAGCAGAGAGAAGAGACCCACTGTGTGTGTCTCTCTCTCTCCAGCCAGCCTCCAGTGTGTGTGTGTGTCTGTGAGAGAGAGAGAGAGAGAGAGAGAGAGAGAGAGAGAGAGAGAGGAATGAGGAAGGAGAGGATGGGTCTGGGGATGGGGCTCAACTTCCTGCTGCTTCTGGCCATGGTGGCCACCAACATCCTCTCTCTCTACCACCTCTCCTCCACCTCTTCCTTCCACCGCAACGCCACCAACCCCCCGCCCCTCCCCGTCCCCGACCACCTCCTCCACCAGCTCGCCACCATCCGCGCCACCATCTCCCACCTCACCGGCCTCCGCTCCACCTCCGCCGCCACCGCCCGCGTCCCCTCCTCCCCCGCCGACCTTCTCCTCTACGCCTCCCTCTCCCCCGTCGCCTCCGCCTGCCACGACCACCCCGAGCTCCTCCACCGCTACATGGCCTACACCCCTTTCCAGCCCTGTCCCCCCGACCCCGACAACCTCGCCGAGGCCCTCGCCCTCCGCGGCTGCCACCCCCTCCCCCGCCGCCGCTGCTTCTCCCGCACCCCCTCCAAGCCTCCCCCCATCTCCTCCCTCCCCAGCACCAGCGACCCCTTCCCCGCCGCCCTTCCCTCCACCGCCGTGCTCTGGCCCCCCTCCGCCGCCTGCAAGAGCTTCTCCTGCCTCCCCGCCCACCTGGGCTTCGACATGGCCGCCGAGGCCGCGCGCTTCCTCCCGCCCACCAGATCCAACCTGGATCTCACCGTGCCACAGCTCCTCCAGATCGCCCGGAACCAGTCCTCCCCGATCCGTCTCGGCCTTGATGTCGGTGGCGGCTCTGGGACTTTCGCCGCGCGAATGAAGCTCGACGCCGGTGCCACGGTCGTCACCACCACCATGGACCTGGGCGCCCCATATAGCGAGGCCGCCGCCCTCCGGGGGCTGGTCCCGTTGCACGTGCCTCTGCAGCAGCGGTTCCCCGTCCACGACGCTGCTCTCGATCTGGTGCGATGCGGGCACGCTGTCAACCGGTGGATCCCGGCGCCGGCCATGGAGTTCCTGCTGTACGATGCCGACCGCGTGCTGAGGGCGGGTGGGTTCCTCTGGTTGGACCACTTCTTCTGCCGGGCGCCGGATCTGGACGCCGTCTACACTCCCATGATCGGTAAGCTCGGTTACCGGATCTTGAAGTGGACGGTGGGGAACAAGGCCGATACCGGCGGCGTGAAGAACGGGGAGGTGTACTTGACTGCCCTGTTGCAGAAGCCCGTCGGCAAGTAGAGCAGTGGAAGGGGGAAGAAGAGCAAGAACAAGAAGCTTTGGGCTGGTCCACAAGTGGCTTGTAGTCTATCAGGCATGTATTTATGCTTGCAATCTTCTTATTCTTGAGCCTTGGTGTGCAACAAATATTCTAACTTCAGCTTGTCAGGGTGCTCAGCTAATGGTTCAGGTGCTAAATTCTACTACCTGTTTGGGTGAACCGTGAACATAGTGTGAGAAGAAGGAAAGGAGTCTCATTTAGGAATGCTTAAAGACATATCAGTTGGTGCATTGGTGGCGATAAAATTGCTCTGAATGACTGAATCCCGTATTATTAGTCGCAAAGGTGTATTTTCCCCTGTGTTTCCTCCCGAATGTTTGTTCCGGAGTCACGCTCCTTTTAGTTCTTGCGTGGTGAGAGATGTGGAAGTTACTATTTTTCACATTTTAGCCCTACTGTTCAAATAGAGAAGAATAGAACAACTAGAGCGAAGGTATACTGTGATTCATGTAACCTGTTAGTCACTACTAGTATCTCATACTGGCATGTCAAGCACAGGGACTTTGACAGCCAATCTTATTTCTGAAATTCCCAGGCCTTGACAAACAGTGAATATTGTGGTAGGGACATAACTTAGATGTTCCTGCAAAAGGCATCCGAGTTTATCTCAAGGGTATTAATCAGACAGTGCCGACTCTTGCTTGCTTTGAAATGTATCTGTGTTCTCCCCTGTTGTGGGTTAGACTTGTATTATATATTACGAGTGGAAGACTTATGTCTGTACAAGGAGTTGTTTAGGAGTGCTCCTATTTAGGATGCTGAAGGTCAAACACATCCGGTAAAATGGCATGGAAGCCTGTCAGCGAAATAAGTGAATGATCAAACCTATGGTTAAGGAAACTATTTACTTGGCAAAGGAAACTTAATTTGTTTGTCTCAGTTGTTTGAGATTTCTGTCTATAGGGAGATGGCTTTTGAATATTAAGATCAATAAGCATTAGACTGTTTATGAACCTTGGAGAATGAAACATTTGATGCGGGAGCAGGGAGCACTTGCAAGAGTTCTTTACTGAGTTTATTTTAGTGGATTCAGATAGTTCATAATATTTCTTGCTTATGAAATTATGATCAATGTAAATAACTGAAATGGTTTCATTTCTGCATGAAGGCTTTATTTTGAATTGAGGAACGATGGACTTCGAAGATAAGGGGAGAAATCTCTTCTTGTGTGTTGCATGAGATACCTGACCTACCCCTTCCTAGGAAGGCAATGTCCATGGTGTCCATCCGTGCTAGGGCAAGCTTCTGAAATTCCCTCCAGGAGGAACTCAGGTGAAGCATGTTCTTATTTGGGATCATTGGAGATGAATGTGTTGATAAATCGCAATAGAAAATTAGAGAAGTTAGGGTACTGAAAATGGGGAAGGGCATCAAATTAGATTTACACAGTTCATATAGGATACTTGTATGATACTGATTCATCAGGTGCACATGTACATTTTCCGGACGTCCCAACATATTATCCCTTTTGGGATGGCCCCAGCTGAATCGGCAGGAGTTTGATCCTGCACTTTTGGGGTGTGGGATCAACCCTGGTGTTTTGCTGGCTTTTTTACAAGCCCATATGTACCTTTGCTCGTTTGTTCCCTCTACATTACGGGCATGTGGGGGCTTGATCCTGGAGTTCCTGTCTCCTGATCTTCTGTACCTGACTTCTAGGGCACGCGTTTGTGCACTTCCCAATAAGTTTTAATGGGAAGGGACTGGAATAATGTTCTATGACAGGGTTCGTATATGGTGCAGTAGCCTTATGAGGAGGGCACAACAATAATTTGTTCTCTGGTAGTTGGGAGGACAACTAGAATGGCAGTAGTGTTGTTATTTTATACATATTGGTAATGGGAGGGAGAATCGGACAAGGAGTAACCTGAAGAGCATGCAAACAATGTGTCCATGTGTTGGTGATTGGAGGGAGAATTAGAAAAAGGGTAATCTGAAGAGCATGGTAAAGAATATGTGTGTTGGTAATTGGAGGGAGAATTGGGCAAAGGATAATCTGAAGAGCATGCTAAAGAATGTGTATGTGTTGGCAATTAGAGGGACAACTGGACAAAGGGCCACCCAAAGAGCATGCAAAAGAGTATGGGTGTGCATGTCTTCATGTGCGTGCATGCACTCATTATAATGGACACAGATTCAACAAAGTATCTTTTGATTTATACTTAAGAATTCATTGAACCTTTGATGGAAATGGTATTTGATTTTTTTCTAATAAAATTCAAATGCATTTCAAGGAATTTCTGATTAATCTTCAAACCAGTTTTGATCAAGGGTTTCCAGGTTAGGAGAGAAGGCCCATCAGTCGGATGATACTATTTTGTTCCTGGTAGAGGATGAGCAGTAACTTTACGCGACTAGACTTTTGCTAGAGTTGTTGGAGGAGGTCACTAGTCTGAAAGTTAACTTCAACAATATCATACTAGTTGGGGTTAACATGGAGGACTTGACTCTCCAGAGGGCGGCGTGCATCTTGGGCTGTCAGTTAGGAGCTTTCCTTATCTCCTACTTGAGTCTCCCTCTGACCTCAAGTGCTGTTCGGTGTGCAGATTAGCTATCTTATTATACAAAGATATGAATCTACACTGGCTGGATGGAAAGCTAGACTACTATCATATGGGAGCATGTCAGTCTTATGCAGATTAGTTTTGGACAGTTTGCTTATTTATTTCCTCTTTGTGTTCTGGATCCCGAAAACTGTGGTGAAGAAGATTGAGTCTATTTAGGGGAGATTCGTTTGGCATGAGAGTGGGGGGAGATGTAGGGGTTGACATGATATCAAGTGGGCTAGGGTGGTTGTCAGTAAGGAAGAGGGAGGCTTGGGGATCAAGGATGTTGGAGACTTTAATTTGTCTCTCTTGTGCAAGTGGTTGTGGAGGTTGGGGGCCGAAGATGATGGGCTGTGGGCATACATTATCAGACAAAGATACTTTAGCAGGAGGAGCGCTTGGGATATAAATGCATCAGCACAATATGAGACTTCCCCGATTTAGTGCTACATTTTGACCTGCAGGAATATTATCTCCTCCAGCGTACGAGTCCGTCTAGGGAAAGGCGACAAGTGCCTTTTCTGGAAGGACAAGTGGTGTGGTGACTTCATGTTGGAGGCTTCTTTCCCAAGCCTTTTTGCTGTCTGAACTGACTCTATGGGGCCGGTCACTTGGGCTTTTGACTTCCAACTTTCAGGAGGTACCTGAGCACCAATTTTCAGGAGGGACCTTAGGATCGACAAGATGTAGTAGCTCTAGGACCTTCTACTCTTCTTCGTCACCTACTCTCCACACTCTGACAGGGAGGATGTGTGGATTTGGAGGTGGAGTAGGGAGGGGACCTTCTCAGTGAAGTTTGCTTACACCATTATCTCTGACGGTGGGGTGTGTCACAGTCTCACCCCTTAGGTTTGGAGGCCGCAGATTTCGTTGAAGGTGAAGCTTCTCACTTGGAGAATATCCCACGGGAGGTTGCCCACTTGTGATAGGCTGCTCTAGTTACTCCCGGACATCCAGTCGACCTGCTGCTTATGTGGTCAAGACGACGAGACCATAGATCACCTGTTTATAAGGTGTACCTACTCACAGGGGGTGTGGGAGGGACTTGTTCGGAGAGGCCACTGTGTCATCGGCTACCAGAGAGAGGTGCATCACTTCATTGAGTTGTAAGACAGAGGGTGGCCTCTTGGAGGAGATAGAGTTGTGTGGTGACTGATTCTGCATGCCACCCTTTGATCTTTGTGGGGCGAACAGAACGATAGTACTTTTAAGAGGGAGGCTAGAGCTGATGATTCTCTGGTATCTTTCATTTACGTTGGAGTGAGGGAATGGGTGGAGTTGCTTTGTGATGTGAATTCCCTCGACTCGTCTTTTTGTTTTGTTGGGTGGATAATGTCTCTCACACTATCTTGGTGTAACCTTTTGTACATGGATTTTTGAGAGCTCATTGACTATACTTTTACATCATTTTTTTTCGTTTAATACAATTAGTGGTGCTACCCACTTTTACAAAAAAAAAAAACCTTCTCAGACCAGTTTTACACAGATTTCCATAACTGATATATGCAAAAACACTCGTCCTTTATTGTCGTACATGGTATCCAGAATCCAATATTTTGTGAAGCAAGTTTACTGTGATTTGTTTAAGAAGAATGCTGTGGGATAACCATGTGAAGATCATATAGTTCCACGTCCTTATTTTATAGTTTTGTGTGGACCTCTGTGTGTGTGTGTTTGTATAGCTCCCCAAATGGTCTTAAATATGCACCTCCCTTCCTTCAAAGAGTTCCCATGTAATAATGTAAAAGGCCCCTGCTTAATGTTCTATATGGGTATGTAAATGGTGAATGAAAATACAGTCTGCCCTTTTCTGTAGCTTATATGAAGTATGTGAAAACGTTTTTGTTTTTGTAATTTTCTATTTTTTACAATATCATCTATAGCCACTTCTTTTACGATATAAAATCAATAATAAAACAGATATTCTAGTTTGAGAACCCAGTTGTTCGATTAACCTCTTTACATAATGTCTAGCATGATTATCATCCTGACCTAGATAAAAGAATGTGAGTATCTGCAGCTTCTTTTTTTTTTTCAAAGAATAAGTGCTCTGTAGCACCAATTTTATTAAAATAAAGAAAGGTGCAGAATGGAGGAGGAGAGGTCCCTCTTCCATAACGAAAACAAACTGCATTAAATTCAGGAGGATTGTGTGAGATCACCCTCTTCCAATCCTCAACATAGGAATGCAGAATATGTCTGCTCCAAGAATACAAGAGCTCCCAGAATACAAGAACCCCAAGACTCGAAAACAAATGTTTTCAACATAACGTTTACTTTCCCAAAAGATGACTTAATGCCAATCTTTCCATAGGCTTCAACAAATGGCATGAGGTAACAGATAAAATCTGATATCTTTTATAGACTTTTCATTCTGACAACTGATTGCTCGGAAGTAACTCCATATGTCTTCCACAGATGGAAAGGTATGATGAAAGCTGGCCGTAAGCCCAAAAATATCCAAAATCTCCCAACTGGAAGTACGGGGTGACAAATAAGTTATCTATGTCCTCATTGTGAAGACCACAGAAATCCCAGTGTATCTCCTGTGCTGTTACATCTCAGCGACGTTCCTTTTCTGAAAAATCAACCCCATAAAAGCTCTGATTTAAAATGAGCTCTTCACTTTCTAGACTTCTTGATATTTCTGATACGATGGTAACTAAATTATATGAGGATTTGACCGAAAAGTTTCCCTTGTTGCTTTTGGTACAAGTTTATGTGGTCAGTCTGGATTAGTCTGAATACCATGGAGAAGTTGCAGGAGTTGCTGGTATTCCCGTTCTTCCACATCTGGCAACCCTCTTCTCAGAATGATACACCACTTAATAGTAGAACCTTTTGTTGTAACAATCTCGAACTTTCTGCCATTTGTGAGTCACTGAAAACAATATTTTAGAAAACAAGTTCTTCAAAGGACCTCCAGCAGAAGAATAGGTGTATTCCCCATTACCTACCTGCATAAGAGTACCCTTCTCAACCCACTTCCCAGCTGTAACAAATCGTTTCCAGATAGGGCTCAGGTTAGAACTCCTTATCAAGCTGTAAGTTAAAACTGTGATGGGTATGATAGGGCTTCTGTTGCAACCTTACCTCCAAAAAGTGACATCTTCTGTTTAATGCTTCATCCAGGGAATGTTTCAAGAAAACTCTAGGCCTTTTGCATAAGCAGCAAGGCTCTCTCTCTCCCCCTTGAGCCCCCTTATTATTTCATTTATTTGTATTTTGTGCATGCTACACAACCGGAAGCTAGAAAATATTAATTTTATAGAAGGCTTATCTATGGCATGTTTATTCAATGATGTATATTCAGGAAATGGAAATAGTACTTCGTGGATTAGAATTTTACTACATAATTTATGCCTGAGAAACATAGATCAGCATGCAGTGTTATGCGATAATTCTTTAAGTTCCTTTTGATGATACTATTCAATTGTCAGGATATTTCAGGAAAAGGACGGTAACACAATATTCTTAAAGGAAAAGCAGAAGGATGGAGCTACCATTGAGCCCAACAAAATTCTTGCCCCCCCTAATTTTATGTGCTGCCAACCCCTTATCAATCAGCTCACTGCCTATCCTGTTAGTAAAAGAATCGTCCTAAATCTTTGCAACTTGAACGTCCCTCTTCCAAATGAGTTAAGGGCTGAACTAGTGATATAAACCCATGAAATGATCGACCACCCAATACCTCTCTTTTTGAGTACAGATTCTTGTTATTCTGTTTGGCCATTTGCATTAGTTCGTTACACGAGTCGAACAGAGAGTCAAAAATGTGATTACAGGTTCTTCCGTTCGCCATTTCTGAGTACATCTGCAGACTGGGGCTTATTTTAGATCAGTTCAGCCATGCGTCACTGAAGCCTTACAGATACCTTTGGAATCCTTCAATTTGGCTATGCATGCATGGGTGGACGACACCGAACACAGCGACTGGGCATTACGACGCATAAAACGAATGCCGTCATGATAGTCCCCAAATGCAGTACGAACTTCAATTAATTTGATATCTAATTTCTAGCTGTTACTGCCAAAGTTTGCCTACATGGCCGTCGCATTTTCGCTGATTTAATGAAGGGCCGAAGTGCAGCTGTTATCATACAGTGGTAACGCCACGGGACGAGCAAAACGTTAGGGTGCTGGTGGTAAGTGTACTCTGTGGTGGGAAGTCTTTGTTTTTAACTCATTGCTTTCTCGTTTCACTCGTGAAGTTTGTTTGAATTCACTTTGTTGTGTTATTATTTTACAAAGAATGATATTTGCCCCTCTTCCTATTGGCTTATCTAGGATTGATGTGAAGTGGAGAGAAAAAGAAAAATACTCCCACGTATAGTGACTTCACATGTTCTCCCCTGACACCCACATATGTGTGTGTGCGCGCGTGCCCGCGCACGTGTGTGTCGCAGGGTGAGGTGCTTGAGCGGAGATGCGGAGGTGGTAGAGCGCCTGGAGGGCCCGTCGCAGCATGCCCCCATCGCCGACGGAGCCGGAGATGAATTAGGGCGGGGTAGGGGAGGCATCGGTGGGCACGAGCGGTGTGAGCGGGAGCATGGACTCGATGAAGATGGGACGTGAGGGGAGGAAGGAGGAGAGAAGTAGGAAGGAGAAAGGGAAAGATGCGATAGTAGAGGAGAGGGTGGAGATGAGGGGACGGCGGAGCCGGCATCCCCTATGGCACTCTCTCTCTTACTCTGTCCTCTCTCTTTTCCCCATCTCTCTCTCTCTAGGGGGTGTCGACGTCGGAGGGGATGACCCTCTCCATTGCTCTCTCTCTCTCTCTCTTACTTCGTCATCTCTCTCTCTTGCACCCATAGGAGTGCTAACGTCGGAGAGGACGATCCCTCCTATGCTCTCTCTCTCTCTCTTTCACTCTCTCTCATCTCGTCCTCTCTCTCTCTCTCTCTCTGCGCGTGTGCGTGCGCATCTTCTACATCAGTGAGGGTGCCGTAGCCAGAAGGGAAGACCTCTCTCTCTCTCTCTCTCTGCCCGTGTGCGCGCGCATCTTCTACATCAGTGAGGGTGCCGTAGCCGGAAGGGAAGACCTCTCTCTCTCTCTCTCTCTCTCTCTCTCTCTCTCTCTCTCTCTCTCTCTCTCTCTCTCTCTCTCTCTCTCTCTCTCTCTCTCTCTCTCTCTCTCGTGTAGTCACATGACGTCGGGAGACCCCTCCCTAGCTCACTCTCACTCTGTTCTCTCTCATCCCATACTCTCTCCACTTGAGGGTAAAATGGTAACTTCACGTGTATTATTATCGCTCTCCCTTGCGACTGTAATCCAAAAGATATCATGACTCGGGTTAAGAGAATCTGAGGATATTAGTAGCTTTCATAAAAGTGGGGGGTACAATAATAATTTACAATTTTTCAAAGAGCATGCAGATAATTTTTCCTTTTTTTCCCTTTGAACAATTGGATCACTTCTTTCTTAATGTTAGCGTGCTCCGTGTCTCTTGTTCTTTTAGGGTCACTTTGATATTCGAACTGTCGGAAGAATAATAAACCGAGGAGAGAGAAGATAAAGTGGGGCCCACCAACTCCCCTCACACAAATGCAATTGCCCGGGGTCGATTACCGTGTTCGACCCTAATCCTGTTCGAACAACAAACAAGGAGTTAGGGTGTCTCGTGATTCGACACGTATATTTTTTTCATAACAGAAGTCACACTTTCAGTTTAAACATTATTAGTGTGGAAGAGGTTACTTTTGTAATCCTATGAGAAAAGTTGTGAGTGCAGGTCCAACACACGTTAGCTGAATAAAATGTACACGTTAGATGAGAAATAATTTTGATGAGAAATAAATTTTCAGCTGAATAAAATAGCCAAAGAATGTTAGCTGAATAAATTTGAATGTTGATAGTTATAAATGGGTTTAGATTAATTTTGAAGTTGAAAGACTTAGACTAAGATATATTGTCTACGAAAAACTACCAATTGATTTTATCTATTGAAGATGATGCTTTACGAGATTTCACAGAATATTCTGCTTGATAAAATGGTAAGTCTAATTTCCTTTCTTTTTACTCGAGGTATGTCATAATGTGTGTTAATAAAATCTATCTTTTTTGCCTAAGTGTCATTATTTTTTTTCCTAAATTCTGTCGCCATGCAAATTATGAACCTTATTAATAAGATTAATGGGCATGAATTAACATTGTAAAAGATAAAATTTAATTTAATTTTGTTTTTTAACTTTTAACCACTGTTGTTTTTTTTGAAAGCTACACCACCTTTTAAAAATCTCACAAAAGAGAATTTTTGGAGACAATACATCTTCTCTCTTTTGAGTCTATTTCTCTCCTCGGCCTCAAAATCTTCCTTCCACGTAAGTCAAGACATTCACGATCCATTTGAAAATAATTATATCAGGTCAAGAATTTTAATAATTGGAATCCTTTTCATAATATTTTCTACACATGTAGTAAAATTTTATTTATTTTTTTATTTCAATCCCATCATAAAAAAAGAGAATATGCACACTTCTCCAAAAACAAATGAATGGTTATATAATCACCTATTCTCTCCATTCTCCAACAAATCACGTGAGTTGTCACAGCGTGCACCTACACTTTTCCAAGATAAAAGAGAATCGCCTATTCTCTCTAATGGGTTGCCAATTATCCATGATATTTATTACTTCTTCAATTTGCAAACCTCATGTGTTGCCTTCCACCCAAAATTTTCTCTATCCAATTTTACAATAATATATTCTACACTATTATCCGCAAAATCTGTTGAGTAAAACACAGTTTGTCAACACTACATCCTTGATTTCAAGACACCAGAGTTTGGGGGAAATCATTGACAAAAATTCTACCCAAAACGAATGAAAAATGTTCCTAAGATTCTCCTACAATTTAATTTGGTGGTTAGACTGATACGGTGAAGACACCGTCTTATGCTACAATCCATGTCTTTGGATTGTGGGACGACGTAGTTATGGTCAGGGTTTGTCGTCCCGGTGCGGGTCGTCCCGACCCTCACGACCTAGACCGACCAAGACCTTTAGCAGGATGGCCGGGCCGTGGGTCGCTATCGGGTCACATTATATATTATATATATTATTTTAAATTCAAAACTTTTAATAAGTAACTTGGTTAACTATTTTCACTCGTTCAAAGGCGGTTTAAGTTTAAATCCCGTTGTTCACATGCATTTTTTTAATTTTTTTTAAAGATTTTTAACTGTTTTCACTCGTTCAAAAACGGTTTGAGTTCGAATCCCGTCGTTCACATGCATTTTTTTGAGTTTTTTAATGATTTTTAATTAAAAAAATTAAAATGTGAAGACTCGAATCGAAGACCTGTTAAAGAAGCGCACACAAGCGACTTAACAATTACGCTACAAATTTTATTATACTATTATATATTATATATATATATATATATATCTTACGAGATGGAACGGGACAGAGCGGGATAGGACCGTCCCGTCCCGACAGAAAGTCGGGACGGCTAAGACGAATTGGACGGCAAACCCTAGTTATGACACACGTTGCTTCATGATATATTTTATATTTCTGCCTTTTAATTTTTAAAATAAGTAAAAACTAAGAATAATTTAAGTAAAATGAGGATAAGAGAATCAAGTATATCTTTCATGTTAACAAATACAATTCTAACTAAGGTTCGTCGACTTGATAATCTATATTAGATCGAATCTACTCTGATTAGATATGACATACTCAGTTTCTCTATTTATTCTTCTCGTGAGACTTTCATCAAATATTTGGTGTGAAGTTGAGAGGCAGGCTGGCTGTATGGATCGACAGAGCAAGCTCATCTCCCTCTTCCCCTTCAATTTACATTGCTCTCTGCATAATCAACACCGGAACCTAGCACATATAATTACGTTCACGAGACTGCACAGAAATAATAAACCCACCTGAACATCATCATCATCTTCTTGGTCTACGCTTTTATCAGACACAAAAAAGCACACACACAGCTGGAAAGCGCAGCCAACCCCGTGACAAAAAACCACGCCCGGATCGATCGGCTCACCGGCCGCCGGCCTCGGTTGCTCCTCTGGTTCCGTCGTCATTCGAGGTCGCGCCCCCTGGATGGACCTTCTTCTTCTGCTGCTTCTTCCCCGTGGACCCAAGGAAGAAGAAGGCACGTCGGCAGGGCTTAATCTTCTCCTCGCCTGCAGTCTCCCGATCCTCCTCCCGCCGCCGCCCGGCCAACTCCGCGTCGCTCCCCTCCAACATCTCCTTCCAGGTCTTCCTGGCGACGTAGGCCATCGCGAAGTCAGCCGTTGCCATCTCTCGCGCGCAGAAGACGAAATGACGTACTTGCAGATGAGCAGAACAGCAGCTGCCGCTTCTTCTCTTCGCCTTCTCGCCACCTGGTTCGATGGGAGGCTTTCTGCTGCGGGGGACTGGAGGGCAAACTCGATCGAGTATATATAGGGCTGGGCGCTGACTTGGGCCCCAAGCCAACGCGTTGAAACAGGGTCTCCGAATTGTGTCATGGGTGACGATGCTGCTGTGTTGTGTGGGGGTGGGGTGGGGTGGGGTGGTCAAACAAGGCTGCACGCACGCATGGGAATCTTGTGCATGAGAGAGAGAGAGAGAGAGAGAGAGGACGAGAGCGGTGGACGCTGCATGTTGGATTCCATGGTGTTGCTGTGGGGCTCATTTCCCTCCGGTCGGTCTCTTCGTCGCTTCTTCGTCTTTCTTTCCTCTCCCTCTCTCCGCGCGCGATCATGTATGACGTGGTGAACGACGTCATGAACGCTAGATTCTGTAGGCGCGGGCTTCCGCGTCTCTTCCACCGCCGCCGCTTGGGTGACGGCAATACCTCACAATATTCACTTATCCAAAAAATATTTATCATCAGAAATTAAATACTTAAAATTCGAATTTATTTTGATATATATCTTTCTTGGATGAAAGATATCAAAAAATTTGATAAGTAAGTGGTTGTATTAAGTGTAAAGTATATATTTATAAATACGATGTAATATAGATACGGACCTAGCTGACTAATTGCATTTATCTAAGGAATACGAAAATGATCATGACCACCCATGTGGGGGACTGTGAATTTCATTATCAATCCACTCAGGATACTAACAAAATTTCAACTTGAATCTAGATAGGAAGCATTTCTGTCTCCTTATCAATTGTCTATTGCATGTTTTTGACGTGTATTATTATCGTAATATTATTTCTCTCCAGATCACTCTCTCACTCTGTCCTCTCTCTCTCTCTTCACGTGTGGATAAAATGGTCACTTCATGTGTATTATTATCATAATCTCTTGCGAATGTAACCCTAATGCCCTCTTTGATAACGGGTTAGAATAGCTGAGTTAGGATAAGGGCGGTCAGTGTATCCATGGGGTTGGGTTGTTCTACTTTGATAAATGACTCTTATTCTAGCTCGGGTTAAAGGGAACAAGGAGACATTATTCTGAGCAGTTTGATAAATTTGCTGGAATAAAGTAGAATAGTATTTTACATACCTAAATTACCCTTTCCTTTTTTGGAAGAATGAGTAGGATTGACTCTATGCTATTTCGCTACGCAGAACAATACACAACAGCATTCTTATCCATCATTCTTAGATAAACCTTGTGGGCCTGATCAAAATATCCACAGTCGACCAAAATGATCATCATTTGACGGATCGCACCCAAAGAAGTCCATCCTCTCAAACACATCGATGGCCTCTTGAACCCTCCCTCTCCTACCATAATTCTTCATTGCAGAAACATAAATCCCTTCAACTGAACTGCTGCCCATTACAAATAGAATGCCATTGTTCATTTTTAACTGTCCAATAATCAAACTCTGCACATATATAACTCAAAATAAATTGACTTGAAGTGGTAGCAAGCACAGTTGAGCCAATCACATTGGACATCCACATTAACATTCTTCAGAACCTGAATTCAGGTGTATTATATACTAAAATAAAATTTACAAATGTTTGGACAACAAACGACCTGTATCTGTTCATGAAAATTAATTTGCCCCGGTTAAGGGAGCACAATACAAATGGCTGTTTAGTACATATAAAAAATCAAATACAATACATAATGGGTATGATGATCTACCATCCAATGCACACAACGTGTGTTCAGTTATAAGCCAATACATCAGCTTCACATTTTGGATGACTAGACATGTTGGCTCATGCAGCATTGTACACCAAAAAGAAAGAGTACACGACTACGTAAAATGGAAGCTTCAAACTTCAAAACTCTGTCTGTTTGGATTCGACCCACTGTGAAGAGAGATCTCTAGCTCTAATCATGGTGTCAGCAAACCTGAGAAAAGGGAAATAACATTTACTTGAAAATGGTTTGGTATCCTCTCTGAGCTGAAAATATGAATTATGATAGCTGAAGAAGTTTAATTCTACATTTTGAAATTTGCACTTCCACAGACTTGCAGTGGGAGACTGATGACAACTAAGAACAAGGGAACCCCTAAGACCCGTCGACACTCGACAGTCAACTGGCAAGGATAATATTGGGGGATTTAAGAAGGAAATATATTTACAAAGCTTCCTTAATTCAAATGGCAGTAGAAATTTGACATCACAGAATTTAGCCCAAGACACCTTCAAATGAAAGCATGGAAAAACTAAGAAGATGCATGAGAATGAGATAACAAACACCAGGAATGGTGTTACCTAGTAGATGCGGTGGGTGGATATAATATATTCACATACCTGGTCACTCATGGCTGAAGCCTGAATGGAGAGAATAAATATAGATCATAGCAGGTATTGATATATTGGTTAAATTATTACCCTGTACATAGCTTATATATCATAATCTTGACGAGGTTGGTCATTGTATTTTAATGCATCCAACTGCCACTGAACTGATACACTTAAGCCAAGGTCCTAACCAGTTTTTCCTTGCGGGTCTCATGCCTGCAACAAAAAAATAAAATGGAGTCATCAACTTAGTGTACAAAAATACCTGAAAATTAGTGCACGAAAATACCTAAAAATCAGTGCACAGAAATACCTAAAAATCAGTGCATGAACACACGATACAACATACATTGCACCGATACAGCCCCCAGGCTGCAGTGACTATGCCTAGCATTGCACTGACCTCGTCCCCTTGCATAAACACACATCGCACCGATACAACATATATTGCACCGATACATCAATGTCTAACAAAACCATAACACGGCCAATGTAACGACCCGAGAATCCGATTACCGGGAAGGCCCGATAACCCGAGACTCGCACCGCCACCCACGAGCCCGAAGACTCGGAAGGGTTAAAAGGATGGTGTGGAGACTACACAAGTATCACAAATAATTACAGAAATTAAACAGTTATAATATTAAGCAGGAAATAAATTAACATTTTACATGGTCCACAATAAAATAACAACAACAGCAACATTAGTCCATGACTAGTACAGTGACAAGAAGGAAAAGTACAGCTACACGGGGCATACCCCGGCTCTGACCTCTGGCACTACCTCTGGGCACCCGCACCACGCTGCGCTCCTGACGCGCTCCCCGAAGGTGGCGTCTCACCTGAAACACGGTGAAAACACGCAGGGAATGAGTCTCGGAACAAGACTCAGTAGGGATCACTCGAACCCTACCTCGAAAAATGAGAAACCACTACTCTAGCGGTAGGAAAGTACCTCGGAAAGGAAAGCCCTGTACTCTACAGAACTAGACCCTACGGCACGCAAACCGACACACGTGCCACGGTACGAGAAGACCGAAACTCAACGGTCGAACCGCCAAAACCCGAAGGTCGGAAACACACGACTGACAGTCTGTCACTCCGTACTCGACAGGAGTACCACCCACTAGAAGCACAGCCGGTAGCGTCCCCTGACGTCTTACACCGCGCCGCAGGTGAACCGCCTGACGTGGTAGGTCCTACCCGAGGCGCAAACACCGTACAAGTAACCACAACAAGTGACTAGCTGGGGTCACGCCCGTCGACGTGGGTCCAACCGCCCCCAACCACGTGTGCACACACAGACCGCGCGTCCCTGGTCTGGCCCTCTGACCGGTTTTCCCCTCAGCCGGACTCTGGCTGCAAGACGTGGGGCCCAACGGTAACCGGTCCACAAACCGTCTCTAAAGGTCGGCCCGTACACCACTCCCTGGTGCGACTAGCACCCGCGTACTAGTAGGCTACGACTAGTGGAGGGTCACTGAAGGAGTAGACTCTCGAGTCAACGGAAAACGACGTCCGAGTCCGACAACATGTGGGAATCACCCCACGCACTAGCTCCGTCGCATGGTGACCTCGGTCGGAAAAGAAACAGACGCACTGCCCACGGTCAAATGCCTGACCGAGGCAAATGGAACCTTCGGACACCAAAGACACGGTCACGGAACTCCACGGGGTGCCCGGGACGCACACACGGCCCAAGGGGAACACCCGACAACGAACCAAATCGCGCTAGGGATACCTAGCGCGACAGGGCATGTCGCGCTAGGGTCCCCTAGCGCAACAAGGGATGTCGCGCTATGGCCCCATAGCGCGACACGGACTATCGCGCTAGGGAACCCTAGCGCGACAGGGACCATCGCACTAGGTCTTCCTAGCGCGACAATGATGATCGCGCTATGACCCCATAGCGCGACAGGAATCGCCTCCTGTTCATCTTCTCCGATGAACGCGCTCGGTCGGGGCAGCGCGACCTCCAAGAACGCGCTACTGGAGTATAGCGCGTTCTCAGTCCGCGGCCGAAAACGGTAAGAACGCCCAAAAATTCTAACCACGCCCCCATACCTCCATAGGAGAGGGGGAAAATAAAGGGGAAGACCCCTGGGGACCCCTGGCATGATTCTAGGCCATCAAAACACGAAATCATGCATCAAATCCATAAATCGGGCGAGCTCTCCCCAAATCATGGAAAAACCCAAAAACGCTCAAACGATCCCCTCTCGGCCTCCCCGCGGCCTATAAATCACGGAAAAGATCGGCATGAGGCTAAGGAACGTCACCCTACCTCAATGGAGCGAATGCTCCGCCGAATCAATCACGAATCACGAAGAACGCTCGAAGCTTCACGAACTCCCCACGCTCCCCACGCTTGCCGCACGCCCACGAGATCGTCTCACCGCCGCCCACACGCCCGCGCCGTCGCCCCGCCGCCGTCCGTAGCCGGAGAGGGGTCCGCCGCGTCCGAATGGGAGAGAGGGAGAGAGGAGGGCTCACGGTCGCGAGAGAGAGGAAGAGGAAGAAGAAAGAGAAAAGGGAAAAAGAAAAGAAAAAGGATTAGGCTTTATAGAAAATCCGAATTTTCGGAAAAATACCAAAAAATAGAAAAATACGTTTCCGGAATCCTCGGAACGCACCGATCGCAACGGTACCACTCGTGCCCGGGTGAACGGCCCAGTTAACCCGCAGCGAGCGTCCGAAGGAAAAGCCGAAACCCACGCCGGAAATCGGGAAACACGCGCGGAAAAGCCGCGGAACGCCTCCGGGCCTCCGAAACGACTCCGGATCGCGCCGATCCGAACACGAAAGATGTCCGAAACGAAATTTCGGACACAACAGAGCTGGACACTCCGAAAACCAGATCCGGGACCCACGAAGAAGGATCCGAAAGGTCCGGGATATTACAGCCCTCCCCCTTAAGGAATTTCGTCCTCGAAATTGAGAACAACCAAAGGGGAAAGAAGAGGAAGACTCACTCAAACAGATACGGGAACTGCTGACGCATCTCGTCCTCACGTTCCCACGAAGCCTCACCACCAGAGTGTCGTTGCCACACGACCTTTACCAAGGGAATGACCTTGTTCCGCAGGCGCTGCTCTCGCCTATCCTCCACGCGGATCGGAAACTCTGGGAGAGAAAGATCTGGAGTCACCTCAGGCCAAACAGAAAACTCGAGCACATGAGAGTCATCGGGCATATACTTCCGCAACATCGAGACGTGGAACACGTCATGCACCGACGCCAACTCAGGAGGTAACTGCAACCGGTAAGCAACCTCACCGATGCGTTCCACAATCGCGAAAGGACCAATATAGCGGGGACTCAGCTTCCCACGCCGTCCAAAACGCATCACCCCCTTCATCGGAGAAACTCTCAAGAACACACGATCGCCCACGGCGAACTCGAGGGGCTGCCGCCTACGGTCAGCATAGCTCTTCTGCCGACTCTGGGCCGCCAACATGTTCTGACGAACCAGGTGCACAACATCCACAGATTGCAGCACCAATTCTGGCCCCGTCAAAACACGCTCACCCACCTCAAACCAATCAAGTGGAGTCCGACAAGGACGCCCATACAGAGCCTCATAGGGAGCCATGCCGATGCTCGAATGATAGCTGTTGTTATAGGCAAACTCCACCAACGGTAGGTGATGAATCCAACTCCCCTGCCACTCCAGGCAGCAGGATCTCAGCATGTCCTCCAAGGTCTGAATGGTCCTCTCAGACTGACCATCTGACTGTGGATGATACGCCGAGCTGAATGCCAACTCCGTGCCAAGAGCTCGCTGGAAACCCCTCCAGAATCCAGAAGTGAAGCGCGGATCTCGATCCGACACGATCGAAACGGGAACCCCATGCAACGGCACGATCCGCTCCACATACAAACGAGCCAACTTGGACACGCTCCAGCTGACCTTGACCGGTAACAACCGCGTCACCTTCGTCAGCCGATCCACCAGCAACCAAATACTGTCCTGCCCACTCGGGGTCCTCGGTAATCCCACCACAAAATCCGTGGTCACATGGTCCCACTTCCAAGCAGGAACATCCAAGGGCTGGAGAGTACCTCCTGGTCGCTGATGCTCTGCCTTCACCTGCTGACAGATCAGGCACCTGGCCACAAATTCGGCAACATCTCTCTTCATGCCAGGCCACCAGAACTGCCTCCGCAAGTTCCGATACATCTTCGTCGCACCCGGGTGTACGGTGTACCTGCTCCCATGAGCCTCGCGCAGCACCGCACGACGAACCTGCTCCTCCGCTGGGACGTACAGCCTGCCACGAAACCTCGCAGCACCGTCCTCGCCAAGTTCTACGTCAGCCATTGCAAGAATCCGGGGCAACTCAGGGTCTGCATGCTGAGCCTCTGTCACCTGACGACGGATAGCAGGAGTGACAGTCAGACTCGCAAGCACTGCCAACCCTGGCTCCTGGGGAATCTTGAGCCTGAAAGATACCTCGGGCACTTGTTCCCAGAGCCTCCACCTCCTCAACATCAAGGTACTGACCGCAACCTTCCGACTCAAGGCATCGGCAACGACATTCATCCTGCCCGGCTGATAAGACAGGGTGAAGTCATAGTCCTTCATGAACTCCATCCAACGCCTCTGTCTGAGGTTCAGATCTCTCTGCGAGAACACATACCTCAAACTCTGATGGTCAGTGAACACCTCGAACTTCTCACCGTACAGATAATGCCTCCAGATCTTCAGCGCGAAGATCACTGCTGCCAATTCAAGGTCATGGGTAGGGTAGTTCTCCTCATGGGGCTTTAGCTGCCGAGATGCATAAGCCACCACTCTACCATGCTGCATCAGAACAGCACCCAATCCAACGCCGGAAGCATCTGTACACACCACGAAACCTCCCGATCCAGAAGGCAAAACCAACACCGGAGCCGAGGTGAGCAATCTCTTCAGTTCACTGAAGCTCTGCTCACACTCCTCGGATCAAACGAAAGGCACATCCTTCCGCGTGAGTCTCGTCATCGGGGTCGCAATGCGAGAAAATCCTGGATAAACCGGCGATAATAACCCGCAAGCCCCAAGAAACTCCGGATCTTCGTCACCGACCTCGGCCTCGGCCACTGCATTACTGCCTCGACCTTGGCGGGGTCCACGGAAATACCATCACCAGAAATCACGTGCCCCAGAAAGTGCACCTCGCTGAGCCAAAACTCGCACTTACTGAGCTTCGCATACAACTGGTGATCTCGCAACGTCTGCAGCACCACACCCAAATGGTACGCGTGCTCCTCAGCAGACCGCGAATAAATAAGGATGTCATCCACAAAGATGACCACGAACTGGTCCAAATACGGATGGAACACCCTCTGCATCAAGTCCATGAAGGCTGCTGGGGCATTGGTGAGCCCAAACGGCATCACCAGAAACTCATAATGCCCGTACCTCGAATTGAATGCAGTCTTCTCCACATCGGACTCACGAATCCTCAGCTGATAGTAACCGGGCCGCAAATCAATCCGCGAGAACACTCGCGCAGACTGAAGCTGGTCGAACAAATCATCAATCCGCGGCAACGGATACTTGTTCTTAATGGTCACTTCCTTCAGCTGCCGATAGTCAATGCACAACCGCAGACTACCGTCCTTCTTCTTCACAAACAACACGGGCGCACCCCAAGGGGAAAAGCTAGGACGAATATACCCCTTGGCCAACAGTTCCTGCAACTGCACCCGCAACTCCCTCAACTCAGCGGGGGCCATACGGTAGGGAGCCTTCGCCAAAGGTCCCGTACCAGGTACAACCTCGATCACGAAATCGATCTCCCGCTGGGGAGGTAATCCAGGCAACTCCTCAGGAAAAATATCGGGAAACTCGCACACCACCGCAATGTCCTCGACATCCGGCTCCATCCGGTCAGACACAACCACTGACGCGAGAAAACCCTGACAACCAGAATCAAGCAACCGACGGGCTCGAATAGCAGAGATAAGAAATCGAGAAGAGGTGGAACGGATACCTTGGAAATAGAAGGTCCTCTTGCTCGGATGCTGGAAGTAGACCCTCTTCATCCCACAATCCACCACCGCTCCATGAGTCTCGAGCCAATCCATGCCTAGAATCACGTCGTAATCCCGAAGCTGCAACGCATACAACCTGCCTGGCATACTCCGCCCATCGATCCACACCGGAACCTGGTCGAAGCAATACGGAGTGACCATAAAATCACCCGAAGGCAACTCCACTGCCAAATCACAGGACAACTGGGTCACCGGCTCCTCGACGCTCGACGCGAAATCCTCCGAAATAAACGAATGAGACGCGCCAGAATCAAATAAAACCCGAGCCGCACAACCCAAAATCTGAACGGTACCTTCCACGAGCTGCGACGCCACTGCCTCTGCCCTGGTCAAGTGCGTGATCTGGCCACGAGCCCTCTGCCTGCCTCCCACGCTAGCTGACCTGGGTAGCGGCGGATACTGTCCCTGTTGCTGCTGCTGCTGCTGGGGAACCTGCTGCTGCGGCGGCCTCTGAGGACAGTCACGCGCCATATGCCCTGGCTGGTCACACCGAAAACAGATGATCGGCGCCGTGCACTGCCTGCCTGGGTGGGTCCCACCACACCGTGGACAAGGTCCTCGCGATCCACCCACTGATCCCTGACGCTGCAAAGGAATCGGCTGCTGTACACTGCCCGATGAAGCCTGCCCCTGATCTCTGGACTTCTTCTTGCCGAACCCCTTCTTGAAGAACTTCTTGACCTTCGAGCCGAAGGACGCAGATCCTGTCACCGAAGCTGCATGTGCCGGCACTCCTGAACCACTCATCGCATGCT
This sequence comes from Amorphophallus konjac, assembly GCA_022559845.1. Classification (NCBI taxonomy): domain Eukaryota; kingdom Viridiplantae; phylum Streptophyta; class Magnoliopsida; order Alismatales; family Araceae; genus Amorphophallus; species Amorphophallus konjac. The sequence continues at coordinate 411,050,391 of CM040118.1, forward strand.
GGAAGGAACCCTGCTGCTGGGTAGCCGACTGCTGGCTGCGACCTGACAAAGACTGCCCCTGGCTGATCGGTCCTCGAGTCCTCTGCATATCCATCTCCAGGGAAATCGCAACACGAGACGCTGTCTCTAGATCAGTGGCCCCATTCGCGATCAAATGGTGCCTCAGCTCCAGCCTCAAGCCCTGTACAAACTGCGTCGTCCTCACCCTCTCATGCTCCATGATATGAGGTGCGTACCGACCCAGCTCGACAAATCGGGCCCTGTACTGCAACACGGACATGTCACCCTGCACCAGCTCCAGAAACTCCCGCATCCGCTGCGTAGCAACAACATCTGGACAGTACGTACGCTCGAAAGCACTGACAAAGTCATCCCACTCGATCTGCTCAAGTGGACGAAGCTGAAAGGACGTCTTCCACTCGGAAGACCACCACCTCCGAGCCGTACCCTGCAACTGGTTGTAGGCCAACACCACTCTGTCCTCGGCAGCACTCTTCGCAGAACTGAACACCCGCTCCATCTCATCGAGCCAATCACGAGCCGCATCAGGGTCTGCCTGGCCGCTAAAGTAAGGTGGATGGAACTGCATGAAGTCCCTCACCGCTCGGCCTGGCCCACCCCTGACAGACGAGCCCTCAGCAGCCTCTCCGCCGAACTGCTGAGACATGAGATGGTACATGCCACGGAAGAAATCCTCGGCCCCCGGAGCTCTCGCAGCATCCGCGGCCTCGGTAGCTCCCGGAACTCTGCTATGCTCCTCCTGGTCCCTCTGGACCCCCTGCTGGATCTCCTGACCTCCAGCCGACTGCCCCTGCTGAGAGCGAGAACTCCTCCTCGGCGCCATACTCGCTCCTGAAGCACAAGACAGAAAACACGGAAACGGCAATGTCAGAAAAGAAACACGCGGTGCCCAATGCCAGCGTCACCTGTACATCATCGCTGTGGACTAGTGGACCACTACAATTACCTATGATTCTCATGTAATTCCACAACCGCGCTCTGATACCAGCTGTAACGACCCGAGAATCCGATTACCGGGAAGGCCCGATAACCCGAGACTCGCACCGCCACCCACGAGCCCGAAGACTCGGAAGGGTTAAAAGGATGGTGTGGAGACTACACAAGTATCACAAATAATTGCAGAAATTAAACAGTTATAATATTAAGCAGGAAATAAATTAACAATTTACATGGTCCACAATAAAATAACAACAACAGCAACAGTAGTCCACGACTAGTACAGTGACAAGAAGAAAAGTACAGCTACACGGGGCATACCCCGGCTCTGACCTCTGGCACTACCTCTGGGCACCCGCACCACGCTGCGCTCCTGACGCGCTCCCCGAAGGTGGCGTCTCACCTGAAACACGGTGAAAACACGCAGGGAATGAGTCTCGGAACAAGACTCAGTAGGGATCACTCGAACCCTACCTCGAAAAACGAGAAACCACTACTCTAGCGGTAGGAAAGTACCTCGGAAAGGAAAGCCCTGTACTCTACAGAACTAGACCCTACGGCACGCAAACCGACACACGTGCCACGGTACGAGAAGACCGAAACTCAACGGTCGAACCGCCAAAACCCGAAGGTCGGAAACACACGACTGACAGTCTGTCACTCCGTACTCGACAGGAGTACCACCCACTAGAAGCACAGCCGGTAGCGTCCCCTGACGTCTTACACCGCACCGCAGGTGAACCGCCTGACGTGGTAGGTCCTACCCGAGGCGCAAACACCGTACAAGTAACCACAACAAGTGACTAGCTGGGGTCACGCCCGTCGACGTGGGTCCAACCGCCCCCAACCACGTGTGCACACACAGACCACGCGTCCCTGGTCTGGCCCTCTGACCGGTTTTCCCCTCAGCCGGACTCTGGCTGCAAGACGTGGGGCCCAACGGTAACCGGTCCACAAACCGTCTCGAAAGGTCGGCCCGTACACCACTCCCTGGTGCGACTAGCACCCGCGTACTAGTAGGCTACGACTAGTGGAGGGTCACTGAAGGAGTAGACTCTCGAGTCAACGGAAAACGACGTTCGAGTCCGACAACATGTGGGAATCACCCCACGCACTAGCTCTGTCGCACGGTGACCACGGTCGGAAAAGAAACAGACGCACTGCCGACGGTCAAACGCCTGACCAAGGCAAACGGAACCTCCGGACACCAAAGACACGGTCACGGAACTCCACGGGGTGCCCGGGACGCACACACGGCCCAAGGGGAACACCCAACAACGAACCAAATCGCGCTAGGGATACCTAGCGCGACAGGGCATGTCGCGCTAGGGTCCCCTAGCGCAACAAGGGATGTCGCGCTATGGCTCCATAGCGCGACACAGACTATCGCGCTAGGGAACCCTAGCGCGACAGGGACCATCGCGCTAGGTCTTCCTAGCGCGACAATGATGATCGCGCTATGACCCCATAGCGCGACAGGAACTGCCTCCTGTTCATCTTCTCCGATGAACGCGCTCGGTCGGGGCAGCGCGACCTCCAAGAACGCGCTACTGGAGTATAGCGCGTTCTCAGTCCGCGGCCGAAAACGGTAAGAACGCCCAAAAATTCTAACCACGCCCCCATACCTCCATAGGAGAGGGGGAAAACAAAGGGGAAGACCCCTGGGGACCCCTAGCATGATTCTAGGCCATCAAAACACGAATCATGCATCAAATCCATAGATCGGGCGAGCTCTCCCCAAATCATGGAAAAACCCAAAAACGCTCAAACGATCCCCTCTCGGCCTCCCCGCGGCCTATAAATCACGGAAAAGATCGGCATGAGGCTAAGGAACGTCACCCTACCTCAATGGAGCGAATGCTCCGCCGAATCAATCACGAATCACGAAGAACGCTCGAAGCTTCACGAACTCCCCACGCTCCCACGCTTGCCGCACGCCCACGAGATCGTCTCACCGCCGCCCACACGCCCGCGCCGTCGCCCCGCCGCCGTCCGTAGCCGGAGAGGGGCTCGCCGCGTCCGAATGGGAGAGAGGGGGGCTCACGGTCGCGAGAGAGAGGAAGAGGAAGAAGAAAGAGAAAAGGGAAAAAGAAAAGAAAAAGGATTAGGCTTTATAGAAAATCCGAATTTTCGGAAAAATATCAAAAAATAGAAAAATACGTTTCCGGAATCCTCGGAACGCACCGATCGCAACGGTACCACTCGTGCCCGGGTGAACGGCCCAGTTAACCCGCAGCGAGCGTCCGAAGGAAAAGCCGAAACCCGCGCCGGAAATCGGGAAACACACGCGGAAAAGCCGCGGAACGCCTCCGGGCCTCCGAAACGACTCCGGATCGCGCCGATCCGAACACGAAAGATGTCCGAAACGAAATTTCAGACACAACAGAGCTGGACACTTCGAAAACCAGATCCGGGACCCACGAAGAAGGATCCGAAAGGTCCGGGATATTACAGCCAAAGCTTGTTACCCTGTACATGCAGTCTATACCATAATCTTGACGAGGTTGGTCAATGTATTTTAATGCATCCAGCTGCCACTGAACTACTTCTTCTACAAATAGAACTGAAATACATCATAGCACTAGATATGGGTACACATCATAGCACTTGTGTACAGACTTTGCGTGCATGCGCCAAGACGATGTACAGACTTTGCTACCTAGTGTTTATGCATGAATGCATCCTGTATAGACTTGATGAAGTGATGTATGAACTTAAATGCACATATCAATAACGGTTGTACAGACTTTGAGTGCTTGTGTATGCATGAAGGCGATGCACTGACTATGTATATGCGTGAAGAACACTGGCTCTGGCTGTATAGACTTGATCGAATGAATCAACCGGAGGTTGTACAGACTAGTCACTAAGGAATGTGCAGACATGCACACATGCACAATGAACATGGATTGCACTGACTAAGTCACGAGCTGAGGTAACGGATGTATAGACTTGCTCAGTTATCAGCTAATGGATGTATAGACTTAGTGTACGCATGAGACGTACGAGTGCACTGACTATGGCCAATATATGCAAACATGCGTTGATCAGAAATATGCACGAATTGGTCAATGCACCGACGCACTCTATATGCTCGGACCTGATGTGTGTGGTAGAGCTTGAAACGTGCTAGATAAATGACCGAGCATGCAATCATTCAATCTTTCATGCCAACACAGACATATGGTGACTCATAATATTTACTATCATCAAAATCACAGGGGCACAACACATTATTGGGCTCAGACTAGCCTTCACAATCATACCATTGACAAGAGTGGGGCATAAGCCAGCCCTCATAGTTCATACCCATACAACATATATGCTCCTGGGAACCTCCACGGTTGTATAATGATATTCACTATGTTGCAATGGCACATATGCATTCACTCTTGTCGGGGTAATTATCAGAAATCGGGTTTTGCATCATTGCCCATCCCCCTACCAAAATGGTAAGTCAACATCACATAACATATAGGTGAAACAACTGCCGTGCTGCATGTATCAAGGGCCTGCAAATTGAAATACAGACATTACATAAATTAGGATAGAACATAGCTATTAACATACATTATACATAAACAAGATGTCTCAGATATACTCATGGAATCACAACCAAAGGAGCAACTGTCAAATCCTGAAATTACCAGATCAAAATTGAATGAATAAAGGTCAAGGGCCTGCGTGCATATTAAGAATTAGTCATGGAACATAAAACTGATACCAAGCATACATATCCAGCTGATAGGTTACCTTCTCCTCAGTTGCAGAACCAAGTTACATGCATAAATTAGAACATATTGAAAAAGAGTGGACATAGCAAATGAAATGGCATAATATTGCATAAATTAAAAGCAAAGTCCAAAAGGTCTCTCTAAAATACACAACAAAGAAATTAAAATAGACTAGTTTCATATGTTTGTGAACGCTTTCATTCCTGAAAATTCTGAACTCTCCTATCTATTGGTAGCCCAAAGTGCATCAGCAATCTGGGTTCTACGTTGCTCCCCAGCTGTAACATCCCTTCGACTTAGAAGTATATCATCTGGGACCTCAACGTCACCCACATCTTCAATGGTGGCATCATTATCTGTCACCCTATTGAAGTACCAATCGTACCCTTGCTCACGACGAATAAAATTCTGAATTACACAACAAGATAGTACAATCTTGCGTTGAATTGGCCATGGGTAACAATTCCCCTCTCGCAACGTATGAAATCGCATCTTCAGTACACCAAAGGTTCGTTCCACAATATTTCGGAATTGAGCATGTCGGTGATTGTATTTCTCCTTCTTATTTGAATATGGCATTCTTCCTCTACCCCAAAATTCAGAGATGTGATACCTGTGACCTCGATAGGGGGCTAAGAAAGATGCCGTGTTCGCATATCCAACATCCACTAGATAATATTTACCACGGGGCACGGTGAAGCCTCCCTCATCTATGCTCCACCTGAGGACCTTCATGTCCGAAGCAGAGCCCTCATACCCAAGACAAACATATTGAAAAAGCATGTCAAACGACACCACAGCCATCACATTTTGGGTAATGTACTGTTTTCGATCGCGGAAGCGAGGTTGGTCGTGGAGCGACACATTTGCAGGAATATGAGTCACATCGATTGCACCCAATGCATCCTACAATGCGAAAAGAAATGTTAGATTTGTCAAGATGGATGGCACAATTACACATGCATAACGTACACCATACCTTAAAGAACGGATATAAAATATCCTTGTCACGTATGTGGGGATGGCATTCGTTTGTGTGCGTTGGGAGCTAGATGAATTCAGTCTTCAACGAAGCCAATGCAAGTGAAAGATGATTAACATAGTGACTAATTGTTTGAGAAGAGTGGTGAAAATGCTCACATAATGCACCGGTTGAGACACCATGCCCAACAGCATATAAGAACATAGCGAGTTGCTCATTTGCTGTAACATAGCGTGAGTCAGATATCAAACCTCTACTCACTAACAACTCTCTCAATCTGAAGAACATTGTGGGATGTAACCTAAACACACTGTAACACCTAACTTCATGGCCGTTGAGAATATCATGAATCCATGCGTGGCCAGTGTATGTCGAGGTGTGCATTGGACGCCTAGGAATCACCGGTGCATTTTCTTCTTCAATTTGGTCCCATATCGCCTCCTCAATTGCATCGAACATTTCATCATCCTCTTGACGATACTCCAAAAGTAGGGCATTAAATTCTACAACATTCAAGCACAACATCATGTGATACATTGTTCAAGCGTCTAAAACAATACAAGCATAATATGGAGATCACAACTCTCGTTGACTTACACAAGTTCAAATTGTTCATTACACAGCATAACCAACCAGACAAAAAGTGTTCCCACCGTAAAAACCCAATGTGTTATGGTCAAGCTGTATGATAGACTACCCAATCCACCTTATCTTCCTCATTCAATATCATAAACAGAGACCTATTGGTTGGGTCTTTAAATAGATCCAATGCCGCAACGACCGTTTGACGAGGCAGTCCAGGGAGCGCCTTTAATGCTGCAATGCACTCCTGGGGGGTAGGAATCGTATCTCCCTCCTTCACTTCGCTTTCACTTCCTCCCTGATTCTTCTGCAACATCTTCACTAAGCCAAGTTTGTCACGAGCGACAGAAGTGAAATCCCTAACAGAATCATCCCCAATCCTCTTTGGACGTGGTTTTGAGCCACCCACGGAAAGTCGCTTGCGTGCAATGGAAGAACCTTCAGTGTTCGAAGCCGGTGGTGGTGTCTCCAATGGAAGTGGTACGTTAGGAGTCATACTTCCATACACTGAGAAATCAAGGGAGGGATCACCGCTGAAATGAAGGTTCTCTATCCCACCACCTCCTGCCAGAGCAGTTAGATATTCTTGAATGGAGGATTGGGAAGCCACAGGCCGCTTGGATCCTTCTGCATGTACTCATGTACTGGTACTTTTGGAGCATAAGTATTCCATGTCTTTGAAGAATTTGAATGCCTTGCCCTTTATGACCCTATATTCGGGAGATCTCTGATAATAATGGGAGGCAAGATAGCTTAGAAGATGAGTTAATGGTGTGCAAAATGAGCGATCAGTTGGACCAAATATTGAGATTAATTACCTCAATTAATTCTTCCCAGGCTCCTTCATATCCAAGCACATGCATGCTGGTCAATGGATCCCAGCCCCACCAACTTTTCCACATCAATTGGGCATATAAAGTGTATAATTTTTTCAACGTTTTCCAGCGATTGTATAATTGTTCCCTACCATGATCCAGGCCAGTCCTTGCATTAAATATGGGAACACACTCATTCCATACATGTGGCTTGAACGTCCCATCTGATATATTATTTTTGTCATAATGATCCCTTAACAACTCTAACAACTTCCCATCCGGGACGTCGGACCAATTAGGTGCACGGCTCTTTCCTTTTCGAGCGTTATGTGATGGCCCTTTAAATAAATGGGAAGATAATATATAATCAGAATAACAATAAAGGGAAGAACACTTGGGCCACTTTAGTTAGACAAAAGTTCAACTATTTACCTAGTATTTAGCCACTTGAGTTAAGGAAATGTTCAACTCCTTAATTAGCACACATTGCAGTACACTAAAATGGTAGTCCCATGCAGTACACTAAAATGATAATCTGATCACTCATTTTGGTTTTTCAAAGCCACGGATGTGAATAAATTAACTACAACAAAAGGATTTAAGTTCTGTTGGCTATCCAGTAAAACATGTATCTGCTGTTGCTAAGATCCGGAATATCCATTTAAAAGCAAGATCATGAAGGAAAAAAAAAGAACAAAGTGAAATGACAAGGAAAAGAAAAATCCCAGCTTGGTTTAAGGAAGCAAGGAGATAAAACAGCAGGAACAAGCAGGTCTTGGACAATAGCTTTCAAACATGCATGAAAAACATGATGAATCCCAACATTCTTCTTATATGGAGAAATGGAGAGAAAAATAGGTCTTCTTCTTAATCAATACTCAGATTGCAAATTATCTGTTACAGTTGAAGCACAGAAGCCAACTCCTAACTACTCTAAACAAGGCAGTGTGTCAACATAATTCGGGTATATATAAGAATGAGACATGTACCTGCTGCAGACATTGGCAAGCGTTTACGCTTCCTCCCTGTTGACAAATTATTACTGTGAATGCCATGTCCGAAAGCCAAATAATAAGTAAGTAGCCATGATATAAAGTGACAGTCAATATAAATTGTAGGATGTCTAAAGTGACATGCAGATTATAGAATGTGGCAAAACAGATCCAATACAACCAATACATGATGAAAGTGAGAGACAAATTATTTCTGTAATGCAGATTGTATAGCATTGCATCATTATATATCAAACCAATACATGATGAACTTCACGTGTATGTAGAACCATGCCTAGAATGTAAACAGAGCACAACAGTTGCAGAACCGCTAAAGGGTGCAAAACAGAAACCAAAAATAAAAAAACAGGAGTCATCAGTTTCCCAACTCGCAACATACTTGGATCCCATCAAGCAAGACCAAATACAAACGAGTAAAATACGACAATAAGATCTGACCCTCAACAAAACAAATCCACCCAAAGGAGGATACACAATACATACATCAAAACAGAACCGATACAAGGACTGAAAACAAATAACAGGAAAAGCAAAAACATGCATCATCGGTTTCCCCTTTCCCCTCCGTCCTTGGAACTCATCATGCAAGACCAAATGCATGTGAACAAAATACAACAAATAAGATCCGACCATCATACAAATGTGGCCATACGATGATAGATAATGTAAAAGGGATCGAGTTAAGCGCCAAACCTGGTGAGAGGCGGGGAGTTAATTAGAAGAGGAAGAAGAAAGGACCTCCGTGGTGAAAGTTGAAGTCCCGCTGGAAACTGATGCGGAGGAGGAAGCAGAGGGCACCCGTTTTTATAGACAAGAAGCCTGCAATGTGTAAAGAAAGCTCTGCAGAACTACAGACACAGTATGGCCCGTGACCCTTGGGAGTCTGGAAAGCAGTCAACGGAAGCACAGGAGAGCGCGAGAAAGCTTGAAACAGTCGGAGATGACAAGGCGATGTTAATCGGTGCTGAGAAGACTAGGCAGAACCTTTCGAACAGTGAGAGGACCAGACGGAACACAGGGACACCGTGCGGCCCTCGGGAGCAAGCATCACTGTACCCTTTTCTCGACGATCGGTCACCGTGCGGGAAGCGGCTCGGGGAAACATGCAGCGAGGGGATTCCCCCCAGTGATCTTTGCTCCGGATCGGGGAGACGGAAAGGATAATGACTGCGCTCACCAGGGAGGAGGAGGAAGGGAGATCCCCGCCGCGTCGCAAGGACCGCTCACCGGGGAGAAGATGAAGGAGCCGTCGATCGTCACCGGGCACCCGCGTTCGCAAGGGCCGCTCACCGGGGAGAAGATGAAGGAGCCGTCGATCGTCACCGGGCACCCGCGTTCGCAAGGGCCGCTCACCGGGAAGAGGATGAAGGAGCCGTCGATCGCCACCGGACACCCGCGTTCGTGGGAGATCGATCGCCGTGGTTTCCCAGGGGTATGGATGCTGCCGCGGGAGTTAGGGCAAGCTCGAATGGCGTAACTCATTCGAGGGGGAGGCTCGAATGAGATGTTCGCCTGAATACGGGGTTTATCTTAGTCGACGTCGAACGGGTTGTTCGCGATGCCAAAGTCGCACAACTCACTCGAGCGCGAATAAAAAGAGTTACTCGTGTTTATTCGACTACCAAAGAGGGCCTTAGGGTGTCTCATGATTCGACACGTATATTTTTTTCATAACATAAGTCACACTTTTAGTTTAAACATTATTAGTGTGGAAGAGGTTACTTTTGTAATCCTATGAGAAAAGTTGTGAGTGCAGGTCCAACACACGTTAGCTGAATAAAATGTACACGTTAGATGAGAAATAAATTTTCAGCTGAATAAAATAGCCAAAGAATGTTAGCTGAAAAATAATTGTGATAATTTGAATGTTGATAGTTATAAATGGATTTAGATTAATTTTGAAGTTTAAAGACTTAGACTAAGATATATTGTCTGCGAAGAACTACCAATTGATTTTATCTATTGAAGATGATGCTTTACGAGATTTCACTGAATATTTTGCTTGATAAAATGGTAAGTCTAATTTCCTTTCTTTTTACTCGAGGTATGTCATAATGTGTGTTAACAAAATCTATCTTTTTTGCCTAAGTGTCATTATTTTTTCCCCTAAATTCTGTCGCCATGCAAATTATGAACCTTATTAATAAGATTAATGATCATGAATTAACATTGTAAAAGATAAAATTTAATTTAATTTTGTTTTTTAACTTTTAACCACTGTTGTTTTTTTTGAAAGCTACACCACCTTTTAAAAACCTCACAAAAGAGAATTTTTGGAGACAATCCATCTTCTCTCTTTGAGACTATTTCTCTCCTCGGCCTCAAAATCTTCCTTCCACGTAAGTCAAGACATCCACGATCCATTCGAAAATAATTATATAACGTCAAGAATTTTAATAATTGGAATCCTTTTCATAATATTTTCTACACATGTAGTAAGATTTCATTTATTTTTTTTATTTCAATCCCATCATAAAAAAGAGAATATGTACACTTCTCCAAAAACAAATGAATGGTTATAGAATCACCTATTCTCTCCATTCTCCAACAAATCACGTGAGTTGTCACACGTGCACCTACACTTTTCCAAGATAAAAGAGAATCGCCTATTCTCTCTAATGGGTTGCCAATTATCCATGATATTTATTACTTCTTCAATTTGCAAATCTCATGTGTTGTCTTCCACCCAAAATTTTCTCTATCCAATTTTATAATAATATATTCTATACTATTATCCCCAAAATCTGTTGAGTAAAACACAGTTTGCCAACACTACATCCTTGATTTCAAGACACCAGAGTTTGGGGGAAATCATTGACAAAACTTCTACCCAAAACGAATGAAAAATGTTCCTAAGATTCTCCTACAATTTAATTTGGTGGTTAGACTGATACGGTGAAGACACTGTCTTCTGCTACAATCCATGTCTTTGGATAGTGGGACGATGTAGTTATGGCACACATTGCTACATGATACATTTACATTTCTACCTTTTAATTTATAAAATAAGTAAAAAAAATAAGAATAATTTAGATAAATTGAGGATAAGAGAATCAAATATATCTATCATGTTAACGAATGTAATTCTAACTAAGATTCGTCGACTCGATGATCCGTATTAGATCGAGTCTACCTTAATTCGATATGATATAATAGAGTCACAATTGACTTGTTCAGACTCGACATACATCACCTCTCTCTCTTCTTTCTCAATTTCTCTATTTGTTCTTCTCATGAGACTTTCATCAAATAGTTGGTGTGAAGTCGAGAGGCAGGCTGGCGGTATGGATCGACAGAGCAAGCCCATCTCCCTCGTCCCCTTCAATTTACATTGCTCTCTGCATAATCAACACCGGAACCTCGTACATATAATTACGTTCATGAGACTGCACAGAAATAATAAACCCACTTGAACATCATCATCATCTTTTTGGTCTACGTTTTTATCCAGTGTTATCAGAATCGGATCGGATCGGTCGGTCGGACCGATTCGACCGTGAACCGATCCGATTAAATCCGGTCCGACCGAATGATAAAAAATCATCTAAATCGCGATTAGACTGTTGAACCGGTTCGAACCGATTCGACCATAATCACCCAAATCATCATCTTCTTGATCTACGCTTTTATCAGACACAAAAAAGCACACACGCAGCTGGAAAGCGCAGCCAACCCCGTGACAAAAAACCACGCCCGGATCGATCGGCTCACCGGCCGCCGGCCTCGGTTGCTCCTCTGGTTCCGTCGTCATTCGAGGTCGACGAGTCCGGGCGGGCGCCCCCTGGATGGACCTTCTTCTTCTGCTGCTTCTTCCCCGTGGACCCAAGGAAGAAGAAGGCACGTCGGCAGGGCTTAATCTTCTCCTCGCCTGCAGTCTCCCGATCCTCCTCCCGCCGCCGCCCGGCCAACTCCGCGTCGCTCCCCTCCAACATCTCCTTCCAGGTCTTCCTGGCGACGTAGGCCATCGCGAAGTCAGCCGTTGCCATCTCTCGCGCGCAGAAGACGAAATGACGTACTTGCAGATGATCAGAACAGCAGCTGCCGCTTCTTCTCTTCGCCTTCTCGCACCTGGTTTGATGAGAGGCTTTCAGCTGCGGGGGACTGGAGGGCAAACTCGATCGAGTATATATAGGGCTCGGCGCTGACTTGGGCCCCAAGCCAACGCGTTGAAACAGGGTCTCCGAATTGTGTCATGGGTGACGATGCTGCTGTGTTGTGTGGGGGTGGGGTGGTCAAACAAGGCTGCACGCACGCATGTGAATCTTGTGCATGAGAGAGAGAGAGAGAGAGAGAGGACGAGAGCGGTGGACGCTGCATGTTGGATTCCATGGTGTTGCTGTGGGGCTCATTTCCCTGCGGTCGGTCTCTTCGTCGCTTCTTCGTCTTTCTTTCCTCTCCCTCTCTCCGCGCGCGATCATGTATGACGTGGTGAACGACGTCACGAACGCTAGATTCTATAGGCGCGGGCTTCCGCGTCTCTTCCACCGCCGCCGCTTGGGTGGCGGCAATACCTCACAATATTCACTTATCCAAAAAATATTTATCATCAAAAATTAAATACTTAAAATTCGAATTTATTTTGATATATATCTTTCCTGGATGAAAGATATCAAAAAATTTGATAAGTAAGTGATTGCATTAGGTGTAAAGTATATATTTATAAATATGATGTAATATAGATACGGGCCTAGCTGCACTAATTGCATTTATCTAAGGAATACGAAAATGATCATGACCACCCATGTAGTGGACTATGAATTTCATTATTAATCCACTCAGGATACTAACAAAATTTCACATTGAATCTAGGAAGGAAGCATTTCTCTCTCCTTATCAATTGTCTATTACATGTTTTTGACGTGTATTATTATCCTAATATTATTTCTCACTAGATCACTCTCTCACTCTGTCCTCTCTCTCTCTCTCATCTTATGCTCTCTCTCTCTCTTCACGTGTGGGTAAAATGGTCACTTCATGTGTATTATCATCGTAATCTCTTGCGAATGTAACCCTAATGATATCATAACTCGGGTTAAAAGAATTTGAGAGTATATTGATATATTCCATAAAGGTGACGGTATAATAGTAGTATGAGATTTTTTCAAGAGTATATATATAATTTTTCTCTTTTTCTTTTTGCTCGGAATAATTGGGTCACTTCTTTCTTCGTGTTAACGACCCGTGTCTCTTGTTCATTTACCACTTTGATAATAGGTTAGGATAAATTATCCGAAGTGGGTCCAGGTGAGTTATTCTTTGAATTTTTTTATTTTGAGTTTGATAACTTAATCTTACTCTGAGAATAACTCGTTCTATGTGAAATGGTAGGATGAGTTATTCCTAGAATAAGGGTCTTAACCCTAACCGACCCTAAATAACTTAACCCTACTATCAAACTCGGTTAAGGGTGAGTAGACGAAATAACTCATCCTATTCGTCTCTTATTCCGTTATCAAAGTCGCCCTTAGGGTGTCTCGTGATCCGACACGAATATTTTTTTCATAATAGAATTCACGCTTTCAGTTTAAACATTATTAGTGTGAAAGAGGTTACTTCTGTAATCTTATGAAAAAAGTTGTGATTGCAGGTCCAACGCACTATTATCAAACTCGGTTAAGGGTGAGTAGATGAAATAATTCATCCTATTTATCTCTTATTATGTTATCAAATTCGCCCTTAGGATGTCTCGTGATCCGACACGAATATTTTTTTCATAATAGAATTCACGCTTTCAGTTTAAACATTATTAGTGTGAAAGAGATTACTTCTGTAATCCTATGAAAAAAGTTGTGATTACGGGTCCAACGCACGTTATAACTTTCATAAGATCTCACATACGTAGAAATCAAAAGAATTTGGCTGCAAAGTAGTATCCACTGACTAAATGACATAGACCGATCTTTAACTCTATGGGTTAGCTGTAAAGAGTATCAGATGTAAAATTATGATATTCTGAGGATTTGCTCTGGGGATAAGCAGAGGGATAAATGCATTTGAATTTCAAATAAATAAACAGAACTTCTACCCAAAACGAACGAAAAATGTTCCAAAGATTCTCCTACAATTGAATTTGGTGGCTGGACTGATACAGTGAAGAGTGAAGACAATGTCATCTGCTACACTCATGTCCTTGGATGGTGGGACGATGTAGTCATGGGCCTAATGGCACACATTACTTCATGATAAATTTACATTTCTACCTTTTAATTTTTAAAATAAGTAAAAAAGTTAACAATATTTTAGGTAAAATGGGGATAATAGAATCACTTGTATCTTTAGTGTTACCAAATGCAATTCTAACTAAAGTTCGTCGGCTCGATGATCCGTATCAGATATGTCCGAGTCACAATTGACTTGACCTGACTCGGCATTCATCATCTCTTCCCCCTCTTTCTAAGTTTATCTATTTGTTCTTCTTGTGAGATTTTGGTCAAATATTTGGTGTGAAGTTGAGTCTGGTGGTATAGATCAATAGAGCAAGTCCATCTCCCTCTTCCCCTTCAACCCACAAGTGCAAGTCACAAACGTCCCCATTCTTCTATGGAAACACAGGGGATGTGGGAAGGTGCCGTCCATGCCAAGCTCCCGGCAGCCACGGCCAACCATGCTTGGTCTCTCCTGACTTGAAGTACTTCGATAACATCCGCCAACTCCTCTCCGGCCTCAAGACCTACTGCCTGATCGATGGCATCGACGGGATCCCCGACTACATGAGGCACTACGTCGATGAACCTGGTGTCGAGGACAAGTAGCCCTGAAGCAAAAAGAGGTCTCCTCTCTCTCTCTCCCCCTCTCTCTTTCACACTGTGATTTGATCTGACTCAGTCGATCTTTAGGGTGATTCGTATTGTATCGAATTTTTTTAGATATAATATGGCACATCCTAATCGGACCAAATCGACGTACCATAATTCTAACATCATTTCATAGTGAAATCATGACTCTAACATCATTTCAGAACGATGAGAAGTTGAAACTGTGCAAACCATCGTCTAAAATCCCAATTGTTCAGTTGAATATTCTTTGTACACACAGTGACAAAAATCCCAATAACTTGCAAAGAGACGGATGCATGTTTAACGTGATGCCATCTGTGACTGACATGACGTGAAAAAAAATCTCTCACCCCAAATTCGCCTCGCCGGGGGGCAACCCACTCCCCTCTTGGTCGTCTCAGGCGTGGACTTGTAGGGAGTCCAGAAAAAAGGGTGGCTTCCCCCTTTGTCCAAGTTCCGTCAGAACAGGGTCCTCCGTCGAGTCGGATTCCCGTCCGCGGAGGCTGCGATGTCGGCGCTCACCTCCTTGTTCAACAGGGGCCTCCTGGGCACCAGATGGTTGGTTTCATCCCATCACCGACCTCCCACTTCTCTGCGCATTTTCTTTTTTCTTTATGGGTTGCCGATGAAATCTTCCGCTGATGTTTGATTGTAGGCTTGTAGGCGAGCTATCTGTTGCATAGATCGCGAGAACCTCTTAAATCAGAAATTGGGTGGTTTTTCTCTCTCTTTTTGCGTTTTTTATTTGCTTCTCCTCGCGACATGTTTCCCCTTCTCTAGGCACCAAAATTGAGGGCGTATCTTTTAGGATCATACAAAATTGAGGGAGTACCTTATAGGATCATGTGACCTCTTAGCTAAAATTTGTGCTTTTCTGTGAACTGTCACAAATGGGTAGGGTATTGCTGGACAATTTGATGTCTACGTGTTGGCCTTTTTCCAAAAAAAATGGCAGAAAAAGACGTCATTCTGGGGGACGATTGTGTTATCATGAGTCGGAGTACCATATCTAATGAAATTTATAACTTTAGGAACGGTATTTCTTTGACAAAATTGGGGGCTCCTGGTGGGTACATGATCCGTGGAATGTGGACTATTCAACCTGCCCACCCCTGGTATTGGAAAAATGTAAAATTACCATGGTTTGTAGGCCCACATTTATGATATTGCCATCTCCTGTGTATGTTTTCCATGTTCCATGTCATGGAATTGTAGATTCGCATGCAAAATGTAAAACCTTTTTGGGAAAATGAACTCAAGCTTTGCTTCACATGTACTTGCACCGCTATAGAACTGGCATTGTTTTAGGTCATACGGTTTCTACATTAGTGCTTATTTTGTAGTTAAGAAAACCTAGATCGTGCTTTTCTTGATAAATAGAGATGCTACATGATGAATCTGGTCTGGTGCTTCTTTCACCTATTGTGAGCTATAACGTAATCCTTAGAGCAACCCATTCATATATTTAACTTTCAAACTTTCTCCAGTAAGACTTGCTTGAATCTTGCCATTTCACGTATCAAATTGTTGCACAACAAGAGGGAGGTACAGCTGAAACAGATGAGGAAAGAGATTTCCCAATACCTTCAAACTGGCCAAGAAGCCATTGCTCGTATTCGGGTAATTGTAGCACTGATGATCTTATTTTCAGTTCTCATAACGTTTTGCTCCGTGTGATTGGTTTCCCTTTATACATGGTTTGTCTTAGGTGGAGCATGTCATACGTGAAGAGAACATATCAGCTGCCTATGAGATAATAGAGTTGTTTTGTGAATTTGTCCTTGCACGTGTTCCTATTCTTGAAACCCAAAGGTGAAAATTTCTTTCCTAAATTTGTCCTTGAGCATCCGATACTTATTTTTCCCCAGTTGTTTTATGTTTCTCTGCTAATTACCTTTAGTAGTCCAGCGTAGTTTGGTCTTTGTCATGCAGGGGTACTCATTGTAATTATTGTATAGTGCAGTGGGTCTATGAGGGTGTTTCTCATGGATTGATGGATCGGGGGTATTTCTGTCCTATGTGATTTATCTCTATATCTCTATATCTATATAATCGACCTGGGTTATTGGCCACACTCCTATTTTCTTCCAACCAGTGCTATTTTCTTCCTTCTTCCCCCTCTTGTCTCTTTCTTCTCCATGGTATCAGAGCAGGGGAGTTGCAGACGAAGTGAAGGACGGTCTGGACTACAGTTCGTGCTGTCTGTGCTCCATCCCTCTTGGTTCCGGTCCTCTGTTTTGGGGATTTCTTGGTTCACAGGTCTTTGCCAGGGTGTGCGACCTCTTCCTCTTGGCCGGACGGTGTACAACCTCTTTTACTTGGCTGGCAACTCGTGTCCCTTGGCCTTCTGACACCCTTTAAGTTTCTAGTCATCTTCTGCAGGCTGTGGCAATCCACGAACGGCTTCTAGGGTTTGGCGGAACCTTGGTGGAAGAGGATTACCCCGATCTTTCCTGCTTGCGGTTGGGTTGGACAGAGTAGCGGTTGTGCTATTGCACTCTCCTTACTGTCTGCTCTTGGTTAGATCATTCCATTGAGTGTGGGGAGTCTCCTGCACCATCTTCTACGTTGTGTGAAGGGTTGAGGAGTCAATCCACGCGTGCTTCATCATGTCTTCATCGACTAGCAGTGGGGTTGACTCGCAGGAACCGGTTCACTCTTCCAATGGTCGTGAAGGGAACTCCTTGTAGATGCATCCTATTGGTCTGTCTCCCAGTGAGAATCTATCTCTACAAATGACCTCTGTGAAGCTCACAGAGACCAATTTTAGGCTCTGGTCTATCTCTGCTCGTATTTTGCTTGGCGAACAAGGAAAGACGGGCTATGTTGATGGCAGAGTCAAGGAGCCTGCTCTTGATGAGCCTACCTATGCAGTTTGAGACTTGGAGAATAATCTCGTGATGGGTTGGATACTAAACTCTGTGAGTCTGGATATCCAACAACTAATTTTGATGAAGAAGATGGCAAAGGAGATGTGGGATCTCTTTGAGCGAATATATGGACAACAACATGATGTTTCTCATATTTATCAGCTGACCACAGAGATCCAGGAGTTGAAACAGGGAACTATTGGTGTTACCACCTTGGATTGTTGAAAACTAAGTGGGAGGAACTTGACTATTATTATCTCTATACTTGGGCATGCACTAAAGATTAGAAGCAATACTTAGAGCAAATTCAGCAGAATCGGATCTTTAAATTTTTTGCTGGTCTTACTTGAGAGTATAAGGGGTTGTAGGCTCAAATACTTAGTACTAATCCACTTCCATCACTTGAGCAAGTTTACTACAAGGTGCCGAGTGAAGAAAGGCGAACGAAAGCTATGAATGCGGCGGGGGGGGGGGGGGTTGCAGCAAGAAGTGATCATGATTTAAGGGAGTGTTTCGTACACTTTCTTTACCTTTCATGGATGGATTACCTTCACCAGTTGGTGGTTGTAATAATGCAGGTGCAGAGAAAGAGCTGATCACTTACTCTCATCAGTCGAAGGTGGTGGCGGCCCCTCCTGTGGATGCTGTCTCTTGCCATGAAGTTGCCAACTCTCCGGGTTGCATCCCTACTGAAACTCTTGATCTTGATCTTCCTATTGCAATTCGCAAAGGCAATCGTGGGTGTACCAAACATCCCATTTCTCGTTCATCACTTATTCTCATATTTCTTCTGCTTATTTGTCCTTTGTTTCTATGCTATCCACGGTTTTCTTGTATGGTTCCTTCACAGAAGCTGTGAAAGACGCCAAGTGGCAGCAGGTAATGGATGAGGAGATGCAAGCTTTGCATAAGAATCAAACTTGGGAATTGGTTGATCCTCCGGTTGGGAAGAGACTAGTGGGGTCTAAGTGGGTGTTTGCCATAAAATGTGAACTTGATGGATTTGTGGACCGGTACAAAACAAGATTGGTGGCAAAAGGATTTACTCAAACACATGGAGTAAATCATGATGAGGCCTTTGCCCCTGTTTCAAAGTTGAAGTCAGTTAGGGTTATTACTTATTATTGCTCTTGCTGCCCAATATTCTTGGAAGTTGTATCAGTTGGATGTAAATAATGCATTTTTGAATGGTGACTTGCAAGAGGAAGTGTTTATGCAGCCCCCACCAGGTAATAACACACATGGGAAAGTTTGCAGACTAAAGAAGGCGTTGTAGGGCCTGAAACAGTCTCCACGAGCTTGGTTTGAGTGGCTTCGTCTTGTGATGATTTGTTTTGGGTATGTCCAAAGCAATGCTGATCATACACTATTTGTAAAATGGGTAGATCGTCAAGTTGTTCTTATTATTGTATACGTTGATGATATGGTTATCACTGGCAACCATGTTGAAGAGATAAGGCCCTTAAAGTATAATTTGGCTAAAGAATTTGAAATCAAAGATTTGGGCCTCCTCCGATATTTTCTTGGTTTGGAAGTTGCCTACTCTGGTGATGATATTTATGTTTGTCAATGCAAATATGCTTTAGACTTACTTTCAGACAGAGAAAAATTAGGATGTCGCCCGACCGTCACACCTATCGAAGTAAACTAACAACTGACTACCACAGATGGTGCGCTTCTTTATGATGATGATAAAAGTCACTATAAGAGATTATAGGGTGTTTGGGAACACTTTTTTTTCAAAGTTATTTCTCTCTAAAAAATTAATCCATGTCAATTTTTGACTCAAATTTTAAAAGTGACGTAAATCATTAGTCATATGTTTGGCAAAGCTAACATAAATTTTAAAAAATATATAGACATGTTTGGCTTGCTGCATCGAGAGCATTGGGAGGGGAGCCGCGTCGGGATGATGCAGGCAGCAGCGGCGGAGGGGCGGCTCGCGGACGATGACGACGGCGTGGGAGATGGACGCTAGGGCCGGCCAGTGCGTGAGGGAAGGCGGCGGCCCGCCTGCGACAACGCCACGAACACGCGCTGCCGGGGTGGTCCACGCCAGTGGCAGTCGGGTGGCACGGCGAACGGCACCGACCGGGGCCTGCGGACGGTGGGGTAGCAGCGGCGACCGTGGAGTAGCTCTGTGGCCGCTGACAGGGTACCCGGGGGGGGGGGGGAATAGTGGGGGGGAGGGGAGCCGCGGGGGAGGGGCCGCAGGGGGGAGGGGGCCCGGCCGGCAGCGGCGGGGGAGGGGCCGCAGGGGGGAGGGGGCCCGGTCGGCAGCCGCGGGGGAGAGCCGCAGGGGGGAGGGGGGCCGGCCGGCAGCAGCGGGGGAGGGGGGCTGCGCAGGGGGCGGGGGAGGGGGGTCGCCGGCCGTGGGGAAGGGGGGGTGCAGGGGCCACCGGGGAGGGGAGGGGGAGGGGGGCTGCGCAGGTGGCGGGGGAGGGGGGTCGAGCGGGGGAGGGAGGGGGAGTCCCGAGACGTGGTTGGTGTTTTAAACAAAAATGGTTTAGACTTGTTTTTTTTAGGAAGATTTACACAGGCTGAGATTCTCTCCCTAAAATTTAGGAGAGGGACACCAAACAGGGTTAAAAGATCTCTTACTCTCTTTTTTAAATTTGAGAGAAAAAAGAGGTAAAAAAGAGCAACCAAACACCCTATTAGGTTGCAGATTTTTGTACTTGACAGTCACCTAGCCAGATATCACTTATGTTGTTAGTGTTGTTAACCAGTTCATGCATGCTCTCCGAGCACCCCCTTTACAAGCTGTTGACAAATTTGAGATATCTAAAAAGTTGCTCTGACCAGGGTCTTCTATTCACCAAGTCAAAATCCTTCACTTTTGAGGGGTTCATTGATGCTGATTGGACATGATCCAAGGAAGATCGTCGTTCTACTTCTGGTTGCTGTGTGATTCTTGGACAAAATTTAGTCACATGGCACAGTAAAAATCTAAGTGTGGTTACCTGATCTAGTGCTAAAGTAGAATATCGTGCCATGGCACATGGGCTTACAAAACTTCTATGGTTAAAGCTGTTGCTTCAAGATATTGGTCTCAGGGTTGATTTGCCTATAAAATTGTACTGTGATAACCAAGCAGCGATTAACATCGCCAACAATCTAGAGCAACATGATCGTACTACGCACATTGAGATAGACCGACACTTCATCTGTGAATGGCTTGATTCTGGGGAATATTGCCTTCCGTATGTTCGATCTAAGGATCAAGTTGTTGATGTGTTCACCAAGGGTCTTTCTTGAGACAAGCTCCTCTCAGCATTGGGCAAGCTGTGCATGCGAAATATCTATGCTCATCTTGAGGGGGAGTGTTGTGTGAAGTCTGACCGGCCCAAT
Organism: Amorphophallus konjac; assembly: GCA_022559845.1. Taxonomy (NCBI): domain Eukaryota; kingdom Viridiplantae; phylum Streptophyta; class Magnoliopsida; order Alismatales; family Araceae; genus Amorphophallus; species Amorphophallus konjac. Next base: position 411,071,471 of record CM040118.1, read on the forward strand.
AATGGGCCGGTCTAGCGTGGTTCTTAGGTCACAAGTCATAATCGTAGGTCCCTCTTATCAGGATGCTGGTTCATTACCAAACCCAATAAGAGGGAACCAGTTAACTTATTCAGGTCTTTTTCTTCTTCCAAAAACACCCCTGCAGGTCCCTCTGTGCAACAGGGGTAGTTTAGACTTTGGTGCTTCTTATAATTAATGTGTTAGTTAGGAAAGAGATGGACTATTTTTTCTTTTTTATGAAAATCACATCATCTTATTTTGGAATGTTTAGAAACTTCAGCATTCTATTATACATCGTTATTTGAAGTTACATTCCAGAAAGGGGAAAACCGCTACATAGCTCCCTCAAAGGTTTCACTTTCGAGAACAAAGTGTTGTATAATAAGCAATGCAAGATTATAAGGCTGTTGACTATGTGAAATTTGTAAGTATTTCTTTAAATACTGCATGAAAAATTGACGGGAAAAAGTGGTCAAAGGGTCAATATTTCGTCTCACAATTCAGTTTAAAGACGAATCTCAGAGAAAAGCCAGAAAAGCCAAGGTGTGAATAGTAGAGAAGAGGGGACCCTCTTATAGGGGGCGAAAGCTCCACCTGGAGCATGTGGGGGCGCTCCCCGCCCCCAGGTGGTCCAGGTGGGGGCGGCCAGCGCCCCCACCTTGACAAAGTGCTCAAAGGAGCACCCTGACCAAATCCCAAAACTAGCGCCCTTCACCCTCACAAAAAAACAAAACCAGCGCCCTCCACCCTAACAAAACCCTAAAATGAGTGTCCCCACCAAATCCCAAAACCAGCACCCTCAGTCTGACGAAAACCCAAAACCAGCGCCCCCAGTCTGACGAAAACCCAAAACCAATGCCCTTATCTCGACCAAATCCCGAATCCAGCGCCCCACGAGCGCTCCTCTTAGCCACTTGGACAAATCCCTAATTCTAGCCCCCCCCCCCCCCCCACTTGGACAAATCCCAAATCGAGCGCTCCTCCCAGCCAGTTTGACAAAACCCCAATTCTGGCGCTCCCCACTGGGACGAATCGCCAATTCGAGCGCCCCTCCAGCCACCCTAAGTCAATGCCTATTCTAGCGCTACCCACTTTGAGGAAGTCCCAAATCGAGCGGTTTTGCTCCTTGTTATAGTTGTGGCAACTGAGGGTGCTCAGCGCCCCTACCCTGACGAACTGGGTGCGGTGGTGAAGGTGAGTTGGACCAAGTGCGTCGCCCAGCGCCTCCAGTTGGTGCAGGTGGCTCCTTCTAGCGCACCCAACACCCTTCCCCCCACGCCTATAAATACATGGGTGGGGAAGGCCAGAAGACACACGAAAAGAAGACGCAAGACACGAACGCAGAAGACCCTGACTCAGACCGAGGCATGGATGGCAGTATCGGCCGAAACCGATACGTTTCGGCCGAAACGTATCGGTTTCGGTCGATACCGAAACCGAAACGGGCCTTGTCACTGTAGCAAGTCCGAAACCGGACCGAAATCGAAACCGGACCGAAATCGGACCGAAACCGTCTGATTTCGGCCGAAACTAGACCTGCTCAATACATTTTTTGCCTTTTCTGACTGTTTTGAACCGGTTTCGGTCGAAACCGAAACCGATACGTATCGGTTTCGGTACCGGCCGAAACCGATACCGAAACCGATACTACCATCCTTGGACCGAGGAGCAAACTGAAGAGGTTTCTGATATTCTGAGTTTTCTACATCCTCTTTGAGGGTATATTGCTGCCGCCGCCTTGCTCTTGCTGCCAAGAGCACATATATATATATATTTCTTATGAAAAGATACTCTACTCCGGGCGTACATTTATATTTTTGATAAAAAAGACTCCATCCCGGGCATGGCCATGATCAGTTGATATATTAACGCAAAAATCTTTTGTCGGTCCAGTTCGCATGGTCACATGGTCTAGCTTCCCTGATCATTCAAATCAGTCCGGCCTAGTCTGCACCTTTAATCGAATCAGACCACTCCAGTCTCCCAGCAATTCCAGTCTCCCAGCATTTCCAGTTCCCCAGCAACTCCAATCTCTCAATTAACTCACTATCTCCCAGTAACTCCAGTCTCTCGGACCCTAGTTACACAACTGTCCCAGTTGATATAGTTGTAGTTGTTCTAGTTGACCCAGCTCCCCTAGATAACTACTCTCCAGTCTATCTGCCCGGCTCATCCAGCCCATCCAGTTCATACAACTGCCCCAGTTGATACAGTTGTTTTCACCCCTGATCCTATAACTCATACAGTCAGCTAGCTACTCCAGTTTATATAGCTATTTGACTCTCCCAATCCACCCAACCCCAGTTCATTCAACTATCCCAGTTTATACAATTGTCCCCACATATTACCCGTTCTAGTTAGCCTAATTACGCACCTTTCCTATTGGCGGATTATTCTAATCGGATGGCTATCCCAATAAAAATCAGTCGTCTCGTTGGAATCATACGTTCAATTATGGCTTGGGCCATAATTCCTCCCGATGTTTACTTCATCCCAGTCATATCACATTACTGACCTAAATCCGATTTTGCTCCAGGTCAGTTATGATCCGGATGTCTTTCAACTCCCAGACTCCAGTTTTACTCCGGATCAGTTACATCCCAGCCGTTCCTCTTACAGGTATGGTCGTGTCATCTTCTATTTGCAAGCCTTGGCAGCGGTACAATGTCGTGCCCCTACTAGAGTGGTTTATCTACTATTCCAGCACACGACACTTCTAGGCTTGCAATCATTCCTGCATGAACGAACACCCAAGGGTCTCCTACAAACCCATTCAATCCCAGATGTGTTGCAGAGAGGGGGTGGCACCCCCGGGATGTATTCTTGCTCGGGAGACGTGCAGTTCAAGCATGCCATCCCCGAGCACGCTCATGTCGGCACGCCGGTGTTCTAACGCCCGACCCGGAGACTTACGCGGTCAATTGAACGCTAGCAGTGCTGCACCTAGAGCTGACATTTCTCAGTTTATCGTCTCGCCCGGGATGTTATGATAGCGCACAGTCAAGTTCCCTTCCGGAGCAATGACCCGGGGACCGTCACTCTTGACGGACTTGTCCCGTGGCTTGCATATAATATAAGAGTTCCTGTACCTCTGTAAAATGCCTCTCATGGCTTCTTATCAATGTTGTGGATGAGTATACACTTTTATTCCCAATTTCATGATATCGATGTTATATAAGCAGCGTGCACATGACTCTATCACGGTTATTACGGTGTCATCTCCCTTTGTTGACAAAAGAAATAAGGTGTTCGGATTCGTTCCAATGTAAACGAACACCGATTACTTGCGGTCGGTGGGGATGTCGTCCAGTACCCGATCCTGCATATCACCCGACACATTTTCACACGCGGGTCCCTCTCTCTTTCCCTTCTTTCCTTAGTCAAGGATCCCCCGAGCGAAAGGAAGACTTAGAAAGAGAGGACTCCAGAAAAGCAATCAACCCCTGAAACCCTTTCCCCCCAAAAAATATAAATAATATGAATGGGAAACAAAAATAGCTCCACAGAAACAAAGGCCTTACTCAAATCACTTTAAAAAATAGTGTTTTACTCAAAAATGGAGAAAATACACAACCTGGAACTCTGCCAAAGTGGTCTCTTAAAATGTTTCTTGGATAAGTCCAGAATAGGATGAGTCATCTGATTTTATTATAGTTATTTGCTCTGGTAGCATGGATGTGTTATGGGTGAGAATGAGTTAGTCTGGGAACAACCAGAATCCCTAATGCGAGTAAAAGGCTCAAATTACTTATTCTAACTAGAACAGGATTAATTTTCACTTAATTTTGTATATTTTATTTTTTTCTCTATTTTCTCTATTTTTTCTTATTCCCGATGGAATAAGATTACGGTTATCAAAGCAAAATGTCTTTCATTCCAGTATAAATAATCTGGGTCTAACTCAACCTGGATAACTCAAAGATGCCATTATTGACCTTGACCCTGGTATTTGATCTTGGAGTCTTTATTGACATCTTGGGATGGTTCCGCTATTGCTTTTGCACACTGTCCCGAGTACCCTAGCATGTCTGCCCAACAATGTTGCCTTGCAATCAATCTCTTCTCATTAAATGAGATTGTTAGACTGCTTCCATGGTTTGAGTTTTGGGTTTGTACCCATTAAGAATCTTTAAACCAAGAATATTCTTTTCTAGGTTGAGGAATAATATAAGTTCTTTCTTGCCTCCCTAAATCTGCTGAACTTTTTAACTATTGTGACTATTTCGATATCAGTTGTTCTGGAGCATGAATAACAATTATTATTCGATGCTAGCTGTGAGTTGCTTCCTAAAATAGTTGAGAATGTAGGGTGTAATAGGGAAAACATTTGGATTATCCATATGATAGATTGATTTCTAATGCATAATATTATGAGCGTATTCAGATTTCCTCTTTGATAATGGGATGTGGGTGGAATAAGGGGCCTTAACTTGGAGAATAAGCAAAAATACAGTTTGCTAAGGCGGGTAAGTTTTCCTACCCCTAACTTGGGTTTTTCTAGAATAACTCATTCTAGCAAAAGGCTAGAATCAGTTATTCCACCTTTGACCCGGATAAGCCCAAAATATTTTCAAAGCAAAAAAAAGAAAAAGCAGGAATACCCTACCTGAGTTTAAGCTAACCTAGTTTTCCCTATTCCATTTTCAAAGAGGGCCTAGTGTATAATATAGGAACACATTTGGATTATTATTTCACACGCGGAAAATTTTGGGATTTAAAATGTCCATTTTGTAGGATAAATATGCGTATTTTGGCATATTATTAATTCCACGAACTTAGTTTATCGGACGATTTAGGGTTCGTGTACTGGACTTTTTCTCACCTTAATTTACATCGGACCAAGTCCGATCACCTTTGATTAACTGCCAAAGATTCCCTTCACTCTTACAATATTCGTTATAATATTGAGGGTTTACCCAGGAGAGACTCCTATGCCCTGTAAGTTGCTATTGAAAATCCTAGAACTAGGAGTTCATGGTCTTTACATGATTTTTTTATCATTCATAACAAATAGAACAACCTTCCCTCCATATAAGAGGCTCTTTGTAAGCCTACCCTGATGTAGGGGCTTTTTGCAAATTTTCAGGCAGAACTTGAGTTAGAACAGGGCCGTCCCTTACACCTTGCGCAGGCTTGAAGGGCTTCAAGGCTTTGAAGTTTGAACTTATAGTCTTTAAGGGAAGAAAACAACAAAACAACTCAAGCTGCTTCTCCTCTAAGGCTTCAAGGCTTTGAACTTGCAGGCTTCTCCCTTCCAAGAGTGCCAAAAAAATCCTCCCCCTTGTGCTGGCCATCTCCTCCTCTTATAGGTGCAAGGTGAGGCCAAGTGGGGGTACACTCCCCTCGGTGGCTTTGTGCGGCATTTGATTGAAGGGAGGAAGACCCCCGGTGACTTGCGGTGGAGGTATGCTTCTTCCCCTCCCTCTTGTCTTTTCCTCTTTTTCTTCTTTTTTTCTTTTGTTTCATGCACAGGGAGTAGAGACCGGCTGCCGCACCCCTGGTGGTGAGGTGGATCTGACCAGGGGTTCCCCGGTTTGTGTGCAGGCGGAAAAGGGGGCCACCCCCCGGGGGTGACCGGCAGGGGGAGCACCCCCGGTGGACACTACCGGGGGTAACCTCCTCCGGTCTGTGCGCAGGCAGTAGGGAGGGGGGGGGGCTATTCCCGGTGGGTGCAGCCGGGGGGGCTCACCCCCGGTGGAATTCAACCGGGGGTGGTTCACCCCCGGTGGGCTCTACCGGGGGGGGGGCACCCCGGTGGTGTTTGGTGGAGAGAGAGCGGAGAGAGGAGAAGGCGGTCTCTCCCCCGCCCTCCCATGTGCTGCAGTCCAGGATATAAAAGCCCCACCAGTCAGGATTTTCTTATCCTTTTCTGGTCTTCCTTGGGGACAGCGACTCGTGGAGGTCTTCTTTGTTGTTTTTGACCACCTTTGACGCTACCTTGCTGTCCCTTAATTCCAGGGTAATGAGACTTTGCTGGACGCATTTGGGATACTCCGAGGGAGTTAAAAAATTGATTTCTTGTCAATTTCTTTGAGTGGGTTTGTGGTTTCATGCCGCCCACCACATCTTTGATGAAATTTCCTTGCATCATTTCGGGTTGACTTTGTATAAATATCTCCGCCCGGTGAAATCCCCGGGGTGTTTATGTAACGGTGACGATCTTGCATCAATTTTTTTTTTTGCCATGACATAATGTATTTTAATTTCTGATTTTTTTTGGAAAAATCAGAAAATATTGTGAATTTTGTGGGGCTCAACAATTATCCATACAATAAATTGATTTTTGTTTCTATATCATTCCAGACAATTGCTTCTGGCTATTCATTTTTAAACATTTTATCCATGCAACAGAGATTGCCCGTTGGAACTACAGGAGGCCATTGCCAGTATAATTTATGCTGCCCCTAGGTGTTCAGATTTGCCAGAACTGATGCAGGTGAAGAATTTGTTTACAACAAAGTATGGAAAGGAGTTTGTTGCAGCTGCTTCTGAGCTTAGGCCAGATTCCAATGTTAACCGTATGGTAAAATATAACTTTATGTATGCTGCTTTTAACTATTCAAATTAAGAAAGAACAAGGTGATGTCTTATTTATCATTTTCAGATAATTGAGAAACTTTCAGTTAAAGCTCCTCCAGCTGACGCAAAGCTTAAGGTTTTGAAGGGAATTGCCCAAGAGTTCAATTTGGAATGGGATTCTACTGGCAGTGAAACTGAATTTAGCAAAAAACATGAAGACCTCTTGGTATTAATCCCAATGATCTCATGATGCTAGATGTACTCCCTTCCCCATAATTGGTTGTGATGACAATTCTTCATTTCTCATCTCTGCTTGGCATGTCAGCATATGTCTTTTGCACTTATCTGTCTTTGTCTGCTCATATTATTTTCAAAATTCACAATGTATGGCATGGTTTTACCTTGTTCCCACTAAGAATATTTTTCCTAAATGTCATTCAAAATAGGTTGCACTTAGTTTAGGACTTCTATAGCATATTAGCAATGATATCAGCTATCATTTTAAGGCCATCAACTTATCATTATGCCATAGGCCTATGCTGAGGTATGAGATGCTTACATTTCTTTGTCTTGACATGTATTTTGATTGTGGTATTTTTGGTTCAAGCTTCCTAATCGCTCACCGGTCCTTCTCTCAATCACTGTCACACCATCTCTGATAATAATTACGTGATGTACACATGCTCACTGCTTAGAAGTATCACATAACCAGAGCTGATGAGAAACATCAGCTTTGTTTCACAAATTATGATGCATCATTCATGTAAAACTTGCAGACATCTTCCTTATTAGATTAACCAACGCTTGTTTTATGACTGGTATCCATTTCCTGTTATAAACTGCCTGCAGGGGGGATTAAATTCTGGTGTGGTCACATCCGCGGATACTGTCTTGCAGAGTACATCTGTTTCTCTGCGCAAGGATGGGCAACATGTTTTACCCAGTAATCAAAATCAAGGAATGCAACTACGTCCAACAGCTCCTACTGTTGTAGAGCATGTTCCTTCTGTGATGAACAAAGCTCCATTGATGGGCACCGAGAAAATTGAGCTCCCAGATAACAATCAAAATGGAAGGTTAGGGAGTTCATCTGATGTTCTGGAAAGAGCTCGAGCAGCCATTGCTTCTGCTGAGCGCGCATCAGCTGCTGCCCGTGCAGCTGCCGAGCTTGTAAATTTTAGAGTCAATCGTCAAACTGGTTAATGGCAAACATTCCGAATGATGACATCGAGGGATCAAGATTTGCTAACTTCAAATAGCGCAAATAAGGAAAAATATATCACTACAATGATATGTTACATTATTCTTGTAAGTGTAAATAAAGTTTGAGTGTCAGAATGAGAGCTAACATCGTGTGTCAGCCTACCCGCATTATTCTTGTCAGTGTAAATAAAGTTTGTGTCACAATGAGAGCTAACATCGTGTGTCAGCCTACGTGCTTGTGAATGCTATTTACAAATGTTGTGGACTGTCTCTGGTTGTTTCTTCTTACACTTAAAAGAGTGTGAATTATCTTTCCAGGGCATTGTGACTTTAAGTCTATATTTTACCTTAGCATTCAGGAGCTGGTGTAATGGGTGGTGTTTGTGCTTGTTAAACCACTTGACCTTTCATTTGGTCTTCACTTGTGTATGCAGCTGAACACTTCAACACCCTTCCTCCATTTTGTTACTGAACTGTTCAGGATCTACAAGAGCTTTGATGCAGCCAGCATTTGCAAGACCAGAGGATAACTTGATTTTGCTGTAGACTAAGACTGGCCAGGTTGTGATCTGCCCGGTTACAAGAATGAGGGAGAAAATGAAGGAAAGGGAGTCCTTCCTCAAGTAGCCTTTGACATTCGATGATGATAGGCTTGATTTTTCCATGGAAGAGCTTCACGACATAAAGAGATCACCTGCCAAATCATTTCGTTTTGGAACTCTCTATTAAGGCTTTTAGAGGGTGATGGATCATAGAGATCTATGAATAGGAAATGATATTTTTATCCTTGCCGACGGGACCTTGTTGCGTCGGGTGACAAATGGACACATCTGAGATCAACAAATGTTCCGGAGTTTCTCTATTCAATCTTTTTCTTTCTTGCTGCTGGAGAAATCCATCAATCAACATATGGTGTGTGTGAACAATGAAAGTTGTGTACCATAGTCAATAGGTAAGTGTGGATAAGAGAGGTTGGTGGGTATCAAAGCATTCAAATTTACATGGTCACATTTGTACCATCTAGTTTGTCATTCCAATTTTAGTCATCCAATCTCGACACCAAATTTAGAACAGGAGCATTGGACTTAAATACTGCCTTTTTTGCCTTCCATTTCTTTAAACTAGATGATGGAAAAAAGTGTGACACCATAACATTTCTCTTGAAATCGGTGGACCGTTCCTACTCAAAATAGGCACAATTCTATTTTTGTTTTTCTTATCTTCAGTTGATGCAGGATTATTCTAGCACTCATGTGCATGCTCATTGGGGTCTAAATCATAATCATGAATCTGATAACATATTGAAGTTGTTGGGTCATTCAATTCAAAATCTTGTGGCTACAAATGAAGATGACAACATTATTTTAAACTTTCTTTTTTGCATCTCTAATCAATGCCCACAAGTAGCACATCTTAGACTCTTATCATATAGATAATACAAAAATAGAGCATATGGTCTGAAACATGTTCATGAGCTCTAATGCTATATTGAAGTTATTAGAGTGTCCAACTCACAATCTTAAGGCCATGAGTGCAGAGTATTTTACTGCTTTTAAATATAGACTTCCTAAGACCTTCTTTGTTAAGCGAGCAGGTACCGTATTCGACCCTAAAAGGTCAAATGCGGTACCCGGGGTCGGTTAAGAACGATGTATGTGAGATGCGGAGATGGATCCCGGTGTTTTCTCTTTCATCGGATGTGATATCCGTCTCCGCTATTCTGAAAACAAAACGGCCCTAAGAGAATGCACAAGAATATATTATTGCAGATGATGCAATTTGAGAGGGTGACAAAGATATGGACTTGGCGTGGAAGGAATCTCAAATATTTTCAAAATGAAGTTGAAATATCTACGAGAGGATTTGAAGAGAACTTATATTTTATGAATGAAGAGAGGAACTAATATGACAAGCATGAATAATAAATAGTTTATACATGTTTGAAATTGAAATTGCCATTTGAAATAATAGTTTTGCTACCGATGACCTGTCAAGATGCATTTATAGAGTTCATGTATAGCTTGCACCGAGAGTTATATGTGGATGACATAACCCCACATAGAGTGCATCCTCCTTGTCCTATTAACTCCTCAGAATAGCCTCCTCTGACCAACCCAGCTGTCCAATCCGCGCCTCGCGAGGGCTTTGACCGAGGTGGGAGAGGCGGCCGGGGAAACCGCACACCGTCTCTGGTCAGCTGCTACCATTTGACGCCACCTCACATCACGAGTTGGTCAAACGTAATCGTATGAAGTAGGGCCGACCTCTCTTTGGAATGCCGAGAAAAAAGTTTTCTTCCTCCTGCATCTACGTGGTGAGGCTCCAATGGATCCATCCATTCGTATTCGCCGCCCCACACCCCCCTCTCTCTCTCATCTCTCGCACATCCCACTGTATTAGTTATGCCAACGTCCACGGCTGTGTGTACATCTCATTCGCACTCGCTCTCTCTTTCGATCGCTTTGTCTGTCTGTCTGCTGCTTCGTCTGCTTGCTCTGGTTGCTCTACAGACGCTCCCCTCTCTCTCTCACTCGCTCCGTGTGTGTGTGTGTGTGTTATCTGCCCTGTTGGCGATGGCGTCAGCAAAGCCCCCGGCTTTCTCGAACCAGCTGTGTCCACCACCAACACCACCAATACCCCGGCTACCCCACGGTATCTACCCATCACACCTTTCCTTTTCGCGACGCCGATTAGCAACTAACTAATTTAACGTCCCCTTTTCCCTCCCCCCCGCGCCATATTTGGCTCCATTGCTAATTTGACGTTCATACTGCTTCTTCTTCACGAAAAAAAAAACTTGGTCTTGGAGGGGGTTGGGGGCGGCGGGGCTTGACCGCTGGTTGCTTCTCTAGATTCCGCTACTAAGGTTGGGCTCTCCTGTTGCGAGAGGAAGGCTGCTCACGAGAAGAAGAACAAGACCAGGAGGGATAAGGGAAGGAGGGCCGTGGCGGCTGAGGACAAGGTCCGGGCCAGAGTCGTCGCCGCCGCTGCCGCTGCCGCCACCGCGATGAGGCTGGAAGGGGTGGACGAGGGCCTTTCCAGGATGGCCGCCACGGCGAACCTCGACCAGGCGCCCGAGCGGAGGCGGCTGCGCGATGCCTTCCGGGAAATCCAGCTCGGCATAGACCACTGCCTCTTCAAGGTCACGCTGCCCTCTCTTTCTCCCCCTTCTCCCTTCCGCTCTGTTATTCTGAATTTTGGCCATTTTGAAATTGAGCGTATGGACCCAGAAAATGCCCTTCAAGTTTTGAATTTGATCTGGTTATTTAATGAACTTCGGCGCCGCATCAACTACTACTACGTCTTCAAGGTGATCCCTTTCGTCCTCTCGTCTTCCAAATTCTTTCAAGATGAAGTGTCAGCATCTTTGGAGTTTAAAAATGGTACTTTTAACCGACTTTGGGTTTCTCCCCACCAACAAGCGGGGTTTAACATGAACAACTGGGAAGAAAGGAAACAATTTGCACTTCCTTTCACCAATGATGAGAGATAAGAGGTTAAAGTGAAATGGAAGGAACATACGAAACAAATTGAGGGGGTCATGTGTTTTAGATTTCTGTCACTTTATTGGAGCATTAAAATGACTAGAATTGTCTAAATAAGAGAATTTTGAAGATGACAACTCTACTGATGCCTGATTCTGTCACACACAGAGTCTGCCAATATGGGCATTAAAGCAGTCTCAGAAGGTGATCTATTCTTCTCTTTTTTGATTTTCCCTCTGTTTTTCATATTTTAAAGTCTTTCAAGCTCAAGGGTCAGCAGCATATCTGCCGATAGGTACTTAGAATGTGTAGATGGTGGTTTTTGATGGTGTTCTTTTTCTCTTTCCCTCTTCAATAATTAGAGACCAACATTAAGAAGAGACAGGAGTAGGAACTATGCGTAAATAGGGTGATGATATGGATTTTCTACACTTGTGTAGTGACAGCATGATAGAAACAACTGAGGAGCATGTGGAATCTTTTTTGTTGTTGTTGGACCACGGAAAAGAATCCTAAAGAAGGAGATGCTCATTTGTTGGGCATGAGTGCACATTTGTTGGCTATTTAAGTAGCATGCGCATTTTTACTTCCGCGGGTTTGGGTTTATCAAGCGATTTAGGGTTCAGATACATGATATTTTCTCACTGACTACAGTTGGTGTTTATTTACATCAGACGTAATCCAAACACCTTTGTTTAACTGTCGAAAGAAAAATCATCGACCTCCGATACCGGCTGCGATGCTAAAGGTATGTTCGTGCAAGCGCTAGCGATCACACTTAACAAGGGGTTTGGGGATCATTCACAGTTTGACATTGACGAAGATGTGGGCCCTAGGTTAGTACTGGGTAGGCATTTGGCACAGTTTGACTCTAGATAAGGTTTGGCACTGGCGAGGGTTTGGCGTGTCTCATCGTTCAGACTAGTCGGTGGTCTCGGCTTTGTTGATCGACCGAGTACAAGAAGGACGACTTCGCAGCTTACTGAAGGTCCGAGGTATTTTTGTAATCCCCGAAGTATTTCATTAATAATCATCATACAAGATTTTATAGGGGGGTCTTTTAAGCCCAATTACAAGATTTACAGAAGCGGCGGGACATTTCCGCAATGGCGCCGGTCCCCGAGTCTTTACATAACCGCAGGGGCGTTTTCGTAATTTCAGAAAACTTCCTTCATAAGAGTTGCATGTTTGAATTTGCCTAAGCGCCATCAAAGGGGGAGTTTTTGTAACATACCCTCACTTGCGGCGCCAAAAGTCAAAGCCAAACCAAAGAAATCTTCCGCGCTCCTCGCTCCGGCCTCTTGCTTGTCGCTCTGTGTATGTCCGTGGGTTTCCGCATATATATTTTGGAAGACCTCCGAGGGGATATTTATAGGGTTGGATTGGGCTTGGGCCACCCCGGATCGGATGTGGCATGTTTTAGGCCCACCCGGACTGGGTGGAAGGAGTTTTTGACCCACCCGGACCGGGTGGGGAGGGTGGAGGACCCACCTGGAGCAGGTGGGGGTTGTGGAGTCCCCACCCGGACCGGGTGTGGGCCACGGGGGGGGGGGGGGGGGACACCCGGACTGGGTGGTATCGGGGGCTGAGAGAGGAGGGCAACCCTATGAAAGGGTCCCCCATTTAATTCTGTTTCGGTTTTTCTGCTGCCTTGGCCATGTGGTTGAAGGAACGACGCTCCGGGTTCACTTTGTGCTCCGTTGCTCGCGCTGTTCGCATCGCCTCTTGCCGGGGAGTACTCCGTGCTTTGTGGATTGCTTCCACTCTTCACTCGGGCACCTCGTAAGTGCGACGAGACTTTTCTTTGACAGTCCGCTTGCTGTGATATTTGTCCTTTTGTGCCGTGAATACGTGCTCCTCGGGACTCGGATTCGAACCATTCTCCCGGGGCTCCGGCTTTGTCCCGTCTTCCTAGTCTTCGGGGGACTGATTTATTTTTTATTTATCTCGATTAATTCGAGAAAAATAACGGGTTCAACATTGGTGAATACCTAAATGATTGAATCTTGATCAGTTTTCATAAAGAGAAGTGTTTTCTACACCCTGCTTAGCTGTGTACATAAGTGGTTGTCAATTGTACATTTACCCCTAGTTCTCACTTCTCATACCATGTTGCTTATGCACCATGTCCTATGATTTGTGGGACATGGATACAGGTTTCAAGTGTTGACGTGGGCACACATGTGAGACATGGTGAAATTTTAGGGACAAAAATCAATGACCCTGAAGCTATATAATTCTGAACATAGTTTTATATATTTATATGTGCATGCAGTAAAAGGATGATCAATCAAACTTATTCTAAAGTATAAGAAAAGTATAAGATCTAATCAAATTATTAAACCTTAACATTCAAGCGAGCAACTTGGTGAATCTTTGAAGTCCTTATTTTAAAATCATTAAAATGATGTGTCAACCGTGTCTGAATATTGTCTCATGCCATGTCCCTTTATCTGACATGGCTGTCTCATCAAAATTGAAGCATCTACAAATCAGTGACTACAGTATGATGAAGTCATTAAAAAGGCAAATAAACTTGCTATAGGAATCTTGATTTTCTAATCAAATACTGGGCTTTCACTGTAAGAATATTTTTAATCTCCCTTCTCTTCCGGCTTGCTTCTGAATGTTCCTTCAATCATTGGAATTTCCAAAGTGAATGCAGAATTCATAGCTGAAAATGACACTCTGGTACAATTTGGGCTAGAAATCCTTGTGCCAGTAAAAACAGTTCATGTCTGGTCAAGGGATACTATATGCAAATTGAGGATTCTCAGGAAATTCTTTATGCCTCAACTTCTATTAGTTGATTCCAAGATCTTGAGTTGAAAGTAGCTGGTAGATGTAAGGACTTCTTGTTCTCTTGTTGCACTACAGCTCAGATTCTATCCTTAGGTAACCTGCATGCATCTTTACATGCATCACATGTGTATCATTTATTTAAGAAATGTTTGGGTACTTTTCTGTCTTTACGGTTTGTTGTCCTTAACCTCTTAACAAACCTATCCATGATACTGCAGTGTTCTGTTGGCTCAAATTATGGCCGATCTTCTAGCTAATCTGAGTGTGAAACCCTTAGCGACATCTGATACATGCATTAGGAAGTCCTTCTTGGTTGTAGGGTCTATTTATTTACCCACCTCAATGTGGTTTGTAGTTTTTTGTGATGCCAAAGAATGGGGGCAAAAAGGTTGAAAGAACTAGCATATTCTCTTTTTACACATCTAATAACAACACTTTAAATTTTTCCATCATTTATTCACAAGCTCCAATGATCCTAGTTTGCCTCCAAGTGCCCTTCAAATTGCATAGTCTTCCTTTTTGCATTTATTTTTATAATTTCTTGTGCATTTATCAGTTTCGACATGGAAAGCTTGATCATTTCAACCTGATCTTTTGTTGTTGCATTTGTTATTACTCCAACAAACCATTCTATTTGCAGTGAAAAGGATTTGGATATCAAGAATGCTTCTACTTAATTTAACTACTTAATAATTGAGCGTTTTTAATCAATTTGAATTTTTAATAATTGAGAAAACTGGATCTAGTTAGCTTCAAAGGCAAGCCATGTTGATATGTATAAGGTGTTCTCTCCTTTACAGTTACATGAAATCTTCACATAAGAGCAATGGAGGATGTTTAGCTGTGCATTAATGTTTAGTAACTTGTTCAATCCATGTGAATGTTGTTTTCTACACTGAAACTAAGAACATACAGAAAAGGCATTAAACAGTAGTCCGCGCTCCCTGTAGATCAACTGACAGTGGAGTTGGTTTAGTAAGGCAACTCATAAATGGAACAATGTGGCAGTCTGAATTACTCAATGGTGAGAGGGAGGCACACTTTCACACTTTTGATCTCAAGGTAAACACTGTTAAGGTTCAAGGACTTATATCAAGAAGAATTTTCATAAAGAAGTCTGGGGACAAAGATTTTAAGATTCAAAGGTTAGTCACAAAGAGGGAGAAATATGTAGAATCAGAGTTGTCAAGGCGACCAAGGCGAGCTTGGGGTCCTCGAGTGCCTAAGCGCTTAAGCGCCTGCCTAAGCGGCGCTTAGGCGTCAAGTTCATAAAAAATATTATCATTAATATATACATAATTTTTTATATATAAATTAATCATGATTATTACAAATATGAGAAACAACACTAGTATGAACATAGAAATAAAAATTAATAGAAATGACATTGCAATAAAATATCAAAATTTATTTTGAGATAAAATTAACAATAAAAATTGGACTTTCAGAATGAATAAAATACTAACATGATGTTTGCCAATTTCTTCCAAAAATATGCAAATCATACTCGAAATAACATACATATAATATAAAGTAGATACGAAAAGAAAAAGACATCTCCCATTATCACATACAATCAATAATAAAGTAAACAAACACATAACTAGGGAAGTACCATAGATGACCAATGTAAAAAAAAATAAGACATACAAAATTCAAATTAAAATTTAAAATACTTTATTAACAAATTAACCCTATTATTAATTGAAAGGGGGGAAGGCAGGATAGAGAGAGAGAGTCTGAGAGAGATATTTGCGAACTGTGTGTGTGTGAGAGAGAGAGAGAGAGAGAGGAGGAAGGGTGGGGGAAAGAAGAGATAGACAGACAGAGGGAGGGGGCAGGAGAGAGAGAGGGTGGGTCTCACTGTGAGTGTGAGAGAGAAATAGAGAGAGTGTTAGAGTGTGGAGCCCGAACTCGCCATCGTGCACCCTCTCACGCGGATCGATCTGCGCTGTCAGGTCGTGGGGGGCAGCGCCCCTTGCGGGGGTTTCCGGGGGCGGAGCCCCCGGAAGAAAATTTATATTTATAACAGGAGAGAAGATGGAGACGAAGCTAGCAGGGGGCCGCCTAGGCGCCGCTTTGGGCGCCTAGGCCGCCCAAGCGGCGCCTAGGCGGCACCTTTTTCAAGCTGAACAAGGCGTGGGGGCGCCTTGTAATAAAAAAAATGCCTGCCCGTTAAGCGGTGCTTAGGCGGACGCCTTAACAACTATGTGTAGAATATAGAAAATCTAGGAGAGAACAAAAAGGGACATTGCAAATATGAGACAGGAAAAAAACTGGAGATATGCATAATTCCAATGCATTCCGATTGGGGTAGTGTTGTTTTGTGAAGTATATAGAGGTTTGACTGTGAAATGTGGTGATAGATTCATTCGGTGGCAAGGGATAAGAAAAAATTAGAATTAAGTGTGTGCATTCAATGTAGATCACATGTTTGAGCTATTATTCTAATTTCAATTTGGTTGGTCACATGTTATTCTACGTTGTATAAGGGATTCTTATTCGTCGCTAACTAAATTTGCTTTGGATGAGAGGTGGATATGAATTCAAATAGGTTACTAAATTGTTTTAAATGTCCTCTTAGCCTAGTGTGGACAAGGACGGGAATCCTCGTTCATTCAATTTGCTCGAATACACATTCTATCCTTTATCCTATTTTAGTGGAATTTGGATCCTATTCTAATCTAAGTTACTGAAGTAGAATTTTAAATTTCATAGAATATGGATGGATCGTCTTCTACCTTTTATTCTAAACTTATTATGCTACCGAATCAAGGCTAAGCATGCATAGATCAGTATGGATGCCTCTTCATGCTTTGAAGAACCATCTGTGGTGCCTTTCGGTAATTTCATCTGAAACTGAAAGCAAACAAATGCCATATATTTATTGAATTGATAAAAGTTCTTTACTTTTCCAACAAATCTGCCTTACTCCTAGAGAATCATCTAATGTGGATAGTTGTGTCGTCTTACAGTGGAATTTTGTTGTGCTTGCCAAAGATACCCCTTCAAGAACTTGTTATATACAAACAATCTTTAGTGGTTTCTGATTCCTTTCTGAGCTTTCACTTATGATTCCAAGCCATTTTATTCCCCATGGATGAATTGTGACAATGCTACAGTAACATTCAAACAGAAGGAATTTTAATGTCAATAAAGATAACTAGTTGTACATTCCTTCACTCTTCACCTTGTGACTAATTTTAGAAAGCAGCTGATATTTTTCTTTTGGCTCACTGTTTTGCAGAAGCAATATGTGGGAGTGAAATCAGAAGAGGTAACAGACTCTACTTCATATTTTCCAATTTATCGGTTAGAGAACATTGACTATAATGTGGTCATACATGGTGAATCATATTTTAGGGATTCATTTTTTTCCTCTTTTTTTTGATGACCGGGGAAACCCACCCCTGCCACCGACCTCAGCGTGCAGCCGCTTTGGACCTGATCACGGCTCGCTGAATGTCGGCTTCAGCCGGAGTTGGGAAGGGACAAGAGTAGTGCACTCTCTCACACCAAATAGAAGAGTTTTTTTTTTTTGGAAGGTGGCCAAGAAACCACAATTCATAGATAAAGTAGAAACAAAAATTACACAAGGTTACAGCCCAAACACGTAACAAAAGAAAAGAAAAGGTCTACCAAGGCGGTAGTGTCTGGACCAAAATGTAAACCCCAAGAGACCTAAGAAAAAACCCAAAAGAGATTACACAATGAGGTTAGTATAACCTCCTAGCCTGAGCAAAAGGGAAGATTGCCGGATATCGGTCCCTCCCACTCTAAAATGCCATTCATGAAGGCATTTGATGCAATTCAAAATGATATAAGAAGGATGTTTGAACTCTTCCCTAAACAGTCTGTTATTTCTCTCTCCAAATTGACCAAAGCATAGCTGCAAGACATTGCGACCATAGATCCTTCTCTTGCTGAACTGGATTTAGATTCATCCAGTCTCTCATCCAAACTTCCATGTGAGAATTCACCATCCCGGTGAGATCTAACGCCTTGAAAAATTGCTGCCAAACATTCTGAATGATGCCACAATTTATGAAAAGATGATCCATAGACTCCCGATAGCATCCACAGAAAACACACTGAAGCTTGATGTCTGGTTTGAACCTATGCACTCTATCAGCTGTTGCAATTCTCCCCAAGCAATCTTCCATAGAAAATTCTGATTTTTAAGGGCAGTTTATTCTCCACACATGCTTGTATCAAGAGACTTTCCGTCCCCCTTTGGCAAAAAACTGAGTGGCTGATCTAACAGAGAAAGTACCTGATTTATCCCATTTCCACCTTCTAGTATCACTGGCTCCCTGGGCACCATGTATACTGTCCAGCAAGTGGGAAAATCTCAGGAATTCCTACCACTCACCTAGCTTAGGTTTCTCCGAAACTCGATGTTCCAACCTGGTTGTTGTTCAGAATGAGACCACAGAGCACTTATCTAACTCCTCTGCAAGCAATTTCAAAGAGATTGGGGAAGTCATCCTTGAGGGGTCTATTGTTCATCCAAGGGTCCTCCCAGAAGTTTGTCTTGCGACCATCTCCAAGTCTGATTTCCGTCGAACAAAGATAGAGATCCCTCAAGCTTATGGTGTTTTTCCAGATGCTAGACAAACGATTGTGTCTACATTCATGTGATATCCATCAATCAAAGTTGTCAAAATACTTACGCACCACTAAAATCTCCACAGTGCCGCAACCTCCATATCTGCCCTCCAAAGCCATTTCAAAAGAAGGCCTTGGTTAATAGTATCAATGGGGGTCAAACCAACTCCGCCTTCCTCCTTAGGTCTGCAAACAGACCTCCAAGCAATATGGTGCCCCCCTTTCTCACCTGGTTCTTTCCCCTCCAGAAGAAGGAAGCTCTCATAGACTCCAACTTTTGACGAACAGTTCTCGGAATCTTAAAGATAGAAAGATAATAAATAGCAATGAAAGACAGCCCTGTCTTCAAAAGCACCCATCGCCCACCAGCTGGCAGGAATCTTCCTTTCCAACCTGCAATGCAGTCACCACATTTTTTCAGAATACCATTCCAATCAGCAACTCTGAGCTCCCTACAGTAAGAGGAAGCCCTACATATTTAATAGGCAAGGATCCCCATTTAGCTCCAGAAATTTGAGCTAAACGATCCTTCTTATCCTCTTTGATGTTGACCCCCACTAATTCACTTTTCAGAAAATTAATTTTGAACCCTGTCACCTCTTCTAGAAGTCTAAGGATAACTCTCAAGTTGATTATCTCCTGCTCCTCTGCCGAAGCAAACAAAATTAAATCATCGGCATATAGCAAGTGTGTAAGATGATCACCCCTTCCGCCTATAGAAACTCCAGCTAATAGCCTGGAAGCCTGTGCTTTCTTCCACATAACACTAATCACTTGACCCACCAAAACAAACAACAAAGGGGATGGAGGGTCCCCCTGGCTAAGGCCCCTTGTGCTCCCAAAGAAGCCACAAGGTCTACCATTCACAAGAACTGAGAATTTAGCTGTTTGGATGTAGTGGCGGACCCATTCAATCCATTCTTTTCTAAAGCCCATGCTATTCAGAACATGAATCAGACAATCCCAGCAAACTCTATCATAAGCTTTCTCAAAATCATACTTTAAAAGAAGGCATTCTTTTATGTTAATTTTCTGATGATGCAGGCATTCGTATGCTGCCATATAGTTGTCCAAGATCAATCTTCCCTTGATGAATGGCGACTGATTGCTGTCCACCATTGATGAATAACCTCCTTCAGTCTATTCGCCAAAGTCTTGGATTATCTTGCAAGGATGGCAGTGTCGGTTTCAGACTCGGTTTCAGCCGGGTCCGAAACCGATACGACTCGGTATCGGTTTCGGCCGAAACCGGTTCAAAACAGTTAGAAAAGGCCAAAATTGGGGCCAGCAACTCCGGTTTCGGTCCGAAACTATTAAAAAATTATTATTTTTTGGTATCGGACCTGCTACAGTGCAAAGGCCCGTTTCGGTGTCGGTATAGGCCGAAACCGATACGTTTCGGCCGAAACGTATCGGTTTTGACCGATACTGCCAACCATGTTATCTTGTAGGTATCATTCAGTAAACTAATAGGCCGGTAGGTTGACTCAACATTCTCTTTTTTTGGAATAAGCACCAGAAATGTGGAATTAAAACACCTCACAGCCGCAGGGTGTTGCACCCATTATTTCTCTCGGATAAATTGAGACAATCTCCCGAGTTGGTTGGGGTTTAATACCCGACGTACTGTCGCCCCGTGGAATATTTCCATATGACGGGACTCTATGGCTCATATGTTATTTCAATTTAAAACCCCTCGCAACAAACGAGGTGGTTGAGAACCGGACTAAATCCACAATGATTGTTAGGACCGTGTGGTTTCGGGCAAAACCCGAAAGGATGAGCCTTTTCTCTCTTAGGTGTTCGGGGCAAACAAAGAAAACCCTCGCAGCATGAAAAGGGGATCCAAGAGATGGTGTACACACCGCTGAAGAAGTCCAACGCACGTGTATCACGCAGCTCGGACAAACACAAACCCCCTCCTCTTGGCCGACGGCGTAGGGAAGACGACAAACGAACAAGAAGCACATTCTCTCCTCCCTCCACGCGGCGTGCTGTGAGCAATAGGCTCTAAAAAGCCTAAAAGAGGGGGGCTTTAAACCAAAAAGGAGGAAAAGGGACCCGTCCAAGGTCGGGGAGACCCGCGCGGGGTCGCCCGACCCCGGGCAGACCCGCGCGTAGGCGCGCGGCCTTGCTCGGGGTCGCGCGACCCCAGGGGGACCCACCTGGGGTCAATTGACCCCGAGAGGGCCCGCCCGGGGTCCAACGACCCCGGGCAGGACCTGCCTGAGGTCGAATGACCCTGGGAGGGCTTGCCCGGGGTCATTTGACCTGGGGCAGGTCCCGCGTGGGCAAGGTTGGCAGTGTCGGTTTCGGACTTGATTTCGGCTGAAACCCAGTGCAAAGATTAAAAAAACATCCAAATAAGTCTAAAAAATCTGAAATAAATCGGGCTTAATTATCAATTAACCCTTAATCACCCTTAATAAAAATTAATTACCAGCATGCTCCCACCCCAAATTCTTCAATGAAACTTAATTGAGCTTCAATTGAGCTTAAGTAAACCGAATTAGACAAAAGTCCCAATTTTAAGGAACTAATTAGGGTTTAATTTGAAGTCTTAACATATTTCATGGTTTAAAATTAACCTATAACTGAAAAACTAACCTACAACAAAAAAAACTTTCAACCCAACCAAAAAAACACAAAACAAAACAAACACACCTCAAATTTACCTCAAGAAAACAACCTCTACACAGCAGCAGCACCCAACACAGCAGCAACAGCCCCTGCAGCACAGCAGCAGTGCAGCTGGCCCCTTTCTCCCTTAGATCTGGGAGTTCACGTGGGTTTCGGACCGAAACATGTCGGTTTCACCCGAAACCATTAAAACTAATATATATTTTTAGTTTCGCACCTGCTACAGTGAGCAGGTCCAATATCGTTTCGGTTACGGCCGAAACCGATACGTTTCGGCCGAAATGTATCGGTTTCGGCCGATACTGCCAACCATGCGCGTGGTCCTGCCCGAGGTCATTTGACCTTGGGTGGGACCTCGGGGTCATTCGACCCCGCCGCCCTCTCTCTCTAAAAAAAGTGAAAATAAAAAAAGGAAAAAAAAACCCTCTCGGGGTCATTTCTACCCCGTTCACCCTGTACGGGTTCAATCACTTTCAGGTGGCCCTCCAACTTCTATAAATAGACCCCTAGGAGTCCAGAAGAAAAAGGAGAGGAACGACAGACTACGATCGAGAGACATCTTCACACGGAAGCCTTGTTTGTTGTTTTTGGCCCTCGAAGGGTAGGTGATACCTCGGGCCTTGTATTTATGTCCCTGAGGGCTATATTTGTAATGATGCCCCTCTGTGGGCCATGCTTATAAGTTTCTACGCACCCGGGACAGCTGAATTATGTAGTTTCACCCATATAATGGGAAAGTTACGAAAACTCCCTTCCCAAGATTGCGAGAAATACAAGTCCTGTTTATTACAGTTTTACCCTGTAAACTTTTGTAATTGGAGTTATGCCCCTACGTCCCGCCTCAGTGCGGAGACCTTTAATGTACAGTTGACAACTCGCCGACAACTCTTGTTCTCGCTTGGAGCATAAATGTACTCAATGTACTTGATTGTGCTTTTATTGTACACCGGTCATGAAAAAATTATAAGGCAACCCCCGACTTTAGGGAACTTGTGTACATGCCCCTCCCTTTGCGAATCAGCGCACGTGCGCCTTCTATGAAGTCCCTTGTTACTTCCGCTTAGGGACCTTGCTAGCTCGGTCTTACACTTAAGTGTCACCTTAGACCTAGGTCTGCTTGGAGTTTAGTAAAATTACCGAAATGCCCTTGTGACCTAAGAATTCCCTGTGAGCTTTCAAAACTCTTTGGAAATGGCCTTAGCGCTTTGGGAAGTCAGAGATTTTACCCGGCCTCCTCTCCAACCTGAAAATTCCAAAAATGCTCCTTGGCCTGGTAAAATTACCAAAATACACCTGGAAACCCAAAATTACCAAAATACCCTTGGGGGTCTGGAAACCTCCCGACACTTCAAAAATGCCCACTGCTCCTGTAAAATTACAACTACGTTCTCAAATTGTAGGGTTTCTCGCCTAACTTAGTGGCCCTAGATGAAACCCTAATTCCATTAATTCTTCGGTGGTGAATGAAAATTAACTCTGAGCCCTGTAAGCAAGTATGCTCTCGGAATCAGGACCTTTGTAGAAGATCAAGATTTCTTTGACAGTTAAACAAAGATGTTTGGACGTTAGGCCGATGTAAATCAACACTGACTGCGGTCAGTGGGGAAAGGTCCAGCACTCGAACTTAAATCGTCTGATACGATGCGCGCTCACGGAATAAACCCCGCACAGGCTATTCATATAGCCCTTATGTGCGCACCCCTCTTTTTCCCCCTTTTCTCTTTCAAAAAAAAAGAGGGAAAATGTTTCCGTGATGCCGACACAAGGTTAATATGAAATTCTCGGACAGCTGCCATAACTTCGTCCTTCACAATATGCCAGAAATGTTGATTGAAGCCCATAGAAAAACCATCAGGTCCCGGGGATTTATTTGCATCCATACTGAAGATAGAAAGCCTAATTTCCTCCTCCGAGAAAGGTCTGATAAGGGTGAGAGCTTCCTCTTCTGAAATTTTGTTAAAAGGTTCCCCACTAATCTTTGGTCTTCATTGTTCTTCTTCTTTAAAGAGGTTTTCATGGTACTTGAGAATAGCCTTCTGGATCTTTGCTTCATCTTCAAACCTGATGTTACCAACAATAATATTGTGAATGCCGATGTTCCTCTTCTTAACGCTTGCCATAGCATGGAAAGCTTTTGTCATGTCGACGTTTTGAGAGAGTGAGAACTCTCTAGTCCTCCCTGGCCTCCTTGTTCTTTGTGGGTTATGGTTTCCCTCTCTGGGACAGATGTCCTGGCCGATTCCATTTAGAATGGGACACGATTGATAACTACGCTTAGGTGCCTCTTATATGTGATCAGCAATGGCATGCGAAAAGGATAATGAATATTCAAGGACTAGGTTCATGTTTTGTCCTATTGGTTTGGTGTGGTTGAAAGGAACAATGTTCTAGAGAGTCAGTGGGGAGAATCATTAAAGTGGACAGTTGGAGGCAAAGAAATTGATATTGTCTTATGCTCTTCGGTTAACTTCAAACATCTTGGAATTCCTTACCGAGATGGGGGAGAGGGGTGGCGGAGAGTGGGAGGTGGTTGCCAGGAAGAGGTCTTCTGTTGGGGAGAAAGGCAAGATCTCCTAGGCCGGCATTCTCTCCCAGCCAACAAGAAGAGGAAAGCTCCCTGTTGAAGCTGACCGCTGCATGCGGTGCTTACAGAAGGGTCATTGGGCTAGCTCCCATAGAAATGGAGTTAGATGTCTTCTTTGGGGAGGGATCAAGCATAGAAGGTGGGCTTGCTGGAAGGGTCCATCTGTTGAGAAGATCAGCCAGGGGGGAGCCTGCTTCCAGAAAGGTAGCCCCTCACCTCTAGGTGCCAACCTTAGAATCGTAGATATCCCTTGGTTACCCATGGTGGCCGAGGATAGAAGGACGTTGGAACAGTGTGCTGTGGTGCAAGTTCTAAGGATGGCAGTATCGATTTTGGTCTCGGTTTCGGCATGGACCGAAATCGAAACGTATCGGTTTCGGTTTCGATTTCGGCCAAAACCAGTCGAAACATGTTCAAAACATTCAAAAAAATACAGAAAAAATAAAAAAATTATAAAAAATAGAAAAAGTAGAAAAATCATTGGACATGCATTTGAGTGTGAATAAATTGGATTAAGTGCTAAAGTAGACATTGGACATGTTAAACTAATATTCTTGAGTACATATTAAGCATGAAGTAGGTTCAAGCAGTACAATAAACATTTCAAACACAATAAATGCTATAGAAATTAAATGATCCCTACCCAAATGATTATGCACTAATTTGGATAATAGCTAGAAGAACCTTCTCCCTCATCGTCTGACTTCTGCTGTTGATACCCATAAAAAGACTGCATATATTATGTATATTCAATGTAATCAAACAATGATGCAGCCAAGTCGTGCATCCCTCTTTGGATTTCTCTTGGAGTATAAGGTTGTTGGCTTGATTGGAATCGAGAATCAGCATGAGAAGCTGAACCTTGAGGTTTAGAAGAGGATGCTGACCCGTAACTGCTATTGGCTGGAACTGGATGGAATTGAAATTCTAGTTGATAACCTTACCCATACATGCCTGCTTCGTATTGGCCACCTCCATAACCTGTTGGATGTCCATATTGGCTCTGTGAATCATATCCTCCTTCACTATAACTATATCCTTTGCCCGTGTCAGTGTGGAAAGAGGAAGTAGGTGCATACATGCCACCGTCAATAGTAACACCTGCAGTTGCACTGGGATAATCACTTGGTGCATTATCATCATCATCATCAAAACCAAAAAAAACCAATCGCCTTCTTGCCTTTGGCTCTATTTTTTTTCCTTTTGGTGTGACTTTATCCTTCATCTTTGAAAGTAATTGTTGGCATCACAGAAATATATTCTCCCTCATTTTGAAAGAGAAAAAGAAAAGAGGGATAAAGAGGGGTGCACATATAGGGGTTGTATAGGTAACTTGTGCAGGTTTTATTCCGTGAGCGCGCATCGTATCGGATGATTTGGGTTCGAGTGCTGGACCTTTCCCCACTGACTGCAGTCAGTGTTGATTTACATCGGCCTAACGTCCGAACACCTTTGTTTAACTGTCAAAGAAATCTTGGTCTTCTACAGGGGTCCTGATACTGGGGGCATATTTGCTTGTAGGGCTCAGATTTAATTTTCACTTACGACCGAAGAATTAACGGAACTAGGATTTCAAAAAAAAGGGCCGCTAGGTTGGGCGAGAAACCCTACAATTGGAGGGCGTAGTTGCAATTTTGTAGGAGCAATGGAGATTTTTGAAGTGCCGGGAGGTTTCCTTGACCCCAGGGGTATTTTGGTAATTTTAATTTTTCAGGGGATATTTTGGTAATTTTATCAGGCCAGAGGCATTTATGAGATTTCTGGGTTGGAGAGAAGGTAGGATAGAATCTCTGACTCCCCGAGGCGCTGAGGCCATTTCCGGAGAGTTTTAGGAGTTATTGGGCCATTTCTAGGTCATAGGGGTATTTTGGTAAGTTTACCAGATCATCTGTGGACCTAGGTCTGAGGTGACACTTAAGTGTAGGACTGAACCAACAACGTCCCTAAGCGGAAGGAGCATCGAGGGGCTTCATAGAAGGCACACACGCATTGATTTGCAAAGGGAGGGGTATATATATAATGTCCCAAAAGTTAGGGGTTCTCTTACAATTTTTCTTGACTAGTGCGCCAAAAAAAGTCTGCAAAATACATCGAATACATTTATGGTCCGAGTGGGTACAAGAGTGGGTACAAGGGTTGTCGGCGAGTTGCCGACTATACATAAAAGGAGTCCGCACTAACGTGGGAAATAGGGGCGTAACCCCAATTACAAAGGATTGCAGGGTGATACTGCAAATAATAGGGTTTATGTTTCTCGCAGTCCCGGGAAGGGCGTTTTCGTAATTCTCCCATTATAGGGGCAGAACTACATAATTTGGCCGTCTCGGGGGCGTAGAAACATACAAACATGACTCGCAGAGGGGCATAATTACAAATATAGTCCTCAGGGGCATAAGTACAAGACCGGGGGATCACCTACCTCTCGAGGGCCAAAAACAACGAACAATGCTCCTTGCAAATGTCCTTCAGGTGCGTGGATCTCTCGATGCTCGATCGTTGCTTCTGGACCCCAGGGGGTCTATTTATAGAAGTTGGAGGGCCACCCGCAGATGTTTGAACCCGTACGGGGTGGACGGGATAAAAATGACCCCGGGAGGGCCTTTTTTTCATTTTCCTTTTCTTTTTTGCAAGAGAGAAAGGGGGGCGGGGTCGAATGACCCTGGGCAGGCCCGCACGGGACCTGCCCTGGGCGAATGACCCCGGGTGGGTCCCCCGTGGTCAATCGACCCCGGGCAGGTCCTGCCCGGGATCGGTTGACCCCGGGCGGGTTCCTCCCGGGGTCGCGGGACCTCGATCACGGTCACCCGCCCGCGCGCGGGCTTGTCTGAGGTCGGGCGCCCCGTGCGGGTCTCCCCGACCCCGGACGGGTCCTTTTGCCTCTTTCTCGTTTAAAAAACCCGTGCGGGTCTCCCCGACCCCTCAGATCTGGGTGTGGCGAAACTCAACTCCCCTTAAGAGGGGAGTTCGCGTCCGGTTTCGCCCGATTTCGGGCAGTATCGAGACGAAACGCCCGAAATCGGGCGAAATCAGATTCAGTTTCGCCCGAGACAATAATTTTTTTTTTAAAGTTTCGGACCTATTACAGTGAGCAGGCCCTCGGTTAGGTCCGAAACCGATACGTTTCAGTTGAAACGTATCAGTTTCGGCCAAAACTACCAACCATGGCAAGTTCAGGGTCTCAGAGAAGGGAAGTTGTTGGCCGTGAAAGATTTCCTTCGGTCTTCCTGGCCGGACACTGAGTGGTGGGTCCGTGAGCTTTCAGATGGCTCGCTTCTGGTGTAGTTTCCTTAGTTCGTAGAAGGCAGTAGTGTTTGGCCGGGAATGCTCCTCATAGCGAGTTTCTCTGCCTTTCTTGGTCGCCTTGGAAGAGGGATTCCGCTATTGTGAGGCTGTCAGAGGGGAAGCTGGTTTGGTGCAGGCTCTCTGGTATTCCGCTCCACGTTTGGAACCCAGATACCTTCCATAGCATTTTTGCAGTTTTTGGATGTCTGAAGGTGGTAGAGAGAATGGACGGGGAGAATTTGGTGTTTGCTAGAATTCTTGCAGAAGTGGAAGATGGCTGCATTATCCCCACTGAAATTATTGTCAGATTAGGAGGCTTGAGATTCAAGGTGTCTGTCGATGTGGAGCAGTCTGCGTATCCATTAGCTTCGTCTATGGACTGGACTTGGGAGGAAGTTGGGGAAGCTTATCGGAAGCTCTGCCAGGGTAAATAGGGGCTGCAGACTACAGGGGTACCAGAGGCGAAGGAGAAGCCTAACTCAGCTTCCAGAATTCGGTCTGGTCACTCTCGGGGTGGGGGCTCTCGCTGTGAGCCTCCTAGGGAGTCGGTCCAGGTTGGTGCTCAAGATCCTTTCGTGCCTCTAGAGATTCGCAATCCTTGGGACAGCGGGCCGCTGGGGAGTCAATCTCTCCTTTTCTAGCTCGTCGTCTTCCTCTCGGCACCCAGACGATGGCTTGGGAAACTGTGGACAAGGCTCGTTGGGTCCTGAGGCGCCTTCTTCCCTGGTTAAATTTGTTGGCGGGAATGGGGGGTGCGCAGGTTTGGGTAGGGAAGACAAACAGTGTTGGGTTTGGTCGGACCCGGCCAGATCCGAAGCCTCTATAGTGCTATCGGGTAAGTCTCCGGGTCCTTCGTTGGTATGTTGCCGGGCCCTCCCCTATTGGGTAAGTCGCCGGGCAACCCAAGTCTCCTTCTTCCTTACCCGGTTCGCACCCGCGGTTGCCCGGTCGCAGAGCCGGCTACCTCGGCTGACCTTCTTGGCACTCACAGCTCTTGCCCAGATCTGCCGACCATCCTTCTGCCGTCCGACGACCCCAAGGGAGGGACTGGCTCCCCCGATGCCGGTTATCCTTCATAGTGGCCTTTCCTTTTCCTGCTTGGGGTTCCGGAAGCGACTCCTTTCTGTGACAGGCTTCACCAGGGAGCTCTCTCCTACTCTGCGGGGGAAGGTCTCAGTGCCCTCTGTCCCGGAAGGCCCTGGGGGTTCGGAAGGGGTCTATGATGCCCTTGCTCAACATGGTTTTGGAGTTGAGAGGAGGGGAAAGAGCTCTGTGTTGCCGGTGATGGTGTCTCGACGTTCACGCTGCAGTACCTGGTGGCAGCAGAGGACCTTCACTTGCTGCTTCTTCTCTGGCTGAACAACATAATGGGCTTGTTATTTGGGAAGGGAATCAGATGCAGGTTGAAAAAGCGGATCCGCTGGCTTCTTGGGGTCCTCCTAAGGAGGATCAATGGTCAGATGATTGTATTAAGGAGATTGGCATTCTGGTGGGTATCTCCTTTGATGGCAGGGAGGATTGTGTCAGGAAGGCATTGAGGAAAATCAAAAGGGACCTCAACCTTCAGCTAAGTGCAAAAAAGAGAGGGACTGGAGGTGGCCAAAATATTGGTAAGAGGGAGATCTTGTTCTTTCAGAACAATCAGCTGCTTGATGGACTTAGACATAAAGGTGAAGAGGGAAAAAGGAAAAACATTATTTGTCATTGAAGATAGTTTCCTGGAATGTTAGAGGCCTTAATGGGGTTAAGAAAGTCCGGGAGGTTCATGCCATGATCCATGGACTTGTTATTGATCTGCTTTGCATCCAAGAGACTAAGATCGAAAATCTGGATTGTGAGGGGATCAGAAAAATAGGTGGAACAAAGCTTCAGGGCTGGTGCTTTAAACCGGTTGAGGGATTGAAGGGAGGTCTACTTATTCTGTGGGATTTAAATCTGCTAGAGAGCTTTGAAGAAGTCGTCAATCAATTCACCATATCAGTGAAATTTAGAGTTAAAAGCAGTGGGTTCAGATGGAAGTTTACTGGTGTTTATGGGCCTGTGCTGAATGATTCAAAAGGGGCTTTTTCCCAAGAACAGTCCAACCTGTATATGAATAACAAGGAAGCATGGTGTGTGGTGGGGGACTTTAATGCTGTTTGACAGCCAGGGGAGAGGGCAAATCTGCAAAGAAGGACCCAGGAGATGGATCTTTTTGAGCAATGGGTGCAATATTCAGAGTTGATAGAGGTGCAGACCGGTTCTTTGTTCTATACTTGGATAGGAGATGGTGATAGGAGCTCTCAATCGAAGCT
The DNA here is from genome assembly GCA_022559845.1 of Amorphophallus konjac. Taxonomy (NCBI): domain Eukaryota; kingdom Viridiplantae; phylum Streptophyta; class Magnoliopsida; order Alismatales; family Araceae; genus Amorphophallus; species Amorphophallus konjac. Next base: position 411,100,888 of record CM040118.1, read on the forward strand.
GGATAGAATCTTCATTAATGTGCATTGGCAACAATAATACCGCAACACACAGGTCAAAGGGCTTCCTAGAGTGATGTCATATCACATCCCGCTGTTAGTCTTTTCCAACTCTAATGTACGGCAACCGAGGCTATTCAGATATGAAAGGGCATGGCAGACACGAGATTTTTGATGCCCTTGTAGCAGATTGGTGGGCTGAAGCTTCTTCCAGCTCTTATGCTTGCCTTAATCTCATCAATAAGCTTCAATGGTTCAGGGACAAGATGAAAGTCTGGAGTAAAGAAAAATTTGGGGAAGCTGCAAGGATCAGGCAGGGGCTGCTTCAGGAAATTGAAGATCTTGACTTAAATAATGACAAAAGGTTCTATCGGATGAAGATAGGAACCGATAGACAGATCTGAAGAGCAGATATGAGGAGTGGTCAGCCAGAGAGGAAATAAGATGGAAGCAAAGGGCCAAGGAGCAATGGCTTAAAGAGGGAGATAAAAACACAGCTTATTTCCATGCTATGACCAAATAGAAGAGAGAACTCTTAAAACTGATAATGAGGGAATAAACTCTTTTTCATTCTAAATTCGTGTCCAACAATGGGGCTTATATAGGAGTAGAGAAAAGTAGAAAACATCCTCTATATGACAACATATCTGTAACGACCTAAGATCCGGATACCGGGGAGAGCCCGATACCATTCGAATCCTGACCCGCCGCCTACGAGCCGAGAGGGCTCGGAAGGGCTAAAAGCAGTGTGGAGGTACAAAGAAATAGGAAATAAGACAGGACAATTCAACAATTAACAGAAATAAATAATAACTACAACAACAGAGTCCAGTCCAACAGAAAGTACAGTCTAAGGCAGGAAACGTACCCAACACCGAGTGAACACTCGGCCCGGCGAGCTGGCAACCAAGAACCTCCGCAGAGCACCCCCGAACCTCGAAGAAGAACCGCCGCACCTGAAAAGTAGGGGTGAGCCTCCTGTCACTGGCTCAGTAGGGGTCCCGCAGAACTCCAACCGAGAACAACGGCGGTAGCGGAAAGGAAAAATAGCTACAACTACAGCAGGAACAACGAACCGGTGGCCGGTCAAAACTCGGCACTACAGCTACTCCTACTGTACCGGACAAACACACCCCGATCTCACAGTCGGGGGACTACCGACCTAACGGGAAAACCTCTGGCTATGCCGCCAGAAGAAACCATCACGACCTCGCAGTCGTGGACCTAACACCGTCTAGGGAAAACCCTCGGTGACGCTCACTGGAAAACCCTAGCTCTTTACCTCGAGAACACTCCCTGAAACAGTCGGGGGAACTACGTCTCGCAGACGGGAAGCGAAACCCGAAAACAGGAGAGTCACGTCTCACGTGACAGAAGTACCTGCCCACCAGAAGCAAGGTCGGATGCGTCCACTGACGACTTAGTCCAAAGCCTCAGGTGTCTCTCTGCGACGCCCCCGGCGGAGATAGAGACACCGTACAAATAACCACAGAACAAGAACTAGCTGAGGTCGCGCTCGTCAGCGCGGGTCCAACTGCCCCCAACCACGTGTGCACACACAGACCACGCGTCCCAGGTCTGGCCCTCTGACTGGTTTTCCCCTCAGCTGGACTCTGGCTGCAAGACGTGGGGCCCTACGGAAACCAGTCTAAAAATCGTCTCTCGGGTAAGCCTCGTCACCACTCCCTGGTGGGACCACACGCGTGTCGGAAGGCTACGACTAGTGGGGAGTCACTGATGTGACCACTCTCCGAGGAGAACTCGAGAAACACACACGCACCCTGTGCGAAAGTCGAGAAGAACCAAGTGGCGCCGAGCCATTGGACTCTGGACAGTCCTCTAGACTCACTAAATTCAACGGTCCTTGAGTCACAAGACTCGGGGTGAAGACCGTTGCACGCAACGGCACAATGCCGTTAATCTATCCTAATCCCTAGGTCTAAAACCACGGTAGTACGGATACCGAGGCAACTCACGAGCCGCCGAGACCATCCCCTCAAAAGGGAACTCAAGAGACCTCCATCCCCAGTCTGGGTGACTGCCCTCACAGTCCAAGGCCACACACATGGCTCACACGGAAAGCACAGAAGCACGATTCCCAAGGTAGCTCACAAGCCGCCACGCCGATTCCCCATCCCTGGGAAAAGCGGGAAACCTCCAGCCCCAGGCTGAATGATTGGACTCGCAGTCCAAGGCCATATAGTTGGCCCACTTGGGAACCATCTTCCGAAGAAACCCACGACATGAGGGGGAAACCCCACCGCACTTACACCGATACACGGTGACTCAATCTAGCGTAACACGAAAGCTCGGAACACACGCAGGGTCACCCGGACTCTCTAAATCTACGGGCACACTAATCGAGGTAATGCGGTACCTCCGGACACCCAAAAATACGGACACAGAACCCACGGGGTGTTCGGGACACTCACGGGGCCATAGGTCGGTCATTGGGTCTCAACCGGACCGACCGGAACCCAAAATAAGCTAAAACTCTGCATTTCGGTCGACCTCCCCGCAGGGGTCGGTCGACCTGGCCTGCTCGGTCGACCGCCCCAGTTGGGTCGGTCGACCGAACTGGGCAGAATGCCCAGTTCGAGCCGCCCCCGAACGGTCGACCGAGCCGCCCGCGGCGGTCGACCGGTTACGGCGGAAAAATCGGCCGAGCTCAACCCTAGAGCCCGGTTCCACGCCCTGTTGATCCCAATCGAAGGGGAAAACATGGGGGATCATTCCCCCGACCCCAACACCCAAAAATGGGAGAAAGAAACGGAGGAAACGGCGCTCGATCCGTCGAAATCGTCACACGCCCTAAAAATATGATTTTCCCCCTAAACGGCAATAAACCCACGCTCGGCTCACCACGAGCTACCAAACTTGCGGAAAAGGAAGTACCGGGGTTAAGGATCCATCTCCCTACATCCATCGAAGATTTCACGTGCCATGGACGCCGATCCACGAAGAAAACGCCACGAAACCCCGCCGGTATCCCACGCTCACGAACCGGCTTCACCTCGCCACCACGCCTCGATCTTCGCCCGGTCCATGCAAGGATGGTAGTATCGGTTTCGGTATCGGTTTCGGCCGGTACCGAAACCGATACGTATCGGTTTCGGTTTCGGTTTCGGCCGAAACCGGTTCAAAACAGTCAGAAAAGGCAAAAAATGTATTGAGCAGGTCTAGTTTCGGCCGAAACCAGACGGTTTCGGTCCGGTTTCGGTCGGTTTCGGTCCGGTTTCGGTCCGGTTTTGGTTTCGGTCCGGTTTCGGACTTGCTACAGTGACAAGGCCCGTTTCGGTTTCGGTATCGACCGAAACCGATACGTTTCGGCCGAAACGTATCGGTTTCGGCCGATACTGCCATCCATGGGTCCATGTCGCTCCTCGCCCCACGAGCACCGCCACCTCACCCTCGTCCATCTCCGTCGGCCGCCCGGAGAGAAGAGAGGGGGAGAGGAGAGAACGTGAGAGAGAAGGGAGAGGGAAAGAGTGAGAGAATGAGAGATGGGGAGAGAGAGAAAAGGAGGTTAGTATATATAGAAAAATTCAAAAATTCAGAAAATTCAGAAAATTATGAAAAATTACCTCCGCGATCCTCGGGAAGAGCACAACGCGCTGGTCACGTCCCGGGGTCGGAGAACGCAATGGTTCACCCTGCACAGAGTTCCGAAGGCACATCAGGGAACAACACGTGTAAAGCACAAAACACACTCCAGAACCCATGAAAATGATCCGAAAAATATCCGAAAAATTCGGGGCATTACAACATCATCCCCCGTTATCACACTAACCCAAAATACATGTATGTGACCCTTAGAATCCCTCCCTCATTAATATGCATAAAAAACACTGCATTGAAGAACACTTCGTGGGGAATTAAGTGTTGCTTAATCATTTCGCCAAATTCACTGATCCTTTCACCTGTCTTCCCATTCGAGCCATGTCAGCGCCACCTGGCCTACATCATGACGTATGAACCCTACGGCTTGTGCATCATAGGGTCTGTTGGCTGGGTCAAGGGGAAGGCTTGGTAAAACCCCTGAGCGGTGCTGCCCAGACCTGTGCCAGGGAACCACCTGTGGGTGTGGACACTATGGCGAAGGCACACTACGCTTAGCCGCTGAGAGAAATTGAACCTGTGGCCTCATTGCTAACAACGAAGTGCGGAACTGTTCAACCCACTCCTCGGGTCCATATTTTAGGGATTCCTTATAAACTCATTCACTATGATTACCTGTATTTTCTCAAAATTCTAGGTTATTTTCAGAAAATTTCAGTATAAATATTCATCTATTCTTTCTGGATCTGTTTTATTAACATCTTGTACTGATATTTTAGCATTTCTATGCTATTTTTTTGCCTATTATATACATCAAATCTTAATGCTTAATGGAACATAATTTGCAGATTAATCCTACTTGGCAATAAGAATGCAAAAGATTGCATGTAAATCTGAGAGCAAAAGCAAGGTGCAGAGGATTCGTTTTGGCATTTATTTAACGAGACATGGATGACTGATGATCAAATATTAACAGATTAGTGTTCCAATTTCACTGATAGATTAAAAATAGAGAATCATATTGTACTTTGTAATGTTAATATCTTTTTGACTGCAGAAGTTCACTAAATAATACTTAGAAGTAATTCATCTCTAGAAGTGATAGCATCTTTGTAAGATGATGATACTCCCATTCAAGGAATGTTGGATCGGATCTTGCTTTTATCTTGGGAGGGTTGGAGAGGAGAGATCTTGAAGAAATCTCGGGAGATCAAGAATGGCGGTAGAGATGATGATAAGCTTATATTCTTCTAGTGAAAATTTATTCTGCCATTCACTTAGCTAGCAATATTGCAAAAACACATAAGGAAAGAGTCACTTGCAAGGGGGGGCCAGTGAGAGGGGGTGCGGAGCAGCAGGTTGGGGAGGGGAGTTGTTGCATTGATCCTCCTATCCAGCTTGCTGGTCGACAGTCAATGGGCAAGTTGACCGTGGCCAGGAACCTGCCTCCTCCCCCCACCCCCCCTCCACCCACCCACCTCTTTGGCTTGCAAATCAACAGCGTGTGAAAGGTTGATAGTAGCAGGTCAACAATGGTAGGTGACTCAACAGCGATCACGTACCAGCTCTAAGTTTTCATAGCATTGCGGTGGGTGGGGGGGTGAAGGGAAGGAATGGGTTTCAAACCCTTGATCTTGGATAAGCCAAAAGCAAATTGGGTGATCCAAGTGTGCAATGGTCATTATTGCCCAAACTTTGCCAAACTGGAGAGACAGAGATTCTCAAGAGATCTCGAGAGATTCTTGGGCGATTGCAAACCATGCTTCTATCTGATGGAAGTTTTCATTTTCTGTTTTAATGCAGTTATATGAAGTGAATTCCAGGGGCTTGCAAGTTTTCTCCAAATCTTGGCTTCCAGAAAACTCTAAGATAAAGGCTCTAGTTTGCTTCTGTCATGGTTATGGGGACACTTGTACCTTTTTCTTCGAAGGTATGCATCTTTGGTTACCAAATAATGATGATAATTGTAACAAAGTATTTCCTAGTTGTAATGTGACAGAAATCATGTGCACAGGAATTGCGAGGAAGCTAGCATCCTCTGGATTTGGAGTTTTTGCAATGGACTACCCTGGATTTGGTCTCTCTGATGGATTACATGGTTATATTGAACGTTTTGATAGCCTTGTTGATGATGTTATTGAGCATTTCTCCGAAGTAAAAGGTGCCATGTGGCATTATCTCAACTCTTTATCCATTTTTCTCAAATGTTAATTTCATTTAATTGTCTGTGTTCTTTTCTTTAATTTTTCTACCTGACTAATCACTTACTGATTTCTTTCTTTTGATTTTTTTTTTTAAATTGGGCGTATGATAATTTGTTTGTTCTTTAAATGATATGATAGGATAATACTACTGGAAGAAGCCTATTTTGTATGGTATATTGTTTCGTTTGGAAGTTGAGCTGGTAATATGAGTACTGATTTTCGTTTCTGTAACCGTTGCCCTAAGTAATAAATATGGAATAGCTACAGGAGAATATGACAACCTTAGTGCCTAGTGAAAAGAACCTTACTCTACTAGACTTGTTTTTTGCTTGATGTCCACAACGGGGCGTTGCTGCCTGCTTTGGAAAGTCATTGAAAATTCTGGCAGAAAAGAGCTATATATTTTTAGAAGCTTTAGAACATCTTTGATATGGATTCAACAAGGTGGGTTGGTTATGGGTGATGTTCTTCTCTACAGACCTTCCAGTGTGTCTCAGGGAGTGAAAAAACATTCCTTTCAGAAAGCAGAACTGGTTTGGGATTGTGAGGATTATTGTAGCCTTTGTGGTTATCTGTGCTTGCCAAAGATTTGATGAAAACATTGAAGCAGACTGTAATGCACCTCTTCAGCAGAATCAACTTATTCCTGAATAAACTGGCCATGTATTAATCCGTTCTCCTTCTATTCAGAAACTGTTAAGTTTTAGGATATATTTGAAACTTTAAAGACCATATTCAAAGACTATTTGTAATTTTGATTCTCATTCAATAAACACCTGTGGCTTAAAAACATCTATTCATATAACTGATGCGGAACGAAAATGTTGGCTTTGATTCCAGCAAGACACACCACGGGCAACGGCATCCAAAAGTGGGTAACCCCTCGGTGTGAAAACTCGCAAGGGTGCATCGGAAAAAGCTAAAGTGGGTTAGCCTCAGCGAAAACCCGAAAAGGCGGTGAGGTTGGTAATGTGAAAAAAAAAACATCCTGCGACATATTTCCATGGGTGGTTCCAAGTCAACGACTTCACCCTGTGATAGCAAGTGCATTATAATCATGCCATGGCTATAGTTCCAACGTCGCCATGCAACATCCAGTCCTACCCGGACGCCATGGTTATAATCCCGACGTTGTCCTGCAAGACTCTGTCCTACTAGGATCGTCAGCATTTTGAACCTTCGGATTTGATTCATATGTCCCTCCCGGGCTGTCAAATCCCTCTCTCTTTCTCGTAGGGTCGATTCATGTCTTTTGGCTCCTCAACCCTACTTACATTCTCAATTCCAGATTTGACCCTTATGTCTCTACGGACTGTCAAATCCATCCATTCCTTTTCTAGAGTTGACTCATACGTCCCCCGACATGTCAGCTCCATCCATATTTTGGACTTCCCGGGTTTGGCTCGTGTGTCCCTTCGGGCTATCAAATCCGTCTTTTTAGTCCCATCGGACTTGGCCCATGCATGCCCCTTTCGGGCTGCGAACCCATCGTGCCTATTGGCTTTCGAGTTTGACTCTTACGTCCCACTAGGGTTGTCAAATCCACCCTTTCTGCCTATCGGCTTTCGGGTTTGACTCTCACGTCCCACTAAGGCTGTCAAATCCATCATTTCCTTCTTTCGGGTCTGGCCTATGTATGCCCCTTTCGGGCTGCCAACCCATCCCGCCTATCGACTTCCGGGTTTGACTCACATGTCCCACTGGGGTTGTCAGACCCATTCTCTCGTCTTATTGGGCTTGGCCTATGCGTCCCCTTCCGGGCTGCCAACCCATTCCGCTTATCGGCTTTTGGGTTTGACTCGCACGTCTCACTAGGGCTGTCAAATTCACCTTTTCATCTTGCGGGTTCGGCCTATGCGTCCCCTTTCGGGCTGCCAACCCTATCTGCCTATTAGCTTTCGAATTTGATCCGTATGTCCCACTCGGGCTGTCAAATCTATTCTTTCATCCTACTGGGCTTGGCCTATGCATGCCCTTATCGGGCTGCCAGCCCATCTCGCCTATCGATTTCCGGGTTTAACTCTCATGTCCCTTTCGGACTGTTAAATCTACTTATTTGTTGTTCCAACCGGACTTGGCCTATGCATGTCGTTTTCGGACTGCCAACCCATTTGGCCTATCGACTTTCGGATTTGGCTAACCATGTCCCACTAGGACTATCAAATCCACCTGTTTGTCCCACTGGGATTGGCTCATATGTCCCTCTCGGGATGCCAACCCCCTCCGCCTTCTGACATCATAGGTAAAAAAAAAAAACGGGTTTAAAAATGTTGGTGCCCTAGCGGACTTGGTTGTTCGTGTTAGGCGGACAATCAAGGGCAAAAAACTTTTAACCTGGCTGAGGTGAAAACCCGCAAGGGCGTCTCGGGCAAAAATGGGTACCCCTCGTTGTGAAAATCCACAAGGGCGCACTGGAAAAAGCTAAGGGGGCCAGTCCTGGCGAAAATCCGAAAGGGCAGTAGGGCTGGTAAAGTGACAAAAAAATAAAAAAAAACATACATGCAAAGATGATGGAAGTAAAAGTTGCTAAGCTTTGTCCTTTTTTCATCAATATCATAAAAAAAGGAGCCCGAGACAACCCCTCAGGGTAACCAAGACAAAACTGGGCCCTAAGTACACAAAGGCAACAGGGGCTATCAAGATCCGGACTCGCGCCTCCTCAGGTCAGCAAGGCGAGTCTCGCTCTGAAGAACCTCCTCCTGGAGCCCTTCAAGTATGCGGTGGAGGGTCTCTACCTCGACCTGTGCGTTGCTGCACTCCCCCTCAGCCTCTTGTAGCTCCCTCTGCAGCTCCTCTACTTGGAGGGAGGCTCTCTGGCTACGCTCTTGGGCAACCTCCGCCTGGACGCATACTTCGGCTTGGGCCACTCGAAGCCTGCAAAGCTGCTCTTCCTCTTGTTGGATCATCATCTGGGTCCTCTGTCTCTGCTCCTCAATGGCGTGAAGACGGGCAAGCTCATCCCATAGAGCCGTGAGCTCCGCCATCTAGGCGTCACGGGGAAGGCCGAATGCATGGTAACCTCTGGTGCAGCACTCCAAGTGGCCCCTCATGGCCTCAACGGTTGGGAGGGGATCAACCTGTAGCAGTAATTGGAGATTTTGAGTAAGCCGAGCGCCTATGTCGGTATCCGCCAATGTTACACCAAACTGAGGACCGTCAGGCCACTTTATCCCAAGAGCGGGAAAGCACTGGGGCACCTCTGGGGCCACATCTGTCGAGCCTGAAATCAAAAAAGGGAAAGGCAAGAGATAGTGAGTGCTCTGTCACAACAAAATCAGCATGTGCAAAACTTCGAAGTACAAGTCATAGTGGGGTCCCCGGGGTCATTTGACCCCGCCGTCCCTTCTCTCTCGCTGAAAAAAAAGAAAAAAAATAGATAAATGGACCTTCCTGGGGTCATTTTCATCCCGTCCACCCGTATGGGTTAAATCAACCCCGGTGGCCCCCCAACTTCTATAAATAGACCCCCGGAGGTCCAGAAAGACAGTGACACATCCACACAGACACACAGAGGAGAGAAATCAAGATATTTAGACATTCTGGGGAGCAAGCTTGTTCGTTGTTTCAGCCCATCAAGGTATGTAATACCCTGGCTTTGTATTTATGCCCCTGAGGGCTATTTTTGTAATTATGCCCCTCTGAGGGTCATGTTTGTAATTTTCTACGTACCTGGGACAGCTAAAGTATGTAATTCCATCACATTACGAGGAATTACAAAAATGTCTTTTCTGGGATTGCAAGAAAAATTCAAGTCTTATTGTTTGCAGTTTTATCTTGCAACTTTATGTAATTGGGGCTATGCCCCCACGCCCCGTGTTAACATGGGGAACCCCTTTCTATTGTATGGTCAACAACTCGCTGACAACCCTTGTACTCATATGGATCATAAATGCATTCAGCTGCTTCTTTATGTGCCGGTCAAGGAAAATTATAAAAGAACATCGACTTTCGGGAAATCGTGCATATGCCCCTCTGAGTATCAATACTCACGTGTCTTCTATGAAATCTATTGTTGCTCTTTCACTTAGGGAATTTGTCAGCTCAACCTGACCCCAAAGTGTCATCTCAAACCTAAGTTCGCCTAGTGTCTAGTACAATTACTAAAATACCCCTATGACCTAGAAACGGCCTAAGAGCCTTCAAACCTTTTCGGAAACTTCCTCAGTGCCCTTGGAAGTCAAAGATCACATCGTAGTCTCTCTCTTCAACCTGGAAATCACTGAAGAACCGCTGGCCTAGTGAAATTACCAATATACCCTGGAAACCCAAAATTACTAAAATACCCCCGGAGTCTAGGAAACTTTCCGACACTTCAAAAATGCCCACGGCTTCTGCAAAATTGCAAGCATATCCTCAAATTACATGGTTTCTTGCCCAACCTAGCGGCCTTTGATGAAACCCTAATTTTATTAGAACTTTGGTAGTGAGTGGGAACTCACTACACTGGATTGCTTGCACATTCATGGTAGAACTGCCGATGATCTGATATTAAATACAGTTCAGTCCCTTAAAGGACAGTCTAAACTGGATTGCTTCACCCTCGCCATTATTGGGTATGGACTGTGGGAACTTTGGATCTCCAGGAATATGTCTAAATATGAAGGAAGAAATATAGCAAAACATGCGGTTCTCCACAAAATCATTGCACAAGCAAAGGAAGTCATAGCACTATCAGGCCTCAAGGAAAAATCTAATAGCAATCGGAGCATCCTGGCAGAATTTGATATTCATGTTGCAGTTAGAGACTTCCCACGTCCAATGCTTATAAAGTGGTTATGCCCTCCATGGCCGTTCATCAAATTGAACACTGATGGTGCTTGTAAAGCTAATGGTATTTCGGACGGTGGTGGCGTCATCCGTGACCCTGATGGAAATGTCCTTCTTGCATTCTCACATTATTATGGCATTTCCAATAGCCTTATAGCAGAAGCAAGGGCATTATATGATGGTCTTCAATATCTTCATACTATCCCTGACCGGCCTGCTACCATTGAATGCGATTCCAAGATATTAATTCAGACAATCACCAGGAAAAATCCATGCCCATGGATCATCCTCCCTTATGTTAGAGATATCTGGCGCATGACCAACTCTGCTGACAAGTTCTCCCACATATTCAGAGAAGCCAACACAGTTGCTGACTCACTGGCATCTTTAGCATGTAGCACCAAATGTAATTCTTTTTTTGCTTCTCATGAGTTGCCTCATATTACTAAAGGTGCAGCTCGATTGGACAAGCTAGGAATGCCTAGCATCTGACTGATGTAATATTATTGTTTTCCCAACTATCAATAAAATTTACCTCTTAGGCTGGATGGTGGAGTGGCTACTCCCTTTACCTCTGGTAAGGGGTGCACTCTCCTATTTAGTCCTAGGCAGGGTTTTCCAAAAAAAAAAAAAAGTGGGAACTAACTTAGAGCCGTGTAAGCAGACCCTCCCTCGGTGTCAGGACCCTTATAGAGAATCTTGAGATTTCTTTGATAGTTAAACAAAGGTGTTCGGACGTTAGGCCGATGTAAATCAACACTGACTACGGTCAGTGGGGAAAGGTCTAGCACTCAAACCCAAATCGTCTGATACGATGCGCACCCACGGAATAAACCTTCCACAGGCTATTTATATAGCCCCTCTATGTGCAATCCTTATAAATTTTTTTTCAAAAGACCACCACCATATATATATATATATATATATATATATACACACATACTTATTCTGTGATGCCAACAGCTGGATATTTGGCAGAAACTTGATCAACCTGTCATGACTCACGAGTGGATAGCCTCCCGTGGGAAATCCTCCAAGTGAGAAGCTTCACCTTCAGCGGACTCCGTAGCCTCCAAATCTGAGGGGCGAGGCGATGGTGCACCCCGCCGTTAGAGATAATGGTATAAGCAAACTTCACTGAGAAGGTCCCCTCCCTATCTCACCTCCAAGTCTATGCATCCTCCTTGTCAGCGTATGGAGCGTAGCCAAGGAGGAAGAGCAAAAGGGCCTAGATCTGCTCCATCTCCTCAGTCCTGAGATCCCTCCTGAAAGTCGGTACCCAGGAGCCTCCTGAAAGCTGAGTCAGCTCGGGCGACCGACCCCAAAGGATCAATAGAGACTGCAAAGAGTCTGCGAAAAGAAGCCTCCAACGTGAAGTCGTCGCACCATCTGTCCTTCTAGAAAAGGTATTGGTCGCCTTTCCCTAGTTGGACCCGCACACCGGAGGAGATAATATCCTTGCAAGTGAAGATACCACGCCAAATAGGTGAAGTCCGATGTTGTGTTGATGTATCCATATCCCATACCCTCCTCCTGCCAAAGTATCTCTGCTTGATAATCTATGCCTAGAGCCCCCCATCTCCTGTCTCTAGTCTCCATAGCCACTTACGCAAGAGAGCCAAATTAAAGTCTCTAATATCCTTGATCCCCAAGTCGTCATGCTTCCGACTCTGGGGCGTTCAAGGGCTTTTAGGGCCCCCCTGGGAGGCGAGCCTTGCCGAGCATCTCTCAACGGAGCAGGGCGACCTCCTTTATGCTTCAGGTGTGGGAGGAGAGGGCATCTCAGGCGAGATTGTTTGGGAGCCGCGACGAACCGTGGGGCGGGGGAGGTCTCTGGAGGTCAGCGGAAAGCCTCCTTTGCGGAGGTTGTCAAGCTTGGGAAGCCTACCCCTAAGCTTCCGGTGGGTGGGGGCAAGATCATGCACGTTGGATACGTTCCATTCGAATGTTTAACGAGTCAGATGGAATGGCTCCAAAGGTGCTTGTGGGTCTCCCCAGTTTGAGGAGTCATGGATGAGGAGGCTGTGAGGGCGTTGATGCATGAACATTGGGCTGCAGGCGGGCCATGGGAGGTTAGGAGGATGCACAAGAACGGTTTGCTTGTCGTCGGATCTTGTGTCGAAGGTGTGCAGGCTGTGGCGCAAGCGGGGGTCCTTCTGTGTGATGAATCTATCCTTAGTCCAAGCTTGTATGTTAGAAAGGGGCACACATCTAGGGCTGTCAATGGGCCGGGCTCGGGCCGGGTTTAGGTCGGCCCGGCCCAGGTCCGACTTATCAAGATTAAGGCCCAAGCCCGGCCCGAGCCCGATCTATGTCGGGCCAGGCCGGGCCGGGCCCGACATTATTTAAAAAATACAAAGCCCGACTAAGGCCCAGCCCGACAACTTAAATAAAAAATAATAAAAATAAAAATCAATATATTTAATAATATAAAACTTATAGTTTCACTAAATTAATTAAAATTTTGATATTAATTACATATTTTGTGTGGAAAGAGAATTTTAAAATTTTTAATTAAGTAAAATAACATAATTTTAACTAAATAGTTTTTAAAATTTGAAGTGAAAATAAAAAAAGAGAACGGGCCGGGTCGGCCCGCGGGCCGAACTCAAAGCCCGAGCCTGGCTACGGGTCTAGTCGGGTCGGGCTTTTAGGCCCGATTAAAAGCCCGCGGGCCGAAAAAGACCTTGCGGCCCAACCCAGAATTGGGCCAGGCCCGCGGGCCTGTCGGGCCAGCCCGGCCCATTGACAACCCTACACACATCCCAGTCTGAGAAGAACAAAACTTTGGATCAAGTTCGCTGGCGTGCCGATCATCCTCTGTCATGAGTCATGGGTGGAGCTCTTGGCGAGGCCCTTTGGCAGAGTGAAACCTAGCTCTGTTAGGCTACTTTTGGAGGGTAGAGTGAACTGTATGGAGGCTCTAGTTGATGTTGCATCTCCTCGAGGTGTTCCTCCGGTCGTTCTCTTCACCATTAGTGGTGTGGAGTTCGTTGTGAGCCTATCGACACGACAAGTGGTACAGGTTCGGCGGGCGTTGCCGACAGAATTAGGGCATCCACCCCTAGGCCAGAGGTAGGGGATGATGGTCGGGTGGTTGCTTTGAATTCAAACCGACTGGGCCGGCGGGCTGGGCCGGTTGGGCCGCCGAGCAGCTCAAGTAGTGCGGGTGTGTCGGATCGGTGCAATGGTTGGTTCAGGGTGTAGTGTGGGCCCGGATGGTGATCCAAAGGCCTAGAACTTACCCGATACCGGGTTTGCTGGGATAACAGGTCCGCACAGACCCACTTACGCCCTCCTTCCCCGCCCGACTTCTGGATGGGCTTCAGGGGACCCGCAGACGGAGTTCGTTGGCGGGGGCACGGCACCAGCGGTTCGACATGGTGACTGGCCTCCCTTGGCGACGGTGTCGGTGACAGTGCCTCCCACTGGCAATTGCTTGGTCACTAAGATGCCCTCGGCTGGGAATTGTGCCCTCAACCCTTTCCAGCGCCAGGTGGAGTGACTGACTTCTATCTCTGTCAGGAAGGGCACTCCGGTGGTCGTATCCTCGATTGTGGTGGCGGCAATGGCAGGCCACAGGTGGATGAGGGGGCAGCTCAACCGACGGCCTGTGTGGAAGACCAGAGTCAGGCGGTTTCTCTCAGGCATCAGCATCGGTGTCTAGATTTTGCAGTCTCTGGACTGTTGGAGCAGTCCTCTCCCCTCGCGCTTCGTTCTGGGGGCAGTACCACCAAGCTTGGAAGGGTGGGTTTTGCCCCTGGTACAGAGCTGGCGTAGATGGCAGCCGATCATCTAGAGAGCATGTGTCAGCATCAAGCAAGAGCTGGAGGAGGTCTGAAGGAGTCAGTAGGGTCCGATCCTCTGTTGAACGTCCTGCCTCCCCGTGTTCCTACCTCGATGCCCCCCACTATCGGCCTGGGGGTATTCGAAGAGGAGGGGCAGCCGAGGTCTCAGCCGCTTGTGGTGGACTTCTCGGACCCCCCTACAGAGGAGGGGGGTTGCTCCAGTGGACTGTTGAGGAAGATATCCTGGATGCCCTCACCTCTGGGGTTGGTCTCTTTGTAGAGGAGGTTGGGGAGGAGGGAGGAATCCTGGGAAAGGAGGAAGGGAAGGAGTTGATGGGGTGGGTGGATAGGCTGACAGTGGAGCACTTTATGAACGTGGCGTAGAAGCTGGGAGTCTCCTGTGAGGTGGTGGTAAAGGGCATTAGGGGGGGGGTCTCTTACCCTGATTCAAAAGAGATGGCTTGTGGCATTGGCTAGGGCGGCTAAGAAGGAGAAATCTCAAACGAGGGTTGCGGCTGGTAGTGTGGAGGGGGAGGAGATGGAGGAGGGGTAGGAGGGAGGGGAGGGGAATACAACACAGTCCCCATGAGGATCATCTCATAGAATGTGAGGGGAATAGGGGGGGGGGGAGAAGAGGAGGATGATTAAGGAGTTGAGTAGGAGATGTAGGGCTGATATTTTGTATCTGCAGGAGACTAAGTGTGATGGGGACGGAGAGGGGATGATGAGGGAGATAGGGGGTGGCCTCCCTGGCTGTGGGGAGGGTTGGAGCATGGATGGCAGTATCGGCCGAAACCGATACGTTTCGGCCGAAACGTATCGGTTTCGGTCGATACCGAAACCGAAACGGGCCTTGTCACTGTAGCAAGTCCGAAACCGGACCGAAACCGAAACCGGACCGAAACCGGACCGAAACCGTCTGGTTTCGGCCGAAACTAGACCTGCTCAATACATTTTTTGCCTTTTCTGACTGTTTTGAACCGGTTTCGGCCGAAACCGAAACCGAAACCGAAACCGATACGTATCGGTTTCGGTACCGGCCGAAACCGATACCGAAACCGATACTACCATCCTTGGGTTGGAGGGATTTTGGTGTTGTAGAACCCTTTTGAGGTGGAGGAGGACAGACAGGTTGGCCGATGGGCCATTTTTCTTCATTTCTGATGCTTGAGGGATGACTTCTCTGGGGTCTATGAACCTCAATCCAGAGAAGGCAAGAGAGCTCTGTGGCAGGACTGGCTTGGCGTCCATCTCTCATCGGGCCGACCCTGGTGTGTAGGTGGAGATTTCAATGCAATGACTGCGGCTTTAGAGAGACAGAGAGGACAGGAGTTCATCCTCATTTGGGGGAGACAAAGGATTTTTGTTACTTCATCCAGCAGGCCGCTCTTATTGATATTGGACTGGTGAATGCTCAGTTCACCTGGTCCAATTTAAGGGAGACTCTTTCTTTCTCCAGGCTCGACAGGTTCTTAGTATCCGTGGATTGGGAGGACCACTTTACTCAGGTGGAGGGCTCTTGTTTGGCTAGACCGGTCTCTAATCACAAGCCTATCTTCTTGAGGACCAGCCGAGGCCATGAGAGGAGACATACTTTCAGATTTGAGAGACATTAGGTCAGAGAGTCAGACTTTTTGGACACAGTCCAAAGGGTGTGGTCTTTTCCAAGGCCACAAAGATCTTGCATGGCTATTTTCATTGCTAAGGTGAAGCATTTGGCTCAGGTGCTTACTGGATGGGGGGCGAGCAAGCGTCTGCTAGGTAGCCAAGCAAAGGAGAGGATTCTTCATCAGACAGAGGCTATGGATCTTCTGGAGGAGGCAGGTCTGATGGATGATGTGGATAGGAGGAACATGGATTCCCTTTATGCAGAGTACGATGATATCCTTATCAGGGAAGAAATTTATTGGAAGCAGAGGTCTAGGGAGAAATGGTTTAAGGAAAGGGACAGAAATACAACTTATTTTTATAGAGTTGCTTTGGGCAGGAGAAGGATGAGTCAGATTGCTTCCATCAAGATAGATGACCAGACTGTGCACAGGGAGGAAGACATCAGAAGACACGCCAAGGAGTATTTTGCCAAGCTATTCACTGAGGAGCAGATGAGCAGACCGGATTTTGCCAATGACTTGCTTCCACACCTTTTCCCAACGGAGAGTGTGCTTCTCTCTAGTCCTTTTCAGGAGGAGGAATGGTCGTTTTTCAACATTATTGGGACATCATCAAGGAGGACCTCATTGGTGCTATCACAAAATTTCAGGAAGGTAGAGCTCATTTGAGGGGTATAAACAAAATCTTCCTGGTGTTGATCCCTAAGAGAAAGGGGGCACAAGATCTGACAGACTTGAGACCCATTAGCTTGTTGAATAACACTTATAAAATCATTACAAAGGTCTTGGCAAGGAGACTTGTTAGGGTGATGGACGGCATGGTGAGTGAATATCAAGGTGTTTCATTAGGGGAAGACACAGTCAAGAGAATTGTCTTGTGGCTCATGAGTGTCTTTATTCCATGAAACCTGAGAGGAAAAGAGGTGTGGTTCTCAAATTAGACTTCGAGAAAGCATATGACAGGGTTAATTGAATCTTCTTTCTTCAGGTGCTAGTGAAGTTGGGTTTTGATCAGAGATGGGTTTCATGGATACGAGAGTGCATCTTTTCTGCTTCCTTTGCTGTGCTCATTAATGGGCAGCTCTCTACCTATTTCCTTAGTGGGAGAGGGCTCAAGCAAAGAGATCTACTTTTCCCACTCTTGTTTTTTCTGGTGGCTTATTGAGTAGTTTGTGGTTGAGAGTTGAAGCGGCGGCAGTCATTAAAGGCTTCCAAGTAGGCTGGCTTCGTAGCAGTATCACACATCTGCAGTATGCCGATGACACTATCCTTTTTCTTGTCGAGGAGGAGCACAGTTGGTTGATGCTAGGTTGATGCTAGGGATTGTGCAGGATATCAGTGGGCTGAAGGTGAACTACAGCAAATCCTTCTGGTGGGAATCAACATGGAGGAGTCAGATATCAGGAGGGTAGGTAGCATTTTTGGGTGCCAGATTGGGGAGTTCCCCTTCTCTTATCTGGGCCTCCCTTTGTCACTTGGGCCTCTTCATTGCAGGGATGGTAAGGGGTGGTGTAGAGATATGAATCTAGACTTGTATGCTAGGCTTCTATCTTATGGAGGACGTCTAGTCCTATGTAGATCTGTGTTGGACAACTTGCCGATATACTTCTCTCCATTTTCGGAATCCCGAAGACGCTGGCTAAGAAACTGGAGTCCATTTAGGCCAGATTTTTTTGACATGGCAGTGGGAGCAAAGATAAAGGCTGGCATGATATCTCTTGGGATAGAATTTGTCAGAACAAGGAAGCAAGGGGCGTGGGCATCAAAAGCATTAGAGATTTCAATTTGTCCTTATTGTGTAGATGGCTGTGGAGGCTGGGGGCAGAGGATGGTGGTTTATGGGCTCAGTTGATCACTTACAAATACTACTCATCGGCTAGAGTGTGGGACTTACTCCCGCCGGTATAATGTCTCCCCGATCTGGAGAGGCATCTTTCAGTGCGTAGACTTTATCAGAGCTAGTGTGCGGATCAGTCTGGGTGATGGATAGAGATGTTTATTCTAGCAGGATAGATAGTGTGGTTACTTCACAGTTGCGGAGACATTGCCATCACTATATGCTATAGCGGGAGATCAATGGGCTTTCGTGGCTCAGACCTTTGATTCACAGGTGACCGGGGGTGTTTGGGCACCCACTTTCTGGAGGAATCTCACCCACAAGGAGATGGACCACCTGGAACATCTCTTGACTTCTCTTCTTGACTTCAGTCCTGTTGGTAGTAGGGCAAACTCATGGCTGTGGAGATGGGGAAGGGAGGGGCATTTCTCAGTCCGGTCTGCATATTCTCTCCTTTCTGACGGGGGACTTCGCCACTCTTTGGCTCCGTAAATCTAGGTTCCCAATAGCCCACTCAAGGTGAAGATTTTGATCTGGAGGATCTCCCACGGTCGGCTTTCGACATGTGATAAGGTGGCATTTTTCTTCAGCAAATTTTTACCACATGTTGTATGTGCGGGGAAGAGGAGGAGGACCTGGAGCATCTTTTCACAACTTCACCATTTGGCATTGGACATGGGCTCTCAAGGGCGACATGATCGTTTGGTAGCTTATTCTTCATGCCACTCTTTGGGCCTTGTGGACTGAAATAAACAATAGCATCTTCAGAAGGGAAGCGAGGCTGGAAGAGAGGGTTTTTGCTTTTATTTGTGAGGTAGTGGCGTTTTGGGTGAAACGTGTTTGTAAAGTGGAGGACCATGACTCCTCACTCTTTTTGTTCTTGGGGAGTTAGTTGGGTTAAATCATCTTGGTGTGGCAATTTCTTGTAAAGGGGCTTTGTAAGTTTCTATTTCGCACTTGTACATCCCTTTCTTCTATTTACATATTTGTGGTACCATCCACGTTTCAAAATAAGCCTCCTTCCTCCTTACTGGCAACCACCCTACCCCACTTGATGTCATGCCATCCCCTACATCTTTCCCCACTCCCATGCCAGAAGAATCTCCCTTGAATAGACTCAATCTTCTTCACCGCAACATAGGGATCCAGAGCACGGAGAGAAAATAGATGAGTAAGCTGTCCAACACAGATCTGCATAAGACTAACATGTCTCTATACAAAAGCAGTCTAGCCTTCCACCCATCCAGTTTGGACTCATATCTCTGTATGATAGGGAGTCAATCTGCACATCGCAGAGCACCTAGGGTCAAAGAAAGACCCAAGTACGAGATATGAAAAGCTCCTAATTGACATCCCAAGATGCACGTCCTTTGAAGAGCCATGTCCTCCATGTTAACCCCAACAAGCATGCTTTTGTTGAAGTTAACTTTCAAACCAATGACCTCCTTTAATAACTCCAGTAAAAGTCTAGCCACATAAAGCTGCTGCTCATCCTCTGTCAGGAACAAGATAGTATCATCAACATACTGCAAGTGAGTGACTGAGGGGCCTTCACTCCCAAGCTGGAGATCCCTTGATCAAACCTAAAGCCTCTGCTCTCAACCATACCTTGCTCAACACGAGTCACAAGCACAACGAGGAGAGGAGACATGGGATCTCCTTGCCGAAGCCCCCTGCCATTGTGAAAGAAAGGAGTCGACTTCCCATTGATAATGACAACAAAGAAAGCCAAAGAAATCCAAGCCCGGATCCAGTCGATCCACCTCTCCCCAAAGCCAATATTCTCCAACACATCAAATAATCAAAGCCAACTGACCCAATCATAAGTTTTCTCAAAATCCAGCTTGAGGACTACTCCTTTCCTCCTCTGAGATATCATGGCAAAAACACGCTCATGGGCCTCCAAGAAATTATCCTGAATATGTCTCCCCCTGATAAAGGCTCCCTAGAAGCAGCTGACCACTATGTCCATAACTGTAACCAACCTCCATGTCAACTACTTGGTGATAATCTTGTAGGTGCCATTCAACAGATTAATGGGCCTGAAGTCCTGAAAATCTTAGGCTCCTTGCTTCTTGGGGATAAGGACTAGGTGGGTTCTATTGATGTCTCCCAAGTGTGCCCTCCCTTCTTGGAACTCCCTCATGGCTTCCATAAGGTCACCTTTGATGACATCCTAACACTTCTGGTAGAAGGTCAACGGGAACCCATCCGGCCCAGGTGCTCTCTCTCCTACAAGAGAGAACACTGCCTGGCGAACCTCCTCTCTGAAAAGCTCTGAAAGAGCATCCATCTCCGCTGGTGAGAGACTGGGAAGGAGATTATCAGCAATCCTTGGCTTGAAGTAGTCATCCTCTGTAACCAACCTGGAATGGAAGTCCCTTGCCAGTCCCCTGATCTACTCATCCAAAGAAATGGTTCTTCATTGGCTTTTTGCTGGCCAAGAATTTGGTGGTTTCATTTTTTCTGTGCAAATCTATTCCTTTTTCCTTTTAACCTTACATTGTGATCGTTGAGTCTAGCTCCTTTGCCATATATTGTAGGATTCTATTTCTATCTCAGTTTTATCGATGACTTTTCTCATTTACCTGGGTTTACCTCATGTGTCACCATTATGAAGTATTGCATTTATCACTAGTTTACCATTATGGTTCATGCCTAGTTTCATTATTTAATCAAAGTCCTTTATATTGACTTTATGGAGGAGTATCTTTCATCTCACATGTGTGATCTCCTTTCCTCTTGTAGCACTCCTATATAAGAATCATATTTTCACACTTACAAGCAAAATGCTGTCACCAAGAAGCACTATCATATTCTTTAGACTAGTCATGGTCTGAACTGCTGTAGAGATGTTCCTCACTTCTTTTAGGTTAAAGTTGTACTTGGACCAACCTCATCAAAAAATTTCCTTTTTTCCATTCTCCCAATATGTTTTCCATTTTGATGCCTTTATTTCACTACTTCTGATTACAGTTTCTCCTAGCCATGTGTTGTACATGCTGTGCTCCTTCCCCTCATGAGCAAGCCAAGGTTGACCAGCTTGGTGGATCGGATCAACACACTCTGGCCCAGATACAGGTCTGATCAGGCCATCTCGGCATGGCACAGATACCATCCAACTTGTACTCGTTGGCTCAACTTGGGCTGGGACGGCAAAGCATGCTTCGAGCCACATAGTGGTTTCTTGGATATACCTTGAGTACAATGCCTATCATTGTATGTTGTACCAGCATGATACATTTAGGTCTTATCATGTCAGATTCTTGAGAATGTGTTCTATTACACATCTCCATCTGATGATCTCTCTTTCCTTAAAGATCTTGAACTTGCTCCTCCTAGTGTTACTTATGTTCTTTATTTTTCCACTTCAGCTATTCCCTCCTTGCATGGTGTGTCCCACTTGTCTAAATCAGCTCCATCTAACCTCTCTCCTCTAGTCGAGCCTCCATCTTCTCCTCTAAAGCCTACCTGCACTCATTCTATTATTTCTCCTCCTTCTCAATGTATTGGACCTACCTTTCTTCTACCTAATCCTCCAATTATCCAAGTGTATACTCATGGCCTTTGTTTGGCTCTTTCGAAATTTTGGTTGATGCTCTTTCTAGTACTTCTCCAACCCATTCTAGTCTAGCTCAGCCTTTGATGGATCTAGCTTGACACCGTCTTCTTCAACATCAATATCCTCCTGATTGCTTTAATTTTATAATGGCTGACTCTTGTCCTCCACAATTTTGTATCTTTCTCACAGTGGTTTAGACTCATTAGGGACCCCAAACCTATTCCTAGCTAATATGCTATCCAAATACGGCAGGCTATTAGGAAGAGCTCCATGCTCTTTAACAGACCAAACATGGGATTCTGTTCCTCTTCTGGTAGCATTTTCCCTATCATTTTCGAGTGGATCCACAAGCCAGATGGCTCTATTGAGTGGCACAAGGTTCAACTGATGGTGTATATTCACGCAGGAACATGGCATTCATTATGTGGAGGTCTTTACTCCAACAGCCAAGATGGTTTCAGTCCAGGCTCTTGTTTGTAGTTGGCCTCTCTATTAGCTCAATATGGAGAATGCCTTTGTTCACAGTTCTCTTTCCGAGGAGGTGTATGCCAACATTCTCTTGGCATCTTTATTCCACATCAATGCATTTGTTGTCTTTGTTATGCCATGTTTGCATTCAAGTCGATGCCATAGGCGTAGTTTGAACAATTTGACTATGCTGCCACTGATATTGGATTTGCTGAGATTGCTCATAAATATGCACTCCTTGTTCATACCTTCTCATGTTGTTTACCATTCTAGTCTATATGGATGACATGATCATCACTGAATGTGATGACGCTACTAGGCAGCAGCAGCAGCATCACCAGTTTGATGTGAAAGGCCTTCACATTCTGCTGTTATTTTTCTCCGCCTCTTGGTTGTCTTCTCTTCCCATATTTGACTTCACTCTCAGGGCAAGCATATCAATAACATCCTCTAGTTACTGATCTCTTCGATTATCAGATGACTAAGACACGGATTGAATCTCACCTCAAGCCCCATAACTATGAATAACGAGTCTTTGGCGAATTTGATTTACCATTGATAGCTTGCCAGCACTTTGAATCCTTGTCTATTTCTCACCATGATATTAGTATATTATGAGTCAGTCATGCATCCTTTTCCATTCATTGTGCAGCTCTTTGTACTTTTTGTGATCCTCATGGCACTGACTTTTTTTTTAATGTCTGCTACTGCTTCACTAGACTTGCATGTCTTTATTACTATTGGCTGGGTGAGAGACCCTATTGATCATCATTCTGCTATGGCCTTGAGATGTCTTTGATCATTAGTCTCATTTCTTGGCATGGTAAAAAGCAGGCAATTGTCTCTTGATCTGCTACCGAGGCTGAATGCTGTGCTGTGATTGATACTTCTACTGAGTGATGTAGGACGATGGGCTCCGCAGCAGGGCGAGGACACTGTTGTGGACTGAAATGCTCTGAATGCACTGTGGCAAGCACATGGGGCAGGAGGCAGCAGGTAGCAGGCTAAGCAGCGTGGGCTGGCCTGCTCGAACCAGTGTGGCCGAGCAAACCCTGTGTAGGGTGGTCCGTGCTGGTCGCACCAGCCACTAGAGGTCTGGAGGGAGTGGATTCTGCTGAGGCTCTGCTCTTGAAGTGTCAAAGGAGGGGATGGGTGAGGGGTCAATGCAAGTTACCAAGAGGGGGGTAACAGGTTCTCTTGGCCCATGGGATTTTAAATTAATGAAGAGGCTGTAGAAGAGGATGAGCATTTAATGCTCTTAGGAAGTGGAGATGAATAAAATAAAAGGGAAAAGGAGGTTCATGGCTTTTCTTTGGGAATAAAGGAACGTGAAAATGGGGAGGAGGAGGTAATGAGGGGCAGAAAAGCATTTAGTGCTTCCTTCTTCGGATTATAAAGAAAGGGGGATTGAGAAGATGATGTGGAGGGGTGTCATGATATCACGGCTGGATGGGGTTTTAAAAATGGGGAAAGGGCGATGGGAGGAGGCCAGAGTGGACTGATGGAACAGGGAGAAAGGGGAGATGGCACTGGTCTGCTCCCAATGGCAACTGGGATGCAGTGCCCAGGGCCACATGCTGGCCTAGGTGGCAGCTCTTTGTTCTGCCCGACAGCGGTGATGCATGAGGAGAAGAGAGAAGTGGCGTGGTCTTCAATGCCCTGGTGGTTTCCTGATTGCACATTGGATAAGAAAAAGAGGGGAAGAAGAAGGAAGAGGAAGGCACAGAGATTGAGGACAAACAAGGTTGCAGATCAGGTGGCTGCTGGGGCCTCGCACGCCTCCCCTCATGGTCACCCCTTTTGGATTCTTCCTCATGAAGCAAGTTTAGGGTTTTCCCAAAAGGAAACATGGCCATTCTTTTTCATTCATTTACTGCTTTCTCAATACAAAAAGGCGGTCCCTTTTATAGGGAGCCCTACATTTGAATCTGAACACTTTTGCCCCTTGTGGATCTACAAAAAGGCCATTACCCATTAACCCTCCTAGGTAAAGAGAAAGGCCTAGTAATGCATGAAGCCCACCTAAACACAAATATATCAGAAATAGACATCTAAGAAAGACCCAACTAAATGAAAATATAAAATACATAATAAAACGAAAATAGATAATAAAAATTAAAAGGTCTCTACTACATCTAATGATCGTCTTTGCTAAGTCATCATCATACGGCACACAAGTGAAGCCTATTTGTTGACATAGGTGCATTGAAGGCACTTTTTCATGGCCAAGGCGCCAGCCCGCCTAGCTGGGCCTTGATAAGATGAGCCCAGGTGCTGCCTAGGTGGGCTGGGCGACCTAAGGCACCTGCTTGCGTGCCTTGGGTCTGCCTGGCCCGACCTAAACCCAGACTCTGATCCGCACCCGCCTCTTCTTAAAAATAAGATCCTCCTCCATCCCCCGATTCCATCGAGCCCCTTTGACTCCCAATCCCCTGATGCCCTCTTCTAGTGTTCCGATTGCACACCCCACCACCGCCCATCATCAGATTCATCACCACCACTGCCTGTCGCCACTGCCATGTTCCCTACTACTACGGTCACTGCCTCTTGCCACCGTCGCCGTCGTCTCCTGCTATCGTTGCCACCATTTCCTGCTGCCATTGCCACCATTTCCTCCATCTCTAACCTGCATCTCCAGGATCAAACCCAGCATGCACCACCGGTCTCTGCTTCAATGGTTCCCTATCGCCTCTCTACTCCAGGTTCTCTCTCTCTCTCTCTCTCTCTCTCTCTCTCTCACACACACACACACACACACACACACACAACCATGTCCCCTCTCTTTGCGAACTGCAGCCCCCTCTGTCTCTGATGCCTCTCTCTCTCTAAGTCCACAGGGTGCTCTGCGACAGGTTCTCCCTCTCTCTCTCTACAACAGGGGCATGTTCTCTGAATTCTGAACTTACTGCCTAGGCGAGCACCTAGGCGCTTAGGTGCTTGGAGACCCCACCCCATGGCTCTCTCTCTCTCTCTCTCTACAACAGGGATGAATTTGAACTTGCTGCCTAGGCAAGCACCTAAGTGCTTAGGTGCTTGGAGACCCCATGACTGCCTTGGGTTGCCTTGACAGCTATGTATGGATATCTTTCTCCTGCATCACTGAGATTGCTGGATACAATGCCTTCCAGCCTCAGTTCTTTATTCCTATGCCATTATCTTGTGGCATAGGAGTGCATTACGGATTGTGAGCGATTCAATTCTGATATATTATAGTTCACAATCTTTGAGTGAACTAGGAGCAACGGTAAGGTTGCCTCTTGCGTGACTTGGAGGTCACGGGTTCAAATAAGGAAACAGCCTCTCGATTTTTCGGGGTAAGGCTGCGTACATCGTCCCTCCCCAGACCCCACGCTGGCGGGAGCCTTGTGCACTAAGTACGCCCTTTTTTAATCTTTGAGTGTCTCGCCACTAGCCTATTGAGACTGCAGTTGTGTTTAGCAATGAGCTCATGCTACATGAAATGTGGTCTTAATGTGACTGTAGTTTTTGGATATTTTATGTTCTTGCATAATTTATTTAAAAGTGAAGTTTTTAATCACTCTGCTTTTATGATACATATATATATACATACATTTATATATATATGTATATATATGACAGGTAAAACATATTTAGTTGGATCAAACAACACAAAATTTCTCTAAGATATTAAATAATTGACAAAAGAATGATGTCATTGTTAATGAGGCACCAGCTGCCGCTTAGGCAGTCTCCCTGACTCTCCCAGCCAGCAAGGTATTTCAGGGGTTGGCCAATGAGGCATTATTTGGACTCCATTGTTGCGTCTTAAATGTGTCAAGGGTTAAAATCACTTTGAAGTTAGGGTAGACGTAGACAGCTTCTGTTGCTGTTATCCGGACACTACCTTCTAGACTTATCCATTCATTAATTTTGATATTGCTAGGTAGTTGAGTATCCAGAGCATGTGTACTAGGGCTCCAGCCCCATGATTAATGGATTATTGAGTGTACCTCTCCATGTTTCGGCAGCTTGTTCTTGAGTGATTTTTCCTGCTTAGAGGTTGGACCATGACATATAATGGTCAGACCGTATCTCATCAAAGATATGACACCATCATTTCTGTCGTAAGTGATAACCCAACAATCTAGCATAAACAATTTTCTGATACCTTGCAAATCAATAAGAAAACTGCTATTCCATAAAGACCCAGTAGAAAATGATCAAATTCTGAACATCTACATGTTGGATACATTTTAATTTATTTGAATATCAAATTACTTTATGCAACAAGTAGATGTTATGTATTTGTATGCATGTAATTGATCGTTACATTTTGAATAATAAATGGAAGACTTAAAGATTTGCTTTATTTTGCTGGAAAATCACAGAGAACCCTGAATACGAACTCCTTCCAAGCTTTCTATTTGGGCAGTCTATGGGTGGAGCAGTTGCTTTGAAAGTACACCTCAAGCAACCCCATGCATGGGATGGTGCTGTCCTTGTTGCACCCATGTGCAAAGTAAGTCTTGTGCTTCATTTGGGTCCTTGGAATCCATGAATGTGGTCTTGTTTGTATTAACTTAAAGTGGTTCTAGTAGATTGCAGACGATGTAGTTCCACCATGGCCATTGGTGAATATCCTGATTTGTGTGGCAAAAATTCTTCCAAAGCAGAAATTAGTTCCTCAAAAGGATTTAGCGGAGATGGCATTCAAGGACTTGAAAAAAAGAGAGCAGGTTGGAGCCTTTTGTTCTAAATTGATTGCAATTATGAGATATTTTACAGAACATGATTGTAGATTATGAGACTTTCAGTTGAACAAAAAACTGACCATATCAGACATTGTTTACCAGATGTTCAATTTAATAGTTTGCATAATCACTCCTTAGATGTCTGATATGGTCTTATTTTTTGTTGGCCAGACTTCTTTTAATGTTATTGCTTACAAGGATAAGCCCCGCCTTAGGACTGCTCTAGAGCTGCTCAGAACCACGCAGGAAATAGAATCCAGGCTTGAAGAGGTATGATTTCCTATTTTGGTCTTTTCTTTGTCTTATTTTTAGTAGAGTTTTAATCTTGAATTTTTAATTAGAGTCAT
This sequence comes from Amorphophallus konjac, assembly GCA_022559845.1. NCBI lineage: Eukaryota > Viridiplantae > Streptophyta > Magnoliopsida > Alismatales > Araceae > Amorphophallus > Amorphophallus konjac. The sequence goes on from CM040118.1 coordinate 411,127,738, forward strand.
TCAATTGTTTGAATGATTTATATAATTCCCATTTGAGAATTTTTTAGTAACCCCAAGGAATTTTATTTATTGCTGCATTTGCCTTTTTGTTCACACCAGTTTCCTTATGTCTTCAAACTTGACAGGCGCCTGCATCATGTATGCGTGCTGTTCGTGCTGATAACATCTTTTGGTTTTGTGACCAACAGCAATTAATGAATAATTTCTTTTATGAATCATGGCATGTCTGAAAAGGGTTTTTGGCTGTTTCAGGTTTCTTTGCCACTACTTATACTGCATGGTGAGGCAGATATTGTTACTGATCCTTCAGTTAGCAAAGCCTTGTATGAGAAGGCAAAAAGTCCTGATAAGCAACTTCGTCTTTACAAAGATGCATATCATTCACTTCTTGAAGGAGAGCCTGATGAGATGATATTTAAGGTTCTTGATGATATTGTCTCTTGGTTAGATGATCATGCTGCCAAGAAAGCCACATCACGAGGGCATTAGTTTTGTACCAATGTTTTCTTGATTTGCTCGCTTGAGGAGAGCCTGCTCTTGACCATTCAAAGCCCCCCAGTGTTAATTATCATCTCTCCATCTATCAACCGCTCAATGTTGAATGTCAATAATTATTTTTGCTGTAATATTTCATTTTAATCTAATGCAATATATTTTTTGTAGTGCTTTTGTTCTTGTACAATCCTATTTATGTACATGCATGGTCGGTGTAAATCATCTGATCGAGAGATTTAGCCATGGTGCACGTTCAGGAAGCAAGTCATTGATATCCCAGTGAGGATGAATGCTTCCAGCTTCCAGACAGTTTGATTCTGAGTTATTTGGACTGATGTGAAACGGTGAAATCAGAGCATTCTGAGATCACATGTTTTTCTACCAGTGAACTGGATCATTGATCTTGGTTGAGATTACATTTTTTCGGGAAACTAAAAGCAGCGAAAGTGGTGGCCACATCATCTTCGAATTTATTTTTTCAGCATTCCTTATGAAGTTTGAAGAGACGTGATCTCGTGCTGAATTCTGAGCCGTGTGATCCTTGATAGATACTGATAAGTGTTCAGTTGACAGTCTAGCGTGGGGCGCCTATTTAAGAAGCGCTCGGATTTTTACCGAGCATCGGGGGCGTCATCGGTTATGTTCGGATGGCGCTTAGGTTCCCCCCGAGCGACCGTTACAGAGTCGTTAGGGGGCACTAGCCCTCTTCTCCGGTCAGTTATGCTCGGGCACCATTTGGGCTCTTCCTGTGCAATCTTTTACTCGGACTTCTAGGTCTGAAGCTCGACTAAGAAATATTGGACTGAGCGATTTGGGCTTTCAAAATAAGTGAGCCTATCAATGAGTTGTCATTTGGGGAGTTCGGTCTTGTTGAGTCGGGTTGGACCTAGTTGGGTCGTTCCGTGACGTATGTCTTTTGGGCCGTTGATTTACCCCTCTGCAAAGCTAAGTATAGATAAAATGTTACATTAGCGTGATTTTCCCTAGTTAGAATATAAAATTGTCATTCCTATTAGAAAGGGCTTGTTTGCACTTTTGTTGAAGAATTTTGTCCAAAATATTACAAACACCCACTTAGCTTTCCCTCTCTTTTCCCTTCTCCTTCCTTGTTCAGCCATTCTTCTGTCCACAATTTTATGTGGAGGGAGAGTTGTATCCCAATATCGAAGGAGCCAAGAACTGCTGCAACAATGAACTGGGGTATGCAACAAAAGTTGAGCACATGTTGAAAGGAGAAAAGCTTCGACCAAGTCTTATAATTTCTTTCATTGAGGTAGACACCTTGACATGGCACCTTGACATGCCACATAATAACATAAGTCATTATTTAATTATCTGGAGACGTTTTATAGTGACCCAAGTCACCATGTAACCTCAATTAGATCGCAACTAAAGTCATCGTAGAGTCTTGAACTCATAGATACAGACAAGTCTTGCGTGTTTTCTTATATGGTAAATATCTTTGCATTGCTCGTATACCCACTTCTATTCTAGTTAAATCAATTAATGGAGGTTAGAAAGTGACTAAAATAACAAAGTGCATGAACGATAACTAGTAAGAGAAATACTTATTACCCGTGCAAGAGGGTAAATTTATTATCTGTCTTATCTTTTATTGGATCACATATGTAATGTGTGGATCTCACTTTTTGTCAGTTTTGCACGTATTTCTGATGAGATTTTTAATGTTATAAGGGTAAAAAATAGTTATCTAAGGGTGACAAATAGTTATGTAAAGATGATAAATAGTCAACTCCTGTCAGTTTTCGCACATTCTCGAGACGACGAACGAGACTTCCAATGCTATTTAAGGGTGAGAAATAACTATTTAAGGGTGAAAAATAGTTATCTAAGGGTGACAAATAATTATGTAAGGGTGGCAAATAGCTCAATTTTCGTGTATTCCTGAGACAATGAACGAGGCTTACAATGTTATTTAAGGGTGACAAATAACTATGTAAGGGTGAAAAATATCTATCTAAGAGTGACAGATAACTATGTAAGTGTGACAAATAGTCAACTCTTGTCAATTTTTACACATTCTCGAGACGACGAATGAGACTTTCAATAATATTTAAGGGTGACAAATAACTATTTAAGGGTGAAAAATAGTTATCTATGGGTGACAACTAGTTATGTAGGGGTAACAAATAGCTCAGTTTTTGCGTATTCCCGAGACAATGAATGAGACTTCCAATACTATTTAAGGGTGACAAATAACTATGTAAGGGTGAAAAATATCTATCTAAGGGTAACAAATAGTTATGTAAGTGTGACAAATAGACAACTCATGTCAATTTTCGCACATTCCCGAGACTTCGAACGAGACTTCCAATGTTATTTAAGGGTGACAAATAGCTATCTAAAGGTGAAAAATAATTATCTAAGGGTGAAATACATGAATAAGAGTGACAAATAGATAGAAGTGTACATAAGTATTTAAAAAATAATTAAAGAATTTAATGGATGGGACCCACGTGCCAATGACATAGAGTAATAGTACATTGGACGGGTAATTTTTCTACTCAGTGGATTGCCTACTCACTCACTAGTGTCAAGTTAAAACTTGCCAAATTAAGTGTATAACAATTAAAACCAATATTTACAAATACTAATATCATGCTAAATTGCAAACCAAAATGAAAACATCACATTGGATTATGTAACCAAACATAAACTAAGTCATGGGAAAAAACTCTTATGTATCTCAATCAATTTTTTTTCTTTCTATAAATTAAACATTACTGTACTTAGCACAGACAAACAACAATGTCATGGACAAACATCCTACCATTGGGGGTTAGGGCCAAGGATACACATGACAGACCATACATATCATGTATTCATGAACCTTGACCCTTCAGGTAACATTCTAAGTCAGCCTGTTGTTACACCAGGTTGAATTGGAGGATGTTCTTCAGTCTCAATAGGTATTTTATCTATTAATGTTTTTTACATGAAAATTATTGTTAGAAGTTAATTTATAAAAAAATTATTCTTAAAAATATATTAACATGTATATCACTGTGTAAATATGAATTGTGTAAAAATGTCATATTTATTTACGCGTATATCACCTTTTTATCAAAAATTTATAAAAAAATCACACTTAAATGACATTTATGCACTATTTAGATTAACTCAGTGATACGTCTGTTAATATATTTTTAGAAATAGTTTTTTACAAATTCACCTCTAATAATGATTTTCATGTAAAAATCCTTACCCATTACCCTTAGGTAGAAAGCACTTACCATACTAGTAAACCAACATTAATGCCCTCGGCGATGGAGATTAGCATGAATGCGATGTGGATCCCGCCTAATTCCCCTCATGATACCATCCATGGTGTCTTATGTTTCACAATTTATGTTCCGAAGCACATAAATCATGATCACATGCCAATTGTGATGTCCATACATAAATTTTGTGTGTTTGATGGTACTTACCTTTTTGGACTGAATAACATGAACTTTTGATATTTCAAGTCATAGTCTTACTTGAAACTCATGAAGATAGGTAGATTACTGACAAACTTGTGATTTTCCAAACATATTCTTACTAGCAACATAATCTCCCGAAAGAAATGCATGCATTACAAGTTAATATTATTAAATATGACGAGGCATTTTTTATATATCTTATTTAATTTAGTGACATTTATATTTATTACATTGTCTTTACTATTACATTTGTCTGCTTAACATAATGAAGTTCATGATTTTATGGAAATCAAGGTTGCATTATGATCAAATCATGGTAATGACTAATGAGATTAATCTTCTGTAAGTATAAGATCTAAATATTCTTGGTTATATGACATTTGAGAAGGACAACAAATGGGTTGGATAGATTACTACATATGTTACCTGACTAATCTCATAGTCACTTGTATAGGAACACTAAAATAAGTACGCATGTGCTCGCTAGAGAATGAGTTCCCTAAATTGATGCATTGAAAATTTCCTAAATGCTTATGATGCCCGATTGTTAATTAGAAAACTCAAGTCATAATGATGTAGTTGATCCTAAGATCTGAGATACCAAAGATGTCTTTATTTTTTAGGAGGGAGTTAACCCTTTATTAACTTTTTTAAAATAAATTTTTTATTTTTTCAAAATAATTAATCTCTCTCTCCTGTAGTCATCTATTTCTTTCTCACACATATGTCACCTCTCTTTCTCTCTCTCTCATAACTACTACCACCTTTCTCTCTCTTTGCAACCACCTCTCTAATCATAAAATTATATCTCATTAAATATGTCAAAAGTAAAATTTATAAATTTAAAAATTATAAAAAAATTATATTTAATTTAGGTGTATAATTTATTATTATTTTACTCATAGTAAAGTTTTTGATGGTTATCTAACTACATGCAATTTAGGTAGAATGTGCAAGAAAAGAAAGAGCACCACAGACGTGAGAGTCCATGCACGTAGAAGTTTTAGATTTTTGCATGAAAATAATTGTTAAGAGTGAATTTGTAAAAAAAATTCTTAAAAATATATTAACAAATATATCGCTGTGTTAATTCAAGTAGTATATAAATACCATTTAAGTGTAATTTTTTTTATAATTTGTTTGATAAAAATGTTATGACTACAAACAAATATAATATGTTTACAACATTTAGATTTATAAATTGATGTCTGTTAATATATATTTAAGAATAATTATTTATAAATTTTTATTTAATCATAATTTAATGCTAAAAAACCTAGAAGTTTTTGGATCGTAATCCCCTTACAAAAATTGAATGATTTTGAGTTCATTGATCGATGAGTTTTTAATAAAGTAATTGCAGCAGTCCATCACTAGAATGCTCCTAAGACATTACACTATGGCACTAGCTTTGAATGGGGAGGGGAGATAAATGGGAAGGAAAGTGAATTAGTGACTACACCATGACACTAAAAAATCATGTTGAGAGCATCTATCTTATTTTTTAGGAGGGAGTTAAAACTTTATTAATTTTTTAAATATTTTTTTATTTTTTAAATAATTAATCTCTCCCTCTCCCGTAACCATCTATTTCTTCCACATCACCTCTCTTTCTCTCCCTCCTATAATTACTATCACCTTTCTCTCTGTTTGCAATCACATCTCTAATCAGAAAATTCTTTCCTCTCTTAAATATTATTTAGATTTTATTAAATATGTCAAAAGTTAAATTTTATAAATTTAAAAATTATGAAAAAATCATAATAAAATATTTTTTAAAAGAGAAATAATCTTTAAAAAAAATTACTCCCAAACATCCTATAATTAATTAGCTTATGCTTATCAATTCTCAACCAAACAGAGTTTATCATAAACTCTACTTCATTTTCGTAGAACAACCAAATATGAGTTGCTTAAGAAGATATATTTATGATAATTGTTCCATCCATATTTTTCATAACCTTCTTGGAAGGTGGTTATTCTCATAAGTTGCATCCAAACAAGATTTATTTAACCATACTTTAGGAGCTTAGGTATAAAAAAGTTGGGATCTTTAAAACGTATATCCCCATGGTTCATTAACTTTGCATATACACTTTTGACTTTTTGTGAATCTTCAGAAATACTCGAAAGTGTATTCCAATACTTGTAGTTATTATTACCCTCATATGGTTTATGCGTTGAAATAATGAATCTACCTTCCAAGTTAGGTTTTATAGGGGCTTGATGAGATCGCATGAATCTTAAAATATTATTGATTATTTTTTTATTTACCAACACCTTTGATATTATCTCTTAAGAATATTCCTTCGAACTTGGTGGTATAAAAATCAGAAGTGCACAATTAAAATAATTTAGGAGTATATAATTTTTGATTTTTTTTACATAAATATCATTATTACAAGTGAAATTATAGATATGTTATTCTTGAAAACATATTAACATGTATAACATTATTAATTGTAAATATATTGATGTCATATTTATAAATTTTTTAAAATAACAATGATATACGTGTTTAAGTAAATTTATATATTTATAATTTTTAAACAATAATGATTTATTTGTTAATATATTTTCAATAATGGTATATCTATAATTTTACTTATAACAATGAAATTTATGTAAAAAGTCTTATAATTTTTTACAGTTTATTTTAGGGATACCATTTTTTTATGGTAATTAGGGATGTTAATGGGAAGAGTTCGAGTCGGGTTTAGGTCGGCCTGACTCGGGCCCGACTTATCAATATTAAAACTCGAGTCCGGCTTAGACTCGAGTTATGTCGGGTCGGGCCGGGTCGGATCCGATACTTTAAAAAAATTGTAAAACCCGACTAAGACTCGACCAGATCTGACAACTAAAATAAAAAATAATATATTTAATAACATAAAATTTATAATCTCAATAAAATAATTAAAAATTTGATATTAATCACATAATTTGTGTAAAAATAGAGTTTTAAAATTTTTAATTAAGTAAAATGACATAATTTTAACTAAGTTATTTTTAAATTTTAAAAGGAGAAAAAAAAGAATGAATCGGGCCGGGTCAACTCACGGGCCCAACTCAAAGTTAGAGTCCGGCCCACGAGTTTACTCGGGTCAGACTTTTAGACCTGATTAATGACTCACGGATAGAAAAATATCTTATAACTCTGTTCAAAATTAGGCCAGATCCGTGGATAGGGTCGGCTCGACTCATCGACAGCACCGGTGATAATCTCGTAAGCCTACTCCGTGAGATCAATCCTTCTGATAATAGTATTTAGTGGGGATTGGAGGCGCTCTCTCTCTCTCTGTCTCGGCGTCCTCGAACCCAATTTGAAAAGAATAATTATCCGCCGACTCTCCCGTGAAGGGGCTTCGCTTACCCTCTCTCTGCCCAGTGCCGCGCGCAGGGGCGGCGAGGGGGAGGGGAAGGAGGGGGGGCGCCGGAAGGAGAGGGAGGCAGTTTCTTTCTCGCGGTGCCGCCAATGATGGCCGCGAAGCCGCCGCCGACGCAGCAGCAGATGGGAGGCGGTGCAGGGGAGAACCTCACTGTCCAGATCGCCGGCATGTCCAAGAACCAACTCTACGACATCATGTGCCAGATGAAGGTGGGAGTCCCTCGTGCTCCTGTGGTTCTCCTCCTCCCCCTCCGTTTCTGTCTTCGTCTTTTTTGCTTGTGGTTGGTTTTGTCTGGGGTTTGTTGCTGAGGTTCCACCGGGGAAACTGGTGTTCGGAAGTGTAGAATCAAACCGGATAGAAGACGCCTGATTTTTCTTCTTTGCTTCCTCCCATGTGACAGAATCTGATCGAGCAGAATCCTCATCAGGCCCGGCAGATCCTCATCGAGAACCCTACGCTCACCAAGGCTCTGTTCCAGGTAAACCTATTCATCTTCCTCTCTCTCTCTCTCCTCCCCCCTTCCCCCTCTTTCTCCACTGATGTTGGATCGTTCACTGGAAAATTCTACATCTCAGTCACAGTAGCATTTTGAGTCATATTGAGTTATCTTAGAAGTGACAATAGCACTATGAGTCATATTGAGTTATCAGCTGGACTGAGCTGCCCAGTTGTCACTTATTCCTTTCTAGTCTGGGCAACTAGAATGTGTAGATACTCTAACATATAAGCTAGGTTGTCAGACTAGGAGTGGACATGCAGTCTACACCACGACACCATCCTAGATTCTGGCCACGTCTGCATACAAATGTGGTACCATTCCCGCTGCCCACTAGTCAGTGTGTTGATCCTCGACTCCGAACACTGTCTGGTGGGACAACCTTGGGCCATAAATGTGGTCCAATTGGTGGGTTGGATCCATGTTCCCTGTCCCCAAGGAACAGGTTGTTGGAGGTCTTACTTCTAGGGTGTGATGTCACCTCATTAAAAAATTCGATTGAATGGGGGTTGCTACTGGTTCCTTGCTCTACTACGATGAAGTGAGCTGCTAGATTGAACTTGCCCATTTACAAGTGAACAGTAATTAGTATTCATTTGAACAAAGGGCAGACCATGAACACATAATGTAGTGTCAACAAGGGGTCTGCAGGGTAAAACTCATGGACTTCATCCTGGCCTGACATAGTCACAACGAACGTTTTGAACCTTGCCTCCTGTCGAACCTGTTGAACTCAGTTGTCAATCTCATTCATCCTGGCCAAAATTCGCTAGATCATCTTGACCTGGTGAAAAAATGGGTGAGGATGGTTTCTGCTCCATCCTAGCATCTCTGTTCATCCTAGCTATTTTAGCATGTCTTAGTCCGTCATGGGCATCCCAGCTTAAAAAATGGGAAACGATGATAACCATTGATCAGTATTGTTTAAATATTTACTCTAAATTAGGGTTCACCTTGTGAGATAGCCTACAGCTCACCTTGTAACATACTGGAGTTTTCTGAGACAAAGCCTGGATGTGTTATACGCTGCCTAGTTCCTAGTCTTTACATGCCATTGGCCTATCTACTAATGGGAGACCAAGATAGATAGGGAAGATGTAATATAACTCAATATCTGCTTGGTTTCTATACTCAGCCTATTATCTTCATGGACTATACTGCCGTCTCCTCCAGACTGATTCCACCAATGTACTTAGCTTGAAGCTTATCTTCATTTTATAATGTCATAAACCAAAGGTAGCAGTAGCTTTAAGATGATGAATTCCCACGATGCTAAATGAAAATCGGATGCTTTCATCAGGATACCTGTGAGAAGTCATATCCACCCCTGAAGCAAAGATGTGAAACGTTGGGGCAGACCCATACTCCTATCTTTGATATTTCATTCCATCACTAGTATTAAGCATAAAGACTAGAGATGAAAGAAGCTCACCTTCTTGTAAGCCTCTCCCTTTGTGAATATTCACTGTAACCTATATACTAAGCATTACTGGTAACTGAACTGATGTAGAATGTGAATCCAATATATATTATCTTGCTAAACCCATGATTTCACTGTAAAGAGTGGAATGTTAATCTCTCAAATCCACCTTCTTGGTTGCACTATTTGACCTTGATCAAATGCGCTTTGATTATTTTATATCTGTTAGTGTTAATGGAAGCTTTTCTTCTTTTTTTTTGGGGGGGGGGTTGGTGGTGGTTTCGAAAGCAGTTGTGGATTGCACCACCAATTTTATTAAAAATGATTAGAGGTAGCACAATCAAGTTAGCAAAGAGGGATTCTCACACAGAGAAGTACCAAACCAGAAAAACCTTTTCTCACCACCTCAAATCACAAAACGAGCAAAGATAATGATAATGGCTGTAAAGAAAGAGAATACCTTCTTCCTCTCTTTTAAAGAAATGAAGACTCATCTTCCAAAAAAAAAGAAATGAGGACTCTCACTACATTGACTCTACCAAAAGTTTCAAACTGAAAGTTTTTGGGAAAATCCATCAATTTTTTAAAAATAAACAGAGATAGTAATGGAAAATGTGAGGAGAGGTTCCTTACACTCAGAAAGAAGGAAAGAAAAAGGATAAAACCTTGGAGAGGACTACACGATCAGGAATAAATAGTCCTCCTTCACTCAACTAAAGACATGTAAGATGCATCTATACCAGTGGTAAAGAAAGACAAGGCCGGAAGAGCATTATTCTCAACAAAAATTGTACTTCCCGGAGGATGTGTCTTCCTCCAAATACTCCAGCAGATGCCATGGGGTAGGAGGTCCAGCAGAAGTCTTCTTGCTTTGTCAGTTGCTGCAGCCTTCAGAACCTTCAAATACGTCCACATTTGCTGTACAATTGTAATTGTTACCACAACACTGAACACCTGCCTGAGCACACCCCATACTTGCTGATAGCACAAATAAACATCAAGTGCTCAACATCCTCCGGCTGAGTGCCAGATAAAGGATTCAAACTGAAAGTTGCTTTTCCCTAAGATATGAGCAAATACCATTCTGGTACACACATTAGGTCGTCTGAAGAATCTTCCATCATTCCAACCAAGGCAAGAAACACGAAGAGCTGCATCTAGGCTGTAATGGGTAATTGACTTCTGGTTTTCCGATCCATTTCTGATTTGGACATGGAACCCTGACAAGGAGCATTCAGTAACTTATTGGAAATGGAAGTCAGAACTCTGATAATGATTCGAGTGAGAGATTGGAAATAATTGTTTCTGCATCTGACATCCATTTTCATTTCCGATAGGCAATATATATCTACATACATACATATATGCACACACTGTGTGCGTGCGTGTGTGTGTGTGTATATATATATATATATATATAACTTCTAATATATATATATATATGTATGTGAACATATATACATATATTAGAAGTTAAGTCTATGATCGAGACGCATAAGGTTCATCTGATGTGTATTCGAGAGACTAAAATGGAGGTGGTTGACAGTCGGCTTATCAATACCTTAGGAGGATCCAGGCTTCAAAGTTGGGCCCTTAAACCTGCGGATGGGCTGAAAGGAGGTATGCTAGTTCTTTGGGACCCCAATGTCCTGGAAAGTTTGGAGGAATCCATTCTCCTATTCTCCATAACTGTCCAATTCAAGGTCAAGACCACAGGTTTCAGATGGTTGTTTTCCTGTGCTTACGGGCCTGTGCAGAGGGACATGGAGATGAGTTTTTTTTTTCAGAATTGGCAGCACTGGGTACAGGGAGGGCTGATCCTTGGTGTGTCACCGGAGACTTCAATGCTGTAAGACAACTGGGGGAACGGATTAACTAACTCAGGTGGACAGAGGAAATGGATTTGTTTGAAAATTGGGTCAGGGATGCCATGCTCATGGAGCTGCAGGTCAACTCACTTTTTTACACTTGGGTAGGTGAAGGGGCGTGAAGGAGTCAGTCTAAGCTTGACAGAGTTTTTATCAACATGGAATGGCATCAGAAATTCAACATGGCAGAGGTTAGAGGACTACCTAGAGTGCTTTCAGATCACATTCCCCTGCTAATTAAAACCAAAAAATGCAAGGGAAGAGTCAGACTGTTTAGATATGAAAGGGCATGGCATACACATGAGGATTTAGAACTTGGTATCGGGTTGGGTCTGAAGCCCCTATCACATCTTCTGCGTGCCTCTTCTGAATAACAAGCTGAGATGGGTCAAACACAGATTGAAAGTGTGGAGCAAGGATACTTTTGGAGAAGCCTCCCTCATTAGAGAAAAGTTCTCCAGGAAATTGAACAATTTGATATCAAAAATGATCTAGGCCTGCTGTCTAAAGAAGATAGAGACCAGTGGGCAGAGGTAAGAAAAGGCTATGAAGAATGGTCTTTTAGAGAAGAAATTAAATGGAAGCAAAGGACTGAGGAGCAGTGGCTCAAAGAAGGGATAAGAACACATCATACTTTCATGCCATGGCTAGTGTCAAGAGGACTATTAGCATCCACAGAATGAAGGTTGGGGAGGCTATCTTGCACATTGAGTCTGAAATTCAGCAGGCTATTCTCTATTACTATGAGACCCTATTCAAAGAGGATGAGGAATGGAGGCCTCAGATTTCCAGTGAGGGGTTTAAGAGGATTTCTGATTCTGAAGCTACCAACCTCATTAGACCTTTCACTGAGGAGGATCAAAGCATCTGTCTTCAGTATGGACCCCAACAAATCCCCGGGGCCTGATGGCTTCTCCATGGGGTTCTATCAACATTTTTGGGATGTAGTGAAGGAGGAGGTTATGGGTGCAGCCCTAGAGTTCCAGAGCAATCCGTCAGCTATTAGGTGCTTTAATTCCACTCATGTTGTTTTGATCCCCAAGAAAGATAGTGCTGAATCACTGAATGATTACCTCCCAATCAGCTTACTGAACGGTATTTACAAAATTATCACCAAGGCTCTGGCTAACAGGCTGAAAGGAGTCATCAATAGGCTGGTGGACCCTAATCAATCAGCTTTCATCTCGGGTAGATACATTCTGGATAATTACATGGCTGCCTACGAATGTCTGCATGAACAGAAGGTGAAGAGGAAAGAGTGTGTGCTATTTAAGTTAGACTTTGAGAAGGCTTATGATAGACTTAACTGGGAGTGTCTTTTTCATGTCCTCCGATGCATGGGGTTCAAAAATCAGTGGGTAGAGTGGATTCGTAGCTGTGTTCAGACTACTAAGTTCTCAATATTGGTCAATGGGGAACTGCAAGGTTTTTTTGGGTCCTCTAGAGGACTTAGGCAAGGGGACTCCCTCTCACCATTACTCTGTCTTTGTGGGTCAGGTTCTAAGTGTCATGTGGAAAAAAGCTAGCTCAATAGGTCTGATTGCTGGGGCATCTGTTGGTAACTCTCATGAAGATCTCACTCATTTGCAATTTGCGGATGATACATCTTCTTTGCGTCTGTTGACATTGACAAGCTCAACAATCTAAGGATCCTCCTAAGACTGTTAGAGGTTAGAGGCTGTGACAGGTCTCAAGCTCAATCCCCTTAAGTGTGATTTGGTCAGAGTCAACTGTAAAGAAGCAGACAAGCAACTCATTGCCCACACTCTAGGGGTCAGTTGGGGCAACTTCCCTATTAAATATCTGGGTCTACCCTTGACTTGTGGTAATCTCAAATCCTCAGATTGGAATGTCATTATCCAAAAAGTTGGAGACCGTATTGCCTTCCGGAAGGGTAAGCTGCTCTCAGCTGGGGATAGATGGTACTATCTACAACAGTGCTTCCTAATATTGCTATATATTTTTTGTCCATTTTCAAGGCACCTAAAAATGTTTGCTGTAAGCTAGAGTCCTTGAGAACACCATTTTTCTGGAAAGGGAAGGGACTGGAAGAGAAAGGAATGCATCCCATTGCTTGGAAGTATGTATGCAGATCTAAGGAAGAAGGCAGAGCTGGCTTTATGCCTATCGACATGTTCAACCAAGCTATGCTAGTGAAGTGGTTGTGGAGAGCAGACATGGATGAGCCAAACCTTTGGAGGTCTATAATTCTTCACAAGTATTTGGAAGGCGGGGATGGGTGGTTATCTCAGGGGAATACCATCAATCACTTGTCCAGTATTTGGAGAAACATATTCAAGGTCAAAGAATTCTACATTTGTTCAGCACCTATTCGCTTGGGGGATGGTAAGAGAACTAGATTCTGGGAAGATCCCTGGTTATCAAATACACCTCTCAAGGACCCTTTCCCCAATCTTTATGCTTTGGCCTGTAGAACTGAAGTCAAGACTTCTGATGTTTGGTCGTGGAGAGCTAGCTGCCCGGGATGGTGCATCCACGTGAGGAAAAATTTGAATGAAGCAGAGTGGGATCAGTATCTGCAGTTCTCTTTTCTGCTGGATAATTAGAGCTTGCACCTTGGCTATAAAGATACCAGGACCTGGAAATGGGGGCAATCAGGCGTGTTTTCTGTCGGATCTGCATCCAGAATTCTGACGCAAGGAGGCCGGAAAGTCCCGTGGTATAAACTAGTCTGGAATGCCAAGCTACCCATCAAGATTAGAATATTTGTGGAAATTGACCTGGAGGAGATTGTCATCTGCCGACAGAGTCCAAAGATTCAAACCCAGCATAAGGTCTGATTGCTTTTCTGTGGGAGGTTCCGAGAGACTTTGGATCACTTGTTTTTCTCCTGTGGCATCATCCAGAATATCTGGGCCCATTTCTTTAGAACTACTAAGGTTAGTTGGCCCTCCAAAAACCATATGGAAAAATGGTGCTCAGATTGGATTCTTTTGAATTCCTTCGAGGAGGAGGATCTCTGGGGCATGTGCTTCCCAGCCATGCTCTGGGCCATTTGGAGGGAATAAATAGTATAGTGTTCAGTGACAAGTTCAACCATCCGACTTTTATTATCCAAAACTGCATCAATAGTTTAAATGTTTAATGGACTGACATTTCACAGCTAGAGGCATTTCCTGTCAACAGTCAACTCTTTTATCTTCTTTACTAGGGTGGAAACTTCCTACTATGTATTTTTCCCTTTCTTGTGAGGAGTGAAGTTGTTCTACTTTCTTGGTAGAACTTCTCTGTGCTTTTTTCTTGTTTTAAGAATTGGGGCTTGTAACCTCTACTTTCTTTCAATGAAATGTGATTTTTACCACCTTTCAAAAAACAAATACATATATATATATACAATATAAAATATATATTGTTAAAAATAGATGAATTTTAGACCATTGGATGGGATCTATCCCACATCCAATGGTTATGAAGATTGGTAAACCAGAAAATTTTCTACATTCAAAGTTCATGATTCTATGTTGTGGGTTGGCTTCAGTCCAGATGTCAGCAAGGCGGACACATGGCTTTGGAGATGGGAGAGGGAGGGAGGCTTCTCAGTTAGCGTTGCCTACTCTCTCATTTCGGATGGGGGAGTGTGCCACTCTTTGGCACCTTAGATTTGGGCTCCCAAGAGCCCACTCAAGGTAAAGTTGCTGGTTTGGAGGATCTCCCATGGTTGACTTCCCACTTGTGATAGGGTGGCATTTTCCTCCAGCATATATCTACCTTATGCTGCTTGTGTGGTGATGTGGAGGAGGACCTGAACCATTTGTTTGCGGGCTGCACCTTTGTGAAGGGCATATGGATGAGGATCGTCCAGAGATTCCAGCAGCCCCTTGGCCATTTGGGGGGGGGGTGCATCAGCTCTTTCTCAAGTTGCATAGGGGGTGGAATCTTAAGGGCGACAATATCATTTGGTGGCTTATCCTCCATGCCACTCTCTAGGCCTTGTGAAGTGAAAGAAACAATAGAATCTTCAAAAGGGGAGCGAGATTGGAAGATAGGGCTCTTTTCTTTTGTTTGTGGGATAGTGCCTTTTTGAGCTAAGCACTTATGTAAAGTGGAGGCTCATAACTCCTCACTTTTCTTGTTGTTGGGTAGTTAATTGGGGTCCACCTTCTTGGTGTTGTGATTTTTTGTAAAGGGGTTTTGAGAGCTGATAGCATATATATGTACATCCCGCTCTTTCTTAATATATATGTGGTACCATCCACCTTTCAAAAAAACTGTTGTGGGTAAATAGATCCCTAGAATTTATACACTGTTGTGGGCCTCACATATTTTTAATTTAGTTTCCTAAAAGAATGTTCACTGGTGTTTGGAAGTAGATGAAAGTGGTGATAGAGAATTACTTATTAGTATAGTGATGATGGAAGTAGAAACTTTTGTTTCTGTTTCTGATTTTGAAGTGGAAATGGATGCAGAAATAGAAACATCCATTTCTGTTTCTTTTTCCATCTCCGTTAATTCTTATAGGAAATGAAAGCGGTTGGTGTCACCTGTATTTCCATCTGACCCATTTATAGCCCTAGCTGCATCTGAAACTCTGCTGCTACAGCTATCCACCAAATGACTCCATATATACAATGCCAACTACTTAAGAATCAAAATAACACTAGCAAAGAAGACTCCTATCAAACTGATCAGGCCTTTCTTTGGATTCTAGACCCATTGAATATCTCAGCTTGTTGATAGCTATTGGAGGATATCAATAAGCCTTGTGGTCCCTATTTTGTTTATTCTCTTGGTAGGAGCATGTTGCACCCACTATTTGTCTTGGATAAATTGAGACCTTTCCCTCGAGTTGGTCGGGGTTCAATATTTGACGTATCGCCACTCCGTGGAATATTTCCACACGTCCGGAGTTTGTGGCCCGTATGCCACTTCAATTATAAACCCCTCGCAGCAAGCAAGGTGGTCAAGAACCGGATTAAATCCACCGCGATTGTCAGGATCGCGTGGTTCCAGGCAAAATCTCGAAGGGGTGGAGTTTTTCTCTCTTGGATGTTCAACATAAGTAAAGAAAACTCTCGCAACAAGAAGAGGAGATGCAAAGGATGATGTACACACCGCTGAAGAAGTCCCACGCACGTGTATCATACTGCTCGGACAAACGCAAATCCCTTTTTCACAGCTCACGGCGTGAGGAAGACGACAAACGAACAAGGAGAACGCTCCCTCCTCTCTCCACGCGGCCTGCTGTGAGAAAAAGGCTGAAAAACCCCCCAAACCAAGGGTTTATATAAAGGAGCAGGCGCGGGAGACCCGACCGGGGTCGAGCGGACCCGTCCGGGGTTGCCCGACCCCCGGGAGTCGCGCGCTACTGGGCGGACCCGCTCGGGGTCTCGCGCGGCCGGGGGGCCCACCCGGGTTCGTTTGACCTCGGTGGGCCCTGCTCGGGGTCAAACGACCCGGGCAGGACCTTCCCCGGGTCATTTGACCCGAAGGGGGGTCTGACTGGGGTCGAATGACCCCGAGCAGGTCCCCCGCTGGCCTGTCCGGGGTCATTTGACCTCGGGTGGGCTCCGGGGTCATTTGACCCCGCCCCGTTTTCTCTCCCGCAGAAAAAAAAAAAGAAAAAAGAAGAGGAAGACTCTCCCGGGGTCATTTTTATCCCGTTCACCCTGTACGGGTTCAAACACCTCCAGGTGGCCCTTCACCTTCTATAAATAGACTCTCGGGGGTCTGGAATGAAGCATCAAGTACGTGCTACGAGCATAGACACTTGCACATGGATGAGAGGAACATTGTTCGTTGTTTTGGCCCTTGAGGGATAAGTGATCGCCGGGTCTTGTATTTATGCCCCTAAGGGTTATATGTGTAATTATGCTTCTTTGTGGGCCAAGTTTGTAAGTTTTTACGTCCTCGGGTCGATTAAATTATGTACTTCTGTCCCTATAATGGGAGAATTACGAAAACACCCTTCTCGGGACTACGAGAAACATAAGTCCTGTTATTTGCAGTTTTGCCATGCAAACTTTTGTAATTGGGGCTATGTCTCCACATTCTGTGTCAGTGCGGAGACTCTTCCTGTACAGTCGACAATTTGCTGACAACCTTTGTACTCACTTGGACAATAAATATACTCGATGTACTCTGCAGATTTTTTTGTACACTGATCAAGAAAAATTGTAAGGAAACCCCCGACTTTCGAGAAATTGTATACATACCCCTCTCTTTGCGAATTAATGCACGTGCGCCTTCTATGAAGTCCCTCGTTGTTCCTTTCGCTTAGGGACGTTGTCGGTTTAGTCCTATATCTAAGCGCCACCTCAGACCTATGCCCGCTTGGAGTTTGGTAAAATTACCAAAATACCTTTGTGACCTAGAAGTGGCCTAGGAGCCTTCAAAACTCTCCGGAAATGGTCTCAACACCTCGGAGAGTCAGGGATTCTACCCTACCATCGCTCTAACCTGAAAATTCTAGAAATTCCTATGGCCTGGTAAAATTAGCAAAATACTCCTGAAAATCTAAAATTATCAAAATACCCCTAGGGTCTATGAAACATCTCGATGCTTCAAAAATGCCCACTGCTCCTGTAAAATTGCATCTATGTCCTCAAATCGTAAGATTTCTCACCCAACCTAGCGGCCCTTGATGAAACCCTAATTTCGTTAATTCTTCGATGGTGAGTGAGAATTAAATCTGAGCCCTATAAGCAAATATGCCCTCGGTGTCAGGACCCTTGTAGAAGACCAAGGATTCTTTGACAGTTAAACAAAGGTGTTTAGATGTTAGGTCGATGTAAATCAACATTGACTGTGATCAGTGGGGAAAGGTCCAGCACCCGAACCGAAATCGTTTGATACGATGCGTGCTCACGGAATAAAACCTGCACAGGGTACCTATACAGCCCCTATATGTGCGCCCCTCTTTATCCCTCTTTTCCTTCTTCCTTCAAAAAGAAAGATGGGAAAATATTTTTCGTGATGCCAACAAAGCATCCTTGTTGCCACTTGCCTGTGTCATCCTCAGAAGTTTGCCATCCTAACCTGTTGGTTTAGCTCTCTCCCGTCCCTTTCAAAAGGAAAGTGAAAAGAAATGAAATCCCTCATGCCTGTGAACACTTCCTCTTTAATGGACTGACATATTGATGCAGTCTACCTTATGATGAGGATGGTTATGACGTTGAGAAATCTGCACCCTCCTTATAACTTGCTCATAAAATTGTTCAACATAATTATTGATAACCTAACTTTGTCTCCTCCTGCTGCAAACTTTAGTTTCTTTTTAGAAAAACATGGATTGCACTGCCATTTTTATTGCAAATAGAGGAGGTACAACCTTAGATGAAGAGGACAGGTTCCTCGAACACTCAAAAATGAAGAAGAGAAAAGGGTACAATTACACTGTTCCAAAAAGACTCTTCCAGGACTGCAAGGAGACAAAATAAATAAATCTAGACCAATTGTAGAGACAAGTTAATGCCTGAATGCGAACGTTCTCTACATAAAGTCTACTTATCTGGAAGACGATACCTGCTGTAAACATTAATACTCTTATTGTTTCCCTTATGCTCTGCTCTTGGCATCACCATGGAAGGTCATTTTTCTGCGTGCGCTCTCTCAGCCTATGTATATATAGCATGTAACTTTCGAAAGAAATCTTCTATCTGCATTTAAGGATTTGTATTTGGTGCCTGCCTCATCCCTCAAGTTGCTTCACTATGTCTAATTTCTTTAGTTGCCCGATAAGTAGTACTATGTTTTAGTTAAAATAGATTTCTTAGCACTTACTCAGTATTTGAGCTTAAAAAACTTAATTTTTTTGGCAAAACTTGCCATGAATAAGGGCAAAATTGGTCCTTCCCTTCAAAATGTCAAGGTTTCTATGTCTGATCTCAAGACTTACCTAGGCAAAATTGTGAAGAGAAGAGATCTTGGAAGATCTTGAAACTCAGTTAGTATTTCCTTGGAAAGGCTCATTTAATAAAAAAAGTAGTATAGAAACTTTCTTGTATTTTTTTTTCGGAAGTAGTTGTGGCTTATACACAACCGGGCAAGGAAAATAAAATTGCTCACTACCAAAAACATGCCCCCAACTTACACCTTCCTTCTTACATCAAATTATAAGACGAATTACAATAAGTTACTAAGAAACAATACCAGGCAAAGTAGAAATTTCTATTCTTTTTCTACTGAACATATAGGTATAGGAACCAAAGTAAAATAAAAAAATTAACTTCCCTGGAAAGCATGCTATTAGATATTATCATCTCAAGAAATGGCAGCAGAAATATGCTGTTTTGTAGAACAGGAAAAGCTCTAAGCCTTGGTAATGAAATTTAACTCCACATGCTCTGTCCTTGTTCTTTGAAAACCCTGAAACTCTGTAATTGAAACAGTAAACTTCAAGCTAGATTACTTCTGCTTATTTACGTTGGTATGGGAACCACATTGTGTTCTTCTAAACAATCCTGTGAAAACATTCTGCATTTCTCAATCTTCAGCTTAACACTGCTTGGACACACACACACACACACAAAATGTGTGTGTGTGTGGGGGGGGGGACACTCCTGGTAACGCGCTCTAGATGTCTGACACAGCAAATGAAGTTTAATAACCACAAAGTTATCTCCTGCCTCAGTAAAATCGATGTTCCATAAAACAGAATTCCAAACTACCGAAATAACTCAGTCTTTCCTGATAATCTTTTGAAATTGAAGTATCTGAAAATTAAACCCCGTGATAAAATTTATGAAAACAGCTTCATTTTGCACCAACTTATTTGCCTGAATGCACCCGTAGGCCACATCCCTTCTTCTGATGAAATCTGTAATAGCGGATGATTTGCCATAACCACTTGACATCTAACACACTGATTCCATCATCTACAACAGCAGGGTGCTTTCCTAAGCATTGTTGGCAGTTTCGGCCGAAACCGATACGTTTCGGCCGGTACCGATTTGAAACCGGACCAAAACACTGTAGCAGGTCCGAAACAATTTAAAAAATATTATTTAAATGGTTTCGTCCGAAACTGGTCAGTTTCGGCAGAAACTAGACAGGATTATTACCTTTTTTAATTTTTTAACTGGTTTCATCCGGTTTCGGCCGAAACCAAAACCGATACCGAAACCGGTACGTATCGGTTTCGGAACCGGCCGAAACCGGTACCGAAACCGATACTGCCTTCCTTGTTCCTAAGGTGCCGACTCATCTGTAAGAATATGATCATCATGCTCTTCATGCTGCAGTGCTACTAAGCATGGATCTGGGAATATCAAGGTTAATACAATGTGCCCACCCTCAGATGTGCTCTCCTCATTAAGCCATATCCCACAACCAATGTCAAGGAAGAGACATAGGACCCCAACATCGGGAAGCACCAGCAGTTCCAATACTCTTGCTCTGTACTCGTGATGATGTGGGAGAAGATGGGAGAAAGTGGCGCTTTGCAGGCCTCTGTGTCATTGTAGAAGTTCTTAGGAAGTCCATGTATCTCAGCCTCATTCTTCTTTCTCCACAACAATTCGCACCAATGCATTGTAATCACATCCATTTTAGCTTTATTTCTTTTCCTTATTTCATCTAGAAAGGGGGGAAGCTGGAAATGATGTCACCATTTCATCATCTTCCTTTAAGTACTACTTATTTGTACAAGGAGTAATATGCTCTTATAATGTCGTTTGTAAGGAAATTTTAATCCTATAAACTCTAGTTATCATAGAAATTCATAAAGCATTGCTTGCATTTGTTTCATTCCCCAGAAAACATGGCTTGGTTATGTCAGCATAATCATCTTTTTGCATTCAGTTTAGTAGCAATATCAGTTGTTGGTGCATGAATATCACTTACTTATTTCTTGTTCATATGCTTTCTTATAGGCACAGATCATGCTCGGAATGGTTCAACCTCCCAAAGTGGTACCCGTTATGCCTACTTAAACCTAATTGAGATAAGTCATTTGATAATTTTTTATTTTGCTACCATTTATTCTTGCTCCTTCCACAGATGCCCAACATCCAACAGGCTTCGACCCAACAATCTCAACCACCATCACAACCTGGACAATTTAATATTCAAACTTCTCAGTCATTGACAAGTCAGGCTGGAAGTCCGGGTGAATATGTTACCAAACCCCAGGTTCCAGTTAGACAGCAGCAGCAAATTCAATCGTCAGTTAGTGTGTCATCTGTTTCTGTTCCTCCATTGGCTTTCCAATCACAGGCAATGCCACCTCACTCCATACCACCCGTACAACAAGCTAAAGGAACTTTTAGTGCTCAAATGTCCCCCCAAATATCCTCCCAGAATCATAACCTTCCGCCTCCCCCTCCCCCTCCTGCACAACAACAGTCAATTCTTCCGACCCATATACCTATGGTCTCTGGCCAGTCACAACCACCTTTGCAGACTTCTACCGTCATGCTTCCACCCCTACAACCACCACTTCCCCAGCTACCAAGGCCACCTTCCATGCAGCCTTTACAGCACCTGCATCCACAAATTCCCTTGGGCCTTGGTTTCCAGGTCTCAAGTGCACATCAACAGCTTCCCTCACAGCCTATATTCCATGTAAGTTTCCAAGATACATTTTCCATGCTTTTAAGAGATCATGTATTGAACTTCTCTTATATATCAGACTAGAATGACACAGCTCTGCATTCTTTTCAGCCTGGTGTAAATCTCCCCAGTTCCTTTTCACAAGGGCAGCCTCCATTGCCTAGTCAGCTACCACCTCAGCAGATTTATCAGGTTTTGTGACTATATATGCTTTTGAACAATTTATTGGATGTCTTTTTGTACTTCATTTTCTTCATCAGGTAATAAAAGTTTAATCATGTTGTCATGATTTGATTATATGAGAAATCACTCAAATCTTAGTTTACTTATGATTCTGTCATTCTGTACACACTATAGGGATAGATCTACCATGTTTAGCTATGCAATGAAGAGAATCGGGCCTTCTTGTTTTGTTCAGATTTGTTAGCATGTTGGCATAAGGCACTGGTACTGGTAATTTGGTAGTCATACCTAGGGAGTATTAGATATTTCAATAATATGATATTGGGTATAGTTTTAAGGGTGTGTGCGAAAAGGTACGTGTTTTTTTTTTTTGGGAAAGTGGGTAGTACCACTATTGTATTGGAGTAAAAGAAAGGGATGTACAAGTAAAGACAATATGCTCCCGAAAACCTATACATCAGAAGGTCCACACCAAGACAGTGTGACCCACACTAACCCCCCGAGACAACAATGGCAGAGTTGTGAGAGTTCACATTACAAAGGAGCTTCCCCTACTCTAAAACTCTCTCACAAATAAAAGAAGCCAATGTATTCACATCTCTTGTTTCTCCTCTGAAAATTTTGTTGTTCCTCTCCCCTCATATAGTCCACAATGTCGCATGCAAGATCAACCACCAAGTGATTATGTCCCCTTTCAGGCTCCAACTTCTACCGTATTGCAAAATGAGATGATGCACACCCCTTAGCTGCCCAATATGGCTCTGTGTCCTCCTGGCAAGCTCCTCCCACACCTCTTGTGAATAGGTGCACTCCACAAATAGGTGGTCCAATGACTCGTCCTCGTCACCACACATGCAGCACGAGGTGGAAATATCCTGAAGGAAGGTGGCCAACCTATCCCTAGTCGGAATTCTCCCATGTGATATCCTCTAGATGAGGAGTTTCACCTTCATTGGACTTCTGAAAGTCCAAATCTGAGAAGCAAGTCAATGACACGCCCCTCCATCGGCTATGAAGTTGTAGGCTGACCTGACAGAGGAAATACCATCTTCCCATCTCTACCACCATTCGTCCTCCCTGTTTGGTTGAGTGGCAAGGTCGAGGAGCGATAAAAGGTCTTCTAGCTATTTTATCTCCTCGGGCATGAGATTCCGTCTAAACGATGGTGTCCACGTACCTCTTGCAGCTATGGATCAAAAAACTGAGAGATTGTCGCCATAGGAGCTGTTGATACTGCGAACAGCCTTAGAAAGAGGTGACTCCAGGGTGAAGTCACCACACCATCTGTCTTTCCGGAAGAGGCACCTTTCTCATTCCCCAATTAGACCCCCAACATTGGATGAAATGATGTCTTTGCAAGACAAAATGTCCCTCCAAATAGGTGAGATGTTGTGTTGCAATGTTGGGAGCAAACTCCAGTCCTTTCCTCCACTATAATAGCTCTGCCTTATGACTTGATCCCACGGTCCGTTTTCTCCTGCCCCAAGCTTCCACAACCACTTACACAAGAGAGTCAAGTTGAAATCTTTAGTATTTTTGATCCCCACACCTCCCATTTACTTACTTCTAGCCACTCTATCCTAGGAGATATCAAGCCATCCCTTGCACCTCTCCCCACTACCATGGCAGAAGAATCTAGCTTGTATAGATACAATTATCTTTGCCACGGCCTTGGGAATCTAGAACAGAGACATAAAATAGATAGGTAGGTTATCGAGCATTGGCTTGCAAAGAACTAGTCTCTCCCCATGGGAGAGAAGCCTTACCTTCCAATCTATTAGTCTAGACTCATATCTCTGCATCATAGGTTGCCAATCATGACAATGAAGGACCTCTGGGGACAATGGGAGGCCCAAATAGGAGATAGGAAAGAGCTCCTATTTGACAACCCATAACGAAAGCAGCCCTCTCGAGTTCTCTATCTTCCATGTTCACACCAACCAAGAGACTCTTGTTAAAATTGACTTTGAGTCCATTGACCTCCTCCAGCACCTCAAGTATTGTTTGACCACAAGGTGGGGTTCATCCTCTGCTAAGAACAAAATTGTGTCATCTGCATACTGTAGATGGGTAATGAAAACATTGCCTCCCCCTTGCCTGGAAGCCCTTGATCAACCCTGCTATCTCCGCTCTTAGCCACATCTTGTGCAAGATATGAGCAACTAGCACAAAAAGAAGGTGGGGGGACATGGGGTCTCTTTGTCATAGTCCTCTACCACTATGGAAAGAAGTAGGTCTCCTATTCACCAGAATTGCAAATGTGGCGGAGGAAATGCAAGCACGGACCCATCCGACCCATCTCTCCGCAAAGTCTATAGCCTCCAACACATCAAGTAAGCATTGCTGGTTGACCCTGTCATATGCCACCCCTTTCTTCCTTTGTTTTTCTGTGACAAAGAGACGTTCACGAGCCACTAAAAAATTCTCATGCACGTGCATGCCCTTGATAAAAAGCTCTCTGGAAGCCACTGACCAACCTATCAATAACTCTATCAAGTGTCCTAGCTAGCAACTTGGTGATAATGTTATGTGTGTCATTCAGAAGACTGATGGGCCTAAAGTCTGAAAAATAATATGCTCCCTGGTTTTAGGGATAAGGATTAGGATGGTTTTATTAATACCCCCCAAGTGAGCCCTTCCCTCCTGAAACTCTTTCACTGCCGTCATGAAGTCTTCCTTTATAATGCCCCAGCATTTTTGGAAGAAAGCCAGCGGGAATCTGTCTGGGCCTGGGGCTCTGTCTCCAACAAGAGAGAAGACAGGTTGGTGAGTCTCCTCCTTTGAGAAGCTCTGAGAAATGGCTCCCTATCACTAGGAGAAAGGCTTGGAACAAAGTCCGGTGCAATTCTCGGTCTGTTGATGTCATCCTCTGTGAACAATCTAGAGTAGAAATCCCTCGCTTGTCCCCGATATTCTCCTTTCTAGAGACAGAGTGCTCCCGAAGCAATGCGTTGGAAGTAAACAGTTTTCCTGTCCCCCTCTTTAATTCATCTTTCCCTCGACGTCTACTTCAGCAGGCACCCACAACCCATGCCTCACAGTTTCAGCTAATGAGCTGGTTTAAAGTTTAAACACGACCTTCATTTTCTGGGGCAAGTATTTTGGCCAACTAAATCATGGCATGCAGGGTAGGCTGATCCTGACTGTAGTGTTGACCTCCATAGTGTGGGTTTAATTAAAAGAATGAAAAGAATGAAATTTGTTAACATATACTCCTATGGTCTACATATTTATATTTATACCACTGACTTTCGACAATAGTCATAAAATACCGTGAGCACCTTTAGATGGTTGCCTTTATACAATTCCAATTTCTAGGCTGTAACTCTGAAGGAATATCCCAACAGGATGCTATGTAAACTGTTACTAAAGGCAAATAACCAAAGACTCCATAGGATTCCTGTGATCTCATCAAGTCCCTGTAAAAAAACCTAACATGAAGTTACGTTTGTCATTTCAGTAATTAAACTGTAATTAAGTTATGTTAACCTTGGGGGTATTTGATAATTCTTAGAATTTAAGGGGATAAATATCAGATTATAAGGGTATATTTGCAAAAATCCCAAAAAGTATTCCAACACAAAGTCCTAAGTGAATGAGTTGGTTTATGGATTGGAACAAAAATGAGGAAAAAGGCTGGATCAGCTGTTTCAACCCATTTAATGAACATATAGGGTGATCTGGCCCAAAACATGTGGTTTTAAGTTCCCATCGTATTGCTGCCCTGTCTCCTTATCCCCAATTCTTACTCATTGGTTTGCAAGAAAGAAGCAGAGAAGGCAGAGGACTAGGAAACAATAAAAATTAGAAAAATGGAAAGACTTCAGGTGTAATTGTTGCTGAACTCTGTTGCCTGTCATTGTTATTGATCTGCTGATTCTGCCATCACTGTTGCTGCCCTCCCTTCTCTTGTTTTTCTCTCTTCTCTCTCCCTGCTGGCTGCAAGGGAAATGGACTTGAGATTAGGGCCACAGCTTGAGTAAAAAAGTTTGGCGGTTTGGGAAATCTTATAAATGGTGTATTTATGGAAATACTTTCTATATTTAGCTATTTGTACGTGTAAACAACCTTTTATTAACAATATATATATATATATATATATATATAATAAAGTTTATAGAATAGCTTTTGGACATTTTCTTCAGTAGATTGCATCTTTCCATTATATCAGTTGATCTGATCCAAACTGACCAGTTTTGGGCATTCCCCATCTGACAATGAATACCTTTAATCAAACCATTGGATTTGGGCCTGGATGATCTCAACTGTACTTTTACTTCTGTGTTTGATATGGACACATGTGCAGAATGCCACTATAGATCATCAGGCATGTCAGATTTTTTGAAACAAGATACAAGGGCTGAAGGACATGACAAGTATGTAGATGTGGATGTATGCTATGTATTTATGCATACTTGTAAGAAAAGTACAATCCGTTTGAAATTTGTCTAAAAATATAAAAAAGATAAGAAAATATTAATCAAACCACTGATTATTAACATTCATAGAAGTTTTCTCAAGATCTATTCAAGTGTTCGTTGGAAATCCTGGAATAGAGCGTCTAATGCAGTCCATACCATGATTGTGTGGTTGTAGTTGGCAAATGTTGGACAAGAGGAAAAATAGGAAAACAAAGAAACATGAAATCTGTGCCCCCTCTGCATGGTTGTCAGAATTGTTCTCTGTAGGGCAAGGAAGGCAGTTTCGGCCGAAACCGAAACATTTCAGCCGAAACGTTTCGGTTTCGGACCGGTCCGAAACGACACCAGAGAGTGGGTTTCGGCCGAAACCAAATGCAATCCTTTTAAAAAAATAGTATTAAATTGGTTTTGGACCCAGCCGAAACCGATACCGGCACAGCCATCCTTGCTGTAGGGCGAGAGGCAAGCAAGGTGAATGGAGCTCTCTTTGGCCTCAAATGCGTGGATAAGTGCGTAAGCATTTGATGCGATGCCCCTGCACCCCCACCCCAAAGGGAAAAGTTATGATGAAGGAATACTGGTAGTTGAAGAAAAGCAAAGTCGTTATAGTGGGCAGTTCCTGATTGACAACATGTATGTAAAAGGGATTTCTATTACAGTAGTATATAGTCTAGGGAGGCTCTGTGTAGACTGTGTGTGTGTGTGTGTGTGATTGTGCAGTAGCATGTAGCCCAAGAAGACTGTGTATGTATATTTGTGTGTATTGCATGCATGCGTTCATATGCCCACGTCTGTACATGCGTGCGCTTGTGCATGTGTGTGTGTTGTAACCAGAAAATAAATGTATATATACGTTTATATATGTACGCATGTGTGCGTCAAAAGCCCATGCTTACGGTGTTGGCTCAGTCCAACCCTTTCTATCCCGCGGAAGCGAGGAGAACCCGCGATAAACTCACGGAGACTATTATAGTCATGTGGTTCCGGATTTTAATCAATCAACCCAAAGCCCTAAGGGTGTGAAGACGTGCTATGCACATTGTTTTGGTACCTCGACGGCGTGTATCACGTCTCGTAGGATCGAAAACTCCTTCCCCGACGGACGAGCGAGGCGCGGAAGACAACGAACAAGGCGTGGAGAAGGCTTTTCCTCTCCCACGTGGAGTCAAGTGCGGAAACGTCGCTGTCGGAGCCGTACGGAGAATTTTAAAAGAAGCGAAGGGGACTGCCCGGGGAGGGGGGAACCTGCCCGGGGTATAAGGCCCCCGGGCGGGTCTCCCCGTGGCTGCGCGCGGGCTGGCAGACCCACCCGGGGTCTGCCCACCCCGGACGGGTCCGCCCGGGACCGCGCGCCCCCGGGCAGGTCCGCCCGGGACCGCGCGCCCCCGGGCGGGTCCGCCCGGGGTGCTGCGCATCCGGTTTAGTCTATTAATTGCCCGTTTTCCAAAAAATTTGATTTTTGGAGGGAAAGGAACCCGCCTGGGGTCGCCTTGACCCGCCCGGGTCCCACTTCCCCCGGGCCGGTTCCCTACTTTCTATAAATAGACCCTATGGGTCCCATTGAAGGAGGGACACGAGACGGGGGGAAAGAAAGAGGAGGAAAGGTGGACTTGCCTAGACCTCAAGTTCAAGTGGTTCGTTGTTTTCGGTCCGAGTGGGGTAAGTCCCCGGGCCTTGTGTATGTGCCCCTACGGGGTATATTTACAATTATGCCCGTCAACGGGCCGTG
The DNA here is from genome assembly GCA_022559845.1 of Amorphophallus konjac. Classification (NCBI taxonomy): domain Eukaryota; kingdom Viridiplantae; phylum Streptophyta; class Magnoliopsida; order Alismatales; family Araceae; genus Amorphophallus; species Amorphophallus konjac. Next base: position 411,155,691 of record CM040118.1, read on the forward strand.
TTCGTAATGCGTTGTACAACAGAGTGACGGACTTATGCAATTATGTCATTATGTCATCATGTCATTACGATGACAAATTGTAAAATGTCCTCCTCAAGGTCTTGAAAGGCCTAAGTCTTGTAAATTGCAGTTTTACCTTGCGACTTTTGTAATTAGGGGTATGCCCCTACTTCCCGCCATGATGCGGATGTATGTACTGTCGATAATTCGTCGACACCCTCTGTACTCATGCAAAATTATAAGAGCACCTTATTATGCTCGGCACATTTCGTTAATGCAATATTGCATATAAACCCTGACTCTCTAAGAGCGTGCATACCTCCCCCTACTTCCAAGCAATTGAACCCATGAGTGTCTTCTCTAGAACCTCTCGTTGTCGGCTTGGTCTGGGAGTGCTGTTGGCTCAGTCCAGCGCTCGAGGGTCATCTTAAACCTAGGCCTAGGGTTTGATAAAGTTACCAAAATACCCCTGCGACCTAAGAAGTGATCTAATGGCCTCCCAAACATTCTGAAAAGGGCCTCAGAGCCTTAGAAAGTCAGTAACCCGGCTTTATGTCTACCCTAGCCCAGAAACTCCTAAATCCCTCTGGTCTGGTTATTTACTAAAATACCCATAGGTCTAAGACGGCCACTTAAATCCCAGTGGCCCACTTCAGCGTGCTCAGTCAGGGTCCCCGTCAGCTCCCCCGTCCTGTTTTAAGCAAACCTACTCTATTGGTTGGAGCCTCGAGAAAGAACTTTAAGCCTTCATGTTGTCATTTAATCAAGGGTGTTCAGACATTAAGCCGATGTAAATCAACGCCGACTCCGGTTGGCGGGGAGAGGTCCAGCACTCGAACCTATATCGTCTGATACGACGCGCACCCACGGAACCTTCTCTATGCAGATGAGTGTTTCTTTTCATAAAGAACGAAAATCTACCTTTTATCTACGATAAAAGTCGATTTTAGATTTTTTCCGTGTCTCACAGACTGGCACGCCCGGTGGGACCTTTCCCGCCTTTCTTCTCTTTGACAACAGAAGGCTTGCACCTCTTTGAGGTTCTTATTGCTCTCCCTCTTACAGGACGAGGGAAGAACGCTTTGCTTACCAGTTTCAAGCGCTCTGTCACATCACGATCACGACAATGGCAGCGGTGACGTATGGACCGCAGGTGATCGCTACCCACGCCAGGTATGGCTACCTGGCGACGCCGATTGCTTTCGACGACTTTCCCCCGGTGGTCGGTTCCCCTTTTTTCTTAGGGGTAGTCCCGATCACTGAGGATGACGCACTGCCAACTGCTGGCCGGACTGCTCCGGCTAAGAAGACTGCTGCAGAGGGTGCTAGGCCCTCCGTTCGTGCTGTAAGCCGGGTTCACCCGGCTTCGAAGGTGTTCGCCGGGGGCGTCAGGCCCTCTGTTCCTGCCTTTGGTCGGACTGTTCCGGTCGAGGCAACTACTCTGAAGGGCGTCAAGCCCTCTGTTCCTGCCTTTGGTCGGATTGTTCCGGTCGAGGCAACTACTCTGAAGGGCGTCATCATTGGTCGGGCTGTTCCGGCCGAGACAACTGCTCTGAAGGGCGTCAGGCCCTCTGTTCCTGCCACCGGCCGGGTCCGCTCGGTCCGAAAGATACCTACCGGGGGTGTTAGGCCCTCTTTAACTGCTGTTGGCCGAGTCAGGTCGGCCGGACAATACAACATGGCTGGGGGTGTCAGGCCCTCGATGAAGCCCACGCCTGGAGATGTCAGGTCTTCAGTCTCTCAAGCTGGCCGAGTGTTCTCGGTCAACCATATTACTGTTGAGACGGCTCCTCCCCGACAGGGACAGCGCCGCCCTCGTCGTCGCGGTAGCCGTACTGAGACGGTTGCCCCTGCTCAACGGGGGCAACGCCACGCGAGGAAACAACTTCGGCCTGGGGCCACTACTTCGCGTTCCGGCAAGACTATTCTCGTCGGCGACGTCTGTATCAGGCTCGATGGAGGCGAGCCAATTGTACCTCGGGACCGACACGTCCCCACTATTCCAACTTCCAACCGGTTCGAACTCCTTCGGAAGATCCGAGAGGAGGGAGCGAAGGCAAAGAATGTCACCACGCTCCGGCCCAAAGTGGCGGCCCCCAGAGTCAAGTCTGGGGGCAACCCAATTGAGGAGCATCAGCTCCACCTAAAGGAGATATGGGTCACCAAGGAGGAGGCCCAGGCAATTAAACGCGCTCGGGCTGAGAAAGGTACACGCCAGTCTGGGCCGCACTCAGGGCAGGGCCCCTCTATTCCTAAGTCGACTAAGCCCTCCTCCTCTCACAAGCCAGGCGCTCGCCGGCAGCGGGGGCAGTGCCGCGCCCCGCCAAAGCCGGTACGTCCGACTTCCCCCTGGGCTACCTCAGACAATTCAAGAGGGGGCAATGCTCGACAGTGTCCGGCCCCTCGAGCATCTGTCTTCGACCGGCTAGGGGACATATCTCCCCCGGTGCGGCATCCGCCGAGGAGGAGGCGGGTAACTCGTGTCGCAGATGACACTGTCAGGGTGTTCACCTGCTACACCTCCTCCACGGACAAGCACACGGAAGCGGCTCAGGAAGACCTCACCCAGCCATTACAAGCTATGAGGAGGTCGAAGCACGTCTCTCGGGTCGTGGCTCAGCTAGACTCAGTTCCTCTAGCAGGAACTTCACAGCCTGACCCTGCACGACAGGAGGAGCGCCAGGATAATGATCATGGCGCTGTCGGGGAGGGCCTTTTCCCTCGCGAGGAAGGTACAACGGAGGGGATGCAAGCTCTCACCCTGGAAGAACTCCGGCGCGAAAACCAGGAGTTGAAAGTTCTGTTGCAAGCACTCCTGCGCGATAAGGAGCCTCCTGCCCAACCTGCTGCAGCACCGGCAAGCGTTGAGCAGCAAACATCTCCAGCTCCGGCCACTATTAATGTGTCGGCTATGGCGGCCAGATCTCCTGTGGCCCTGGAAGTGCAGGTACCTCAGCAGGAGCCTAATATGAGGTTCTCTGCTACTCCTGCCGAAAGTTTGACAGCTCAGCGGCAGATGATTGAGCGGATTGTAGAAGCAAAGTTCGCTCAGCATGGTGAAGGAGTGGCCACAGTCGATCTGTACAGTGTGCCCTACCCTCTCCATCACCAATTCAAGAAGCTCCCTCCGGACTGCCCCAAGGCCCCGAAGCTGCAAAAGTTCAATGGGCAGGGTTCGCCCCATGAGCACCTGGCTTACTATGTAACCGCCATGGGCGAACTGGCTTTGGACGAGTCTTACCTCTTGCGGTATTTCGCCACTTCTTTGACGGGTTCTGCTTTTCAATGGTACTCCCGTTTGAAGCCCAACTCGGTGCCTGATTGGGCAGATATGCAGAAGAAGTTTGTGGACCGGTTCCAAACCGCGGAGCGTAAGGTTTCCTTCGCGGAACTTTGCGCTTTAAAACAAAGAAGAGGTGAGACGGCCATCGACTTCATCAAGAGGTGGAGGGATGTTAGCATGCACTGTGATAACCCTCCCACGCCGGAGGATGCTATTACCATATGTCGCCGAGGCCTGGCGGCCGAAGTTAGTGAAAAGCTCTTGGGTTCCAGTATCCGGGGCTTTGATCAGCTCAACTCGGTGGTCGCGGAGATCGAAATGTTCTTCGCAGACCATCCGACACACTCCTCGGCCAAGGGCAAAGCCCCCAAGGACCGCCCAGTTGGGGGAAAAGAAATCAATGCAGTGGATTTCTCCCCGACAAGTGGCGAGAAAGGAGGTGCTAAGGGGAAGGGTAATGGCAAATAGTCGGAGGTCAAGAAGGCCGCTGAAGCCTTGGCGGAGAATATGAAGAAGCCGTACTCCTTCAGGAAAGAGCACACAAAAATGCTCTTTGATTTGTGTATGCAGGAGGAGCTGTTTTCCTTGCCAGAGCCGCGGAGGCCGGCAGAAGTAGGCAAGACGGATGATCCCAACTACTGTGTGTATCACCGGAGGTTGGGACATACTATTACAGACTGCTATGTTTTCAAAGACATAGCCGAAGATCTTATCCAGAAAGGTCTCATAAACATGTTAGGCCATGCGGTTGAGCCTCCACAGCCGCACCACTGGAGTCGATCCACTCGATCGGCCAATGTGGTTTATATGGCGGCACCGGTTTCAGCATTGCACGCCGCCGAGGCTGGGTCTTCAAACCAACAACCTCAAGCCATTCCCGAGTCGTCGTGCTGGCCAGGAGCGGAACACCTTGCTGTAAGAAGGCTCCTCTGGAAAGTCCGCCGGGAAATCCACCAGCTGAGACAAGAACAGCGAGAGTTGCTGCAGTTTCTCCATTATTTGGATGATCAGCTCGCTGCTCTTCCCCAAGCCCAGAGTGAACAGCTCACAAACCTTCATGGAGCAGAGGCAAACCCACTTCCACCTGTCTCACAGAGGTCAGGGTCAAATGGTTGGCTGTCCGAGGACTCATCAAGCTCGTCAGAAGAGGCGGAACCTGCAAAGCCATTTTCTTTTCACCGCGAACAAACTCTACAGATTTTCTTCGCGTGTTGCCGTGCTGAGCTGGTAACCCCGTCAGTAGCAACTAATCACCAACGACCTGAAGCCCGGTTCTATCAAGATTATTGCCCTTATCATGAGGCGTCGGGTCATATTATTTTCAACTGTCAACCTTTCAAGGACCTTGCGGAAGATTTCATCAGGCGAGGGATAGTTGATATGGGTGATTCCTTAGTGCGCCCTCCACAGCCACATGCGCGTGGGGCGATGACGTTCTCAGTTAATGTCATCCATACGCAGTTGGCATTCAACCTGCCTGACCCTTCTGCTGAAGGGAATGTTTCCCGACAACCGGGAACCGAGGCCACACTCTGGTACCCAGGACAACGACCTTCCCATCAGTGTTCTTTTCCCAAGGAAGACACTGAAAAGATATTTGACAAGCTTCTAGAGGATGGGTGGGTGTTGGCATATGACCCTCCGTCTTATTACAACGAGACGGCCAAGAGTCATCCTCGCTATTGCAAGTATCATGCGAGGGTGTCCCACCCTACTCAGCACTGTGAAGATGTTCAAGACTTCATTGAAGCTCTCATTCAGAAAGGGGTTGTGGATACCCAGGGGAATTCTATGACAAGGCTACGCCTCGCAGAAGCCGCCAAGGAGACTCTTCAGCAGGTTCGGCGAGAGAACGAGACTTTTGCCCGGTTGGCCCGCCCAAGCGAGCCTCGACAAAATGAGGAGTTCCCGTTGCTCGCTAAGGACAAGACTGCTCGTGAGAAGCCTAAGGCTCAGAGCCCAGGAGACTGCGCTGTACGACGAAGCCCTGGGGCTCAACTCAAACCGAGCCAGCCAGGTGTTGTCATAAGAGAATGTCCTCGGCCAGTTGATAAAGGAAAGGCCAAGGTCCTGAATCCTCAGGGTGAGGCTCCGGCTGGATCAGCCAACCTACAAAGCCTGGAGAAGCCTCAACCAGCGCAGCCCGTCAAAGGGCCGGCCAAAGCCCCCTTGCAGTCCGGTCGCCTTGAGAAGGTTGCCACTAGCTGCCCGCAGAGCAATGATAAGGGCAAGCGCAAAGTTCTAGAGGTTGAGCCTAAGACTCAGCCTGGAGCTAAGTTAACAAATCCTCAACCTGCGGCAAAGAAAGAGTCAGCGATTCTGCAAAAATCTTTGGGGCTCCACTTCGGCCAGATGGAGTTCCAGGAGTTGCCACCAGAAATAGTTGCTCAGGCGATCAAGGCCACTTTCCAACCCTCCCCTAAGGCAGAGGAGTGGACCCGCATGGGCCCAAGGAAGAGCCGCGAAAGCCAAAGTGCCAGACGGCCAGTGCAACGCGGGAGTCAGAGTGGTGGCGTTAAGCAACCTCGTTCTGCAAAGTCATCTCCTCCTTCTTTCGAAGAGGTCGCTCGCCTTAAGAAGCAAGAAAAGAACCGGAGAAAGAATCTAAAAAGGAGGCTTAAAAAGCAGGCTGAGCAGGTAGTCGCCATGGAGGCCTCCAAACGACTCACTCCAGTGCAACGGTTGCAAAAGCTTATTGACCAACTGGAGGAATACGAGCCACCTTGCCCCACTGGGATGGTCACGTTGGACAAATACATCCCCTGGGAAAAGTTTGGGCATAAGACCCGGCTCCTCAACTGGCTACGGGAGACTCTGCATCGTCTTGAAGACGGTGAGAGGATTCCAACTCCGGAAGAGCTCTTGCTGTTTTGTAAGGACGAAGAGCTTACTATTGAGGCCCTTGAGCAGGCGATGCGGGAGTTGTCATGCAACATGGTGGCCATTCCACCCCCGGACAACATAAATGCTCCTGGCGGAGAAGGCTGTGCACCCATGGCTACATATCAACGCCGATCAGGGAGGAGTCGGCGGGCACGTGGTCGAGGTCGCGGTCGAGGGCGAGAAAGTCCTTTGACCCCCGACCGGGTGATAATGTTCAGAGGAGAAAAATCGGGCCCTATTCCTGTGCCACGAGTACGGGGTGTTCCCTTCATCCCTACATCCTCGGAGAATGTTGATAGAACCCCGGAGAATCGAGGGACGGGCGGCGTCCCTTTTGTAATTCCCTCCTCAGAGAGAGAAGAAGCTCCCACGGATGACTCTCCGTCAACGCCGGCTCCTGAGCAGGCGGGTCCTTCGAACAGTGCCTCGGGAGAAGGTCCCTCGGGTCATGCCGAGCCAGCCGAATCCCAGTCGGCCTCAGATGTGTCTTTGGCACCACTCTTTCAAGAAGCGGCGGAGATGCAAGATGAAGATCAACGCCCGGCTAAAAAGGAGAAGCCCCATGGAGCTCCGAAGACTCTGGAGGAACTTATTCCCCCATTTGACAAGATCCGCGCTAGGGCGGACCGTAAAATCATTCAACATATGAGCCGGTTCCCAACTAGCATTACTGTATGGGAAGCTATCGCCTGGAGCAAGGATCTTCGAGAAGCTCTGGTAAAGGTGCTCCAAGACCCCGAGGCGTATGAGGCTCATGTGGCAGAGTTGCAAGCCCAAGCATATGAGGCTCTGGCAGCCAATATTGTTTTCACAGATAAGGATATGCTACTGGCTTCCCCTTGCCACAATCGTCCCTTATATATGAAAGGGACAATCAACGGCCATGAGGTGAATCGAATCTTGGTCGATGCAGGGGCCGCAGTAAATATCATGTCATTAAAGACGTTCAAATCTCTTTATTTGGCACCTTACTTGCAAAAGGTCAATGCTGTCAAGATTTCGGGGTTTAATCAGGGCTCCGAGGAGGCCCTTGGACGCGTCGAGGTGAAGCTTGTGCTGGGCGACTTCACCACCAAGGCGATATTTTACATCATCAACTCTGACACATCCTACAAGATGTTGTTGGGAAGACCCTGGTTGCATGAAATTGGGTCGTCCCATCAACATTGCACCAATGCCTTAAATATTCAAAAGGGGGAAAGCAGTATACAGTCTTTGCAGACCAGGCTCCCTTTCACCCCAATGAATGCCACCTGGCGGATGCCTCCCTATACTTCGGGGAACCCACTATTTCAATCCCCGATAAAGTCCAAGACAAGGGGAAGCAGAAGGTCGAACCTGAACCAGAAGGAAGCCAACTCTTCACGGTCAATCGTGAGGTGTTAAAGCTCCACCAGTTGAGTCTCAAGCCTGCGTCGAAGCCTATGCAAGCAGAAAGAGGCAAGATTGACTTTGAGGCCAACCTCATCAGTCAAGCTATCAACTGCAGTGTACTTCTGCCCCCAAATTGCATTCAACTTCCCTTTGTTACGGAAGAGCACGGGGTGGAAGAATTGAAGACCTTTGTAGTTTCTTACATACGCAAAGGTCGAAGGAAAGACCGTCACCTGGTTCAGCCAATTGTCTTCTACAGAGGGGACCAAATACCGCCAAGTCCGCCGGAGGACGACTTCGGGTGGGCATCGCCAGCTGACAAGGTGTCAGAGCCTATCCAAGCCATGGCTCATATGCCTGCCCGACTCAAGCACATGTGTATGAAGCAGGGGATTCCACAGCAGCAAACTTCTGCGCAGAAAACATATTTTTCTAATCTCTGGAATCCTCCACATGTCAGGGGGCAACCTCCATTTTCTCACAAAGACACCCGAGGATTGGGCTATGAGCAGGAGCCAGAATTCCGGGTCCATTATGCTATTAATGCCATAGGGCTCTTATCATCCTCTCGTGAGGAGGCCCGAAAGGAGCCTGCGGCTGAAGAACTCTATCAGGAGTCTACAGAAGCCATGGCGTCTCCTCCGTCAGTGTCCGGCGAGGATTCGCAGACAGGAGAAATCTCCTCAACCTCTACTGGCGACTTGGTGATACCAGAGGAGTTTGAGATCTGCGAGATCAGCCCTGATGAAGCTGAAGACTTCGTTGACCTCCAACCAGCTCCACCTGAGCTCGAAGACGGTGGTCAAGCAACTGTTGATGAGTTGGTCGAGGTCAACCTTGGCACTCATGGCGAACATAAGCCCACCTTTGTAAGTGCCCTCCTTAGTGGGGAAGAACGACAGGCATACCAGCAACTCTTGAATGAATTCAGAGACTGCTTTGCCTGGACGTACAAAGAGATGCCGGGCCTTGATCCATCCGTGGCAGAACATGAACTGGCGATACTCCCGACAGCCAAGCCAGTTAAGCAAGCCCAGAGACGCATGCGCCATGAACTGGAGGTGAAGGTGAATGCGGAGGTCGACAAAATGTTAGACGTGGACTTTATAGAGCCATGCAGGTACCCTGTGTGGCTCGCCAATATAGTCCCCGTCAAAAAGAAGAACGGCCAAGTCCGGGTCTGCATCGACTTTCGGGATCTGAATAAAGCCTGTCCAAAGGACGACTTCCCAGTCCCGATCATCGAGACGATGGTGGATATGACTACTGGTCATGAGGCCCTGTCTTTTATGGACGGGTCATCTGGTTACAACCAAATCCGTATGGCTGTCAAAGACAAGGATCATACGGCTTTCAGAACCCCAAAAGGCATCTTCAGCTACAAGAGAATGCCATTTGGCTTGAAAAACGCCGGTGCCACATATCAAAGGGCAATGACCAAAATCTTTAATGAGATGCTGCACAATGTTGTCGAATGTTATGTCGACGACCTGGTCGTTAAGTCCAAAAGGCGAGCTAATCACTTAGCCGACCTACGTCGGGTCTTCGAGCGGCTTCGACAATATCAGCTCAAGATGAATCCGATGAAATGCGCCTTTGGAGTCTCCAGCGGCAAGTTCCTCGGTTTTATCGTCAGATACCGAGGGATAGAGATAGATCCTGACAAAATCAGGGCTATCAATGAGCTCCCTCCACCCAGGAACATAACGGAGCTCAGATCTCTGCAGGGAAGGCTCGCTTATATCAGGCGATTCATCTCTAACCTCTCAGGAAGGTGCATGCCCTTCGGCAAATTGATGAAAAAAGGAGCACCCTTTATCTGGGACGAGAGCTGTCAAAAGGCTTTCGAACAACTCAAGGAGTATCTCTTGACTCCACCAGTCTTAGGGGCACCTGTCAGAGGAAAGCCTCTCATTCTTTACATCGCAGCCATGGAGGCTTCCCTTGGGGCTCTCCTGGCCCAAATTAATGAGGAGGGTAAAGAGCAGCCACTATATTATCTCAGCAGGAAGCTGATCGGCCCCGAGTGTCGGTACTCACCTATGGAGAAAATGTGCCTTGCTTTGGTGTTCGCTGTCAAAAAGTTACGGCACTATCTGTTAGCGCACCGAGTGGAGCTCATCTCTAAATGGGACCCGCTCAAGTACCTACTCAGTCAACCTGTCCTCTCTGGAAGGTTAGGGAAATGGGCTCTTATCTTGATGGAGTTCGACATTACATTCGTCCCACGCAAGGCGATCAAGGGACAAGGGATGGCTGATTTTCTTGCTGCACACCCTGTGCCGGCGGAGTCGTTCCTCAACTTCGACCTACCAGACGAGGAGAGCTGATGCAACCACCTGATGCTGAAGAGGGTGCAGATGTCTCACTCCATCCTGAACAAGAGGTGTTGTCTCTCGGCACACCATGTTGGGAGTTGTATTTTGACGGTGCATCTAGGACCGTTAAGAAGACAGGCGGCCTCGTAAGCTCTGTAACCGGCGCCGGCATAGTCTTCGTATCCCCTCAAGGGGGTATACTTCATCATTCCTGCGCTCTCATGAAGTCATTGACTAATAATGAGGCGGAATATGAAGCATTAATCATTGGGCTACAGCTAGCGCTGGAAATGGAGCTCAAATGTATTAGAGTGTACGGGGATTCTCAGCTCATTGTCCGTCAAGTCCTCGGTGATTATGATGTGCGGAAAAAGGAGTTGATCCCTTACTTTGAGGCCGTTATGAGGCTTAAAGAAAAGTTCTATCTCTTTGAGATAAGCCATGTGCCGAGGAGTAGTAATTCTCAGGCAGATGCGTTGGCAAAGTTAGCAGCCGCGTTGAAGCTTCCACCTGACGGTGAATTGAATATTACAGTCAGGCACAGAAGGCTCATGCCCAGCATGCTTGATGAAGAATCGGGCCTCACCATTTATGAGGTTCACCACCTCGAAGAGGGAAATGATCCAGAGGAAGAAGATTGGCGCGAGCCAATTATACAAATCAAGAACGGGCAGTTTCCTCCGGAACGAGCTCGAAGGGTGCAGTTGCTTAGAAGGGCTGCGTCATATCGGTTGCTTGATGGTATTCTCTTCAGGCTCGCCCAGGAAAAGGACCACCCGGTGCTCTTGCGATGTCTCTCACTTAAGGAAGCCAGGACCGTCATGCGGGAGGTCCACTCTGGGTTGTGCGGGGCTCACCAGGCCGGGACGAAGATGAAGATGAATATCAAACTTAAGGGCTTCTATTGGCCTACTATGTACGAGGACTGTAACCAATACGCTCGCACCTGTCACCAGTGCCAAGCTTTTGGGCCAATCCCTCGGAGGCCTCCAAGCTCTTTACACCCAACGGCTCCTACATGGCCGTTTGCAGAATGGGGCATGGATATAGTGGGACCATTCCCTCCATCCTCTCAAGGGCATAAATTTATTCTAGCAGCCACAGATTATTTTTCTCGCTGGGCTGAGGCTATTCCTCTGCGAGAGGTTACAGGTGAGGCAGTGGCTCGCTTCGTAAGATATCATATTATATACAGATTCGGAGTCCCTAGCCGAATTATTTCAGACAATGGGACGCCCTTCAGAAACAAGACAGTGTATGCACTGGCGGCCAAATTCCACATTGATTGGAGAACCTCCTCGGTTTATAACCCTCAGGCTAATGGTTTAGCGGAGGCTTTCAACAAAACACTTTGCAAGTTGATGGCAAAGATTATAAATGGCCGAAAAAGGGATTGGAGCGAAAAGTCCACGAAGCCCTCTGGGCCTATCGGACTGTTTATAAAACCCCTACGGGGTGTTCCCCATTTTCACTGGTGTACGGGGCTGAGGCAATCACCCCTGTAGAGATTGAACTGGCTTCATATCGAGTGGCAGTTCAGGCAGGCCTACCCGGCCAGGAGCAGTCTGAAGCCGAAAGGAGGCTGGAGGAATTATCCTCTTTAGAAGGCAAAAGACTTCAAGCCTATCAGCATTTGCAGATCTACCAAGCTCGCATGGCGCGTGCTTACGACAAGTTAGTCAAGCACCGGGCATTCAAGAAAGGCGACTTGGTCATGCTTAAAGAAAAAGAAGTCATTGCCGGCAAGCCAAGCGGGAAACTCCAACCCAATTGGCGGGGGCCTTACATCATCCAGAAGGTCTTCGAAGGCGGGGCTTACACGGTGGTGGACCACAAAGGCAACAGCCCGTTCCCTCCTCTCAATGGCAAGCACATAAAGCTCTACCATGCGCCACCGCAAGAGTTTCCACAGCAGTCCTCACAGGACAGTACCTCTCGTCAGTGAAGGTTCAAAAAAAAAAGGGGTTAAAAATACTGATACCCCGGCGGACTCAGTCAGCCTTCAATGGTTGGCTGAGGGTAAAAAGGCCACATGCTCGGTCGAGGTGAAAACCCGAAAGGGCGCCTCGGGCAAAAATGGGCAACCCCTCGGTGTGAAAACCCGAAAGGGCACACTGGAAAAAGCTAAAGGGAGCCAACCTCGGCGAAAACCCGAAAGGGGGGTGAGGTTGGTAATGTGAAAGAAATTTTTTTTCCTCTCTCTGTCTATTCTATGGGGGGCTCTAAGTCAATGACTCCACCCCATCTCCACCAAAACATCATATTGATGTCATTCTATGACACCTAGTCCTACCAACATGTTGAGGTTGTCATATTTTGTCCCATCGGACATGGCCTCAGTATGCTCTCTCGAGCTGCCAACCGATGTCGCCTTTTGACTCCTTTTTGTCCCATCGGGCATGGCCTCAGTATGCTCTCTCGAGCTGCCAACCGACGTCGTCTTTTGACTCCCTTTTGTCCCATCGGACATGGCCTCAGTATGCTCTCTCGAGCTGCCAACCGATGTCGCTTTTGACTCCTTTTGTCCCATCGGGCATGGCCTCAGTATGCTCTCTCGAGCTGCCAACCGATGTCGTCTTTTGACTCCCTTTTGTCCCATCGGACATGGCCTCAGTATGCTCTCTCGAGCTGCCAACCGATGTCGCTTTTGACTCCTTTTTGTCCCATCGGGCATGGCCTCAGTATGCTCTCTCGAGCTGCCAACCGATGTCGTCTTTTGACTCCCTTTTGTCCCATCGGACATGGCCTCAGTATGCTCTCTCGAGCTGTCAACCGATGTCGTCTTTTGACTCCCTTTTGTCCCATCGGACATGGCCTCAGTATGCTCTCTCGAGCTGCCAACCGATGTCGCCTTTTGACTCCTTTTTGTCCCATCGGGCATGGCCTCAGTGTGCTCTCACGAGCTGCCAACCGATGTCGTCTTTTGACTCTTCTTTGTCTCACCGGGTTTGGCCTCAGTATGCCCTCTCGGGCTACCAACCCATTTCACCTTTCGGCTCGTAGATTTGACTCATTCGACCCACCTGGGCTGTCAAATCTACCCATTTGTCCCACTTGTGTGGCATATACGTCCCTACGGGAATGCCACTTTCTCCTCGCCCCATGGGCGTTATAGGGTCAAAAAAAAAATGGGGTTAAAAATATTGAGGCCCCAGCGGACTTGATTGTTTCTGTTAGAGGGAACAATCAAGGGTAAAAAGGCTTTAACCTAGCTAGGGTGAAAACCCGAAAGGGCGCCCTAGGCAAAAATGGGTACCCCTCAGTGTGAAAACCCGCAAGGGCGCACTGGAAAAAGCTAAAGGGGGCTGGTCCTGGCGAAAACCCGAAAGGGCGGTAGGACCGGTAAAGTGAAAAAAAAATAATAATAAAAAAAGAGGTGAAGACATACATACAGAAGGAGGGGAGCAAAATCAGCTATGCTAAAGCTCTGTCTTTCATTTGCCAATGTCAATAATGGAGCCCGAGACAAGCCCTCGGGGAAGATATACATGGCTGGGGTCTGAATGCAGCCCGCACAAAAAAAAAAGAGAGGAACAAGAAGCCATTAAAGCCCGAGATCAGTCCGCAGGCCGGCAAGGAGAGTCTCCTGCTGTGTCAACGCCTCCCTGACTCCTCCGAGCTCGTGCTGGAACTCCTCTTCCTTCACTCTCAGGAGGTCTTGAGCATCCCGGGCCTCTCGGAGCCGTCGCTGCAGAGCCTCCAACTCCTGCTCCAGCCCGTCCACGTGCGAAGAAGCCACCCGAGACTGCTCCTGAGCTGCCGTCGCTTGCATGGATAGGTGTTCTTGTCTGCTGCGAAGTTCAGATGCTGTCTCCTCTGCCTGCTGAATCAGAGCCTGTAGCTGTAGCCGTCTCGCCTCAGTAGCGTGGCGGCGGGCAAACTCAGCCCATGCATGCTCTAGCCGGGGCATCCACGTATCTCGGGAAAATCCAAATGCGTGATATCCTCGGGTGGAGTTGGCTAAATGCTCCCTCATGACCTCAACTGAGGGAAGCGGGGTCGTCTGTAAGAGGAGTTCGAGGTTTTCAATCAGCCCCGCTTCTAAAGCACTGCCTTGGGGAGCCACCAGAAGCTGAGGTCCTTCTGGCCAGTCTATGCCCAAAGCTGGGAAATCTGCTGGCAAAGATGAGGTATCCTCCCCAGCACCTGAAAAGACAGTTAAGAGGGAACAATGCATTAGCCTCCAAAAAAAAAAAGAGGAACAATGAATGGCCCCTCAGGAAGGCCAAGCAAATAGCTAACCTGAGGAAACCTCCGGGGCCGTGTCTGAGACGACCTCTGGTGTAGCATGATCATTAGAGGTCAGCATACTCCCTGCCCCCAGAGGCGGATCGCCGGTCACAGGCATGGACGACCCTGCCTCCTGCGAAGGCACAACTGAGTCCTCAGAAGCCGCCTCAAGGCTCTCCTCCCCCACTGAGGAAGTCAGTGCAGCATCACCTGTATCTGTGTGGCATAAGGGGCAGAAAGGTCATCAATAAGACACCAACATGAAAATACACAGGGAGGCTGAAGCTTCAATGCTGATTATACCTGACAATAGAGGTGTCGCGTCATCTGGCCTCACTGTCTGATCACCCTCCTGGACCGTGGCCGGCGAACTCTCTTGTAAGGGAACCGTCTCCGGAGCAAGCAGGGGAGTGGATGCAACCACAGAAGTGCCAGCTGCTATTTAGGCAAAAGTGTGGTTAGCTCTATGACTGAGTCTAACCAAACAAAAGGCAAATACGAGGCAGACCGAAGACACACCAGTAATGTCTCTGCCTGTGTCCTCGGCCCGTCCACCAGTGGAAGATAGCAGGCTTGGAGCGAAATCAGGAACCCCAGCATGGTAAACCCCGGCGGCTGAGACTGGGACGCTTGGGGCCCCAATAGAAACTTCTGGGTCAACATCATAGGCCGGAAGCTCAGGGCCAGCCCCAGAGGAGGAGATCAACTTAGCCAGCTCGGCTGTGGAGTTGGCTAACTCAGTGGCTGCACAGAAAGACTGTCAGAGGTTGCAGTGACAAAAGTAATTGTCAACTCCAAAGAGGGTCAATTGAGTTTCTTGGTATACCAGAAACAATGCCCAGGTCGCCTCCCTCAGAGGAGCTCAAGGACGAAAGGGAAGGAGCTGTCTCTGTCTCAGAACCAGTGCTGGAGCTGCTATTACTCAAAGAGGTGCTGGAATCCGAAGATGTGTCAGTCCCTTCTTTCTCTCTGGGAGCATAATGCTCCCTCTGAGGCTCTGTGTAAAAGAGAAAACAGAGTCAGTTAAAAAAAATAATAACCTCGCTTGATTCAATGAGTAAACAAGGAGGAACTATGAATTTCAAATTCACCTGGAATGGGAGAAGGTCTGCTCTCTCCAGTCTGGCCAGCCATACCAGCAGAAGGACAATCCCCTAAGGGGTGGTCCAAGTCCTCCAGCTCCAATGTCAGGTCCTCTGGGACATCTGCATCTGGTATAATTGGCGGAGTCTTATTCGCAGGCCCTGGCGAAAACTGCCCTAGTAGTCTCATCTCTGGGGGAGCTACACACAAGACACTCTTTCAGTAAAACAGAGGCACAATTACAAAACTATACATAAAGGGGTTCATAGTTTCCAACTCACTCAAAGGAGCTCCGTCCCTGGCAGGGGTGGTATCCACCCGAAGGCGTGATGAAGGCTGAATCTCAGCTCCTAAGCCCCCACTATGCCGCCGTTTCGCCGCCGGACTATTATCCACGGGAGGGTGAGCGGGGAGAACATCCTCTGAAGGTGGAGCGTCGGCAACCTCAGCAATTCCTACAATGGAAATATGGCAATCAGCAGTTGACAGCTCCAGAACATTTATATCTTATTATAATGATAATAAATGCAGACGGAGAATCAGAAGGTTCATACCTACCGCCCCTGCATCAAGACTAGGGCGGGTAATCAGCTGATTCGGGTCAATCCGGAGAGCTCTAGCGGCCTGCTCCACGGCGCCCTTCAGTGCCTGAGGTGTAGAAGCCACCTCCAAAGCCGGAATATGGGCTAGCAAGCCTGCACAGCCCACGGCATTGATCACATGGGCCTTCCAGAAAGCGAAGGCCGTGCCCACCAGTGCTCCCTCCGGGATGGACTCCGACAGCTGGGAGTCGTGGGTCAGACCACAGGAGGCCCTCAAGTCTCCCCACCAGGAGTAGCTCGGAGTAGAGCCAGAAGCGCCTTTGCGGCGCGAACTCAAAGTAGAGGCCTCCTCAGACGTCGACCTCAGGGGCCGCAACGCCCCCGTATACTGACTCCTGTCAATGGGCAATGAATGCCCCTGCTCCCGCCATCGGCTCTCGATGTCTCGGACCACTGCAGCCAAGCTGGAAAAATGAGCCCGGACGAAGCCGGGATCAAGGAAAAGAGGAGGCAGGTCCTCCCTCTTCAGGCGCTTCTCCTCTGCTGCCCTGATAGTGTCTGCCCGCTCTCTGAAGATGTTGCTGGCTTTAAACCACCAGCGGGCATAGTGAATGTCAAAATGTCCCACCCGGGCCTGGGCCGGAAGAGGGATATGCTCCCTCACGCCGCGGTAAAGAAAGTCCTGCCAGCATGCGGCAACCAAATGCACGTCCTTCTGCTTGTATTGCCTCGATGTCAGAGGTAAATCAACATTGGGTGGAACCGCCTGGTCATAGCCAAAGTTGCGGGCGAATCTGTGCGGGTAGTACGGCTCCAGAACCACTGTGTAAGAGCGCCGGTAAATCAGCACGCTAGGTCGTATACACACGACCCACTCCCCAAAGGCATGTGGGGAAACAATGCCCTTTGAGGACACTTTGCAGACCACTGAGTCTCCATGTCCCTCCAGATACGGGCGATAAGAACGGGAGCTGTGGTCAAACTCCAAGCTCTCTCCCCTCCTCGTATGAAGGAAGGAAAGTGCTCGCCGGGCACCTGCAAGCTGTGTCACGATGTCCTGATCCTGGTGACCAGCAAAAGCAAAGATAAGCGGAGCCTTTATATTCGGAATGGAGGACCGCTGGGACAGCTCTGGAAGAAGTAGTCCTGCCCAAGCACTCAAATAATGAGTGGGCAGCAAAAGCTTCTTATCTCGCGGGCTGGCATGCGAACTCAAGGCACCCAAGCAGTGGTAGATGTTCGCCAAGGCAGCAGGGGCAAGGGCCAGCCGACGTCCACATGCAAGCAGGCACGCAGGATAGATCACCTCGACCCGGAGCAGCTCCTCTTCCCCATGTGGGAAGACAAAGGTAGACAGCCAATAAGCTAAATATGCAGCCAAGTACGTCAGTGTAGGTAGCTTCCTGGAATTCCAACCTTGTGCTGGAGCTGGCAAGTGCCGAGGGTTGGATGCAAACTTTATGAGGACCTCTTTACATTGGTCCCAAGTGGCGCCGAACGAAGGGAATTCCTCGTAGAAACAGTACGGCCCGCTGTAGAAGTACATAATCCAGGCGTTAAGTGTAACCCTGGGTGTCCTGGCAGTCTTCTCCTTGCCCACCAGGGCCAAATCTCTCCAAGTCTTCATCAGATAACGGAGGCAGTAAGGTAAAAGATAGTGGCCCGCCCCATCTGAACTGTAAAGGTGGGCGTCATCGAGGCATAGCTCCTCGTAAGCCTGTCCGCTGATCGGCAGGCCCGAAATCCGGTGAAAAGACCACAAATCCAGAGAAGTCTCTCCCTCAGCGGTGACCAGTGTGTTCCAGCGCCTATTCCACCTCTCCACCACAGCCTGGAGCAATCCTGCGTGACAAGGGTATGAATACAAAGCTGCAGTAACCGCGTGACGAATCCCGGCTCTATCCAGAGTGTCACCGTGCACAGTCAATATCCCCCAGAGCCACTCACCTGCACCTCTGTGGAAACAATGGGAGGGGACGACGGACCAACTCCCGTACCAGCTAGGAACCCTCAGTGAAAGGATTCCTTCCAACATGCAAAGATGGTCATAGCCGTCATGGGCAAAACGACTTTCGGAGGGGCCAGATATAGCCCGTCAATCACTACATCGACGGCCTTATGATGCCCCGCCAAGTGCCACACTGCAGGGGAAGAAGGTGTCGACCTGACCACAGCAGCATCCAGGTCCTGGTAGAATCCGAGCCATTTACTGTCGGGAAACTGGGGCTGCCGCGTAAATCCCCCGGGAAAGCTGGCATATGAATATGTGCAGGTACCTCTCATGCTGTCCCTGCCAGCTAAAATAGCCCCTTCCAGTCGTCGCCGCTGCTCTGGGAGAGAAGGGTCGTCACCATCAAGCCCCGGTGGAATGTAGCTCTGCACGAAGGCAATCAGATGCCGGTCCACCGGGTAGTGGGATGAGTATCCCCCAGAACGGTCGTATGCATAAAGTCCGCCTCGGTAGCTGATCCGAGAAGCCTCGACTAAGCCCTCGCCGACAGGGATATCCTCCGTTGGGCCTTCAGCGATCCAGGATGTGCCTTGATCAAGTGCGTCGGAACTGTCAGAGACGACGCGGCGAGGAGGCAAAGGTGGCATGGACTTGTCAGTCCGTTGCACGTAATGCTCATTATGGCCAGCCGCCCTCGACCCCCGTGCGGCAGCACGACTCCTGCTTGGACGAGCCATGTCTGTGGAGTTTCAAAAAAAAAATGCATTAGAGATCATGCTGAAAAAATATCTCGATGCAGGAGCTATGCTCCAAGCCCAAGTCCCTCAGCGGACGTGTTACAACATTTATGTAAGTGCACGGGCCATCCGCCCCTGCCTCCGGCTGTCTCGGATGTCCCGTGGGGGGCACTTGTTGTAACCAGAAAATAAATGTATATATACGTTTATATATGTACGCATGTGTGCGTCAAAAGCCCATGCTTACGGTGTTGGCTCAGTCCAACCCGTTCTATCCCGCGGAAGCGAGGAGAACCCGCGATAAACCCACGGAGACTATTATAGTCATGTGGTTCCGGGTTTTAATCAATCAACCCAAGCCC
This sequence comes from Amorphophallus konjac, assembly GCA_022559845.1. Classification (NCBI taxonomy): domain Eukaryota; kingdom Viridiplantae; phylum Streptophyta; class Magnoliopsida; order Alismatales; family Araceae; genus Amorphophallus; species Amorphophallus konjac. The sequence goes on from CM040118.1 coordinate 411,174,454, forward strand.
TAAGGGTGTGAAGACGTGCTATGCACATTGTTTTGGTACCTCGACGGCGTGTATCACGTCTCGTAGGATCGAAAACTCCTTCCCCGACGGACGAGCGAGGCGCGGAAGACAACGAACAAGGCGTGGAGAAGGCTTTTCCTCTCCCACGTGGAGTCAAGTGCGGAAACGTCGCTGTCGGAGCCGTACGGAGAATTTTAAAAGAAGCGAAGGGGACTGCCCGGGGAGGGGGGAACCCGCCCGGGGTATAAGGCCCCCGGGCGGGTCTCCCCGTGGCTGCGCGCGGGCTGGCAGACCCGCCCGGGTCTGCCCACCCCGGACGGGTCCGCCCGGGACCGCGCGCCCCGGCGGTCGCCCGGGACGCGCGCCCCCGGGCGGGTCCGCCGGGGTGCTGCGCCCCCGGGCGGGTCCGCCCGGGGTGTTGCGCCCCCGGGCCGGTCCGCCCGGGGTGCTGCGCATCCGGTTTAGTCTATTAACTGCCCGTTTTCCAAAAAAATTTGATTTTTGGAGGGAAAGGAACCCGCCCGGGGTCGCCTTGACCCGCCCGGGTCCCACTTCCCCCGGGCCGGTTCCCTACTTTCTATAAATAGACCCTATGGGTCCCATTGAAGGAGGACACAGGGGAAAGAAAGAGGAGGAAAGGTGGACTTGCCTAGACCTCAAGTTCAAGTGGTTCGTTGTTTTCGGTCCGAGTGGGGTAAGTCCCCGGGCCTTGTGTATATGCCCCTACGGGGTATATTTACAATTATGCCCGTCAACGGGCCGTGTTCGTAATGCGTTGTACAACAGAGTGACGGACTTATGCAATTATGTCATTATGTCATCATGTCATTACGATGACAAATTGTAAAAATGTCCTCCTCAAGGTCTTGAAAGGCCTAAGTCTTGTAAATTGCAGTTTTACCTTGCGACTTTTGTAATTAGGGGTATGCCCCTACTTCCCGCCATGATGCGGATGTATGTACTGTCGATAATTCGTCGACACCCTCTGTACTCATGCAAAATTATAAGAGCACCTTATTATGCCCGGCACATTTCGTTAATGCAATATTGCATATAAACCCCGACTCTCTAAGAGCGTGCATACCTCCCCTACTTCCAAGCAATTGAACCCATGAGTGTCTTCTCTAGAACCTCTCGTTGTCGGCTTGGTCTGGGAGTGCTGTTGGCTCAGTCCAGCGCTCGAGGGTCATCTTAAACCTAGGCCTAGGGTTTGGTAAAGTTACCGAAATACCCCTGCGACCTAAGAAGTGATCTAATGGCCTCCCAAACATTCTGAAAAGGGCCTCAGAGCCTTAGAAGTCAGTAACCCGGCTTTATGTCTACCCTAGCCCAGAAACTCCTAAATCCCTCTGGTCTGGTTATTTACTAAAATACCCATAGGTCTAAGACGGCCACTTAAACCCCAGTGGCCCACTTCAGCGTGCTCAGTCAGGGTCCCCGTCAGCTCCCCCGTCCTGTTTTAAGCAAACCTACTCTATTGGTTGGAGCCTCGAGAAAGAACTTTAAGCCTTCATGTTGTCATTTAATCAAGGGTGTTCGGACATTAAGCCGATGTAAATCAACGCCGACTCCGGTCGGCGGGGAGAGGTCCAGCACTCGAACCTATATCGTCTGATACGACGCGCACCCACGGAACCCTCTCTATGCAGAGGAGTGTTTCTTTTCATAAAGAACGAAAATCTACCTTTTATCTACGATAAAAGTCGATTTTAGATTTTTTCCGTGTCTCACAGTGTGCTAATGCACTTTGCGTGCATGCATAATCATGGTATTCTTGGCTTGCCTTGCTTCACCTCATCATGTGGGCGAGCAAGCTGAGCATCATGATAACAAATGAATCACTATTATATCCCGACTCGATAGTCATATAACACTATCTTTAACTTTTATTTTTTTTTGGAAGTGGGTTCCTCTTCATTTTGGCTTGTCAATTTGCTATTTCAAAAAGGTCACAATAAGGCAACTTTTGCCAACTTAGGTTAGGAATTTGAATCATGTTTTTGTTCAATTAAAGGTGTAAAATCTTGTTCTTTGAGATCAAAGAGTTTGATCTTTAGGAGAATTTTCTACCTTTTGATACTCTTGATTTCTATTAGCCCTATACAAGAGCATTCATAGATTATGACTTTCATTTATAAGAATATTCATATGAATTCTTCCCCCATTAAGAGCATTCATCTCTTGGTCTCTCTTAGGATTTCGGAGGCTGTCTTGGCTTTCATCCCCTTCATCTCTCTCTCTCTCTCTCTCTCTCTCTCTATATATATATATATATATATATATCTTCTCCTCCTTTCTAACCAACCTCATGCAGGTGGGAGGCTTGTGCCAATTGGTATCAATGTAAGTTAATCTACCATTCCATCATCATCATGACATCAAGGCAATGGAGGACTTGTTGCCTATGGACCTATGATCTACCATGGGAACGAGCCCTGAGAGACTTGGATATGGAGGAGCTTACTATGGACCTATGATCTACCATGGGAACGAGACCTGAGAGACCTGGATATGGAGGAGGTGTGAAGTAAGCTGAGATCATAATTAGTCAAGGCGCCCGCCTAGGCCCCGCTTAAGCGGCGCCTAGGCGGGAAGGTGGTTTTTCCCCAATAAGGCGAGCCCACGCCTTATTGGCGCCAGAAAGACGGGCCAAGGCGCCGCTTTGGCGGCCTAGGCGCCCCCTTCTGTCTTCATTATTTAATTAAATATTTTAAATTTTAATTTGAATTTTGTATGTCTTATTTTTTTTTTGCAGTGGTCATCTATGGTGCTTCCCTAGTTATGTGTTTGTTTACTTTATTATTGATTGTATGTGATAATGGGAGATGTCTTTTTCTTTTGGTATCTGCTTTATATTATATGTATGTTGTTCCAAGTATGATTTGCATATTTTTGGAAGAAATTGGCAAACATCAGGTTAGTATTTTATTCATTCTGAAAGTCTAATTTTTATAATGATAACACCCAGATTACAATACAAAGAGAGAGTTCACACCTTTTTATACAAGGAGATTAGGGCGCCAGAAGTCGATCCCCGCGATTTGACCGTGCAGGTTGATCCGCGTGCGAGGGCGCACATTTGAGAGTTCGGACTCCACACTCTAACACTTAGCACCTAAGCGCCGCTTAGGCAGGCGCCTAAGTGCTTAGGCACTCGAGGACCCCAAGTTCGCCTTGGTCGCCTTGACAACTATGGCTGAGATGCTACAATAGCAAGTTGCTCTAATATGAGGATCATGCTTGGAGTCATGAGTTGTATCCTAGTTTGAGAATTCTGCATTTGTAACCTTGCTCTGGATTGAGAGCAATGTGGATGGAAGGAGCGTCGTTCCTTGGAATACATCAATGTGGATGGTGGTGTCTGGAGGCAGGAGTGCTCCCAGGGGAGCTTCTACACGTCCGGATCGAGTGGTTGAGGTGTTGCCTATGGGTGGCATCGGTGGACGGATGGGCCGACGTAGAGAAGATTAAGGTCCTTCTAGTGGGGAACATAGGCGGCCACTGGGAGGTACGACGGGTGTTGACCAAGGATGGCAAACTCGGTTTCGGTCTCGGTTTCGCCCGGGTCCGAAACCGAGTTGACTCGGTTTCGGTTTCGGTTTCGGCCGAAACCGGCCGAAACCCATATAAAAGGTCAAAAAAATTAAATTAATTCTAAAAAATATGATAAAAAATCATAAAAAATATTAATAATCACTTAAAATCACAAAAATCATTACACATGCATTTGACTGAATAAGTTAGTGCAATAACTTTGAAGTAGACAACTACAAAAATTGAACTTCAAACATTGAACATGTGAAAGTTAAAGTAATATTCCATTGTACATTAATACAAGCAGTACAAAATTAGACAAAATAGATAAAATAATTGTTACAAAAATTCATTGATTCTTACCTAATATGGATAATAATTATTAGAAGAACCTTCTCCCTCATCGTCTGGCCCTTGATGTTGATACCCATAACCATGTTGCATGTATGGTCTATATTCACTATAACCAAACAATGAGGTAGCCAAGTCCTGCATCCCTCTTTGGATCCCTCTTGGAGTGTTTGGTTGGCTTGAGCCGAATCCAGTATCAGCATAAGAATCTTGAGGAAGAGAAGAGGAACTGGCCGGATGGAAGTTGAATGATGGTTCATAACCCCACGACCGATAAATCGCTGCCTCCTGTTGGCCACCTCCATAACCTGATGGATGCCCATATTGACTCTGTGACTCATGTCCTCCCTCACCCTGACTGTATCCTCTGCCTGTGTCTGCGTGGAAGGAGGAAGGACCACCAGCATCCCCACCGCCAGTAGTAGCACCTGTAGCACCTGGCACATACGAAAATATATAATTTATCTCCTACCAAAACCTTTTCTGATTCGAACTGATAATAAGAATTTAAGTTACTTTCCAAAATAAAAAATCAAAGGATCACGAAACCTGCAGTCTCCAGTCGCCTTTTGGCCTTTGGGGATGCTTTTTCCTGTGCCGGTGTGCTTTCTTCTTGCACCCTTGACATGAATCCTGTTCCCCTTGGCGTGTGCCTCAAATAAATCTGCTTTAACTGTTCAATTGCCGGGTCCTCTCGAGCAGCAATATTTGTTCTCTCAGTTTGCCCATGCACTGATGTACTTCTTCTTAAGGATGTAGGTGCCTTGCCCATTCTAGGAGTGACTGGCCTGCTATCTGAGTCGGAGTGTCTAGCTGGCTGAAAATCATGTTGCTCCTCAGTGTCCTCAACAACCCTAGACATGTGGGCATGAGTATCTCTGGCCCTCTTTGATTTTCTTCTTAATTCGGGATCCCTTTGCTCATCTTCATCTAGTATGCCCTCTGCCCATCTTCTATCATCATCATCAAAAACGGGCTCATCAACCTGCTCTCGTGTCTCCACCCAAGACTGCAACGGATTCTCATCATCAAATAAGGCATCCACATCAATTTCTGCGGCGGCATCCCCGGCGGCGCGTTTGTCTCGCAGCTGTTGTCTCAACCTCATATTCTTTATTCTCAACCTCATATTGTAGTGGCAGTACACTAATTTCTCTAACCGTTCAGCCTTTAGCCGATTGCGAACCTTTGAGTGTATAAGGCTAAACGTGCTCCAATTTCTTTCACATTGACTTGCTGATGTTGTTTGACTGAGCACCCTAATTGCAATGAAAGCCAATGCATTGCTACCCATATCTCGGTTGTTAACCATTATCCACCAGTCAGCTGTTCCACCAACCATAAAAAAATGTATTTTAGTTGTAAAAATATATATTCATCAGGTTAAGAAATCCAAAAAATAAAATATACCTGGGCTCACTCTTCCCACAGCGTATTGCAATTGGGAGTCAGCATATGTCTCAGTCCTCATTCTGTAATGGTTCATCTACAAACATAAAGTAATAGATTAACATAACTACTTAAATAAATTCTATACATGTTATTGACAGTATCAAATAAAGGCGAACCTCTACTTCGGCCTCTAGTCTCTTTTCTGGATTCCTCGATAAACGACCAATGACTTTTAAAGTCCCTTGAAGCACCTCGCCATCAACATGTGCATCGGCACCGTACATAAATCGAGGGTTGAAGAAATAACCTGCATTTGTGTATAATTAACTAAATAAAATTTATAAAATAACATAAAGGCATTACCCCAATTTCAGTACAATTAATCACTCACCAGCTGCATGCAAGTCATGGTGTAATGTGTTGTCCCATCTCTGGTCAATAATTTTCCACCATTTTGCATAATGTCTGGGAAGGGAATGCTGCAACTCCAATTTGGCACGGTCCATGGCCTCGTATAGATAGCCCATATCATTCTTCTCATCGCCATCCACCATTCTTAGGACCTTCACGAGAGGTGTGACTACTTTCAAGTACCGTGACACCCTGTCCCAGAATTTGTTGTCGTCCACGACGTGGCAGACATCCAGATAATCCATCTGTGTATCAACATTGCCCTTGTCGATGTATTCCCGCAGGGCATTGTGGTACATGAAAGCTTTCAGCTCATTCTTGTACCTGTGCAGATAAATGAAAATTGAAGCTGCATCAACTGCTACATATCAGTAAGGATAAAGTATCAAGAATTGAGATCAATCTTATACCTGTGCAAAGACTCCAAAGAAATAAAATTGGAAGCAAATCTGGTTGGGCCTGCACGGATGATATCTCGCCCTCCACTGGCATGCGCCCTGAACATATTTAGTATCCTAGGATGGCCATAGATATACTGTGTGACTTTTTGTGCCTTGTCAATTGTCTTCTTCACATGCTTTTCCTTCCCTATGTCTTCAAGCATCAGATCAAGACAATGTGCTGCACATGGGAGCCAATATAAATGACTGCGCTTTTGCATCAATTTCTTCCCTGCAGCCTTGTAACTGGCTTCATTATCAGTCACCACCTGCACAACATTCTCCTCTCCAATTTGTTCTACCATGCCATCCATCAAATGAAACAAATAATTTGCATTCTTTTCATAATCTGATGCATCAACTGATTTCACAAACACTGTACCGCTGATGCAATAGACCAAAAAGTTTATCATGGACTTTTTCGTGGTACCAGTCCAACCATCACACATGATGGTGCATCCTCTCTCCACCCATATATGCTTGAAGCTTTCAACCCAATCATGGAGCTCCTCAACCTCTCCCTCAAGGCCACGCCCGTATATGTCTCGACGTGAGGGGGCTTGCAAGCCAGGGCCAGCATCTGCTATGGCATCTATCATAGGTTGGAAATATTCACTTGAAGCTGCATGTGCAGGGACACCTGCATGAAAAAACCATTTGCAAATAGATTTAAATGCATGCCCTGCAACTTCTGCTGATTTTTTGACCCCTCTCATTGCTTGCTTGATTTTAGGTTGTGTAGCTTGGGGCCTTCTGTGCAGATAGCTGTCCATGGGACCTGTTCCCTGCGTATGTGGGGCAGCACCAACGTCAGGACGTCGTGCAGCTGTACTCTCATAGGTCCCTGATCCCATGGCTCCCTTCCCTTTCCTTCGAGCGGCTTGTTCACGCTCCCTTGCTTCAGTCAGCTCTGGATCAGAATCCTCAGTGCCTTCCTCATCATCATCCCTTCTAACCCTTCTGCCAGAAATCTCCTCAGCAATTTCAGCCTCATCCTCAGCCCTTTGTTGCACCCTCTCCCTTTTCCCCAGAAGGCATTGGCGCATCTCTTCTCGCACCTCTCGGGGACAGTTGTCACATTGTCTGACCTCTCCTCTTACCCCTGCCAAATGTTGTTTTCCTCTGGTAATTCCGCCATACATTTCCTTACCACAGTAATTGCATTTCACCTTTCTTCTCTTAGCATCTATTAAAGACATGTGGGCCCACCCCGGATCCTCCTGCCCTTGCTCCTCCTGTGTTTGCTGACGTCTAGGCATGATGCTGCATTAAGACAGTGACACACAAAAAGGTATAAGTACAATTAAAAACTTAACCCTTAATTAGCAAGTAACCCTTAATCACCCTTGCAAAAAATCAATTACCAGTATGATCCCACCCCAAAATCTTCAATGTAGTTTAATTGAGCTTCAATTTAGCCTAAGCAAACTGACTTAGACAAAAGCCCCAAATTTTATATACTAATTAACCGTTAATTATCATTTACCCCTTAATCACCTTTTGAAAAAATCAATTGGCAGCATGATCCCACCCCAAAATCTTCAATGAAGCTTAATTGAACTTCAATTTAGCCTAAACAAACCGATTTAGACAAAAGCCCCAATTTTTATGAACTAATTAACCCTTAATTAGCAATTAACCCTTAATCACCCTTCGAATTAATTAACTACCAGCATGCTCCCGCTTCAAATTAGTCAATGAAACTTAATTGCGCCCTAATTGACCCTTACTAAACCTAATTAAAGAAAAGCCCCAAATATAAACTTCTAATTAGGGTTTAATTAGAAGTGTTAAAAATCTAATCATGGTTTTAAATTAACCTACAATACAACATTTAACCTACAACAAAAAAAAATTCAACAACTCAACCAAAAAAACACAAAACATAAAAAACCCTAAATTTACCTCCACAAAATTTACCTCCGCAGTAGCAGTCGGACGGTCGATGTGGACTTGTGGAGTGTGGACAGCCCCCTGCCCCCTAAAGGCCTAAACAAGCACAGCAGCAGCAGCCGGCAGCGCACAGCAGCTCCACACTCCACAGGCAGGGAGGCCCGGCAGCAGCAGCAACAGCCAGCAGCAACAGCCAGCAGCTTCAGGCCTTCAGCAGGCAGGGAGGCAGCAGCAGCACCGACCAAGGCCCACCTCGCAGGCAGCAGGCTCGCACGGGCCGCAGCCGGCCAGCCGCAGCCGCAGCAGGCAGGAGGCAGCAGCTGCAGCACAGCAGCAGCCGCAGCAGTGCAGCACGGCAGCAGCAGCAGAGCGGCGGCAGTAGCAGCACCCGGCAGCAGCAGCACCCGACAGCAGCACAGCACGGCGGGGGGGAGGGTTTCGGCCGAAACCGTTGCAGCAGCGGCGGAACGTCTGCGGAAGTGGGGTTTCGGGAGGGAGGCGAAAGGAATATCACAAGTTTCGGCCGAAACTAACAGGTTTCGGCCGAAACTAACAGGTTTCGGGCCAAAACCGACCGGGCTCGGGCGAAACCAGTATCGGTTTCGCCCGAAACCGATATCTCACTTACGTTTCGGGTTGCTACAGTTATTAGGCCCGTTTTCGTATCGGTTATGGCCGAAACCGATACGTTTCGGCCGAAACGTATCGGTTTCGGCCGAAACCGCCAACCATGGTGTTGACGGCGACCTTCCTTGCTATTGGGTAGGAGGAAGACTCGGTGGAAGTGTTGGGGGAAACATGGTATTTTATTTGGTGGCGGGAGGCGTCCTCCAGCGGTGGGCATTGACTAGGGGAACCTTTCCCAACCCTCAGGTGAGGAGGATTCGTATGATTGGGGAGGGTGTAACCCTCATTATCTGTGACGAAGAAGGCTTATATCCTTCTTAGTCCAGCGCTTCGGGAGGGCAAAAAGAGGCAACTTGCTATTTACTCCGTTGGGATCCCAATCGACGGTGGAGGCAGTCCTTTAATTGTCCAACACGGCAGAGGTACCGGTCGTGGCCACCGTCGACATCGGTGGGGTCCTCTTTGTCATCCGACTGCGGGTCAATCAAGAGTTGCAGGAAGTGCTGTTGCCGTGATTAGGCAACCCGGCACCCGCCGAGAGGAAGATGATGTGTTGTTGTGCAAGGTACGTAGTGAGGTGATAGCAGGCGATTCAAATTTGAATGGCACTGCTCTGCTTCATGGGCCAGGCACCTTTGTTGGGTTGCTAGTGTCTTGGGCTCGTGAGTCAATCATAGGGCCGGATCGCCAATCGGGCCAACCGACTCTCTCATCTAGCCCCAGACTGAGCCTGGGCCCATACCCATTGTCCCGTGACTTACCCGAGTCCGGGAGTCACTAGCTTAACAGGTCCGACAGACCCGGTGACACCCTTCTCCCTCGCTCGATTTCTGGTGACAACAGCATGAATGGCAGTTGACGGCTGGGGGAACCGCTGAGGGATGTCCACCTCTGGCGAGCAAGGAAGAGCTGCACCGGCATCTTGCCGACGATTGTCCGACAGTCACCCAACGTCCGTGTGATGAATGTGCACGGCCCTTTCGATAGCCTGTGAAGCGGCTGACGAGGATAGAGGGAGGCCTACCTCTGATGACCAGCGGTAACTTGAACAAGCACCTTACCGACAAACGACCAGCAACTGTCTAACGACCGATGGACGACGGTTCAAGGCCTCCCCACATGATTATGGAGTGGCCGAATCCTAAAGAGATGGACAAGCTCAGACAGCAGTGTGCATTCACAATCCGATGAAGGCTGCTGCAACAGTGGCTGACGCAAGATGAGAGCAACCTAGCCAAGGGGTCTGGCAGTGTACAAGGGAAGGGAGGAAGTCCGGACCTGAACATCTTGCTGGTGAGGGCCACTTGTACCCACCAGTAGCCTCAAACATTGCGCCATTGTCACCAAAGGTCGAGAGTAGCGAGGGTCTCTTGTAGAGGACACAAAGTGGTCATCGAAGAGAGGTGTCTGACGGCTTTGGGCGACCTTGCAGCCCTCTTTAAAGAATCGGTCTAGGAGCAAGAATTCCTAGCGGGGCTTTCTGGAGGACCTCTTAGCTGGGGATGAGGAAGCGATCCTAGGAGTGGGGCCAAGACAGCAGTATGAGGAAAGCCGGAAGGAGACATGTAGGCTGGGAAAGGAGGAAGTCAAAGATATGGTGACTGAGGTGGAGAGGTGGACTAATGAGTAGGTGAGGGAGCTAGTGGAGAAGGTTGGGTTTCTTCCTCCGGGCTGGAGAAAGACATTAAGGGGCTATTTATGAAAGTCTAAAAGAGGTGGCTGCTTTCCTTGGCTAGGGAGGTTCCTTGGCTAGGGAGGTTAAGGGGTGCAAACCTAGTAGTATGGGTGATAGGGGGGGGGTGCGAAGATCAGGAGAGTGGGGAAGGGGAGAAAAATACCCAGTACCAATGAGGATTGTCTTGTGGAATGTGAAGGGGATAGGGGGAGGGAGAAGATGAGAGCAGTGAGGGGCCTTGTTAAGAGATGGAAGATTGATATTCTTTGTCTTTAAGAAACAAAGTGTGAGGGGGATGGACTAGACATTATAAGGGAGATAGGGGGCACTAGATTATTAAGAGCGGTGGCCTCTCCGGTAGAAGGTAGAGCGGGGGGGGGGGGGGTTATGGTGTTGTGGAATGATTTTGAGGTGGTGGAGTTGGAGGGTCTCAGATAATATTGAACGAGGGGCTATATCCTTCTCTTTTTAGAACATCAAGGATGACTTTGTATGAGACTTTTCAGGGGGTCTATGGACCTCAAAACTGGGAGGACAAGAAAGCATTATGGGTAGATCATGGGATATAGCCCCATGATTGTCTCCCTTGTGGTCGACGACAGTATACGCACCCCCTTCATAGACTGCTTGGATAACTTAGGGCCGCGCCAGTTGGGTTAAAGTTTTCCACTGGACTTCCTTGCTAGAGCATCTTTTTCTTTAACCATGACTAGATCACCCATTTTGAATGCTCTTCCTGTCATGAGCTTGTGTTATTCGGGATTGGTACATTTGAAGGTGTTTGTAATCCTCCATTCTTTTGTCTTCCAAGCTCGACAATTTTTCAATCCTCCTTTCAGTTTCACTTTGATCATGCCCCGATAGTCTAGTATGCACCGCAACACGGTAAGATGCCAATTCAATTTTGACTGGCACCACAACTTTTGCTCCGTAAACAAAGGAGAATGGAGGGCATCCCGTGAGAGTTTTATACACCGTTCTGTATGCTCATAAACCTTCATGTATCTTTTTACCTTAGACTCGCTTGCGGTTGCCAACTATCTTAGCCAGCAACTTACAGAGGGTTGTTGAGAGTTTTGGCCAATCTGTTAGCTTGCGGTTTGTATACTGACGACATTCTCCAATCAATATGGAACTTAGCTGCCAGTTGATATATTGTTTTATTCTTGAAGGGTGTGCCATTGTCTGACATGATCTGACTATGAGTGCCAAATTTGTAAATTATATAATGCTTGACAAATCGGGCAACAATTTCACCCATTACCTCTTGAAGAGAGTTGGCTTCCGCCCAATGTGAGGAGCATCACATGGCTGCCAAAATGAATTTATGACTTTTGGAGGACGGTGGGAATGGTCCTACATTCATGCCCCTTTCTGCAAATGGCCATGTGAGAGTTGTTGGATGCAATTGATTGGGAGGTTTTGTGGGCACTGACCCAAATGCTTGACATTGATGGCATGTACATGCATAGTGATGACAGTTTGCGTACATGGTTGGCCTGTAGAATCCTTTGAGCTTGATATTATTTTTCATCTTGATTCCAGCCTGATTGATGCCACACTGTCCTGAATGAACTTCGTGCATGATTGTTTTGACCTCTGACATTGAAACACATCTCAAGAGGACTGATCTATCTTTTTCATGGACAAGTCTATAAAGGGAACCCTCTCTCAACTTGTATGAGGTTGCTCTGCGTAGCAATTGAACCCTTTGTACCCGATCAGGAGACAATCACCCATTTTTTATTTTAATGATAGGATTTCGTCAATCCTCCTCCTAGGCGGAATTATCCTTAACATTATTAACCTTATAATTGGTGAGACCAGAGTTTTCGTCTAGTATGCTAGGCATCAGCCTTACTGTGTTTGACAATGATGTTTAATTCACCCTCAGGTGGGAGTTTTATAGCCGAAGCTAATTTGGCCAAGGCATCTGCTTAGGAGTTATTGCTCCTAGGAACATGACCTATCTCAAATAGGTAAAATTTTTCTTTTTGCCTCATGACTGCTCCATGATAGGGGATTCATTCTTGTTTCCTGACTTCATAGTCCCTAAGACTTGTCGTTTGATCAGTTGCGAGTCTCTGAAGACCTTAATGCATTTGATGCTCATTTCGAGAGTCATTTGAAGCCCAACTATTAGAGCGTCATATTCCGCCTCGTTGTTTGTTAGCGATTTCATGAGGGCACACGAGTTGAATAGGATACTGTCATGAGGCGTCACAAAGACTTTCCTAGCTCCAGACTTGAAGTTTATAGTGCCATCGACCTTCTTGGCTGGTCGGAAAGCGCCATCAAAGTGCAACTCCCAACATGGCATGTCAACGGTGAGAATGTCATGAGTCTTTTGAGAGTTGTCTTCAAGTTGTCCCTTTGCTTCCTATTGAGGCATGAGTGTTTCATTATCGGGAAGCTCCGTATGAAATGGACAATCCTTCGACACATGATGTGATGTAAGAAACTTGGCCATCCCTAATCCTTTGATTACTTTCCGCGGGACAAAAGTGATGTCGAATTCCATGAGGAGAAGTGTCTATTTTCCCAGCCTTCCTGACAAGACAGGCCGAGTAAGGAGGAATTTCAAGGGATCACACTTTGATATAAACTCCACTCGATGGGCGAGGAGGTAATGCCTTAGCTTCTTCACGGCAAACACCAGAGCCAGACACACCCTCTCCATGGGGGAATATCGAAGCTTTGGATCAACAAGCTTTTTGTTGAGATAATATAAAGGTTGTTCCTTTCCTTCTTCATTTACGTATGCCAATAATGCTCTCAAAGAGCCATCCATTACAACAATATAAAGGATAAGAGGCTTTCCTTCGATAGGTGCTCCCAACACTGGGGGATTGAAGAGATACTCTTTGATTTGTTCAAAGGGGTTCTGGCATTCTTAATCCCATACAAATGGCGCATCCTTTTTCATCAGCTTTCCGAAGGGCATGCACCTTCCAGAGAGTTTAAAATAAATCGCCTGATATAGGTGAGTCTCCCTTGAAGGGATTTGAGCTCCATCATATATTTGGGAGGAGTCAACTCCCGTGTTGCTTTAATTTTTCTGGCTCAATTTATATTCCCCGGTACCTGACCACGAAACTCAAGAATTTTTTGCTTGCGACCCCAAAGACGCACTTCATTGGGTTCATTTTGAGCTTGTACTGTCAGAGCCATTCAAAAATCCGGCTCAGATCTGCCAAGTGGTCCTCATATGTTTTCGTTTTAATGACCAAGTCATCGACATAGCATTCCACGAGATCGTGTAGCATCTCATTGAAAATCTTGGTTACTGCCCTCTAATATGTAGCACTAACATTTTTCAAATCAAAGGGCATTCTTTTGTAGTTGAATATCCCTTTGGGAGACTTAAAAGCCATATGATCTTTGTCCTTGGTTGTCATGGGGATTTGATTGTATCCGGACGACCCATGCATAAAAGACAGACCCCCATGGCCTGTGGTCATGTCCATTATTGTTTCAATGATCGGGACCGGGAAATCATCTTTTGGACATGCTTTGTTCAAATCTCAAAAGTCAATGCATACTCGAACATGACCATTCTTCTTTTTCATTGGGACAATATTCTCGAGCCAAACTGAGTATATGCACGGCTCTATGAAGTCCACATATGATAATTTATCCACTTCTGCGATAACTTGCAGTTCCAAGTCATGGTGCATTCACTCTTGAGCTTGCTTGAATGGCTTGGCCATACGGAGTATGGCCAGGTCATGTTCAACCACAGAGGGCTCCAAGTCGGGTATCTTCTTATAGGTCCAGACAAAGTAATCTTTGAATTCTATCAATAACTGTTGATATGCATGTCTCTCCTCCACACTCAGAAGAGCACTGACAAAGGTCAGCCGATGTTCCCTAGTCTCCCCGAGGTTAATTTCGATCAGCTAGTCTACGGTTGCCTGACCGCCATCTTCAAGTTCCTGTGGGGCTAGTTGAAGATCCACGGAGTCTTCTTCATCGTCAATGTTGGCAATGTAGACATCATAGTATTCAAGATTGTTTTCCTCTTGGTCATGATTTGAGGGACCCTGTAAGTCTTCTTGTTGAAGAAGTAATTGAGACGGGTCTTCTTCAACGGGAGATGGCTGGTCAGAAATTGCTGGAAAAGGTAGCATGAGGATTTCTTCTCCCTCCTCTCCTGAGATGTCAAATTTAGCCTCCATCTCTGCTTGTTTATTAGCAGAGGACAGCAACCCCATGGCATTTACTGCATAATAGACTGGGCAGTCTTCAGCTGAATCATATCCAAGTCCCCTTGTATCCTTTTTAAGAGGAGGTTACCCCCGGACTTGCGAATGTGAAGGGTACTTGAGATGATGGAAGAATTTCCATCGGGCAAGGTTTTGTACCTGCGGGGTTTTATGCTTTATGCACATTTCTTGTATGTACTTTGGCAAGTCGTCCAGTCCTTGGACAATCATGGGAGTATTATCTGCCACAGTCTTTCAATCAAAGTCATCTTCCAGTGGACCTCGGGGAACTATATCTCATTTATAGAAGACAATAGGTTTGTCCTCCCCCTTATTGTTTCTTCTCTTCCTTCAATAGGTGACTATGAAGGTCTTCAATGGCTCTACCTTATATTCCTCCTTGACGAAGGAGGGTTGCATACATGTGGGTGGCAATGAGATACTCTTTGTCGATTGCCCCATTGATGAGATTAGCTTCAAAATTAAACTCCTACCTTTCAGGCCGGGTTTGTTTAGCATTTGCTTGAAAAGCCATTTTGTGCAACTTCGCCTTTTCTTCATTGACCACGAAGAGTTCTTCCCCCTCCTTTTCTTGGACCAGCTTTTGCTTACCCTTATCCTTGATCTTCTTCGGGGTTGCCAAGTTGGGCTCTCCAAAATACAGAGACCCATATGCCAAGTTACATTTATTCGACCGGAAGGGAGCTTGTTCTACAAAGAACGTATGTTGTTCCGCGTCTTTTATGTATTTGATACATTGGTGGAGTGCTGAAGGAACAACCCAATTCTCATGTAACCAGGGTCTTCCTAAGAGGACTTTGCATGAGGTGTCGGCATCTATGATGTAAAGTGACACCTTCGTTACAAAATCGCCCATAACGAGCTCCACATGAACTCAACCCAGAGTATTTTTTGTGTTCTGATTGAACCCTGAGATCTTAACATCATTCACTTTCTGTAAATATGACATTAGGTACAAAGACCTGAAAGTCTTCAAAGGCATAATGTTGACAGCCGTATCGACATTAACCATAATTCGATTAATTTTGTGGCCGTTGATCTTCTCCTACATATAAAAGGGCGATTATGGCAAGAAGAAGATAGCAACCTTCTCTGAAAATGTGACATTAGCTGCAAACGTCTCATAGGCTTGAGTTTGCAGCTCAACCACATGATCTTCATTTGCTTCTAGCTCCTGGAGTATTTTTACAAGAGTCTCCCTCAATTCTTTGCTCCATAAGATGGCATACCAAACAACAATAGTTGTAGGGTATTGCTTCATACGTTGGATAATCTTGCGCTCTACTCTGGCATGAGCTTTTTCGAGAGGAGGGAGTATCTCGGCTGAGACTCTTGGCAGTGCATTTGACTTTTCTTTTTCAGGACGTTGCTCTGCCTCTTCTGATTCCTTTGCCCCTTCTTGGAACATCGGGGCCAGGGATGATTCTTCTTCTGGTGGTGGTGGTACATCAGGTTGGTCCTTGCCAGAAGAGCTAGTTTGCTCAACAGGCTCGTTTGGCTCCATCGGGTTTGTAGATTCTTCTCTTTGCTTAGGAGGATTGGACTTGAAGCTACCACCTCGTATCTCCACCTCAGGGATTTGGTCAGGTTCTTCCCCTCAGAATGCTATGGCTCTGTCATGACTGGTGACACTGACACCCCTACTAGGGGTGTCAACGGATCGGATTTGAGTCGGATCCTCAATGATCCGAATTCAGATTTGATAACATAAGATTCAAACTCGATCCGGATCCAAAACAAAATAACATTTCGAATTCGGATCTAACCCAAATTCACGTTCAAATATTCAGATCCGGATTTGACCTGAAACCCTATTATACATTTAATAGGTAGTGGGATAGGAAGATCAGATTTGTAGTTTCGTCTGCAGTCTTGTGAGAAGATATGAGAAGATATACTTGAGTCTTTCGAAGAGATAGAAAGATTCAAATTTCAAATAATGTTTCAATTTCCCACAATTTACGTGCATGTCTAGTGAAGAGAGAGAAAGGAGAGAGAAGAAAAACAGGGGGGAGAGACAAAACTCAGACGAGAACTCAAGTCCCAAGGTCTTCACGTGACAAGGGGGAGAGAGAGGCAGAGAGAGGAGAAAGAGACAGAAATGGGTCTCGATGTGGAGAGAAAGTAGAGAGAGCGAGAGAGGGAAAGAGAGAGGGAGGAGAGAGAAAGGACAGCACTACTATCTTCCCTCTTTTCTCACGCAGGTGGAATGGGATGGGTTTTAAACTATTTTATTTCTTCTTCTTCTCTATTTGTTCCCCCTATAGCATGTGAAAGGCTCCACTTTTCTGTACCTCTGGGTGGCCACACAGAAGACGGAGTTGTCGAGCTTGAAGGCGGAGAGCCTCTGGAGCGACCCCCTCCCCCGGCTAACCAAATCGCCGTCGGGAAGTTGTGCATGCGTCTGCATAACTGCGTGCTGTGGAGTTACTAAAGCGAGGTGAAGCCGTCAATGGTGGGAACCGTCTGCCCAGGATGGAGATGCTGCTTGTCTGGGATAACAGCCTCCACCACCCTCTGCTTCCCCGACAGCTAGAACAATAGCCCCGATGTCAGTAGCATGAACACCACCATGGCTATCACCACTAGCCCCGAATCCGCCATCTCTCTCTACCCACTACCCCGCAAACCCCCCACCGGGAGGTTGCCGCTCCTCTATCGCGCCTCCCACAGCCCCCCAACCACCGTCGCCCACCCCACCACTACCACTATCTCTGTCCCAGCATAGTCGCTGCCGCCGTCGTGACACATGCCCTTATCCTCACCACCCACCTCCGCCGCTGCACATACCACCACCACCACCACTATCGCCCCGGCCTTGGCACTGTTGTCGCCGCCTTCACTATCCTCTCCCTTATTTTTTCCTCATCCTTCACCACCGGCCCCCTCGCCATCTCTTTCCCTCCCAGCCATCCCCTCCCTATCTCGTTGATCGGTGTCTAACTCCCTGTTCTCTACCTCGTCCGGTGCCGGCTCCCCGAGATCGCCGTCGTAGGTGTCGTCGCCAAGATCGCCGTCACCATCGTCGATAATTATGAGGAATGCCGCTGGAGAAAACCTTAGTCTGACCAAAGAGAGGGAGAAGGGGGTGTTCCAAGGAGAGAAAGGGATCGGGGATGGAGGGTGAGAACCGGGGAGAAAGGGATTTCGGGGCAACCTGAAATGCCCCATTTCGGGGTGCTCTGAAATCCGATTCGAAATATCTTTGTTCGGATCAGACTTTTCTTGACCCGGATCTGCGAAAGAGAGATATTTTCGAGTCATAGCATGATCCGAATCCAAAAAAAAAAAATTTGGATTCGAATCGGGTTTTTGGATCTTCATGATCCATTGACAACCCTAGCCCCTACACAATGGGTAGATTTGGATTTCTTCCTCGTCCATGACCTCGTCCTTTGCCTCAGCCTCAGCCTCTTTCGCCGTTGCACGACGCTGATATGTTGCCATGGTAGCCTTGCGTTTGGGACGACCCGCTGCAGATCCATCATCTTCTAGAACCGAATTGATGTTATTATGAGGTGGGATAGCCACCATGCTACATGAGAAATTTTTTAGCCTTTCTTCAAGTTTCTCAATGGTAATCTTCTCGTCTTTACAGAACAAAGACAATTCTTCTGGGATCGGGAGTTTCTCTCTCTCTTTTGCCCGTTGGTACATTTGACGGAGCCAACTCTTCAGACGAGTTTTGTGCTCCATTTCTTCCGATGGGATGTATTTGTCCAACATGACAATTTGAGTAGGGTGAGGAGGAATGTACTTTTCTAACTCATCAATGAGTATTTGCAATCTCTGTAAGGGAGTTAACTCCCTGGGAGCTGCCATGGCGGCGGCTTGTTCTGCCTACTTTTTAAATCTCCTTTTGATAATTTTATTTCTATTTCTTTCTTGCCTTTTGACTTTTACCACATCTTGTAGAGAAGGACGAGTAGGTTTGGGGGGTCCGAGCAGATGTGCCCATAGAGTTACATCTTTTGTTCCGAGTTGAGGTTTTGGAAGACTTGAGTCGAGAATTTTTCTTTGATGTGACCTTGACCCAAGCATCTTCTTCTTGTTGTACTCGAAATGTGGCATTGATTACCTATTCAATTACCTCGGGCAGCAACTCCTGGTATTCGGCCATGTCAGGGTCAAAACCTTAAAGTCTTTGCAACACCTTAGACTTTTCCTCAACCCGTGGCTTAATTTGTTCAGCTCTGGATTGAGAATTAACCTCGGGCTCTGCCACCTTAGCCTTGTCTTTTTGGCTTTGCTTGGGGTTCTTAGATTTGCCTTGTTGGCTCTACCTAGAGTTTTCACCCTTGGGCTTACTTTGCTAACTTTGTTTGGTTTGCTACTCAAAGCTTTTCTCCATGATCTTGTGTTTTTAGCTTCTCATGGAATATTGCTTGGGGTGCAACTCCCTACATCTCCTCGGGAAGGTCATAGGAGCCACGTGTCTTGTTGAAGTACCTGACTCGCCCAGATGGATAGGAGGCTTAGTCAAGTATTCTTGGCATAATTTTTTTGCAAAAAAGTTTGGCTAAGTAACTTCTCGACGATTTCTCTGAAACCACTTGTGGTCGACTTAGCACTTTCAGCATTATTTCTTCCTTGTTGAACAAGACCCCTCAATCCATTCTTGGACCTCTTGACTTTCTTTAGTCACATGTGAGAAAGATATGCAGTGGTGAGGACGCCCCCGATTTGTATTGAAATAACTTCTTGGGGGGTCACGCACCAAGATTTTCTTCCCGCCCAAAAGAATGTTAAGTAACTTCCTGGAGTCTTCCTTTGGGAAGGGAAGAGACTCTAAATCTCGCCCCGGCCACTAGTTAGGACGCCACAATGTGAGCTCGTTTCAACTAGGGCTGGTCTTTTCTGTCTCCGGCTCAGGGGATGTACAAGAAGTTGATGCATGTATTACATTCATGAAAAACTTGGCCTTTTCCAAGCACGAGGTTGCGAAGGATTTACCAAGTGATCTCCCATTTCTATCACTCCTTGAGTGATCAGATTTTCCACGATGTCTTTAAAGACATGACAATCATGGATGACATAGCCTATTGACCGATGGTACAGACAATAGCCATGCTGATGCGTAGTGCTTGTTGCCACATCGCTTCCTGACGTCGGAAGGACTATCAATCCTTCCCAACAAAAAACATGAAAGATCTCCACAATCTTATGACGAGGAAAGGAATATGACTTCTGATGTTCCTCGGCAAGTCTAATGACTCTTTGGACAACCACCCTCCAGACAGTGGCGGCACCCAGATGCTTGCTAGGAATTTTGGGCATATGCCAGGACGGGTTCCCTTACCAATGGTGTAAAGGGAAATATTGCCAATTGTTCATCAGCATGTTTCAAGAACTGCTATAGCTCCTATTGTTCTTGTTGTAGCCGCCCGATCTCCCTTTCAATCTTTTAGATACTTCTCCGAACTGCCAGACATTCAAATATTTGAGAGAGTGTACATCTTGTCTTGGCTTCATGCCGCCGGTTTGGTGGTCCGGCCTCTGATTCATCGGTGCTACTATGGTCAGCTAGGACAGATTTGTTAGTTGTCGGTACCCTTCTTCTCGTTTCAGAAATTTTATGGACCACATTGACAGTGAAGTTCTATACTGTCCTGGGATGGGACTGAGATAGCTCCACATGATGGCGTTGCATATCAATGGTGCCATCTCGAATGAGCTTATCAACTTAATTTTTGAAGACATAAAAATCTTCCCTAATGTGGCCCATCATGCGGTGATACACACAGTAGTTGGATCTGTCCACTTTATTTGGATCCGCGGGCTTCTGCGACTCCGACAAATTTATAAGTTTCTGCCTCATGCACAAGTCAAAGAGACTTTTGGTGTGTTCCTTCTTGAAGGAATACAGAGTCTTCATATTCTCCGTCAGTGTGATAATTGGTGATTTGTTTTCAGACTTCTTGCTTGATTTACCAGAGCTTTCTCTCCCATTACTCCTGTTTGGCGGGTCGAAGTCCACAATGTTTACTTCCTTCCCGCTAGCATGTCGATCTTTCGCTGCTTTGCTTTAGGTAGAGGTATAGCTGGGGTTGTCAACGAAGAATATTTCGATCTCGGCGA
Organism: Amorphophallus konjac; assembly: GCA_022559845.1. NCBI lineage: Eukaryota > Viridiplantae > Streptophyta > Magnoliopsida > Alismatales > Araceae > Amorphophallus > Amorphophallus konjac. The sequence continues at coordinate 411,195,081 of CM040118.1, forward strand.
TGACATAATTTAATTGATCGACTGAGGAGTTTCTCGCTGACTTTTGTTACCAAACCCTTACGACATATGGTAATGGCATCTTCCTGAGCCGGAGGGTTGTCACATCTCATGCTGAAGTCTCTCCAGTGTTTGATGAAGTCCAAAGCTGTCTCCCCTTTCCTTTGCTAGAGAGATCACAACTTAGCTATAGAGACTTTGCACTCGGCCGTTTGAAGAAATTTCTTTTGCATGTTCGCCTAGTCTGCCACCGAGTTGGGCTTCAAACGGGAGTACCATTGAAAGGTAGTTCCTGTGAGTGAATTGGTAAAGTAGCGGAGGAGATATAACTCTTCTAATGCTAGCTCTCAAATAGCGGTCATGTAATACGCCAATTGCTTGTGGGGAGAGCCTTCCCCATTACACTTTTGCAGTTTGGGGCTTTTGGACAATCCGAGGTCAGCTTCTTGAACTTATGATGAAGAGGGTAGGGTACGCTGTAGCAGTTAACAATAGCAACACCCTCGCTATGTTGGGCAAACTTGGCCTCTGCAATTCTTTCAATCATCTTCCTTTGTGCAATCAAGCTTTCCAGCGTTTGGTCGTTAGGAGACCGCACATTTGTTTCAACTTGTGGGGCTTTAAACTTTACCATTGCTAGAATTTTAACGGTGGTACCTGAGGCAGTGGCAGCAACTGGTCTGCTTTGAAGTAGTCGTTCGACTACTTGTGGCATTGGAGGCTGGGGTGGTGCTTCCCTTTCTTGTAAAATTCCTTGCAAGATAGCCTTTAGTTTTTGATTCTCATGTTGCAGTTCTTCCAGCGTGATGTCTTGAACATTCTCTCCCAGCTTGGCTTCTTGCGCCGGGTTCTGACTTTCATAGGCATTGTGGATTTCTTCCGAGGCCTCTTCGGCATGCTCTTCCCCCAACTAAATTGATAAGGTAGTAGCAGCATGATTCAGTTGTGCCACACTCTGGGCGATTGTACGAGACCTCTTCACGAGTGACAGTGACTCGTTCAGATCATCATGTGCTTCTTCTGGTTGTTTGTCAGTGGTATAGCAACAGAATACCTTAACGGTATCCTTGGCCACTTGCTCCACCCTCTTCTTCCTTGGTGGTTGTGTTCCTGGGCGAGTAGGTGCCTTCAGCCAGTCGAAAATTGAAACTCGAGGTGTAGGAGCTTTGATTGGATATTTGTCTTCTATTCGGGTTAATCTCAAAGGTGGTGAGCATCGGGGATTTTTGTAGACCCTTTGCGCTTTTGCCCCCAAGGGCCTAAGACTTTGACCTCTTGGAGGCATTTGGGTTTTGGGTTGCTGCCGTTCTGTTGAACTTTGAGCTTGATGCGGCTCCGCCATACGAACATGCCTTCCTACCCTAGTCCGTTTGATGGCTTCGGTTTCCTCCTTGGTAACCCAGATCTGCTTCAAGCAGAGCTGATGCTTCTCGACTAGGTTGTCCCCTTGTGTGGTGAAGAGGTAGGATCTCGTACCGCACAACAGACCGTTGGATCCGGGGGAACGAAACCACTGGTGGGGTCACTCCAAGTCACCTCAAGAGAGAAGTCTGCCAAGGAAGATCAAAGATCAGGGGGGCCTGGGATTGAGATCTCAGGGAAAACCCTCCGATGCTTAAGTCAGCGTGGGCAGGAGCAATGAGCAGGAAGAAAATAAGGAAATTCGGGGGTATGGGATCGCTCTTCACCAGTTGAGGGACTGGGTTCTAAACATACCTTCGTCGGGGGGAGATCCCTGAGATTAAATAGGCGTGAACCCCCTCTTCGGTTGTGCGGAGATCACGGAGGAGTTGTTAAGTGGAGGCGTTATGTCCTCTAGTACGTATTCGTACTGTTATAGGACTCTTGCTCTTCTCTTATCCCCTCCGCCTTCTCTGCTTTCATGGGTTCGCGAGAGCTTCGCCTTTGGTTTGATCGGATAAGTGTCTGGCCTGTATTGGCTTTCCCTAAGCTAAGAGGAAACCTCTGGTGCAGGTCTATCCACCTCTGGGTAAGGGTTATCTGCTTCAGAGGGTCGAGACTACCATGCACGGGTAGACCTCCATCGCCCTTGCGAGCAGGTTCGCTCGGGTTGGCGGCACGTTAGGGTTCCTCTCGAGCTTGTGGGGAGTCTTTTGCGCGGTCGTCTGAGCTAGGACTGAATGGCGCTCCTTGGGCCCTTACACTCGTGCTTTTTGTAAGTGGGCTTGGCATGCTGGGTTGGATTGTCACTTATTGGGCCGAGCGCATCTTAGTGGGCTTTCGGGGCATAAGAATAATGGGCCTCGAATTTCCTCCTCCCACTTGCCCCCTACTCCCGAGCTTAACGTAGGGCTTGGTAAGGTTTACTTTGAGTTCTTGGCAAGGCCGTTTCGAGCCGTCGCTTTGGGGGCGTTTCACCTTTCGAGGGGACGTGGGACGGCTTGGCGGGTGCTTCAGTGGTCGTCGACGGTTATAAATACTACATCCTGGGCATGTTTGCACCCTCCTGCCTTTCCCCCCAAGCTTCTCACTTTCAAGTTTTTGCCTTCATCTTCGCCTTTCCAGACTGGTCTGTTCCCCTTATGCCTCAGGAGGAACGCCGAAGGGGACCAGAGAATGCCACAACCTTCGTCGATGTTGCTGTGGCCACCGCCGAGGCCATTCGATTGCTGCCTCCGTCGGCTCCTCCTTTCGGTTCGCCCCCCTGTCTTTCTCCTCCGTCTCTATGGCCGACTAGGAGGCCTCTCCGCATGATGGTGAGGTCGAGTAGCGTGCCGAAAGCTCCGCGCCCCCTTCCTGCCACCAATCTTGCAGCGAGCTCACCGTCCTAGAGGTCGAGGAGCTCCAGGGTCAGTACAATGTGTCATGGCTATATAATTTTCTCTTCTGAAGCCAAGTGAATCAAGCTTAACTATCCGCCACAATTCCTTTTGCTTCTATGCCTTGGCCTGAAAGTCTGTCTTTCGCCTCCCCATCCATTTTTTCGTTGAGAAATTGTTGAACCACTTCTAGTTGGCTCCAGTTCAACTGGTTTCCAACTTCTTTGCTTTCATTTACTCTTTCATCGTTCTCTGTGGCAAGAACAAAGTGGTCCCTTCCCTCGACCTCTTCAATGCCTTCCATGAGTTGAAGGAACACACGCAGGCCGAGAAGGATTTTTACTATCTGCAGGCCCGAAGGGGCAAGTGCTGTGTTACCTTACCCCTCGGGACTCTTCCTACAAAGGGTGGAAAACTCAGTACTTCTGGGTTAACCGCACCAAGAGTGCCCCCTCCTGATCTTTCTCGATCTTTCCGAACTTCACCCCTGTGATTTTGTCGAGGGCTTCGCCGACCTCCAAAGAGCTCGAGAATGACATTAGGGTTTTTCAGAGCAACATGCAATCAACCGCCGACCTTCTTGACGAATCGAGCATTCAGCGCTACGCTCGCGCTCCATAGGCACCTCGAGATAAGGGCTACGCGGGCAGTGCTTCACTTTGGTTCTCGAATTACCCTTTACTGAACTTCAATCTTTGCCCTTGCCGAAGAGGGGAGTTAGCCGAGGTGTTTGGCTGAAGTTACGCAGGGGCCTGAGGAGGTGCCCGAAGCAACGCCCGAGGCACGAGAGGTTCAACCCGAGGTTGCGGTGCTAGGGGACCCCCCGGTCGCTTGTGGCGATGGACGCAACAAGGGCAAGGGCGTAGCGATCGAAGGGGCCGAAGAGCGGAGGGGTTTTAAACGAAAGGGCCTCGAGCAAAAGCTCATGTTGGACTCCTTAAAGGCGCTAGTGTCCGAGGAGAGCGATAAGGGCAAGGGCGTAGCGATCGAAGGGGTTGAAGAGCGGAGGGGTTTCAAACGAAAGGGTCACGAGCAAAAGCTCATGCTGGACTCCTTGACGGCGCCATTGTGTAGATGCGAGATAAACTTTGGTGCCCCCAAGTGGTATTATCCCCAGAGCGGAGGTGGGGTTTTATCCTTGTAAAAGGGCCCTCTTGGGTTAAGAGGCGAAGACCAACCTTATAAGCACTTTGGATGTTTTCTCAACATCCAATGCGGGACTAATCTTGTGACCCTAGGTCTCACTACACTAGTCTCCCTTGAGACGGCAAGCGAGTGCGAGTTCAGGATTCTCACAGACGGCGCTAGATGAAGAGGCAGTATCTCGTACCGTACAATAGACCATTGGATCCGGGGGAACGAAACCATCGGTGGGGTCACTCCAAGCCACCTTAAGAGAGAAGTCTGCCAAGGACGATCAAAGATCAGGGGGGCCTGGGATTCGTATCCCAGGGAAAACCCTCCGATGTTTAAGTCAACGTGGACAGGAGCAATGAGCAGAAAGAAAATAAGGAAATTCGGGGGTACGGGATCATTCTTCACCAATTGAGGGGCTGGGTTCAGAAGATACCTCTGTCGGGAGAGATTCCTGGGATTAAATAGGTGCGAACCCTCTCTTCGGTTGTGCGGAGATCACGGAGGAGTCGTTAAGTGGAGGCGTTACGTCCTTTGGTACGTATTCATACCGTTATAGGACTGTTGCTCTTCTCTTATCCCCTCCGCCTTCTCTGCTTTCATGGGTTTGCGGGAGTTTCTCCTTTAGTTCGATCGGATAAGTGCCCGGCCTAGATTGACTTTCCTGAGTTAAGAGCAAACCCCTGGCGCCGGTTTATCCACCTCTGGGTAAGGGTTATCCGCTTCAGATGGTCGAGACTGCCATGCACGGGTCGACCTCCAGCGCCCTTTCGAGCAGGTTCGCTCGGCAACTTTCCGGTCGCTCAGGTTGGCGGTACGTTAGGGTTCTTCCCGAGCTTGGGGGGAGTCTTTTGCGCGATCGTCCGAGCCGGGGTTGAATGGCGCTCCTTGGGCCCTTAACACTCGGTTTTTTTGTAAGTGGGCCTCACCTGCTCGGTTGGGCTGTCACTTATTGCGCCAAGCGTGTCTTAATAGGCTTTCGGGCTATAAGAATAATGTGCCGCGAATTTTCTCCTCTCCATGTGGATTTAGCGGTTCTAGAGTTAGGCTGGCGCACCTATCCCCGGTTTGCTACCAATGCGCTGGATCTCTTGAATTCTACCATGTCTTCTCGAATCCTTCGAAGAAGACCAAAGTGATTGGAGATAGACATGGTGGGGACATGCTTATCCCGTGGTCGGATCGGCTCCCCTCCATCGAGTCGAATGCGAATGTTTTCGACAACGATCGTTTTGCCCAAGTTGAAAACTTTTGCTGCGGGTTTCTTGCCTTTACGGCTGTGGCGCTACCCCCACTGAGCAAGAGTAGAGTTGATGCTGATATGGTTGACCGAGAAGACCCAGTCAACGGTGATAGTTGGGGGTTTGATGCTCTCAGTAGATGTGGGTGTGATTGGCTTATCCGCAGTCACCGACACAATGCCCAAGAACTAGGGCGAGCCGATGACAGTTGGTAGGTCGCTGAACACCAAAGGCGTTGCTACGTATCCGAACCTAGTATGGTTGGCGATGGCTTGCAGTCCGTATGTGACAGTTGCCATTGTCTTGAGTTGTTGGTGAAGCTTGTTGAAGTTTGAGTAAGAGTGCCCTCTTCTTCCCTCCTGTAAAAAGGAAAAGGGTGTCACGACCCTAGTAAAGGCCTAGACATTCTTTGGCAGAAAGATGAAAGGCAAGAATTGTCCTACTAGGCATGCCAGTCTATTTAACTCGCCGCATTACGTATATTTGAAAGCTATTTAAATAACATGTGCATTATTAATTCCGCGAATTCAAGTTTATCAGATGATTAGACGATTTAGGATTTGGATACTGGACAATTCCTCGTTGACCACAATCGGTGTTTATTTACATCGGTATAAAGTCTGAATATCCTTGATTAACTGTTAAAGAAAATCATTCGCCTCTACAATATTAGTTGTGATATTGAGGGCACACTCGCCATTGCCGCCTAGCATTCCTTGAAAGGATAGGGCTTTATGCAACCTCTAAGAAGGCTAGGGTTGTTTCCCAACTCATCATGATTTATTTAGAATTTTCGGACAAGCCAGGGGCATTTGGGTAATTTCTAGATAGGCCAAGATATTTTTGTAATTTATGGACAATGGAGCAGTGTTTATGTAATTTTTGGAAAAGCTTTAGGGTTTGTACGCAATTTGGTATTTGGGAGAGTTTAGGTTGCAGTTTGGTGCTAGTTAAGGTTCAGTTGCAGCTTGATGCTGGTTAGGGTTTAGTTGCAGTTTGATACTGGCTAGGATTTGATTGTAGTTGTCTGATGGCCATAAGCTCTTATTCCCGAGGTTTGTCTTCGATGAACCACTGGATAATTAGTTTTGAGCTCCATCATTAACTTGATTCTTTGAGAGATGCCCTTGAATTAGTCTTCTTGGAGTGAGGACACATTTGCCATTGAAATAGACATTTGTAGGGACGTATACACAATTTTGAAGAACCCAACATATTTTTGCAAACCTTGGTCGTTTTTACAATTCTTAGATGGTAAAAGACATTTGTACAAGTACAAGACTTTACAAGACCTATTCGACAAATTGTCAAGTTTACAAGATTTTTCTACAAATTGTAGGGCACAATTCCCTGAAGTTACAGGGTGTTTGCGCAATTGCATGACTTTTTACACTTTTTGTAAAATTATAGGGTAATTTATGATTATTTCAAAAAAATATGTGATTTTTCTTGTAATATTACAAGAAATTATAAAGATGTCCACACAGGAGTGTAAATGCTATTACAGGGATATTTTTGTAACATACCCTTGTCTTGGGTCTTCTAAGAATAAAATAGAACAACGAATAAGAACTCCAAGTGCGTTGGGTCTCCTTCCTTTGGGTTGTCTGTGTGGGAACCCTCCTAGGGGGGTATTTATAGTGGAGAGGAGTGGGCGACTTACTCGGGCTTGGGTAGGGTCGAGGTGGACCTACCTGGGCTCAAGTAAGTCTTGTGGGACCTACCTGGGCCCGAGCAGATCCCAAGGCACCTACCCGGGCCCCTATGGGGCCAGGTGAGAGGGTGAGGTGTGGCCCTATAAAAGGCGCCCCCCCATTTTGTATTTGGCTTGGGTTTTGTGCGTGCCACGTTGACGCCTTCTCGTGCCTTGGTCGTTTTGTTTCTTTTTGCCTCTCTCCCTGTCACTTGCCATCGGAGGGGATCTTGTTCTTCGAGGAGCACTCCTTAACCACTTCGTAAGCTCGGCGAGAGACTTCCTTGACTTGCTTGCTGTTAGGGTTTCTCCCTTTCATGCCGTATGTATGTCGGGGGTTTCCCTGGGTTTATGTTGACCCGATGTCGTGACGGTCTTAGCTTTGTGCCATTTTACGACCGCCTACGAGCTAATTTATTTTTTTTCTCAATTTATTCAAAGAAAATAATGGGTTTAACAAAAGTCTATATCATTCACAATTTTACACATTTAGATATGGAACATTCAGATGCGCAGCCTATGTTTACACATTCAAATCTGAAACATTCATCGTCTTTGCCTTAGCTATGACGCCCTTGTTCATACACATGAAAAACCCATAATCAGAACGGGGATTAAAGATAACATTATGGAACGTCTATCTCTACCCAATATATATATATATATATATATACACACACACACAAACTACACCCTTTGCCATTAAGGTAAGGCAATATTGTTAGATAAATATATTTTATCTTTAATTATTTTTTAATATTTATTAAGGCTTACACCTCATTTTGTTTTAAGGCTTACGCCTCGTGAGGCTTTGACAAAATGCTTCACAATCACCTCAAGTCTTTACAAACCTTGCCTTTTACATGTCTGTGAATCGGACCACCTATAGGAGTCCCTTGAGGTGGTCTATGGGGTCAACCCCAAAAGCATCATGGACTTTGCCCCAATTCCGTACCATGGACAGACCGGCGGGAAGGCAGATGACTTAGCAGAGCTTCTGAAGACTATTCATGTTGAGGTGAAGGAACAGATCAAGGAAAGCAACCAGCGGTACAAGAAAGCTGCACATGTGCACCACCGTTAAATGGTGTTTAAGGAGGGAGACCTGGTGTGGGTCTGACCAAGGATTGGTTCTCGGTGGGTGAATGCGACAAGCTGAGCCAGAGGAAAGTAGGACCTTGTAGGATCCTGCAGCGGATCAATGACAACGCCTACAAGCTGGTGCTACCACCACATTTGCGAACTTTGGATGTGTTCAATGTGAAGCATCTCATCTGGTTCATGGGCGACACCTCGTACTCCGATGCCAACTTGAGGGCAAGTTCCTTTGAACCCGGGGAGGATGATGCAGTGTGAAGTCCTTAACCCCGGGAGGATGATGCAGTCTGAAGTCCTTGAACTTTTCTCAGAAAAAAAATAAACTCCTGACTCCAGAAGTGGGAATATTTCAGGTAATTTTCTTGATACTTTTCCCACCTGGGAAGAAAATATCTTCATCTCTCTTCCTTTATTTAACCACGAGGAAATGAGTTTTTTGCACTTCCCAGAAATTTGACATGTCCATCCAATTTTGCAGAACCCCTAGTCCACTGTTTCTAAGATGGCACATGGTACCAAACACTTTTTCTCTTTTGTTTATCTATTTATTTATTTAGCTTTTTATGCTGGTTGAAGGGGCTTGAAAGGTGGTTGTTTTAACCCTCTTTTAATCTATCATTAGCACCTTGCATGGCTATCCTTGTTATTGTCGGTGCTTCTTGTTGTGAAAACTGGCGAAGATGCTTATCATAAATGGTGCATGTGTTATACATGGACCATGAAATAATTCTATAGCAGGTTTCAAGCTCATTGAAGGACCTGTGTGTTCTGAGCCTTCACACTTCCTGCCCGATGACCCACTATGAAAGGGGAAAAGAAATGGAAGCAGCCTCTTGAATACTCAGTTTTGCTTGGTCAGTATTGTAGCTTTTCCTTTCAAAGTTTACATCATAGGTAGGTGATAGGCCCTGTAGAATCACGCAACTTGAAGAAACCCCCCAAATTTAGCTATATAGCCCTGACTTCAAGAAACTTAAGGTCTTTACGTTTTCAGTCCTCACTGTCTACTTCTGTCAATTAAGTATAATTTAACCATGGTTGCCATAGAAGAGAAATGACTATTTTACTCCTAGGAGAGTGCTTTTCGAGGGAGCAGAGAGTTGGAGGGGAATGGGGTTTCCGCCCTCCGGTACCCGCACCATCACCGGTGTGTAGAGGGAGGGAGGGAGGGATGATACGTTATTTAGTTTTTAAATAAAGAGTATTTCCATCACTTTTTTTACCATTTTCTTTTGATGGAATATTCAGTCGATAAGGAGATGGGGTTTCCTCCCTCCGGTACCTGCTGCACCTGCACTAGTGTGCAGAGGGAGGGGGGATATTTTATTCATTTTTTAAAATAAAGCTATTTCCATCGCTTCTTTTTTCCATTTTCATTTAATGGAAAATTCAGTGGATGTTCCTTCCTTTAAAATGTTAACCGGATGGACTTATTTCTAAGAAAGGTTAAGTTTCTTGGAGGCAAGGGTAAATAGTTAGATCATGGAGGTTTTTTCTTAATTGCCAGATTTTACAGGGATTATCATCATCATCATTATCATCAGAGCCTTATCCCAATTATTTGGGGTCGACTATATGAATCATGTTCTGTCAAAGATTTCTACCAAGTGCTATATTCATATTTAAACCCAAGAAACTAATGTCCTTCCTAATAACATCGCACCATCTCATTTTAGGTCTTTCCCGAGCTCTTTTACTAGCATTCACTAAGATTCGGTCACATCTTTTAACCGGCGAGTTAGGGCAATGAAACACATGTCCAAATCACCTGGGACTATTTTCTCTCATTTTACTATCAATTGGGGCTATCCCTAAGTCCTTACGGATACACTCATTTCTAATCTTGTCTTTTTTAGTCTTGCCACACATCCATCTCAGCATCCTCATCTCTGCTACACATTTTGTGAATGCGTCCTTTCGTACTGGCCAACACTTGGTATCATATAACAAAACAAGTCTCACAGCTGTTCTATAAAATCTTCCTTTGAGTTTCACGGACATACGACGATCACAGAGGACTCTTGATGCGCTTCTCCATCTTAACCAACCTGCTGTAATCCTATGTGTAATGTCGTCATAAATCTCCTCATTCTCTTGTACGATAGACCCTAAGTATCGAAAGTTACTACTTTTCGGAAGGTTATATCTATCAATTAGAATCATGTCTTCCTGTACCACTCTCCCATTATTAAAATTATAATGCATAAACTCTGACTTGTTCCTACTAATTTTAAAATTTTTAGACTCCAAGACAAGTCTCCAACGCTCTAACTTAATATTTAAAGCATCAATACGCTCATCAATTAAGACAATATCATCTGCAAATAACATACATCAAGGGATATCCTCGTGCAATTATTTTATTACTTCATCCATAACTAAGGCAAAGAGATACGGACTTAGTGCAGAACCTTGATGCAAACTTATAGAAACTGAAAATTCATCAGTCTCTCCAGTAATAGTTCAAACACTAGTAATAGCACCGTCGTATATATTCTTAACCAAATCAACATATCCTCGAGAGATTTTACAGGGATAAAAACAAAAAAAACACTAACATATCACTCTGTGGCTGTTGAGGCCATTTCCAAATGTGGGTGAGCAAATGAACAACTTGCTGCTTCCCGGTATCTACTATGTGTGGATATTTACTTGAGAGTGATCCCTGCATGGAACATTGCATATTATATCTGTGCAAATGTCACTTACAGAAGTTTCATGATGCTAAACTTTCAGTGTTGTTCGGGTGCTGCCTTTCTTTACATTGTTCAGAGACTTTGAAATGCATCCTATGGTATTTCGGGTACGCCTATGGCAGGTGCTTTTGCTGTGTTACATTTTCACATGCTATATGTTAATGTCAGGGAGCTTCACATATAACATCAGACTTCAGCGGATCTGCGCAAGTGGACCGGGCATCTTCCTGGCCACCTGGCCTTCCTGACAGAGCAGCTGGGTCTCTGTTGCCAGGACCACCACCAGGCATGACCGGCCAGATGGGTCCTTCTCCAGGTGGTCAGGCTCTCCGTCCCCCACAGGTAACTATCCCCATAACCTCCCGGGTGGAGAACCTCAACTTCCTCCACTAAGTTCCCGACCTCCTCTTGCAGTTGACACCCGAGATGGAGCAGGCACTGCTGCAGCAGGTCATGAGCCTCACTCCTGAGCAGATAAATCAGCTACCTCCTGAGCACAGAAATCAGGTTTTCCAAATCCAGCAGATGTATCGAAGATGACTGTACCTGATCCAACCATGTGCCGTGGCCTGCCCTTTGCCCCAGCCGGCAGACCCTATGATACATAAGTGGTAGGGTTTGTAGTTCCAAAGCGACCGCACGCTGAGATTGGTGCCGGGGATGGGTTTCCTCCGGTCATCAAAAAAAAAAAAGGAAAAAAGATGCCGTGGCAGTTCACACAGGTAGAGGTCTCGCAATTAGGTGTAAAAATAGACAAGATCTGATTTGGCAATTCAGTTCTGATATGTAGTTAGATGGCGGTGCAGGGATATGAGTTTATTAATTTATTATCTTGGTATTGTTATATCCACATTTTTCCTCCGAGTTACGGTTGTTTTTGATTGCCATATTTTGAAGTGCCTCTTATACAGTGAACATGCTTCATATTCCATTACTCTGGCTTCATTGGCTAAAAGTCTGTTATTTAGGGTAATTTTTTTGGCTTCTATGAACGTGAAAATTATTAGGGAGGGGTAAATCTAATTAGTTTTGAGTAGCCATGCTAATAAATTGCTCTATAGTCTACTTTTCTCCCCATCTAAAGAAAAATTTAAATTTTTTAGTTGAACTCCAAAAAACTATATGAATGTCTTTGGGTTTCTAATGTTCTCCCTTATGAGTGATTGAGTTGAAAGGCATGGTGATTCAAAAGCTGCTGCCGATAAAAAACAGAACAAATTACGCGTATGGCCTGAGTATGAACCTCGGAAGGCATGAGGTTCGACATGGAAACATGAGTAATACGTGTTAACATACATTGGTGTGCGGTGGTGTTGCATATTTTCTTTTGATTTGGCTCTATTTGGTTGGCCAAGATATATAGGTGGAGTAACTGATGTGATCTATTAGGAAATGCATGCGATCCGTCAAACATGATTGTAAACGCATTTTGTAGAAATTAATGAAGTATATGTATTTGGAAACAAGATAGGTGATAAGAATGATATGTACATGTCTCAAAAGAAATAGACGCATTTTGAGAGAAACATACATGTCAGGGATGACATGTCTGTTTGCGATGAGTTCACTTAGTAAATACTCCATATTATATTTCTAACGTGTATATATTTGAGACAGACAAGTTCACTTAGTGCGGGGTTATGAACGATATATCTAATGACATGGCTTTCTCGAAGGAGAAAGAAACAAGGATTTTCACTATAATAAACATGACTGCATAAACGTCGGAGTATTATGTTGGTTCTCAATCTTAATTATTCTCGGAACCCGTCAACATCAAATTAAGTTTCTATTTATGACTAGATAATTAAGTTGCTAATGATCCGAGAAAACCAGAAACCGTATTTCATTCGTCCATGAGTTAAGTTGCCACTGAAAATGGAGATTAGAGCATTATTTTCCAAATGGCCATGTTACTTAGCCAACACTACAACTTTGTGATCGGTGGTTACCGCTCTAAATTGAGAACTCGGTAGGTCCTCAAGATTGGCATCTCACCCAGATAGGAAGATGCAGGCTATTTGGAGCCAATACTCACTGTTTTTATTTGTTTGAAGTCAATTGGAAGACAGACGTCCTTTTCAAGGGCACACATGCTCGTCCTCGTCTTTCTCATCTTCTAGCTGCTCATTAAAAGCTCAGACAAAATTAATTTGGAGGGTACTGGTCGTCATACAGCTCGCCAAGAATAATTGAAATCCTTGGGTTTTGAGATCATCGGCCTCAAAATTACCAGAAATTTGATTTGAAGTTTCTAGAGGCACATGGAATTGTGAATCATTCACGTGTCTTCAGTACTTGCGACGAATTGGTCCTCACATATTTTAATATTTCTATTTAATAGTCCCTATCACCTATTTCTGTCGCGTTTTAATGAATTATCTGATGTCAACTCAAATGATAACCTTTCTGTATCTTGCATCCTTAATTAGGGATCAATCTTGGCGTACTTTAACCTTTATTTTGTAGGTCGCATCATCTACTTCCATCACATTTAATAGTTTATCCACCTCAAGTTTTGAATGACCTAGACTTCCCTTGACGTCTACTTAGTCCTAATTAATAAGGGATGAGCTGAATCTATACCTGAGAACACATTAAGCTGCTGAAGATGTGAACACGTTGCATTTGGTGTGGGCTGAGTCTGTTCGAGTGCTTCCATTTTCATGTGTCTTGCTGATGCTCATAGACATCTAAAAGAGGAAACATGTGACGATGTGACATAGGAAAGGAGGCTGCGAAGAATAATGGATTGTGAAGGAGAGGGTGGAACATTTTACAATTATTTTTACTCAGAGTAGATGCACCTTTCCATAATTTCAGAACTTCCTGAACACTATAACTAGCAATCTTTTAAATCATCATTTTCTTTTTACCATTGTAAAGGGTAAAAAGTTCCCTTCCTCTTTCACTATTTCATAAGCATAATTTTTCGCAATATTCTGAGAATATATCCCGCGTATTCTCAGCAACCAGATTGGTCGTATTGCGAAAAATGGAATATATATATAAGGATAATTCATAATTCTTTATGTTCTCAAGGATTTAGGACCATAAAACTCGAAACAAAAAACAGGAAATCCTTTTTGTGAAATGGCTAATCTTCGTTATAGATTTCAGAATTTTACAGCAATCCAAACCCAAAAAATTATACGCTTTGTAGTATTCTGCATTAAACCAAACAAGAAGGATCAGATGTTTAACCATTTCATTTCAACCAAATGGTCTGTTTATTAGATGCAAAGCATCAATACGTTTAGGCTTATCATGAACTCAATTTTGTTATAACCTTTGTTTCGATGGTTAAAAGTAGGTTTGTGATAAACTCGCTTGAGCTTACCATACTAAGTTCATCATAAACTCACTTATTTATGTTTACGTAAAATTAACAACCAAACATGAGTTAGTAGACAGTGAGTTTACGATAAACAAATTTATGATAAGCCTATCCAAATTTTCATAAATTACGTCCAAACATGGCCTAAATGTCGATCCTTGAGTCTCCACATGCAGTACAGGTCATATCGTCTTATATATCCATGCCTAGTAATTGGGATTTAGTATCAGTTAAGGAGGGAATATATATATATATATATATATATATTGAACTGCTAGCTTTTGCGGTGAGCATAGTTGCGATTGAGCTACTAGCTAGGAATGGTAACTGTGTATATATCTAACAACCCATGCGTGAAAAAAAGACAACAGTACCATGCAGTAGCCTTTCGTCCGTCTACTGCTGTTGCTTCCACCTTTTATACATGCTACTCAGAGCTATCATTACAGACGGGTCAGTGATGAAGTATCCGTGTAAACTTTTGTTTTTACTCCCCGCTTTCACCGAGAGAGAGAGAGAGAGAGAGAGAGAGAGAGAGAGATCCAACAAAAGGAAGGAACCACAAGACACTGCATTCACTTTTTCTCACCGAACTTGGTTATTCTAGCTAATAACATTGCTGAGTAGCCATGTCGATCTGAAAACCCATGTCGGGGGATCCATGTTGGGACTCACTTACGGTCTCTCCAGGCCTCTCAAGTCAATGACCACATCTATGTGTATACCTAGTTTGAGCTGTCCTTTCACCTTCTTTCCACTCCATCAGTCCATGCTCCGGCCTCTCACCTGTCTATTCCGCATGCTCCCTTTTTCGGCCCCTTGAATTGAAACGGAGGAGCACTGCACGTACAGCTAGCTGGATGGGGTTGGAATCGAAGGTTGTAGTAGAGGTAGTAGTAGTAGTAGCAGTTGCTCGTCACTGCCATTAAATAATCACCAAACAAAAAAAAAGGGTAAGGAAAACCCGTCCCTTTCACCCTCTGCTCTTCTTTTTTCTCCTCGACCAGGCAGCAGTGTACCCAAACCCTGCTGTAAGCGCTGATTCCAGATTTTTTTTCAGCTTTCTTCTTTGCACAGCCTCTCCTCTCTCTCTCTCTCTCTCTATAGGTATCTATCACTTTCTATCTATCTATATCTACAAATCTCTCTCTCTCTCTCTCTCTCTCTCTCTCTCTCTTACATTCACAGACAAACAGTCATATATATACTCCATCTCTCTAACTCCATCTATATATATATATATATATATATATATACACACATATATGTATATATGTCTCTAAAAACATGCATGCACCTCCCAATTGTCCCAAGCGAACCACTTCATGCAGCACCACCATGCACCACCACATCCCCCGGAGCCCTACCCAACCCCACTTTATATATAAATATCCTCCTGGATCGTGAGGATCTAATCCTTCTCAAAAGGATCTTGGATTGTACACGTACCAGCGGGTTCATGGGTCACCATCATCTCTGAGTCTGTGTGTTGGTGTGCACAATTTGGGCATCCTTTAACGTGGGGCTGGCCCTGCTTAAAGCACCCTGCCTGAACAATAGAGGCAAAGGCCTAGGAAAGCATTCTAGCGTTGGGCTACCCTGCAGGGGGTAGCAGGTGTACTTGCCCTGCGCAGCATAAAACCCTAGCTAAACCTCAGCACGAAAAGGAGGAGGAGGAGGAGGAGGTGGGCGCAGCGGCACCAGCGTGGTAGGGTTCAGAGCTCTAGATGCTACTCCTTGAGATCAGCACACACGCGATAAGGTGTTCCCATGAGCCCTACCGCACCGATCCCGGGGCTTTGTATATACTATATACTAGTGTTTTATTACTTAGACCCCTCCCTCCGCAACCTATCTAGTTCTAGGGCCGCCCCTCTTACTAATGAACTCCCTCTCTTTCTCTCTCTCTACGTGTATATATAATTGCTAGGAAGTTAGAAAAAAAAAGGTTTTTTTGCGAGTACCCACCTGGGAGCCTTGGAAGTTTTGCACTGTGGACAAAGAGGGGGAGGCATTCATGACATGGGGGACCAGTTTAAACTCAATTACTGATCTGCAACACTGTTATATATATATATATATATATCAACGCTAGCTAGCTGTGCAGCGATCGACTTCTTCGCGGTGTCTTTATACATATAAGAAGAGCATGCATCAAGAACAAACAGAA
Organism: Amorphophallus konjac; assembly: GCA_022559845.1. Classification (NCBI taxonomy): domain Eukaryota; kingdom Viridiplantae; phylum Streptophyta; class Magnoliopsida; order Alismatales; family Araceae; genus Amorphophallus; species Amorphophallus konjac. Next base: position 411,211,227 of record CM040118.1, read on the forward strand.
GCCACTGAAGTCGCGTTTTATGTTGCACTCCTTCCCCCAGGTGATCCACTCTTTGTTAACTTATTACTGTGTTCGCATCAGTCTCCTCACGTTTGCATGATCACCAGAGTCCCAGTTCGTCTGTAAAGGTTTGTGGGCACATATATACTCACAGTCCCCCGTCCCTCCAACAAACAGACATAAACGGAGCAGAGAGAGAGAGAGAGTGCATTTAGAACTTGCAATATATATATATATATATATATATATATATATATATATATATATATATATATATATATATACACACACACACACACACACACACACACACACATATATATATATATATATCTATATATAGATCCCCGTCGTTGTGAAGCTAAATATAATCACTTAAAACTGTAGTGTTTGTATCCTTTAGTTCCCCATCAGCCCATAGAATCCTTATCATATATATAATCGCAAGGACTAAACTTCACTTTTAATTCATAAAGTACTCACGCCTTTTAATAATCAGTATGCGTAATTGGTTTCCTGAGATGTCGCAATTCGAAATCTTATCTAAATCTTTTGTGTCAGTACTACATATAGAGAAGCAGAGACATGAGTTTGTGAAGCCTCACATGCATGCAGCTCAATTCCTTTGAGGACAATAAATGTGAAGGCTCCAAGAATGCCATGATTAATATTAATTATGAAGGCATATAATAAATAAATTGATCATTCACTGCACTGCTTCGTCAACATTCAACAATATGACCAAAAATCCCACGGAATTTGTTTGAAGCCAAACTTAATTACATTGTAAGAGTACACAGAATTAATTAAGTCGACGTACTTCATGTATTATTTTCTTTTGAAAAGGATAAAAGCGAAGGTGCATGATTTGGTAATTTCTAAGTGGTACAAGGAAATATACGTACAAGTGCTCAAGGATCGATGGCTTAAATCACACGGTGGGTGAGATGGTTATTAATTAGAAAACGTCTGTCTTATTTGGAAGTAAGTTCTTTTCTATATCCTTTTAATTAATTAAGCCCTTTTCAAAGACTTGACAGGAACTTAATTTTAAAGTTTTTCAAAAATAGGTACACAGCCAAATTAAAGTGATATACATATTTTTTCACCTACCCTTTTCTTTGGTAAAGATCCATATATAGCATGTTGGTTGGGGACTTCATTTTATGCTGCAAGAGTATGTGATTCAGAATCAGGAAGGTATGGAATTTAAATTTCTTAGCCTCTTTGTGTTTCCTCACTAATAATGGAACAATACACTAATTGAGAATTGAGGAGGGCATATCTGGCCAGCCTATTAGCGTCCATCCATACGGCCCACCACGGGGGTCAAACCCTCCGGGCCCGTTACATCGCGTGCCAGCTCAACCTGCCCCAGCACAAGCCCAAAGCAAGTACCGTACCTGCATGCGTCTTCCCCCACAGTGGTCACACCGCATATCTACCGTGATGCATTAATGACGAATGTCGCACCATTCCGACGACAAGGGGAGGACGCCACTCACGTCACTCTCTCTAACAGCCCAGTCTCACACCCTCTCTGACGAATCCTACCTCGTTAATGACCATCGAGCCCTGTGACATTAATGGCGGAGCTACCTCTCCTGTGGGGAGATGACGAGTCAATACCCATATCTCCTTGTCCCGTTGGGCACGCGAGATGGGCGGCTCACATCTGCTCCGACTACGGTAACCCAACGGTCAACTCTCCTCAACGATGATATAATTAAGTAAGACCCTGACCCAACGGTCAGGAGGTATGCAACACAACTCTATCCTCTCGAGTCCTCTCTCTCTTACTATGGTCTACCTCTCTCGCTCTCCTCAAGTGTTTGCCCTCTTTCTACTGTTGTCTGATTTGCCCGTCGAAGGGTTATCCCCTGGGGTAGCTCACATGACTCCTCATTGGTGGCTGCAGGTCTCTCTTTGGAGACTCTCCTTTCCCATCAAACAAATTTTTACATGTGTGGATCGTGAATTGGACAACCATTTCTGGACCACTACAAGAATCAATGAGTTTTATGAATTTATCTTGCGGGATGCTGTGTGATAAAGCCACCTTGATCATGTTCTTGAAACCATCTTATAATAAAGGAGGAGGGTAGGTGATCAATTGACTAAAAGTTCTCCACCAAATTGTAGATCATTCGTGGGATCTAACTGACTCCAAAATGATTTGTAAGACCTAGATTTATGATGCATGTATTATTTGTAAGCAATCGTGACTTGTATAAATTGCCAAGAAAAATGTGTATGATCAATTGAAAAAAAATCTGAGAGTACTATAGGGCATTACATATAAAGAATTGAGTACTGACTGAACTTACTGGTGTTTTCCCACATGGACATGGGATATAAGTTGGCTAACTGGCTACCTGGTCCACAAGCAACATAGTTCATGCGTATGTCTCAAAGCTTAGAAAAGAAAAGGGCAAATGTGTTCATATAAATGCCCAAGCCTTTGTATTTGTGTAAAAGAAATTAAAAGATGCAGTTCCATAATACTCGCATTTCGTTGAATCAACTTACATTTCCATTTAACTTAATCACCCTAACCTATATCATTGGTTAAAAATTCTAATACCATTTGGAGGAAATGGTGATGCAGAAAGCACTAGTCTTCATGTACCTATGTAATAATAATAATAATAATAATCCTATATCTGTGGCAAATAAGAGTATATTTATTAATGATTAGACATAAACTTATATGCAATCTATAGACAATTAACGTCTATAATGATTAAGCATAGAATTACGATTGATCATAAATCTTTGTTAATTTTGACATAAGATTTTATTCTTTACATGATTGATTACACATTTAATGAATGAGAAAGCCTATCTATGTGATTATTATGAAATTGCCTATCAATAGAATGGGGAAATATATCTAAGTTAGAAAATCAATTTGTAACAACCATATGCCCAAATGGAAAGATTCTTTTTTTTTTTTGATGAAAGGTTCGAAACCTCATTAAACTCGTAGCATCAACATACAATTAGCAATCCATATTGCTACAAAATGGAAAGATTCTAGCTAGCTCGATGTTGACATCGCAAATTAATAAAAGCAGCTAGCATTTGCACAACATTGTAAATTGATTAAGTTGGTTCCGACTTTCATGCCACATATGGCCTTCAGTGCAATAATTGTCTCTTCATCTAATCAAAATCATTTAAACTCTATAGGAGCTCTAGGGCATTCAGGTTAGAGATGATGTATAAATCAATGTAGGAAAAAACAACAATGATATAGTTCTCAAATATCAATTCAAATTGTAGTCGATCTGATTTCATTATAAGAAAGTCAAATTTGTTCTTCTTCACTGCGTCATCACAAAGTTCCTAAGAGATGATCTAAAGTACTAATTAAGTGGAAAGATGGATATATATGTGACTTAAAATGTGCAAGTTTGTCTCAGGTTTGTCTTAGAAGTGAATGAATGAGTGCAATAGATTGAGATGGCTTTCTTTTACCTTTTCAAAACGTAGCCTAATTTTAATTTTCTTGAGTTGGGATTTCATTCATGAAAGAATTGTAAAGTCATGGAGTTGTTGCAAAATGCCTCATGAAAAGGGTATAAAAATGTACGTTTAACTTGAAAATAATATTTTTAAAATAAAAAAAGTCTTAATTATGATTAATTTAGCTAAGTTCAATCATCACTTGGAGATGCATATATATATATATATAGTTAGACTTGTGGTAGTTCAATAGGCCCCATCATAAAGGTTTCAAAACTTTCATCTACATAGTAGATTTTTGGGATAGGTATGGTGCTGCATTCAAGAGAGCTACACAAATGATGATCTGTAGAAAATGCTTGTTCTTTTCTATGCATAGTTCGGTGGACGAACAAGTTCATCACCTTCATTGTTGAGGCACTAGAAAATCTGCAAATTATGTGATCATATTGGTCGTGGTAGCCACTCTTAATTACGACCATGAATCATATTTGATAGAAACTTTAATATCTATGCATATGTATATGAATAAATAGATCAATAAAAATAAATAAAATAAGTAGAGAGAGAGAGATATGTACATTCATTGATATCTATTTGGCCTTGGGAAAGTGACGGGGGAGGGGGTGAGAGGGGGGCTCTCACATGCCCATTGCGCGCACACACTTTATGGCACTAGAGATGTCAATGGGTCAGATACAATGCCACCAGGAAAAGTTTTCTACCCTTTTTATCCCGCCAAAAAGAGAGTAGGTAATTGGTGGAAATAAAAAGTAGAGTTTTCCCTCATAGTGATATGTTCTACATTTATCAAGGTGTCAGCGGGGTAGTTGGAGGCTATTGTTGAGGTAACAGTAAGTTACAACTGCAGCAGGGCTGGTGGCATGGGCACCGACGCAGTGTGGAGGTGGGGGCCGGGGTCCGATGGCCCTACTCGTGCTGGGACGAGGGGAAGGGGGTAATGGCGGTCTGTGGTCCAAGCGACAGAAGCGAGTTGGGGGCGGAGGTAGTGCAACCTCACTGTCGGAACCCGCTCCCTCCCCCCACCTGCTAGTACGTACTTGCCAACGAGAACCCCTCTTCCCTCCCCCCATCTACTACCCCACCGTCGGACCCCCCTAGCTCCCCTCTGTCGGCGAGACCCCCCCCTCTTCGGCTGCCCACCTCCTACTACCCACCTACAGGCACCGCCCTCCCCCCACCGTCGAACGCCCAACCTCTTCTCTCTCTCTCTCTTTCTCTATTTGAGCAGTGGACTGAGGCTATACTAGTCATTTAACAACTAAGTAACGAGAATATAATTTTTTTTAGAATATTTGCTCTCCTATCAACGGAAGTTAATCACAATATAATATTTTTGTCCAATTAAGATTTACACAATGATATATCTACTAATACATTTCTAAGAATATTTTTTTATAAATTCTCATTTAATAATAATTTTCATGTAAAAGAATCATTGAATAATTACTAGATACACTTTTAGAGAATCTAACTGAACTAATACTTTTCTACAAAACACAACTATATTTGCATGCCAACTTTTGTAGCAAATGCACATATTTACCTTCATGGTATCTTAGTTCGATCTTTTTTCTAATCGTAATGTCCTTGGGTTAAGGCTTTAGTTTAATTAATTTAGTGATATATAAATACCTTAAGATAGTTTACAAAGGAAATAATGCATTTCATTATTATTCAGAGTTTTTAGTCATTTTATGTATATAAGACCTTGTGGCTCACTAGATGTTTTTTGCTTCATAGTTGTGATTGAGATGAATTATCTAAATAGCACCTAAAAGAATGAAACAACACCTAAATTAAAAAGTATATATTTTTATAGTTTTTGTAAAGGGTGTGTACGTGTGGGTGTATGTGTATGCATTTAAATTTAAAAACTAACACTTCTTTTTCGCTATTAATATCTAGTCTATGTCTACTCTCCGTCCTGTCCTCTTACGTACTTAATAATTATTATCAAATAAAACATGTAAGCATGTACATTAGTTAGTGGGAAGCCCGCGACAAGGAAGACCACAATGGTTTAAGTGTTTAACAGGGGAAAATGACTCTCTCTCTCTCTCTCTCTCTCTCTCTGGTACAGACACACACACACAGACAAACGCACAGACACACACAGGCACAGACACACTGCACAGGAACAACAAGTGGCAACAAAAATAGGTATCTCTAGGAGACCACCACCAACGTCCCAGTGTCCGTGCTATATGCCCTACTTCCTACAACAGCTACTCTTCCTTACTTCTTGTGTTATTTTTCTTGTTCGTCCTTCGTTTCCCACTGTATATTCCACATGCTAATGAAACCCTAACCAGGAGACAGCGACGTCTAAGGTTGGGCTTAGGAAATCCCTGTGATCCACTCTGGTACGGCACGTGAGAGGCCAATTGCATGGGCAATACTAATTAAGCTATAAATGCTTAATTAGAGGAAGTATATATGAAATACTCTCGATAAAGTTTCCTTTGACTTCCCTTTTCCTCCATTGTTTGTCTTCCTTTATATAATAGGAAGATGATAATATATAATATAAAAGGGTGGTGATATTTGAATGCCAATTAAACTTGCCATGTGGCATTCAATATTCCTTTGTTTCCATGCATGCACCTGCATGTGAGAATACTGATTCACTATTGCCTACCATGGATAGAGTATAAATGTTGTATATGTGCACCATGCTGAACTTTTCTCACTTGTCTCCCTCGCAAAGCACTCACAAAAACTGCCAACATGTATCGATGGTAATTCATAATGTCATGCACATGATGTCTATATCAGCTGGACTTTGTTTTTTTTTTTTGTATATAATTTGAGAAGGGGTAAAATAAATACTACAAATATGCATATCTGTCCCTAGAGATGATGGCAAATAGGAGGAACCAGAGCTCCTCCCATGCATGACCCCCTCCTCTTTCACTCTAACATGTAAGGCTTAGATGACATATGCAGACATATTATGAATACACATATAGTTAGAATTAATTAACTTGAATATATATACTTATCACCAGAGATGTTGGTAAATAGGAGGAACCAGAGTCCCTCCCATGACCCCCTTCTTCTCACTCTGACTTGTAAGAATTAAATAATATAAGCAGACATATTATGAATAGATATATAAGTAAAAATTTGAATAGACATACTTATCCTTGAAGTAGATGGAAAAGAAGAGAAATTAGAGACCCTCCCATTGCTCCCTCTTCTCCTGCTCGAGACAGAAGCTCGAGATCCTCGAACAATCTCTTCATTGACAACAATAAAAATCATATATGCTAAGAAAATATTGAAGAGACAAGAGTGATCAGAAGTCGTTACCGAAATTTTCAACAAACCGTACAAACACGTATAATAAGTGACCACCTAAGTGCAATCAAATATTCATAGACTATCCAAATGGGATAATTCAAGAATTTTTGTTAGATATATATGTTCTCGTCAAAAAAATGAGAATACATACATCAATAAGAAAATCTTGAACAAACAGGTTCATCGATACATGCTTAACACACTCTTTACCCATGTGAGCTGACGTGTGTGTAATGTTAGGTTGCACTGAAGTATCACAGCTCACATGGAACACCCAATAATAACTACTTCTAGTAAAATATAAATAGAAGTAAATAAAGTTTACATGTCAGACACAAATTACAAGTATAACATATTTACAGAAAAAAAATTATATCCCCCTGTGCCCAACAGGCCCCCCACCCCCACGGCGAGTAGGCCCCCACCCCGACGCCCCTCTCTCCCACCTCGGCAGCCCACCCTCCACCCCAACTCTCATATCTCTCTCTCTCTCTCTAGCCCCACCCTCCACTCCTAACTTGTAGGTTAGAATGCACCCCTAACCAAGCCTACCCTTCTCTCTCTCTCTCTCTCTCTCTCTCTCTCTCTCTCTCTCTCATAGCCCCCCCAACTCTACCCCCTCCCCACGTCCGGTCAGCTGGAGCCTTCCCAACTCGGCCCCCTCTCCCCCTACCTCCTACTCTATTGATCTCTCTCTCTCTCTCTCTCTCTCTCTCTCTCTTAGCCTCTCTCTCTCTCTCTCTTCTCTCTTTGAGTCTCTCTCCTTGCCCCCTCTCTCCCAGCTCCCTGCTATCTCTGTCTCATAGAGAGCACTCGTCAGTAGGCTCTCAGATCCCTAACCCTGTCAGAGAGAGAGAGAGAGAGAGAGAGAGAGAGAGAGAGAGAGAGAGAGAGAGAGGAGGGAAGGAAGGACTTGAACAACAGTGGCAGGCTTCACGGTAACGACGGTGGTGGACTCTGGTAGAAGATGAATACCAAGGGGGTGGCGGCGATGGTGGCAGGAGGAGAGGAGGAAGTCGAAGAAGGGGGCACTGGTAGGCATGGCAGCAGTAGGCAGGTGCGGCGATGATGGCGGGGGGCACCAGCGGGCGCAGTGGGGGTGGTGACAACCGTAAGGGAGGGAGAGTGAGAGAGAGAAAAAGTGAGTGAGTGAGAAAGGAGAAGACTATCAGGTGATATCAGGGCTTTTGTGATGGACTATTTTGTCACAAGTCCATCGCAATTTTGACGTAAAGTATTTCTTTTTGAGACCAAATGAAATTTGATTTGTGACAGAAGTAGCCCTCGCAAATTTGTCGTGGAATTAGTTTTATTTTTGTGACGGAAATAATTCTGTTGCAAATCCGTCTCTAAAACCTTTTTTCAAAATTTGTTGCTACTATTTAATAATTACTATCATCATAGATGTAATTATAATTTAGTAATTGTATATTTTATTATACACATAACTATACATGAACAATTAACAAAATGAACAAAGTCGTATTTATTACTAACTATAATAAAAATATAACTGTAATTTAAATATTAAGCATTTATTACTAACTTAATAATAATTATACAAATAAATATGCATTAAAAATTAATAATATAAGTAAAAGAAACAAAAAAGACAATAGTGTAGAAATAAATGTGCATTAAAATTAACAAAATATAGATATAACTATCAACAACTATATAGATATTTTCCTTCACCACTAACATGGTTTATTCTAAGGTTCTCGTTATAGGATAACAACATACATGCAGGTGAGATAACAGCTGGTGAGGAAAGTTGCTATATAAGGAGGCGAGGTAGAGGAGTGGAAGAAGTAGAGATGGAGACAATGGTGATTAATTACAGATACTAATGTTGAGAGATCTACTCGTTACAACATATCCATCATACATCAGAAAGTGACCAACTTGAGCAGTTTTATCGGGCTCTTGTTAGCTTTTTTGCCTTTTATGAACTAAATAAGAATAAAAACACAACCAATCGTGTAATTAATTACATTTACCGATGATCGGAGCTGATGATACTTTTTGTGATGAAAAATTCCTCTCTAATCCATTGCCAATCCATCGCTAAAAGTGCATATTATGACAAATTCATGAGAGATTTATTCAATCACATATCCGACTCTAATATGTAACATATTATTATACGACCCACTCCTGTCAGGTAATATAACTATCAACGACTATATAACTCACTTTGTTAGAGAATAGTCCCGTATTAAAAACGGGTTAAAAATATAATGTGATTATAATTGTGGTGTCTTCTTCACTCAACACCTTAAGATTTTGAGTTGGATGACTCGATCTAATAAAAAATTAACATAGTATCAGAGCCCATGATTATGATACGAGCCGCGCACCTCGTGTTTATCATGGTTTACGTGACAGAGCCTAAAATCGGTCTGCACGTGACGGGGCGTGTTAGAGAATAGTCTCGTATTGAAAACGGCTAAAAATATAATGTGATTATAATTATGGTGCCCTCTCCACTCAACACTTTAAGATTTTGAGTTGGATGGCCCAATCCAATAAACTTTAATACACTTATCACTAATCCCATGCTATTTTGCGACGAAGTATACCCATCGCAACACCGTCCCTGATCTTGCGACAGATACAGTTCCGTCGCAAATCAGCCGCTAAATCACACAAATTTATAATCCAAATACTTTAGAGACGGAATTTTTATTCGTCGCTAGTTCCACTTTTCCTTGTAGTGAAACTGCATTAAACAAGATCAAAAAATAAGAAAAAAACCATTTGAAAGGCTAGAAAAGTAGTAGAAACAAACTAGGCAAGCGTATGGAAAAGTTTAGTGTCCAACCTTTTCCTTTCTTCCCCCAAATACGACACTAACAAAAAGCCTTGCCGTATATAACTCCCTTTTTTTAAGGCTAAAGTGTAGCGATGTCCTACACCTCCGAATTTTATCGACAATGAAAAATAATATATATCAGAGAACTTTGAAAGAGCTAGCACTGGGCCAAAAGGTCTAAAGGAAAGTCAAAAAGAAGTTAGATCTTGGAACAAGAAAGGTCTAGTAAATCTAGACGAGTAGCACTGAGAGCCTTGGGGGGCATATGCCTTTAATCTAGTCAGAAAGTGTTTGAAGAAGAATCACTACCCTGAGAAGCCAAAGCATCTGCAACTATATATTACCCTCCCTAATTAAAGACATGGGAGATGAAACCTTCAAGAAAGGTGGTCAGGAATGGATCTAACGATAGAAAGAATATGTTGAGAGCTAGATAATGACCTTACACAAAACTTGAACCAGTACTAGAGAATCAGACTCCACTTGGATATGATATAAGGAGAGAGCTTGGCAAAAACAAAGGCAATCCGAAAGAGCATGGGCCTCAACTCTGATACTAGTAAGAAAGCCATAAGAGTACCACCACCGCCTTCTGCCTAGCTACTTAGGGTTACCCTTGCTAGCACCATCAGCATTCAACTTAGTATCATCAGGAGAGGCCGTCAGTGAACAATGGTGATTGGAGGAGCACCATATATGGGAAGTGGTAAAAGATGAACCCCATCTCATTAAGCGCTGAGCTTGTATGGAGTTGGGAGCTTTCTTTGAGGAAGGAATGAAGAAAGGGAGGGGGGGGGGTTATGAGCTTCAAATGATATCTAGCTTTGTAAACAATAGACCCCTTAGAAGGGATATCTCACCATCAAACCGAGTCCAGTTTCTAGTTAATTAACCCAAACTCCCAAAAATAACAGTGCATAGGTAAAAAGAGCTGCAGTCAAAATAGGAGGCACTTTTCACCATCTGGAGATAAGCAGTAACACATGGCCAAAAAGAATCAAAGGAGAGGCAGGAGATGGGGCAAAGAGGGTACCCAAAAAAGTGGCTCTAGATACCAGCAAATGACTTTTCATGAAGAAAGAGATGATTGGCTCAGACATGGAATATAATATATAACAATGGCACCAAGAACACATTGGAATATACTACCAGATTGCAACTATATATCATCAGACGAAACGCAGTTATGCAAGATTTGCCATAGAAGAATAGTCCACTTAGTAGGAATGTGTGCCTTCCAAAGATAGTGCTGAAGGTTGTTCGCTCAGGGGGCACCATGAAGAGTAGCGCTCCCTTACGCACTTGGTAGTAATATGCGCATGAGGTCTGCTGTCCAGACAGAGAGATCACATGTCCTCACTCAATGAATGCTCACCCTTGGAAATAACATGTTGCACATCATGTGGAAGATGATCTTGAAGATGCAGGAGCTTATGTCGAATAGAAAAAATAGAAGCACTAGGATTATCCAGATCAGTGTCTTCCCTTGAAAGTTGGCATCCGACGTAAAATTAAGTGACCCTGGTGGGGAGTAGGAACACATAAAATTATCCTATGTGAATTCAAATGGGTTGCACTAGAATTCTTTGGGGATTTACATGCGAATTAAAGCCTTATCGATCAATAGCGTGGAAACATCTCACCTACACTCTCCTTCATTGTTACCATGGCACGCGCATAACCTCATCTCATCTGCACATAGAAAGCTGTCATGATGTATGCTTAAAGCAAGTGGATGCATTTGATGATATTTGTTACGGCCTTAATTTGCCACCTCCCAAAATGATGAAGCCTCGATATCGCACGGCACTAAATGGATTTGATATGGGTGGATCCCCTCGACTATGCCACGTGGCCGCATCTCGCATTTTTAGATGATCACCCGTCAGATTTTGAATTTCAAGTATTAATTATGATGGCGGAGCATCCGGATCTCCAGGCTCTGATGTCAGCGGATCGATCATAGGCGCATTACCAAGTTAACCCTTCCCTAATCACACACCCCCATCCAAATCGTGTGCACGTTATCGATGTTTGATTGTGGAGCCCGAACTCGTCATCGTGCGCCCTCGCACGCGGATCGACCTACGCGGTCAGGTCGCGGGATTCGACCTGCCCGGTCAGGTCGAGGAGGTCAAGGGGGCAGCGCCCCTTGCGGGGGTTTCTGGGGGCGGAGGCCTCGGAACAAAATTTCTGTTTATAGCAGGGGCATAATTGTCCTTTGTTCCCTGCTGTGTTGGGCGCCCTAATCTCTTTGTATAAAAGGGCTGCGAATTCTCTTTGTATTGTATCTTGTTGTGTTATAATAGAGGAAATTCTGCTGCGGCCGTAGATGTAGGAAGACACATCACCTCCGAACCACGTAAATCTCGGTGTTCTTGTGGTGTGATATCTTCTTCCCTTTTCTTCTTCCTTCTCTGTTGTTCGTCTATCTCTACAGGTACTCCGATCTCCGACAACCGAGATAGATAATCCCATGATCCTTGCATGTTGCATAGTTTACGCTTTCCTATCATCACGTCTCGCTGTAGTCTCACGACCACACGAAACCCGTTTCCTATCATCACGTCTCGCTTGTCTGGTGGCCGGGGTGGCATGTCCTGCCCCTTATGTAATGAAGGGATGGACGGATTCTCTCGTTTCTTATCTTACAAGTATTACCTTTCAGTTAAAAAAAGTTTCCACGAAAAAGTAAAATCACATGATATATGATTCAGACTCACTGTCCATATAAGGTTGGTCTCAGCGAAGTACTCCTTAGGATACACAAGAGTACATAGGTCTTGGCTACAATAGCAGACGAGTACCTCTCTACTCCGTTCTCCATAATTTCTTGTGCTGACTTAAACATTGTAAGGTTTTCCCGAGACACAACTGATGAGAGCTTCCCTAATTAGGACTGGCTCTGACCTTAAGACACACATCTAGAGATCCTAGAAAACTTTCCCTGTCGCTCTACTCCATCGTTTGGCGTTGCTGTTTACTACCTTGACTTCTTCGCTCGATCTTGTCAAATACATTCAAGTGTAACATACGTAAAAAATTTATCCCGCACGCTCACCATTTCTCATCAGTTTGATCTGTACACTCCCAAGTTTCGATGAAATGGGCTGTTATCGTCTCGCATACTGTGATAGTTACGACAGGAAACGAATGATGGAGAATAACTGGCTAATACCTGTCAGATTAACAAGAATTGCTGAGCTCCATATATGGACAGCATTATGATCACATGTGATGACGAAAATCACATCACTGAAGGGATTAGTTAGTTAATTCACTCATTTCGGGCATAAAATTCTAACAAAATATCATCCTTGATGGAACCCGATGATCGAATTCCCTTTTCCAATGAGATTCCGTACCACGTCCTAAAATCCAGAGTTATTATTGGAGAGTGTCCTGCAATATTGATATCTAATCAATGAACCGCAAAGTAATGATATCCCGTACCACGTCGCTTAGCATTAATATCTAATTAATCAATGAAATGCTGAGTAATAATAAGTTTACTCCTCAGTGTAACAAGTTCAATCTTGATGGAGTACTACTTCAAGAGTGAAAAATCGCAGCTCAAGTTAATGCAAACTTCCCCTTCAGTTTCTACATATGTCGAGATTGAAGCGCTGGCATCGTATATGGTAATGCATTTTTTTAATATATGACGAGAGATGTTCACTTGAGATCGACTCCATGATAATTTATCATGGGGTCAACATCTGAGTCTCTAAATGTCGATCGATGTCGATCTCATGATAAATTGTCATAAGATTGACCCCATGTGAACATCTCTCTCTCTCTCTCTCTCTCTCTCTCTCTCTCTCTCTCTCTATATATATATATATATATATATATATATATATATATATGGGTAAGAAAAATTCTGGAAGCATATGTCTTATGTCAGGTAGAAGAGAATAGTACACCAGAGGAATTAATGAAACATCATGTGGTTTAATTATTTCGATCAGTAGATATATAAATGTTCCCATCAAGATCTAGAACATCTCTTCTAACAACCAATCTATATCCCAACGGGTGTACGTAGGCAATCAAGGAGAGAAAAGGTATAGAACTTTTTACGTGAAAATTATTGTTAAATAAAAATTTATAAAAAAATATTTTTAAATATATATTTGTAGATATATCACTGTGTAAATTTGAATCGTGTAAAAATAACATATTTATTTACAGACATATCATTTATTTAATTTTATAAAAAATTTGTAAAAAATCACCTTTAAATGATATTTATATACTATTTGAATTAACCTATTAATATGTCTATTAATATATTCTTATGTAAAATTTGTTGTAACCTTTTTCATTATACACTATGGAAGACAGTACATCCATATATACAAGAATAATTAGCTATCCTGGGCTAAGATCAAGCCTAATCACTAAAATGACCGGTTGCCCACTTGCTAAAACTAATAAACATAGGAATACAAAGCATTGGCTAAATCAACGCCATACACAAACGTGGCATGTACAGTTGGAGTTTATACGTCAATATATTATGTTGAATCCACAAAATCGCAGTGTTGAGATACACATGTCCAACATCATAAACACATGAACTATAACTCATTTAATTAATACAGGACTATTGCCTAGGGGATTATGTCCAAATATTCTAATACTCCCTCTCACGGTCAAGATGAGCCGTAGACATTAATTGAGTGGAGATGACATGATAAGAAATATATAGAGTTGGATCAAGACCATGCTCTGATACTATATAAAATCTGATGTAACCTTTTTCATTATACACTATGGAAGACAGTACATTCATATATATAAGAATGATTAGCCATCGTAGGCTAAGATCAAGCCTAATCACTAAAATGAGGAAATCAGTTGCCCACTTGCTAAAACTAATAAACATAGGAATACAAAGCATTGACTAAAATCAACGCCATACACAAACGTGCAGTGGCATGTACAGTTGGAGTCTATACGTCAATATCTTAGAAATAATTTTTTTATAAATTTACTTCTAACAATAATTTTTATATAAAAATCTCAAAAATATAAAGAGTCTACTGTTAACGCGCGTACGTAGCCTCTTTCTCCATCCCCCCTCCCCCCATCCCATTTTAATAACTCCCCCACGAGCTAGCTAGCAACTCCTCTGTGACACGAAAAGGAAGGGAAGAAAAGCTGACGGAGAGAAGGAACAAGGACGGGTCGTGCAGCAACGTTCCAAAATATATAGCCATATATATGTGGTATATATATACAGCTCGATCGCTTTAAACCAAGGAGCTGTAATGGCAATAACTTGAAGCCCCCTTCGGTGGCGTTCAGAAGACTGAAAACCACTAACTTAATTTGACATGTCATTAATTGATCTTGAGGAACTTAAAGCCCCTCTTTGACAGAGGTATATCCTCTGTTTATCTCGGGAATAAGTCACATTTAATCTATTTTTTAATTTGATAAGATAACAGAGTTAATCCGATTATAATGAAGAACAATCCTCGTGTATTTTAGTTAAATTGATCCAACAAAATTAGTGAAATTAATTATCTTCCTATTTAATTCGTCATCTATTAAAATAAATGAGACTAAACTCCGACATAAATTAACTTAAGAAAGATCTCTCTCTATTTGTCTATGGATAGATGTGGTGGGGTTGGGGTTGAAATGCAGGGCAGGGGGGGTTTGCTCCTTCCGATACTCTCCCATCTCCCAACCTCCACATTCATTCTCTAGGCCATTGCTGCTAATGCACCAGCATGCGTGGAACAAGCAGCTGTCCTATATAGAGTAGACTAGAATGAAGGCGCCCCATCTAGAGAGAGAGAGTTAAAGATTCGTCGCAGGCCCACAAAGAAAGAAGGACACGGCTAAAGACAAGGAACATAGGTCAAAAGAATCTTTGTCATACAAAGTGGAGTACAAAGTTTAAGTAGGGTTACAATCTCCCAGTTGATGTCAAAAACTCACACGCCCCACCTGCCAAATCCAGTCATCTACATATATATCTTCTACCTCGCACCAGAGCCAAAGTTACTGCACTGCCCACCTGTCCTACCTGATAAAAAAAAGAGGGAAGAGAGAGAGAGAGAGAGAGAAATAAAGAGAGAGCTGGCAGTAAAAAAGGGAAAAGAAGTTCATGCAGATCTCTGTTCTGTTGGATGTGGCCAGTTGGATTCGAACTCACTAATTTGTGATTGACTGGCTTCCCGCTCCGTCGGTAGTATTGACACTACTGCCAACTCTTGGATCATCAATTAAGAGTGATCAGTCGGGCTCGCAAAGTTTCAATATTTCAGCTCAGAATGGATCAGCAGGAGGGGCATCTGAGTTGTGCTGCCCATATCCGTAGCTACAATTCCAGCCGCCCGGGGTGGCATCCCTGCTCACGCCCGGTGGTCGCACCCCTTCCATGGCGGCGCTCTGCTGGTTAAGCGGATGAGCACCCAGCTGGCGTGCGTAATTACTTGGGTCGATGGAGGTGCCCAGGTTCTGTGGCTGAGTGTGAGCCCCCCCGGCGAGGACGCGCCCCATGTAGTAGTCACTCGTCGACGGCGGTGGCGGCGGCGGATAGGGAGCCGCGTACGAGAGAGGACGTGAAGAAGAAGATGCCGGCGGGTACATGTACGGTTGGAGGTGGGTCGATGGCGGCGGCCGTGTCGGAAGCATTGGATACACCGGCCGGAAATGTAGACATGGGTCTCCGATGCCGGCGCCGTGTGGGAAGCACCCGGAAGGCATGGGCTGGCCGCTCCCCCCGCCGAAATTTAGGTCTCTCATCCTGCGATTTTTCATGGGTTCATACACAAAAGTCCATCATGAACAAATCAATGGTTAGTACGTAATATTATCGATCCTCGTGTGTTGTATTTATATATATATATATTCCTATTTGATCTGCAGTAACATTGCTGTGAATTCCGGCCGAACGTGCGGGAGATCAAGAAGATGGACCTGCTACCTAGTATATATTAATATTGTACAGCACCAATAACATGAGGATCAACGTTTAGAAAAGAACAGTACTGTGCATGGTGGAAACTGCCATTAACGACATCCTGAGCTTCTTGTGTGTGTGTATATATATTTATATACACACACAAGAAGCTCGGGATGTCGTTAATATATATATATACACACACACACGCACACATACATACATATATAACCTTCCATAGATAGCAGTGTTGCGGTAGGCTGATGACTGATGAGGACGGAGTCATGGCTTCGTAAAAGAGACATATGGGGCTGTTCTAGGTGGTGGAATCGGCTCTGGGTCAAGGTCATGTGGCGTTATGTGTGTGCTTAATTAACAGATGAAAGAAGAACGGGAAATCATATATGTAATTAAGGAAATTAACCCCTAGTGTTTATATATATTATGCGGTGTCTATGGACATCAATTAATTAATAGGATCGATCTCATGATCACATACCCCATATGAGCGCCGACGCCCGAGAAGCCGTCGTTGCTGAACACGAGCTGGCGAGCCCGATTTAGAGTCTCCGTCTCCCTCTCTGATCAATTAATTAATTAGCCCAGTGAAACACAATTTAGAGTAGCATTTCATTCAGTACTTGTGATGATCCTTAGAGATACTACATGATATATATATATATATATATATATATGAGAGATTGGGATGTCTTGAAGGGTTAGAGCGCCTTCACGTCGTCGTACGTAGAACCGGGCCATGTTCTTTTTTTTACCCTGAAAAAAGAAAAAGAAAATTGCCGTTGAGCTGCCTTGCCTTGTCGATGTCGATTCATGTGGCCGCCGAGGGCTTGAGATTTGCAGAACTTGAGGGAGCAGAACCTGCACTCGTAGACGTTCCCGCCATCATCCTTCCCCTCCTTCCCAGACTTCTTCTTCTTGAACACTGTGTTAGAACCTTAGCAATGGGAAAAAAAATAATATGTTGGTCGGTGTAAATTCTAAAACGCGGGCGAGAAGGAATCGAATAACCACACCGCACGCAGACAAGAGCACGAGACCAAACACATGGTGATCCTCTTCTCTCGCTCTATATATATGATCGATGTAGCAAAAATTAACACGGATCATGGTCCGAAAGGGCACCCGACCGCCCTCCCCCACCTCTCTCCCTCTCCCTCCCTCCCTCCCTCTGTGTGTATCGATCTAGAGGTAGCTATGTCTCCGTTGTTGTGAGTGTGCGTGTGCCCGTGTTAATTCTTACTAGTGTTGTCTGCTGACGTCGCTGTGGTGGTCGAGCTCTCCTCCATGGCCTGCTTACCGTACTCCTCCGGCAGGTTGTTGAGGTCCAAGGGGTTCCCTTCAGGCCTCCTGATCAGGAACACCGCCATGAAATTAATTAAGAAGATAGTTAAAAGTGGAGAAAAGACAAACAAAAACAAAGAAACAAAGAGCAAGTGGAGGAGGAGCAGGAAATGGAGAGAAGAGGGAGAGAGGAAGAGAGGGAGGAGGGAGGGTATATGGCAGTAGTGAAACGAAGCTAGACGCGCGCTCTTACATCGTCGTTAGCGTGGCGAGAGAGAAGACAAGGAGGAAATCTTTCAGCTGGCCTGGGGGGATGGCGAAAAGAAAACCTAGATACAACAAACTGCCGTTCAAGACAGGGCCATGATAGACCAACTGCGACAGTGTGAGGAGATGGGAGTGAGAGAGAGATGCAGAGAGAGAAAGAGTTAGAGATGGGGAGCCTTGAAAGTTCTCTACCAGTTTACTCTGCTCAGCCGTCTCTCCCTTTCGCCCCCCACCACCCACTCCCTTTTATCCCCCCTTCTGTGTGTGTGTGTGTGTGTGTGTGTGTCTTCCCCGGCCCAATGTTTTTATATTTCTTGGTTCTCTTGGTTGTGAAAGGTTACGAAGGGGCATTGGTTTCTGTGACTGTTACACGATGGGGAGTGCTTTTAGTATCTTTCAGAGAGAGAGAGAGAGAGAGAGAGAGAGGGGGCGGTGGGAAGGACGTACTAGTCTTTGCTGCTGGCTCCTTCCCTACAAACCCTAGCCTATCTGCCCTCCCCATGCCTCGTTGCAGAAATATTATGTAACAGTGATAGAACTGAGAAATGCATGAAGCGTCCCGAGGGAATGAAGAACCCATGTAAGTGCCCCGCACAGAGACAAGAAGACAGATATAAAAGTATATCATCATCATGCACGCAGATCCAACCCCAGCCTTCAGATGGTTTCCCATCCCCATCCAAGGCCTCTCATGTCCCCATCCCAATCGTAACCCGCTCTGCCACCGATCGTCGACTCGTCCAAATGAGGTGGTCGTGATTAGGGTTCTGCCAAAGATCTCGCAGTGCCTTAATCATGAAAAAAGATTTGCCATGGAGACGGTGATCTCCATGTCCTTTTGGCCTGTTCCAGCAGTGCGTGTATATATGCGGGAGGGGTGGGGTGGGGTGGGGTGGGGGAAGAGAGAGGATCAGTGCCTCAATAATGCACAGGAACCACAAGCCACAGCAGCAGCTGCTAGCAGGAGGGCAGCGGCAGCTTGCAGCAGCTACAACAACAACAACACGGCCCCTTTGAAGGCAATAAAGACAAAGGCACCCCTTACAAAGTGCTGCTGTGTTATTTAGTTAGGAACGGGGGGTTGCTTGCTGTGCCTACTCTAGAAGACCTAAATGGTAGCACAGAGAGAGAGAGAGAGAGGGTCCCAGCTGGGCTTTCCTTTGCAACTTCTTCTAATCAGAGACATATATGCTTTCGTCCGGGAGCTCTTGTGTGATACATCCACCACCCTATGTATATAGATATATATGAATATATCTTTGGAGAGGACATGCGCGCATCATCTTAATTATTAGTTGCGCGCATAGAAGCTTTTGTCTCCAAAAGAGGGTTTTCATACACCTAGATGAACAGTATACATGGTCTTTGTTTCCTTTCCACTCGCTGCCTGCACAAAGCGATATGGGATGGAAGATTGGTGGCCTCTCTTTTTGAGTTGGTTGTTGTCTTCAATCTTTCTTCGAGGTCAGACTCTGTCTTCTCTTCATGCATCAAGGGTACAAAACACCTTTCTCATTTTGGAAAGGACACTTTAACCAAATGCCTAACCCACATGGATCCATTCCTTTGTTGTTGATTTTCCACTGTATCGATCCATGTGTTCCCAGACCACAAGTGATTTGATCAAAGCTGCGGAGCAGTACGGACTGTCCTCCTCGTGAGAACCAGACATTGCGAATGCATGCTCTATCTTCTACTTAATTAATTAGGAAGGAGAAGTGATAAAATCTGAAAGCAATCTTGATCGTGATATTAAGGCTCAGTTATATAGTAGACTCCTCTATACACATCGCTAATTAAGGATTATGGAACAGCTCAACAAGCCTCTTGCCCCGGCGCATGTCTCGGTGCAGGTCCAGCCCAGGCGTCGTACCCACGTGTGTATTTCCTAGGTGTACGTCTCCGCCATCACATTAATGATGAGAGATACGTCAGTCCGACGATAGAGAGAGGATGCCTCTCATGCCATCCACCCTGATAGTACAGTCTCATGTCCTCTCCGGCGAGTCCTGCTATATTTATGACCCACAAACTTTGCCGCATTAATGGTCAAGTAACCCTTCCGACGAAGAGAGGGTGAGTCAACGCCCATGTCTCCCTGTCTCGTCATACACGCGAGTTGGAAAGCTCACGTCTCCTCCGACCATGATAACCTAACGGTCAACCACGATGGTGATATAAATAGGACTCTGACCCAACGATCAAGAGGTACACGCGCAACCTAACCCCATCAAGCTCTCACTCCCTCATTCTAATCTCCCTCCTCCCCTCCTGAGTGCTCGTCTCCTTCCTCCACCGTTGTCGGACTTGATTGTCGAAGGGTTATTTCTTGGAGTAACTCCCAAACCTCCTTCTAACTCTTTTTTACTGGCTACATGTCCTCCTTTGACACATTCATCTTTTCAATTAAACAAATTTTTAGAAGTGTGGATCGAGATTTAAACAATCAATTCTCGACCGCTACATATACTCATTGTTAAAGAACCATATAGATTATATTGATAAAGAAAAACTTCACTACGACGTGAGACTACTTGACCTGATAATTAATGACTTGTTGAAGATCAGATTATTCATGTGTAACTTCTTAAATGCTAATTCCAATATACGTCCTACAACGTCTGTAATTAATTAATTACCCCCCCCCCCCAATTAGGTGCATTGCAAGTAGTAGAATAAGATCGAATTCTACATTTTCCTACTGGGTTAATCCAGATAACACCCAAAGAAGACGAAAGCTCCTTGCAATGGGAAGTGGCATGCAAGAAAGAGATGATAAATTCAATATATATATATGTGTGTGTGTGTGTGTGTGTGTTCTCTACCTTCGAAGGCGTGATGATAGAGAATGTACACAAAGATCCAGGTTTAGTTAGAATCCTGATGTTGGATATGGTCAGGATAAGAATCGACTGACAATGTATGGCCGGGTTAAGGATCAAGCAAGAAGGCTCATTATAGTTAATTAATGTCGTATAAGACAAACAAAATGTCCTAATAAGACAAAAGAAAAGATGGGCTTTCTTCTCAAGTCTAGAGCAGGACATGGACATGAATGTGCCACGTGACGTACGAGAGCCTTGATCATGGCGGCCTTAATCGGGACTCCTCAGGTTGCTTAATCTGTTTCCGTACGGCACACATGCACGTGTGATCGAGCAGGTTATGGTAGAGGGGACACCACCTCACCACCCCCTGGTCCCCATTAATTTTGGAAGATAGGGAAACGTATTAATTTGCTTAGAGATTAATTAGAGAGTAAAATTAAGCAGAGATGATAATTAATTAAGCCTCTCAAATAAGGGATCGATGAGAGATCAGGAATCGAACTTTCCCGGCTCCAAGTACTACTAAAAAATCTTGGAATTAAGAAAGGAAGTTGGAGGAAACTCTACACCAATGATATACTATATGATTCCAAGTGTCGAATATATATATATATATATGTGTGTGTATATATATGTATATGTATATATATATATGTTTCATATTAACTTGAAACTTGGATGGCACTTGAGAAATATATACTTGTTTCATGCTAAGGGTGTGCAGCAAGTCATCACACATCCTATTCTCGTATGGTTCAATTGAGATTGATGGGATATGTAGGAGGAAGATGAACTCTCGTCTTCTCTCCATCCCGTTGATTATGTCAGATACTTGTTGGGTTGTTTAATTAAATGATAGAACTCAACCTATTTAGTCAGATGCTGGCTTAATTATGTCCCACCCATCACATATATACCGTTGGCATGCCATTTTAGAAAGTAATTAAAGTTGGGTTTTTTTTGGGGGGGGGAGGAGAGGGGCGAAAGGAGCCCACTGGGTTGGCCGGGAGGAGTACTGCTAAGTGGTTGTTCCAGTGGGTCCATTCAATTGGCACCTACCTTAATCGATCCATCGCACATGCTTGTGGAGTAGGACTATTAATTTGATTATGCACGACAAGGGAATCAGGTAGGCCATGTATATGCCCTTCTGGGCAAACTCCATGGGAATCTTCCTGAGTTTCTTCGTAGCCGTTGGTCCGATATATGACAAACCTAAGAGGGGAGGTGAATGGAGTTTAAGAAGAAATTAAAAAATTTTAAACTTTTCTTACGACCCAAGTGGTTTAAAATCTAACTAAGCTAGATAAGAAAAAGCACATCCACAAAGATGAGGAGGTGAGGATAAAAGGAGCACACACATTAAGATAGAAGGATTTTTGTAGTGATTTGGACTCCCCTCGGAGACTTTCATCCACTCCCCTGCATTTGTGAGATGTTTTCACACTAGAAAGTAACCTTGCAATATCACACACACACGACACACGACGAGGAATATCTCCACCATAGTGAAAAGAGCGCCTTCACGCACAATATGCATAAGATGCTAGAGTGCTTAAAGATACAATGTTTCAATGAAAGAACACAAAAATAGATGAAGAGGGAGAGTGGTAGCCTGATGTAGATGCTTCAAACAAGTCTTCCCATTGATGTAGTAGCAGATGGAGAGCACTAGTACGACGTTTAGCTACAACCCTCCTTATGTCTTCTTGATCTCCCTTCACTTTATGAAGCAAGTTGAAGCTAGGAAAGGAGATTTGGCTATATATGGTAGAGAAGAACCTTGAAACCCTAGATGATAACCCCTTTCAAACTCTCTTAATTAGAACCTGCTAGATGTGAGATTCCCATTTACATTCACCCACGTAGGGCCTTCGCCCTTTGGGAGATCAAGTCAGGTAGGATGCACCCACTCAAAAAAGTTTTGACTAGTCAAAAAATATAAAGTAATTTTTGGTTGATCGATCCCTTTGTTGAGAATTGATCTTGAGAAGGATCCTCTATCAGTCGATCGATACAGGGGTGTTGGTTGACCAGTACCAACTCTGAGTCTTTTTTTGAGAATGCACCCCCTCACTGTTGGCATTTTCGATCAATTCATCTTCTCAGCATTGATAGACTGGACTAGATGTCCAATCCAATCTATGCTCAGTCTTTCCAGCCAATCATTGTGCACATGTTCTACCTTTTCTTCTCCCGATAGTTCTTCCAATTTCATTTTGATCCTTTTTATTGGATTTACCTTTAAGCATAATTAATCTCATAAAATTGATTAATTCAATTAGTTAAGTTATGGGATCATCAAAACAAGGCCCGAAGACAATCGTATTAGATTATCATCTGTCAATTGCTACTAAGATGCTCTTAGACCACACAGGGGCCCTAAAAAGAATCTCTCTCTCTCTCTCTCTCTCTCCCTAATGGTTACCTACTTGCATGACTTTCATCAGATGTTTGGTGGGGAGACAAGAGGATATGCTTTGGTGCGATGAGCTACAATGTCTTGTTGGCATGGCTAAATATTTTTGGTCATCCTTCGTAGACCATTCTTTTAATGTTTGTTACAACATTAAATGTTACAATTCTTGATATAGTTTTCATAGACAAGCTAGGTGTTTTTGCACACTCCAGCCATGTTGGTGAAATTTTTTTTTGCGTTTTCTTCTCTCTTTTTAACATCAACCTTCTCTTTGTGAGTTAGAAATGGATTAGGTGACCGGTAGAGATGAGACCACTCCCTAACATGTCGAGAGTCAACCACCCTTGATCCATCACCATAGCTACCACTATCACTGAGGATATATAGAAGAAATAGAAAGAGAGAGAAAACACATGTGTAAATTATTACACTAATGAGTCACTATAGGCATCGGTAATCTAAATGATAGAAGTAGAGTAGGGATTAATATGTAGGCTTGTAGCTAGATTATTTAATTAAAGCTTGCAAGGGTTTTCATTTTTTCCTTTGGAAGGCATTTTGTAAGGACGTAGAACCAAAGATCCTTATTAATTCCCTTGTTTTCTTTGGTTGAAGGCCATAAAAAATAAAGGTAACGAAGCTTTGCTTTTAGCTCTCATTGCATATACCATACAATATTAGAAAAAGTCATCAAGAAAGGTGATAAAACTTCCTTAACCATTTATAACATACATGGCTTATCAAAGGGGAAAATGAGATCTTTAATGTGCATGCATATTCCTCCATATGTTTGTCAATTTTTTCCTATAATATTCCTCAGGGTTTGCCGACTCGGTGCGGGTCGCTCTGACTCGCACGACCCGACCCGACCCAGGTCGAGACCGGGTCAACCGGGCCGTGGGTCGCCACCGGGTCGCCCCCATTAATTTAATAATATAATATATGTATAAAGTATATTTTTCTATTTTATTCTATTATTATAAATCTATATTATATATATAAAGTGTTTTTTATTTAAATATGGATCGGGACGGACCGGGACGGACCGAGACGGGAGCGACCCGACCCGACCCAGGCCGAGACCGGGTCGGCCGAGTCGACCGGGCCGGCAAACCCTGATATTCCTACTACCTTCTAAGATCAAGCTAAGAAATCATTTTTCATAGGTTATTAGTTTTTAGCATTTTGAATTAGGTTAAAACATTTTTTTCTTAGGGTCTTACCATTTGCACGTTCTCATCTAACATGATAAGAATCTTAACTTTGATTTGTAGATCATTTTAATGTGAATTCAATAATAAAATAACATGTATTACAATTAAAATTTGTAAATGTTTGATCCTATCCTTAAGTGGAGAATTATACTTTAGCAAGGGATTAAGTGAAAATATTACAAAGTCGATGCTGAAGATCAGTAAATAGAAATGTTGAATCCCTATTCATTAGCACCTATATTTTGCATGATGTCAACTTTAGGTAAAAATACTTAGTGTTAATTCTAGAGTCTAAGTGAACAGGAATCTTTTGCTAAACACTTAATGTAAACAGATCATTCAACACTCTTAGAAGGCATTAAATCTAGCAGAAACCCTTCAGCTATTAGGCCTTCAGTCGTTGATTCAAGTGATCCGCATTGCTTGATATCCCTTCAAGCCTTAGCTTTAGTCGCCAGTCCTTCCTCTAGTTGGCTTATTTCTTCTAGCAGGTGACACCTCATTATGTTTAGCTGATGTCCATTGCAAACAATAAGTCCTTTACCTTTCACTTCCCTTCAATTGATTTCCTTTCACCAACTGAAATCAATCATTGCCTTGTGCCTAATTCATCGATCAGAACCTTCGTGCCATGAGTAGGAGAAGATGTAATATAGAAGAAACTACTTCGAATAATGTAGAAAAGATAATCATGTATCTTGTAAAAGGAAGGGAGATGATGGGACCTTTACTCCATCCTTTTCAGCTGGCTAGAAAGTAAGTGTCTCTTCTTGTTCCTATCGTTAAGTCTCTTTCAAAATGGAAATAAAAGAAAACTTAATTAGACCAAGAAAATAGTGTAGTATTTTCTCTAAATGATGAAGAAAACTAAGCATGCAAGCGAAGAATGGACCTTGAAGTGGTTTTTAAATCCATTGCTTAAGGGAAAAAGCTGGGTTTGCATTGGGTGCAATGGGTTAAAGATGTACAAAGAATGTTTTGAAAATGATGATGCATGAAAATTATGCTATATGTATAAATAATAAGAAAGAGGAGAGAGAAAGAGGTGCCCCCTATGATAATTCGCAAATAACTCCTCCTTACTGTTGCATGGGTGCTCCTAAAAATGAGAGGAAGTTCCAACAGAATTTTGGCCCTTGGCATGTGAAGACCTGAGGCTTGGAGGCATCATGGGAGTGTATTTACAAGATTAGGGTTTTGGTTCATATAGGATAGAAGATTGAGTTCAAACTCTTATATCCTCCTGGACTCATCTAGAAGCATCCAGGAACGATGTCAGATACTTGGGATGCAAGAAAACCAAGTTACATTTGGTTTAGGAAGGCCCCATGGTGAAGAAACACATTTTTGGGTGTGTTATGTGTAATGTCTGGAAAGACGTGACGTCAGGCAGATGTTTTGAGCGAAACACATCACATGTGGCTGTCTCCTTTCAAAACTATAAAGAAAATACAGAAAGCAGTGAAGTTGTGTAAAAATCTAATTCGCGATAGTTTTATCTATCGCCATTAACTTAGAAGGAGTCAGACTTCCTTGGGGTGTTTAAATGCAATGCATAGGGTCCAAAAAGTATGCATAACTTTCTTTACATACCTTGTGTTGACGAACGCTTGTTGCATTAGATTCTAGACTTGAAGTGCTTTTCAATAACATATGATTCGAAGGAGTTATGAGTATTCTAGTCCCAACCATGGTTCTATAAGTTGATTTCTAATCCCCAAATTCTATGCTTTAATTCAAAAACTATTCAATAATTATTTTATATAGGCCTAGTATTACATATAGTGCATTTAGAGTTGTGAGCTTCATCTAATACTCAATTTCATTAACAACTAGTACAATCAACATCTTTCTTTGAAATATATTGATCCTCTTTGCTTCTAAATGATATCAGGCCTGCCTATCAAAATTTGAATTTGTTGATTCCACTGCTCTACTTTCTCTATCTACTAAATTAGAGTTGGTTGGATCACTAATTGATTGACCAAAATTCTAGACCTCATTGCATAACTTGGGGATAGTACTTTACCATGTTTCCCCTACATTCCTCCTCAACTTTTTAGTTGCACACTCATCAATTCCCTTAAATTGAGAGCATCGGTCTTATTTTCAACTCATTCTCAGAGAATAAATATTTGAGATTATGATGATCAATGAAACTTCAAATGTCTCCCCATATGGATGGTGTCTCTAAATTTTTAAAGCATGGGCAACTATTGCCAACTCTAAGTCACGAGTGAAAAATTTTCATTCATGATTCTTTATTTAATAGTCTTGAAGTAGAAGTTGTCATTTTTCCATATTCCATCAAAACACATCCAAGTCCCTATCTAGAAGCATGTATATGAACTATATGTCCACTAGTTCAATTAGGTAAAGTAAGAATTAGATCTTGAGTTAATTTCTTCTTCATTGACCAAAAAAAAGTTAAATTTCTCCTTCAATTCTTGGAAGCTTTGCTCACATGTGACAACCTTTACATTCTCATGATTCACTAATACCATTCTTAGATATTACATGTCCAAAGAATTACACTTTATCAGCCAAAAATCATGCTTACTAATTTTTGCACATAATTGATGCTCTCAAGAGTCCGCGATACTATTCTCAAATGCTCTTGCTAAGTTTCAATACTAGAAGAGTACACAAATTCACCATTCATAAATTCTACCACAAACCAATGTGACTCGACTTTACATGCCATATTCATTAAGTCCATAAAGACTGTTAGTTCATTTGTGACCCTAGGACATTACTAGGAAATGATTGCTCATATATTATTTTGAATATTGTTTTGACACACTCATCTCGAATCTTCAATTGATGACATCATAATCATAGTTTAAAAGATCTTGAGGCGGTTGTGAGACGCTTTCTGTAAGCCTCATAAGGTATAAGCCTTAAGACACAACGAGGCGTAAGTCTTAATAGAAAAGAAAATAATCTTAAAATAATAAAAAATGCTAAAAATAATAGTGATTTTCATGTGTTAATGCTATATCAACTCAATGATACATTCATGTTATTTCAAAAGTACTAAATTATGAGCCAGCAGTCTAGTGCAGTTGGTTCGTCACCCTTCCACATATGGGAGAGGGCCCGAGTTTGAGCTCGATTATCCCCTCCTTCTTAAAAAAAAAGTACATACTAAGAAAAAAAGTATTGAATTATGTTTTAAAGACAACAAAAGAAATGTAAATCTTGGGAGCACTTTATAACACCTCATTAGATCATATTCTCAAGTGATGCACACATCTCAATTAAATACCTTGAGGCAGTGAAGGCGGTGAGACATACCACCTCAATAAAAAAAAGACATAAGCCTCAAATAAAAGACATGAGACGCATGCCTAAAGACGTTTTTCTAATATCTCACCTTGAGACTTAAACTTTAGTATCTTGAGACGCCGCCTTTTTAAACAATGATCGTGATCATATGTCAAATTTAGAAAACACTTAAATTAATTGTAAATCATCTATTCTAGAGAAAGTGTATTTATTTTTGACAATTACTTGATTTCTGTTTTCATAGTCAATATCGTTTTTCCTAACAGCACCGTGGGCTCACCTTAAAATTGCAATTTTTGTTTTGACGTTTGTTATTTTTTTTATTTTTTGATATTTTTAAATAATTTTGTAAAAGATCACCCACACATTGCTGCAAAAGATGGGTATGAACATCAAACATATCTATAGAAACATAATTATAAACCTAAAAGTGACTTGTTAGACTTTACAATTTCCCATGCTAGAAAAGTAGATAACAGAGAAGGCTCCGAACTCTTATCAACGAAAACCTGTCGTACAGTAATATGTTGTAGGACCAGGACTTTTGCTCGTTTCCTAGTACATGTGATCATGTGAACCAGCATCACATCGTAGTCTATAACATGGAAATTGCTGATCTGATTAAAAGAGAGATTGAAATGAGACAGCTTATAATCTGTTTGGTTAAAACGTTAGTTTTAATTGATATTAATATTTTTGGAATATATTATATTGACATGAAGAAATGCAAAGATCGCATGAAATGAAACGTAAGGTGAAGAAGGGAGTCATAAAGGCTAAATTGCAATCTTGTAATAGATTTAATATGACAGTAGCTTTTGTTAGTGCATGAACATCAAATCTCAGAGAATATAATTAAACACCTATTATTAGTAACAACATCAAAAATGCTACCGTCATTGCCATCGAATACAGCAATCAAATGCCCCATCAGATGATCACGAAAGACCAACAACCACGTTACTGATGCATTTGCAGCAAGCAGCAGGTAGAAGATGATGGCCCAAAAAAAGCCCAGGGGTCCATTTTCGGTACGCGGAGCACAAACAAGTATAGTCACCAAAAGAAATGCTTAAACAAGGGCACAATGAGAATTTAACCATGAAATAATATCAGAAATTACAGCTGATATTCTGTCGTCGGGTTCCCCCTCTAAAATAGAATGATAACCTTCTTCATATTGCTTCAGGCTTTTGTCTTGACTGCATGCGGTGTCATACAGAAACTTGCTGACCAGAGGATCAGTAACCTTGTCTGCTGCTCCATGAAGAACTAGCAATGGAGAAGATACCTAAACAAGTGAGAACACATTATCAAATGCACTTTAGGATGCACTAAGAATTCATAGCTGGTGCTAGGGAAAAGCCTAGCGACGCGCAAAGCTTCATGTTCATACTCAAAACTATTATTGGAGTAGAATTTCCTTGAAGACTGAATAATTCTGGACCGGGACATAAAGTAAATCAAGCATCAGCTTTAGATGTCATATTTGATCGACCAAAAGAATTTGACTATCAACAATGTACAAAATGTATCCACATCTTCCCCATAAACAGGAACTTTTGAATCACATGTGAGAAGAACATGGTACCCGCCAGATTAAACCACTGTACCTACATAAGCCAATTGGGTTGCCAAGGACGGCCTTACACCGAACCTTTTGTCATGTTTTTTTTTTCTCCAAAGGTCATGTGAACATATAAACCTAGAATCATGTTCTTTGATCAAACATGCATCCCAGTATCACTAAGAAGCTTATATGAAATGAAGTCATATCTTTTAGTAGAGTCCATAACTGAAGGCATGCAAATAGCAGAAGAGCAATGGCCACTGCAGAATTATCAAAGGCCTCTCATATCAACTATTATTGTATTTTGTTACATATGGCCCTATGGCATTCAGAAAATGGTTTTTACACTATAAGCTATAGGTAGAGGGTTCCTGTTGCAGCTTGGCCTGAAAGCTGTCCAGGTATTACAGAACCAGCCCGGCCTGGCCCGGCCCGCTGCTTATGAGGTTGGATGTCATTGATCTATGGGTCACCCACTGTTATTGGGGCATGAGCGCAGTAAGCCACAACATAGTCAGCACACGTAGGCAGTACAAGTTTTCAAACTGCAGCTCCTCCACAGTTCAGCCCTATAAGCTTCCCTCCTGCCTACAATAATTCCTTTTTTCAAGATGTAGAATGCACAACAAATACCCCCAGCTATAGGCCTGGGTACACCCCAGGAACACCCCTACAATGTGGGTTTAATCTGTTCCAAACTATATTGCTTTCCAAATCTTTCTATATCTTATCAATATTTGTAACAATGGTCCTGCAAACTTGAATCTAACATTGTAAGAAACAACTCCTTGGTTCTTGGTTCTTTCTTGAAGGATTTTCCTACAAAGGCAATCAAGGACAGGATAACAGCTTTCCTTCATAAAATTGTAACTTGAAATTTTATGCCTATGATATTGTGTGCCCTAGAAGGTAACCAAGTGGCACAATTCATTAATGTAACTACAATGAACCATACAAAAACCTTCCTTAAAAATAAAGAATTCTATAAAAGTGGTAGAATCAATCTCCCAACCCCCAGCGCTTCTTACACTCTTAAGTCCCATTCACACAATAAGTCCTTTTTCATTTATGCATCTTTGATGACGAAGTGAGTCCCTAGTCCCGCTGCCAGCATTGCAGAAATTCTGTTCATGTAGGAAACCGTTACAGCCCTAGATGATTTAAGCTGGGTGCCTAAATTCATTACTGCAAATTCTGTTCTCTTTTTTCCAGAAAAGCCGCAGCATACTGGTAAGTCTCCCTTTCTTGCATTTCACGGACAAAATCTTGAAATATGGTTTATGGAGGGAACACCAAAGTCCAAGCTTGGTTCAACCCTGCATGTGTACCACCAAAGACATGCAGAGCCAAGTCCGGCTTGGACATCAATTTGGCTTAGGAATAATTGCTGATTGGATTAGTGTCTTGTCAATGAGAGTAATTTCCTTTCAAGTGGTTTCTTTTGTTTTCTTATTTTACTTAGTAGTTTATAACCGTATTTAAAGAGGTCATTGGAGAATGGAAAGATAGTTGATTGGTTTTGGAAAAACAATATTGTTTACTCTGAGAGGGAAGGGCAAGAGGCCCCAACACCGCTGCCTTCTTTCTTTCCTTCTTTCCCACAGAATCACCACCTCTTCCCCCTTCTTCCTCCACTCTCTGCTCCTCTCTCTCCCCATGTTGGTCAATGCATCACCACTGCACGCATCATCATGTGTGTCAATGTGCCACCCCACATGCCCAGCATCCCTTTCATGCACCATGGGCCTTTCACATCCCAAGTGCAGTATGCTGCCCTCTGCACCCTTCACACACTTTTTCCCATGCCAGCACACCTCACTGTGAAATTCTGCCCTTCTCACACATTGCCTGAGGCTTCCAGCGATGTTCCCCCCTCCCCCCACATGTAGTCAACCCCGCACATGTCAGCAGACACCCAACATAGAGTCTCTATATGCCTGCATGCACCTCCTGCATGGCCCAACAGGCCGTGCCACGTGTGCCCAATTTGCATGCCCATCCTGTGAGGCTTATGCTCCTAATGCCACTGCCTCAAGCAACCACACACACATGTGCCGACCATCTTCTCCAGCCCTGTGCATCCACCTCCACTGGCTACCACTAGCGCACATACACTGCCATGCCCACCATCGACTGCCAATAGTGCAACCCCGCAAACCTAGGTCCATGTCTAGAATTTGCCCTCTCTTCAAGTGGCACATCATATCAACTATTCATGAGTTATTTCCACTCAAAAATTATTTTATTCATTGCTCGTTAAGGTGTAGTGAGAACCCAGATTTCTTATTGGCCTTGGATCTGATTCGTTGCATTAGAACATGCCCTAACTGGTGGACATTTCTCAACTTCCACCAGTTCAATTAACTAACATTTGAAATCTGTTGTAAAACATATACTTCAGACATCACTATTATCTGCATGAAAATATTTGTCGATTTGCTTTATTTAATTGCTACTTCTAAATAGTTTGTTTGGTTCTGCATCAAATTTGGCATCAAAACAATAGGTTAGGTCAGAGCATACATCCTGCATTTTACATTTAATTGTCTACATGAGTACTTTTACATTGCATTTCAATTGATTGCATGCCTACTCAGAGATGGTCTATATTTGCATCAAGAATGTAGCCAAGGTCCCTAATCTGAACCAAGATGAATGCTAATCTAGCAAAAGCATTACAAGCTATCCTGACTCGCCTTGACCAATCCTTTCAGGGAGTGCATGTGAGACTGAGTTAGAGCCCTCCAAGAAGGGCTAAGGTGAGGAAGTTGTAAATAAGGTCCTAAGGTCCCCGAGCGATTGTCATGATCATAGGGTTGATCATAATCCTAACCAGGGTCCAGAGCAGGCTTTGAGACTATATCAAGAACCCACATATCGGAAGGTCCAAATCCTTTGGAGTGTTAGTGATGTGCGACCGTGACAAGATCCGATCTAATAGGGCGAACAATGCTAAATAAAAGAACGAAGTGAATTTCACACGACGCGATTAACAAAGTATAGACTATAGCATGAAATTACGGCAACGTTAAGAACTAAAGACAAGATCCCGATGCAAAAGTAGACTCCCACACGTAATGCCGAGACAATTGGTATAGGGCCGAACAGATGCGCGCATGCTCACGATTAGGTAGTGGACAGCAAGCATGACACTATAGCGGAGACAAATTAAGGTCCTACCAGTTACTTAACCAAATAAACAGCAGCCATGGAGAGGGAGCGAGGTTACCAGAAAGATGAGGAGTGCTCGTGGACAACTGCAGAAGCGACGACAGTGGCCGTAGGTGGAAGGGCGCCCGCGGTCGGCTAGGGCTGCTCCTGCTACAATGGCAGGTGGCGGTGGAGAGTCGCAGTGTTGGCGTCAGTGATGGCCGTGGCCGCTATTGCGCTTGTGGCTCGTGGCGGCTCTAGCCGTTGTTGCTGCGATGGCCAATGACGGCTCGGAATGTGTCTGTTGCTGGGGCCGGCGGCGGCTCTGGCCAATGGCGGATCAAGCTGCTGCTGCTGTTGGATCCGCTAGTAATGGGGTGTGTGGCAGGAGAGAAGGAGAGGGGCTTCGGGGGCGGGAGGAGGAGAAGGGGCCCGCGACGAGAGGGATAAGAGGTAGAGACGATGGCAGCGGGCCGGCGGTGGGTAGAGGATACGGGGCCCGCAATGAGGGGGATAAGAGGTAGAGTTGGCAGTGGCGGTGGTGTTGTGACGATGCGGTGGCAACAGCTAGGGTTTGGTGGGCTTCTCACCCCTTGCACTCACACAATAGCAAGAGAGAAATGCTCTTTTTTGCATTCATCAAAAACTAAGATTACATTAGGGTTTTTCAAGCCTTTTATAGACTCTAACAAGGAGAGCCCAAAGACAAGAATGCCCTTACATGATCGAAAGACCAAAATACCCTCATGGACTCCCTAACGTTCCAAAGAAGCAAAATAACACTAGATAAAACAAAATAACACAGAGTAAACTAACCGTAGATAACTCAACCCCAGGGTCGTCTACAAGCGTAAACTCGCAACGAGGGCGTGATGTCCTCATCATTTCCCCGGGTTTGGGGAAAGCTCGACTCCGTCGACTGGCAATGGAAGAGGTAGCGCCCCAAAAGCTCCGGGTCCAGACGTCGCATGTCATCCTCGATAATCCACGAATCCTTTGACTCAGGTCTACCACTCCATTTGATCAAATAATGGCGAACCTCTCTGGCTCCGATAAAGACAATTTGATCATCCACAATAGTATCAATGCGTTCAGTTGTAGTTGGATTATTTGGGAGTAGTGGGGGTAACGGGGGGCTCTCATCCAAAGTGTCTGGGGGAGGCTCATCCATAAATAGATCATGTGGGGGAATTAAAGAACCGCTATACGGAACTAGATCTTCAACATTAAATGTGAGACCGAAGTCAAAGTCAGGTGACAATTCCACCACATAGGCATTGGGATTGATCTTCTTTAGGATCTGAAAGGGCCCAGTGCTACGGGCATGTAATTTCTTCACAATTCCCGAGGAAAACTGCTCAAGTCGCAGATGGACCATGACATAGTCCCCAACATCGAACTCTTGACATCACCTGTGAATATTAGCAAATTCTTTGTATCTAGCATTGTTCTTCCTGATTTGTTCTCAGATCTCTTCATGCAATGTATAGAAATGTGATGCAAGTGCCAATGCAAAATCTGGCACTCTAGATGCATGGGAAGACACGGGTAAAAGATCTATAGGTTGTCTAGGTCTAAACCCACGCACGACCTCTAATGGATTGAGACCAGTGGTCCTATTAACAAATGAGTTACATGCAAATTTGGCTGTGGGGAGGATTAGATCCCAATTTCAGAGGTTCTCCCCAACAAAACACCTAAGCACAAAGATGGCAGTACCGGTTTCGGTTCCGGTTTCGGCTGGGACCGAAATCGGTTCAAAATATTCAGAAAAGGCAAAAAAAATACAAAAAAATTTAGACATGTATAAATAACATCATAAAAATATAAATAATCAGATAAAAATTAAAAAAAATCATTAGACATGTATTTGACTGTAAAGAAATAGGATTAAGTGCAATAAACATGAAGTAGACATTGAACATGTTAAAGTAATATTCTTGAATACATATGAAGCATGAAGTACGTTCAAACAGTACAATAAACCTAATTAGACACAGTAAATGTTACAGAAACTAAATGATCCTTACCCAAATGATGATGCACTAATATGGATAATAGCTAGAAGAACATTCCCCCTCATCGTCTGGCTTCTGATGTTGACACCCATAAAAAAGTTGCATATATTCTGTATATTCACTGTCACCAAACAATGATGTAGCCAAGTCCTGCATCCCTCTTTGGATCCCTCCATGGGGCCTCCTCTCTGCGGGGCTGCACCAGTGTCAGGACGTCGTGCAACACAGGCTACACCAACTGTACTGGAGTATGTCCCTGAACCTATCGGTGCTTTTCCTTTCCTTCGAGCGGCTTGTTCATGCTCTATTGCTTCAGCTAACTCTGGATCTGAATTCTCAATGTCTTCCTCATCATCATCATCCCTCCTTCCTCTTCTGCCTGAAATCTCCTCAGTAATTTCAGCCTGATCTTCAGCCCTTTGTTGCATCCTCTCTTTTTTGCCCAGAAGGCACTGGCATATTTCTTCTCGGACTCTCGGGGACATCTGTCACATTGTTGGACCTCTCCTCTTATCCCTACCAAATGTTGCTTTCCTCTAGTAATTCCGCCATGTATCTCCTTACCACAATAATTACATTTCACTTTTCTTCTCCCAGCATCAATTAAGGAGAGGTGGGCCCACCCTAGATCTTCTTACCCTTGCTACTCCTGACCTTGTTCACATCTAGCCATGACGCTGCATTAAGACAGTAAAAAATAAATGGTTGCAAGTACAATGAAAAAATGCAATGAAGCATAATTGAGTTTCAAATTATGTTGAAGTGAGATAATTAGACAAAAGCCTCAAATTTAAACAGCTAATTAAGACTTAATTTGGAGTTTTACCCTAATCACCCTTCATTGAATGCAATTAGCAGTATGCTCCCACCCTAAATTATTCAATGAAGCTTAATTGAACTTCAATTGGCCCTAACTAAACCTAATTAGATAAAATCCCAAATTTAAATAGTTAATTAGGACTTAATTTAGAGTTTTACTCTAATCACCCTTCATTAAATGTAATTAAGGGCATGCTCCCGGCCTAAATTATTCAATGAAGCTTAATTGAGCTTCAATTGACCCTAACTAAACCAAATTAGACAAAAGGCTCAAATTTAAATAGTTAATTAGGGCTTAATTGAGAATTTTACCCTAATCACCCTTCATTGAATACAATTAACAGCATGCTCCCACCCTAAATTATTCAATGAAACTTAATTTAGCTTCAATTGACCCTAACTAAACCTAATTAGACAAAAGTCTCAAATTTAAATAGCTAATTAAAGCTTAATTTAGAGTTTTATCATAATCACCCTTCATTAAATGTAATTAGCAGCATGCTCCCGCTCTAATTATTCAATGAAGTTTAATTGAGCTTCAATTGACCCTAATTAAACTTAATTAGATAAAATCCCCAAATTTAAATAGCTAATTAGGACTTAAATTTGGAGTTTTAACCTATTTAACATATGAAAAGTAATATACTGAAGAGAACATTACCTACAAAAAAAAAAACTATCAAACTAACAAAAGAAAAACAAAAACTTACAAGATCTATTAGGAATCTATAGCAAGAAACGGCAACAGCTGCGGCTACACGCTGCAAACAGTAAGAAACGGCGACGACAGCAAATCCCACCACCTAGAGGCGGCTCCACCTACAAGGGTGTTGTAGCAACACACTTCTCCCTCAAATTTGAGAGTCCGAGGGTCACATCCGGTTTCGACCGAAATCGGGCGATTTCGGGCCGAAACGGGTAAGTTTTGGGTGAAACTAGTATCGATTTCGCCCGAAACCATTAAAAATATATTTTTTAAAGTTCCGAACCTACTACAATGAGCAGGTTCGAAATCGTTTTGGTATGGACCGAAACCAATACGTTTCGGCCAAAACGTATCGGTTCCGGCGGATACTACCATCCTTACCTAAGCAAGTTCCCTAGACTCCGGTTAACCATCTCAGTTTGCCCATCTGTTTGAGGATGAAAGGTAGTAGAGAATTTAAGCTTTGTCCCCAATTTGTACCAGAGTTTTCCAAATATAGCTCGTAAACTTCACATCCCTGTCGGTCAGCATAATTTTAGGCAACCTGTAGAGCTTGACCACATTGTCAAAATAGAGTGTGGCCACTCGAGATGTATCAGAGGTTTTAGAACAAGGAATGAAGTGCGCCATCTTCGAGAATCGATCAACAACCACCAGAACTGAGTCATGTCTCTTCATGGTCCTAGGCAAGCCCGACACACAATCAAGGCTGACATCTTGCCATTGTGATGCAATCCAAAGTCCACTTACAGATTTGGACGATGGTGCTTCAAAAAATGGATGATGGCCTTTTGAAAAAGTGGATGGAAGCAAATTTAGACGATGGAGGCCTTTGTCCTTTTTCCAAAGTCCAAAAACCCAAAAGTAGACGATGGGGTTTTTGGACGATGGGGTTTTTTTGGACAATGGATTTTTGGACTTTTCTGAAACATGGATGGAAGAGTTGGACGATGGGCATTTTTGACAATTGCTTGGGGATTTTGAATGAAGGATCTAACGGCTGGGTTTCTTTTGTTGATTTTATTATTATTTATTGTTGGAGTCTTTTCCTTTTTTTAGGAATGTTTCGTTATTAGCAAGGTTATGAGGTGTCTTTTGGGATATTGCAACGTCGATGTTCCTGTACTTCAAATAAACTTCACCGAGGCTACGAAGGAAGATAGCTTTGGTTGTTTAAACTTTTCCCTTCTGTTGAGCTTTAGCTCCAGTATCCATTCCATGTAACCCTCCTCTTTTGTGAGAGAGAGTGGAAGTTCCCTTGTTCTATTTGCTGCCTACAACTTGAGGCCAGCATCAGCTAGTATTAGAGGCAGGTTATCATGGCGTGACCACGCCGGAGGGGTGCTGCTGTTGCTGCAGCTGTAGAGGGTCCCCACTGTGACCGAGATGTGTGTGATCTAGAGCTCGACGAGCTGTGGAGACAAGTGGAAGATCTGCGGGAGCAACTCGCCCAGCAACTAACTGAGCGTGATACCCGCGTCCAAGGTTAAGGCCGTGATTCGTCCAGCCATGATTCTATTTCTTTGTTCGAGAACCCGTACAATGAACCCCAGATTCGGGAGCGTCACACCCAGGAACTCAATCGACGTCCTGACTAACATCATTCATGGGACTATGTGAAGGTGGATCTGCCTGAGTTCTCAGGAGGCCTACACACAGAGGGCTTCATTGATTGGATTCATTCAGTTAAACGAGTCTTCGAGTACAAGGAAGTATCCGAAGACAAGCGGGTGAAGCTTGTCGCCACAAAACTGTGGGGACATGCCTCAACCTGGTGGAAGCAGGTCCAGCGGACTTGGAAGCGTCAAGGCAAGGTAAAGATCCGCTCGAGGACAAGATGAGGCGAAAGCTGGAGGCTCAATTCCTGCCCTTCAACAAGAAGCAAACATTATACCAGCACCTACACTTCCTTCAGCAAGGTGTGAGATCGGTAGAGGCGTACACAGAGGAGTTCTACCAGCTGGTCTCTCAGAATGACCTCGTGGAGTCTGAGGAGCAGCAAGTGTCGCGCTAGCTCGGTGGCTTACGGTAGCCCCTCCAGGACACACTAGCATTGCATCCTTTGTGGACCCTCTCTGAGGCATACCACAGGGCACTGGTATCTCAAAAGCACCAGGCAAGACCAGGCATGCGGAGTGTGGTCATTCGGCCTGAGGTAGATCGGCGGGAGATCCAAGGTAAAAATGCTCGAAGTTTTGTCCACAGGAAGGCACCGACCCAACACTAGCGCGTCCCCCTCCGGCAGCTACTAGAGGCAGACCTACAGTACGTACTACCCTACCTGTGTGTTGTTTCTCTTGTGGCCAGACTGGTCACCGAATGGCAGAGTGTTGCACTCAGCACCAGGAGAGGGGAAAGGGGCTCGAAGGAGCGGAAGTAGTAGGGCGGCAAGAAGATCAGCCCGTATATGAGGCACCTGTCTTCGATGAGGAGCCTCTGGAGGAAGACGAGTTACTACATGGCGACAACGGTGAGAACCTGATGTTCCGTTGGGTCCCTCCTGATGCCTCGACATAGAGAGCATCCAGAAAATTGGCTTCAACACAACATCTTCCAGACGACTGGCACGGTGACTGGAAAAGTGTGCAAGAAGATCATCAATGGCGGAAGTACAGACAACTTCATCGCCAAGGAAGCCGTCGACAAGCTGGATCTGAAAGTGGGAAGACCATCCTGAATCCTACAAGTTGTCTTGGCTGAAGAAGACAAGCGAGGTACTTGTTAATTCCCGGTGTCTGATTTCTTTATTAATTGGGAAGTAATTCGATCAGGTGTCGTGCGATGTTGTGGCCATAGATGTGTGCTATATCCTCCTAGGACGGCCTTGGCAATACGATCGCCGCACTTCACACGATGGTAGGTAGAACGCCTACACTTTCCAGATGGGGGACAAGAAAATTGTGCTAGCACCAATGAAGTCAGAGGGCAAACCACCATCAACGCAAGGTGAGGGCTGTTCACAATCCCAAACAAGAGCGAGTTCCTCCTTCCTGTCCATGTCCCAATTTTTACAAGAAGCTGAGAAGACCCACATGTTGTATGCCTTGGTGGCCAAGGACAATGCTGATGTGACCGCTGTCCCTCAGGAAGTTCTGCCACTGCTTGAGGAGTTTGCAGATGTCTTTCCAGAAGAGCGGCCGCCTGGACTTCCTCCTCTCCAAGACATTCAGCACCACATCGACCAAATCCCTGGGGCGAGCCTTCCTAACAAGCCAGCCTATTGCATGAGCCCGAAGGATGGTGATGAGGTGAAGCAACATTTGCAGGACCTGCGAGAGGTGCTGAAGATACTCCGACGTGAGCAGATGTACTGTAATATCTGTGGGTATTAGATTGTGTCCCCGTGGGCGTTCGGATTGCGAATAATGGATCTTCGGATCCTAAATAACAAAAATATTAAATCATTTTGGAGTTATCATGACGTGATGGGCGAGTTGCACGTTTCTCGAGGTCATTTGGGCTAAATTAGATTAATGCTTAAATTTTGCACATTTTAACCCCAAAAAAATAATAAATAAATAAATAAATAAAACCTTATGTAAAATCCCCCACCCCTATCTCCCCTCATTTTCTCTCCTCTTCCTCCTCCGTTCTCCCTCCTCTCCTTCCCTCCTCCAACAGTCGACGGCGGGCATGGAGGGGTGAGGTGGCCAGACGACGGCGGCGACAAATGGCAGAATGTGGGGTGAGAATGGGAGGCGGTGCGGTGCAGGTTTGTGGGCGGGAGCGACAGTTCGATCGCGAGATTCGGGGTTTCTAGCGTTTTCGATGCATAAAATCTTCCACAGAGGTAGGGGGTTGGTTCCTAACCCTTCCTTTGTGCTTCCCCCTTCAATTCGAGTCGATTCGAATGATAAGGAGAGCTTATTTCAGGCTCGGGGGAAAATTCATGTTCGAGGTTGGGTGATCTCGTCCGGCCAATTTGGGCGGCAATTCGTGGTTTAATTCTCGATTCCCAATGGTGTGAATGGATGGGAGAGCTTTCCCAGTGTTTTCCCCATTGTCCGAGATGATGTGGGCGTGGGTTCGAACCCCCATATCGGGATTCTGTTTTGGAAAAACTCTACAGAAGGCGACCAACTAGGTGGCTGTCAAGTTCTGTGAGTGGCCAGTGAGTGGCCAGGTCGATGGCCGCCAAGGGGAACTGGGTAGCGAGACCTGTGATCACCCTGCTCAGGTGGACGGCCAACTATCTGGCTGCCCAGGGGTGTGAGCAGGTGGGCGGCCAACTTGGTGGCCGCCCAGGTTTGGTGGGCGGCTAGCCATGTGGCCATCCAGTGTCTGGTTGGCGGCCAGACATGTGGCCGCCCAAGGTGCTGGGCGGCCAGGTATCTGGCCCCCATGTAGTTAGGTGGCCAATCGTGTGGCCGCCCCGATGTCATGTTGCCAAATGTCCTTCGTGATCATGTGTTTCCGCGGAGGGTGTTCCCGCGTTATTCATGTGAGCCGATGACCGTTAGTCTTACTGTTTGGCCTAGTGTTCTTGTGGCTTTCAGTCCTCTAGTGAGGAAGGGAGATTTCAAGCAGCGTTAAGCCGTGTCATTTTCGCAGTCTGTGCACGTGAGCCGGTGGTACACTGGTGGTTTCTTTTTTGATTGCGTGGTTTGGTGCTCTTACTGTGAGTGGCATGCCACTAGCTGTAGCCCTTGGTGCGTACGTACCACCCGACGTTAGAGAGGTCAAGGGCGTTCCCGTGAGACAATTGAGTCAGTTACCGTGGGCCCTTATGTAGACGAGGACTCCATCTACCTTGGGTTAAGGGAAAACCGGTTGTGGGACCTAGACGAGGACTCTGTCTAGTGTGTGTACACGTGGTTGAGGGTTTGAGTCCGTGTTGTTGGTCGTAGAGGCACGGAGCCCATGTTGTTAGTTGTAGGGACACGAACCCCAGCTAGTCCTAGTGAGTTGTGTGTGTGTGTGTCAATGCCGTACTCCTAGGAGGGGAGGTGGATCGTGCGTGAGACGGGTGGCGCGGTATAAGACGTCAGTGGATGCATCCGGCCTCGTGTGCATGTGTCTCACTGTCGTACTCCTAAGAGGAGAGGTGGATCGCGCACAGTGTAAGACATTAGTGGATGCATCCGACTTGATCACTAGTGGGCGGTTCTCCTGTCACTCGTGGACGTGGCTTTCCCGACAGTGAGGTCGTGGTTCTCCTAACTTGAGGTGTCGTGTTACCTATGCGGGGTAGTGGTTTTCTTAAGACGTGTCGACGTGTTGCGGTTACTTATGTGCAGTTGTGTGATAATGCTACTGGTAGTGATGTTTCCCTTCTTGTTGTCCCTACCAACTACTTGCTTTCCGCCGTTACCCGTTGTGGTTTTATTAGATTATTGTTGTTTCGTGCGGTGGGGATCCACAGGCCCCTACTGAGCCAACGAGATGAGGCTCACCCCTCTTTCTTTCAGGTGTGGTGCACCTCCAAGCGCTTCGGAGGTCCAACGTGATGCCAACAACGTTCGTAGTTGCTAGCATGCTAAAGTCGGGGTACACCCGTGGCTATATACTTTTCTTTTGTTGGATTGTACCTTTTCGGACTTGAACTCTGAACAGTAAATTATATAAATTATAATAAATGTAAATTTTAATTCTTGCATCTTAATTTCTACATTTATTTTAGATTATTATACACTCCTGCAATGTAAATCTAACCCTTCTGAGCACCGTGGCTCAGGTCAGGATTCGGGTGGCACCGGTTACTTTCTGGTACTTGGATCTTGGGTCGTCACAATTGGTATCAGAGGTAAGTTGTGGAAGTGTGTAAGAACCTAAAATGGTTGTAGTGTCTTGGAAGTCTAGAGTGTCCTGTATAGTCAGCAACTAGCATACGGTATTATGCCTTTCCTTACCGTGTTGTTTTTCTTTGCGTGCTAGCAGTGTGGAGATGGCGTTGAGAGGGCGGCCCCGACGTCAATCAGAGTTGTCTGCTGGGGCTGCTGAGGAGCACAATAGGGCATCGCTGCCTCTGGTGACAGCAGCTCCAGGTGTGCCTGGTCAAGCGGAATTCTTTGTAGGCATGTACTAGTTCTATGTTCAGCACCAAGGTTGAGAGGCTGGCGAGGGTACTTCATCGTAAGAAGGTCGTGGACGAGTTTTAAGAGAATTTTTGCAGTTTCATGCACCTTAGTTTGAGGGCAAGCCAGATCCTGATGCGACAAGGTCCATCTCACGCCCCGAGATTATGCAGCAGAAACAATCGAGAACATGAACAGTCGGCCAGTACGCCTCGAGCAAGCAATATAATCAGAGCGTAAGACAATCACATAAAAGTAATTGCACCATCAATTCATTCAAACCTTTAACTTTATTTCTTTATCAAATAATCTAAGGTACATAAGATCTTTGACTCTCTTTACTAGACTCAATAAAATAAAGATTACATCATGACTCGACTAGACACTTGATAACTAAGACTTCTCTCGATTCGTTGGACCTTCAATCACTCTCGGACCCGCTACTTGTATACTCTGAATCCGATTCATCTGTACTTCCTGAAACATTGAGAAAGTAGGTAATGAGCACACTTGCCCAGTAGTATCTTTGTATCAACATGAAGGCAAGTTTAAGTGATTAGCATTTTAGCTCTAGAGAATAAGATAAATCATGCAAATACGATAAACGCATATATAACCAAGTAACAAGGTACGACCAAGTATGAGATATGAGAATAGGATTGATCAAGTATATAACAAGAATGTAAATTTGACCTTTCCATGAACAAGAATGTAACAAGAATGTACTTTTCATAACCATAGAGGCTATGCACTAGAAAGTCATGTAACACGCAAGAAAGTACTTTTCACTTAATAGCAAGTACTTCGTGAATTTATGTGGATCTTTATTCATGTCCGTGGATTTTCACTTATTTATAAAGAAAGTACTCCCAGCGCAATGCGACGCCAGTAACATCATACACCATGGTTTACAGTATGTTTCCGACAATCAGCCGAGGGGACTAGCATAGAGCCCTTGAACACAATCAGTGCTCGAACTGCATCTTCAAGTATAAATCAAGCTACTTCCACGATTATAACAATAATGTGGCCAATAATGTACAAGTTCAACACTAATTCCATTATAAGGTAACCAAGGTATAGAACGTACCAACAAGTGATCATGAGAACTCAAGAAATGCATTAATAACTAGGTTATGCTATAGAGAAAATTCGGTAGCATAATGGTACATTCTTTATTTCCATAATTTATTAATGGCTTATTTGAAGCAAGATAAATTCTAGACAATCAATGAACCGTCTAGATCATAGGATACTCAACCC
The DNA here is from genome assembly GCA_022559845.1 of Amorphophallus konjac. Lineage (NCBI taxonomy): Eukaryota > Viridiplantae > Streptophyta > Magnoliopsida > Alismatales > Araceae > Amorphophallus > Amorphophallus konjac. The sequence goes on from CM040118.1 coordinate 411,254,617, forward strand.
AAAAGGTAAAACCATGGGTTAAACATAATTAGATTTAATGAAAGAGAAGCTGGAACCATGCGGTCTAGGTCAGGGCCGCTAGGTGTCACTGGCGGTCATTCATTAGGCCGCTAATGTCCAGAGTTTCATTAAAACACCGATAAAAGTGCTCTCTGGACAATGGGATTTTAATGGTACAACCAGCTCGGCGTCCTAGTGGGAATCCCAGGCTCGCGGAGTCTTACGGAGGCCTTGAAACAAGATTTCCTAGTCCGTTGGAAGGAATATCCAATGGAGAGGTTATCAAGTCCAAGATTGTGTACTTAATGTGCACATGTGTAACTAATGATAACATACCGGGATATGTGCCATGTACTTAAGAAAATGACTCTAGAAGAGAGAGATAGTGGTAACAGCGATCAAATCATGACTAGTCGATGAATCATATAAATTTAAGTTAATTACAAAAGTATATGATTTGGTCATGAAAATAACATAAGTTTAAAAATAATTCTAAGTGCATAAAGAATCATAAAATTTATTAGAATGTTCTGTTAACATAACTAGGTATATGAAAATATCACTTGAAACAGAAGTAAAACCTACTTAACTAGGCTTAACATACATTAATTAGACCATTCTGCATTATGTTTCGGGTTAGCTTAAATACAGAATTCAAAAACGTAAACGGTCTAGTGGATGACCTATCGTACGACCGCTAGGGTTTCTGGCGGTCTACAGGAAGACCGTTTCTTCCTGTGTTAACAGAAAACTCGATAATAGTAAAATACAATACTAATCTAAGGCATATCATGCATGAAATCAACATGAATATACTCTAAAGCATGATAGAGCGAGTATAGGTCAACAATATGCGTGGGTTTGTGTAATAAATAAGAAATTTCCTTTTAACTTAATTAGGGCTAGATTATGCATGAGATTATACTAGATGCATAGTCCCAATAAATCATAAAATTCTCAGTGTACAATGCATAGAAATCGACTGAAATCAGAGGACTTTTATCCCTACTGTCATGTTTAAGCCTTTCATGAGATAACCTACCTCTGTCTGGGTTTTAGACTTCGAATTTAGGGCTGGAAGTTAACCCTAGTTTTCTGCACGTCCTGTGCTAACCAGCGACTTCACGCCTTCCTAACTCCTGATTCTCTTGACCTAAAGACGTGAAATTTTGAGGGTAAGAAGAGGGTACTAAAAGGAACAATTTATTCTAAAGAACCTCTATCTAATTACCTCGTTTAGGGCTTCCAATTTGCAGATCTTTCTGGGTCGGTCGCACTACTTTCTGGGTTGTTTGCACCGAACCAGCGTCTTTGCAAGCTTCTATCTCCTTGTAGGCTTGATCTCCTAGAACGAAATTTGAAGGAAGTTAGATCTAACTAAAATGAACAAATTCCTAGAAAAAACTTACCTCTGATTCTACCTCTTACCTTAGTTCCACGCAAGCCAAAAGTAAGGGTCGCGTAGGTCAGATCTGGGGTCTATAGGTTTACTAGAGTTTCATGGATTAGAACGATTCTAGAGTCCTAATTAGGTATTAGATCAATCTCTGAGAGTCCCAAGCATGCTTACAAGTCTACATACTTCGGTCTCTAGGAGTTTAGACGTCAAAAATCCAATCTTTTTGCACTTTCTTCCACTCACGGAATCTGCAGAGCCTTAGCGGTCGTTTAGGAGACCGTTTTCTATTGCTATGCGGTCTCGCGATAGACCGCTTTCGGTCTGGGCGCTAAATTTGAAAACTATTCAAACTCTTCTCTCCATTATCCATCTATTTATCCTATTTATCTCCTAAATTCCGTGATTACACCAACTTTAAGCTTCTAAAATATGGGCTAAGGTCCAAAACAGTCTTTTGGGCCAAATGGGTTTATTAGATGGGCCTAATCCTCTTGGATCAGTGCAGGGCCATAATAGTTGGATTTAATTAATCATAATTCATTTAATAGCCCTTTTCGCCCATTGAATAACTAATATAATTATATTTTAAATCCCAGAATTTTCTCGGGCGTTACACCCTCCCCCACTTAAAAAGAATTTGTCCCCAAATTCAATACATGGATTTATGGAGAGTGTACTTACATTTAAATATCTCTGAAAATCTTTTGTGCATGGTTTCTTCGGTTTCCCATATTGCTTCATGTGGCCATGATTTGGTCCATTGGATTTTGACCATAGGAATGGTTTTATTCCGAAGTTGACGTACTTCTCGTTCAATGATCTTGACTGGCTTTTGCTCGTATGTCAAGTCCTTTTTAATCTCCAGGTTGTCGTAAGTGATGACATGGAATGGATCAGGTACATACTTCTTGAGCATTGAGACGTGAAACACATCATGAACTTCAGATAGTTGAGGGGGTAAAGCTATTCGATATGCGACTTCACCAACCCTTTCGAGAACTTTAAAGGGGCCAATGAATCTTGGAGTAAGCTTGCCTTTAATACCGAATCTTCGAATACCTCGACTTGGAGAAACCTTAAGGAACACATGGTCTCCTACTTGGAATTCCAGATCGCATCTTCGATTATCGGCATATGATTTTTGCCTGTGAGCCATCTGGAGTTTCTACCGAATAAGCTTTATCTTCTCGATAGTATCCCTAATGATGTCGGGGCCGAGAAATTACCTTTCTCCTACTTCATTCTAGCAAATAGGCGATCGACAACTTCTACCATACAGAGCCTCAAATGGTGCCATTTGTATACTAGCTTAGTAGCTATTGCTGTATGAAAATTCCACTAGAGGCAAGTGATCGTGCCAACTTCCTCCAAAGTCAATAGCACAAGCCCTGAGCATATCTTCCACCACTTGATTTGTCCTTTCAGTTTGACCATCAGTTTGTGGATGGAACGCAGTGCTAAAATTAAGTCGGGTCCCAAATGAATGTTGTAGACCCTTCCAGAATTGTGATGTGAACCGAGGATCTCGGTCGGATATAATGATGACAGGGACACCATATAGTTTGACAATCTCCCTCATGTATAATGCTGCTAGTACATCCACAGACCATCGACTTTTGATTGGTAGAAAATGTGCAGATTTAGTCAATCGTCTATGATCACCCATATACCATCATGTCCTCCTCTTGTCTTAGGTAAACCCATGATAAAATCATCCCTATACTTTCCCATTTCCACTCGGGAATATTCAAGGGGTGTAATTTCCCAGCGGGTCTTAAATGTTCTGCTTTTACTTGTTGATAAGTGAGACATCGGGACACAAAATCTGCTACTTCTCTTTTCATATTGGGCCACCAAAAGTTTCTTTTCAAATCTTGATACATCTTGGTAGCACCAGGGTGAATAGCATACTTGATTTGTGAGCTTCTTCCATGATCAATTTCTTAGTGTCATCATGATTCGACACACAAATTCGATCCTTAAATAATAGTCTTCCATCATTTGAGATAGAAAATTCGGTCTCTGATCAATATTATCCTTAATCTCCATCAATGTGGGGTCATTTTCTTGCAATTGGACTATGTCCTCGATCAATGTAGGTTGAGACCTTATATTGGCAATCATACCTCCTTCTCCTTCTCTGTCAATATCAAGATTTAAATGAGAAAAATCTTCAATAAGACAAGTTATACCTTTCCTGAGGCTTGCTAGAGTTGCCATTGGTTTCCTGCTAAGAGCGTCGGCTACAGCATTTGCTTTCCCTGGATGATATTGGATAGTAAAGTCGAAGTCCTTGAGATACTCCAACCATCTGCGTTGTCGCATGTTTAACTCCTTCTGGGTGAAGAGGTATTTCAGACTTTTATGATCTGAAAATATGATGAATTTCTCCCCATAAAGGTAATGTCGCCAAATCTTCAATGCGAATATAACCGAGCTAGTTCCAGATCATGCACAGGGTAATTTTCTTCGTGACGCTTTAACTGCCTTGATGAATAGAAAATCACCTTTCCACTTTGCATAAGGACGCATCCTAGGCCAATGCCAGACGCATCCGTATAGACTTCAAAGCCACCACCCTCTGTCGGTAGCGTTAATATAGGTGCAATGGTAAGGTGTTCTTTAAGAGTTTGAAAACTCTCTTCGCAATCTTTCGACCATATAAAAGGATTCTCCTTTCTTGTGAGTCTAGTCAAAGGAACGGCGATCTTTGAGAAATCTTTGATAAATCTCCTGTAATAACCAGCCAGACCTAGAAAACTTCTGACTTCAGACACGGTCGTCGGTCGGCTCCAGTTCTTAACAGCTTCTATTTTAGAAGGGTCGACAGCGATACCTTCCTTTGAAATAATATGGCCAAGGAAAGAGACCTCCTTTAGCCAGAACTCGCACTTACTAAGCTTTGCATAAAGTTTGTGCTCTCTTAGCGTTTGCAAGGCTATTCTTAAGTGCTCTTCATGTTCCTCCTTTGTTTTGGAAGTATATAAGAATATCATCAATGAAGACGACTACAAACTGGTCAAGATAAGGCCTGAAGACATTATTCATGAGTTGCATAAATGCTGCTGGGGCATTGGTTAACCCGAACGGCATTACCACAAATTCATAGTGGCCATATCTGCTCCGAAAAGTAGTTTTGTGTATGTCTTCATCTTTGATCTTGAGCTAATGATAACCTGACCTGAGGTCTATCTTGGAGAAATATTCTGCTCCTGAAATCTGATCAAAGAGTTCATCTATACGCGGCAACGGATATTTATTCTTAATTGTGAGTTGATTCAATCGCCGGTAGTCGATACATAGCCTGAGGGATCCATCCTTCTTCTTGACGAATAGAACTGGCGCACCCAAGGGGATGTGCTAGGTCGAATAAAACCCTTGTCTAATAACTCCTGAAGTTGTTTCTTCAATTCCTTGAGTTCTGTGGGGTACATCCTGTAGGGAGCTATTGAAACAGGTGCTGCTCCGGGAATGAGTTCAATGAAGAAGTTTACTTCCCTTTCGGGCGGTAAATCGGGCAAATCTTAGGGAAATACATCGGGAAACTCATTCACAATGGGAATATCTTCTAAGATAATTCCCTTGGACTCGGTAATGATTACGGAAGCAAGAAAAGCTTCACATCCTTGCGAAATAAGTTTGCAAGCGTGAAGAGATGAAATAATGGTAGGATGCTTCCTATATTTGATACCAAGGAAGGAAAACTTGGAAGACCTGGTTTCCGAAAAGAGATAACCCGGTTGCAATAATTTATATAGGCGTCATGATCTACAAGCCAATCTACACCTAAAATAGCATAGTAGCCCTCCATGTCAAGGCATACGAGGTTTGCAGGAAGGTTGTGACCTTCTACCATTACCTCACTATCAGGATAGTAATTTGTAAGTTTTGTTCCAGGACCTAAAGGTGTAGTAATATCAAGGTCCGAGGGTAAAGGATCTGATGAAATAGGTAAGGTTTTTGCGAAAAGTAGTAGATATAAAGGAATGAGAAGCACCGTATCAAATAGTATGAATGCAAGATGGGAATAGATTTGGATAGTACCTTCCATTAACCCATCATTCTTGGGCGCTTCTTCACCTTCCATAATAGCATTAAGACGAGCCTGTCGTTTACGTCCACCACCGGAAGATTGATCCTTCAGAAGAGGGCAATCCGGCATACGGTGCTCCCGGCTGCCACATCGTAAACAAGCGCCGAGACGTTTCCAGCACTCTTCGGCAGAATGACCGAACTTCTCGCAAAATGTGCAAGCCGCCATGACCTGCTTTCCTTCTTCTTTGACCTTCTTGTTCTTGTGGTAGCCACTACCACTCCCATTCCGGGATCTCTACTTGCTATCACGGGATATGTAAGGTTCCGTGATACTAAACTTCTCTTTGCTTCCATGCCGATCGGACCTTCGGCTTGACTCCTCTCCCTTACCTTTTAATTTTTCGACCTTCTCTAAGGTCCTTTCACATAGATGTGCCCGTTGGACCATCTCCGCATATGTACAGATATTTTGAGACCCAAGTTGTTGAATAAAACCGGGTCTTAATCCATCCATAAATCGGTTAGCTTTTAATAAGTCGGTACTAACCAAATGAGGAGCATAAGGCGCCAGCCTAGAAAATTGGAGTTCATACTCCGCCACTGACATCATGCCCTGGCGTAATGAAGCAAACTCCATAGCCTTCCTCTCCTTAACATGTTTGGAGAAGTACTTGGCTCGGAAGAGTGTAAGGAAACCTTCCCAAGTATGTGGTGCATCTTCTGGCGGTGCAGGAACAGACTTCCACCATGTACGGACATCTTTATTGAGTTGGAACGTGGCTAGACGAACCCTTTCTTGGTCGGCACATTGCATGACCTCGAATATACGGTTCATTTCATCGATCCAATTTTCAGCCTCATCAGGATTAGAGGATCCTGAGAACCGCGGAGGATTTAAGCTCCGAAAATTGCGGTGTAGGTCTCAAGCTCTTGCCCCTGCACCGACTTGAGCCATATTCTGTAATGCTTGGGTGAGACCTGCAACGGTTTGGTGCATATCGTCCCAGTCAACACGATGAGCCATTATGAGAGTAAGGTACCTAAGAAGAGTAATGAATTTGTTAATTCTAATAGAATGAGTGGGGTTAATCTCAGAAATAAATCTAATTACTATCTCGTTCCAGGTTCTACCCAATTCCTCTCATAGGTTGGGAGTTTCTTTCCTTAGTTTCATAGGTGTGGGTCCTTAAACCTCGGACTTAACCTATGACATGACTTTTCCTTAGGAGCTCTGATACCACTCTAACTGTCACGCCCCGAGATTATGCAGCGGAAACAATTGGGAACATGAACAGTCGACTAGTACGTCTCGAGCAAGCAATATAATCAGAGCACAAGACAATCACATAAAAGTAATTGCACCATCAATTCATTCAAACCTTTAACTTTATTTCTTTATCAAATAATCTTAAGGTACATAAGATCTTTGACTCTCTTTACTAGACTCAATAAAATAAAGATTACATCATGACTCGACTAGACACTTGATAACTAAGACTTCTCTCGATTCGTTGGACCTTCAATCACTTTCGGACCCGCTACTTATATACTCCGAATCCGATTCATCTGTACTTCCTGAAACATTGAGAAAGTAGGTAATGAGCACACTTGCCCAGTAAGTATCTTTGTATCAACATGAAGGCAAGTTTAAGTGATTAGCATTTTAACTCTAGAGAATAAGATAAATCATGCAAATACGATGAAACACATATATAACCAAGTAACAAGGTACGACCAAGTATGAGATATGAGAATAGGATTGATCAAGTATAAATCAAGAATGTAAATTTGACCTTTCCATGAACAAGAATGTAACAAGAATGCACTTTTCATAACCATAAAGGCTATGCACTAGAAAATCATGTAACACGCAAGAAAGTACTTTTCACTTAATAGCAAGTACTTCGTGAATTTACGTGGATCTTTATTCATGTCCGTGAATTTTCACTTATTTATAAAGAAAGTACTCCCAGCGCAATGCGACGCCAGTAACATCATACCCCATGGTTTACAGTATGTTTCCGACAATCAGCCGAGGGGACTAGCATAGAACCCTTGAACACAATCAGTGCTCGAACTGCATCTTCAAGTATAAATCAAGCTACTTCCACGATTATAACAATAATGTGGCCAATAATGTACAAGTTCAACAATAATTCCATGATAAGGTAACCAAGGTATAGAACGTACCAATAATTGATCATGAGAATTCAAGAAATGCATTAATAACTAGGTTATGCTATAGAGAAAAATCGGCAGCATAACGGTACATTCTTTATTTCCATAATTTATTAATGGCTTATTTGAATCAAGATAAGTTCTAGATAATCAATGACCATCTAGGATCATAGGATACTCAACCCAAAGGTAAAACCATGGGTTAAACATAATTAGATTTGATGAAAGAGAAGCTGGAACCATGCGGTCTAGGTCAGGGCCGCTAGGTGTCACTGGCGGTCATTCATTAGGCCGCTAAGGTCCAGAGCTTTCATTAAAACACCGGTAAAAGTGCTCTCTAGACAATGGGGTTTTAATGGTACAACCAGCTCGACGTCCTAGTGGGAATCCGAGGCTCGCGGAGTCTTACGGAGGCCTTGAAATAAGATTTCCTTGTCCGTTGGAAGGAATATCCAATGGAGAGGTTATCAAGTCCAAGATTGTGTACTTAATGTGCACAGGTGTAACTATTGACAACATACCGGGATATGTGCCATGTACTTAAGAAAATGACTCTAGAAGAGAGAGATAGTGATAACAGCGATCAAATCATGACTAGTCCATGAATCATATAAATTTAAGTTAATTACAAAAGTATATGATTTGGTCATGAAAATAACATAAGTTTAAAAATAATTCTAAGTGCATAAAGAATCATAAAATTACTAGAATGTTCTGTTAACATAACTAGGTATATGAAAATATCACTTGAAACAGGAGTAAAACCTACTTAACTAGGCTTAACATACATTAATTTAGGACCATTCTGCATTAAGTTTCGGGTTAGCTTAAATACAGAATTCAAAAACGTAAACGGTCTAGTGGATGACCGTCTCTTGTGGCTAGCGGTCTATCGTACGACCGCTAGGGTTTCTGGCGGTCTACAGGAAGACCGTTTCTTCCTATGTTAACAGAAAACTCAATAATAGTAAAATACAATACTAATCTAAGGCATATCATGCATGGAAATCAACATGAATAAACTCTAAAGCATGATAGCACAAGAATAGGTCAACAATATGCGTGGGTTTGTAATAACAAGAAAAATTTCCTTTTAACTAATTAGGGCTAGATTCATGCATGAGATTATACTAGATGCATAGTCCTAATAAATCATAAAATTCTCAGTGTACAATGCATGAAATCGACTGAAAACAGAGGGCTTTTATCCCTAATGTCATGTTTAAGCCGTTCATGAGATAACCTACCTCTGTCCTGGGCTTTAGACTTCGAATTTAGGGCTGGAAGTTAACCCTAGTTTTCTGCACGTCCTGAGCTGAACCAGCGACTTCACGCATTCCTACCTCCTGATTCTCTTGACCTAAAGACGTGAAATTTTGAGGGTAAGAAGAGGGTACTAAAATGAAAAATTTATTCTAAAGAACCTCTATCTAATTACCTCGTTTAGGGCTTCCAATTTGCAGACCTTTCTAGGTCGGTCGCACTACTTCCGGGGTTGTTTGCACCGAACCAGCGTCTTTGCAGGCTTCTATCTCCTTGTAGGCTTGATCTTCTAGAACGAAATTTGGAGGGACGTTAGATCTAACTAAAATGAACAAATTCCTAGAAAAAACTTACCTTTGATTCTACCTCTTTACCTTAGTTCCACGCAAGCCAAAAGTAAGGGTCGCGTAGGTCAAACTTGGAGTCTATTTATCGGGTTTCATGGATTAGAATGATTCTAGAGTCCTAATTAGGTATTAGATCGATCTCTGAGAGTCCCAAGCATGCTTACAAGTCTACAAACTTCGGTCTCTAGGAGTTTAGACGCCAAAAATTCAATCTTTTTGCACTTTCTTCCACTCACGGAATCTGCAGAGCCTTAGCGGTCGTTTAGGAGACCGTTTTCTATTGCTATGCGGCAAGGATGGCAGTATCGGTTTCGGTACCGATTTCGGCCGGTCTCGAAACCGATACGTACCGATTTCGGTATCGGTATCGGTTTCGGCCGAAACCATTCAAGAAACTCAAAAAATTAGTAAACCTGTCCAGTTTCGGCCAAAACCTTCCGATTTCGGATCGAAACAGGTGAGTTTCGACCGAAACCAATACGGTTTCGTCCGAAACCATTAAAAAAGTATTTTTTAATAGGTTTCGAACCTGCTACAGTGTTGAGGGTCGGTTTCGGATCGATACTAGTCGAAACGTATCGGTTTCGGCCGATACTGCCTTCCATGCTATGCGGTCTCGCGATAGGCCGCTTCCGGTCTGGGCGCTGAAATTGAAAACTATTCAAACTCTTCCCTCCATTATCCATCTATTTATCCTATTTATCTCCTAAATTCCGTGATTACACCAACTTTAAGCTTCTAGAATATGGGCTAAGGTCCAAAACAGTCTTTTGGGCCAAATGGGTTTATTAGATGGGCCTAATCCTCTTGGATCAATGCCCGGCCATAATAGTTGGATTTAATTAACCATAATTCATTTAATAGCCCTTTTCGCCCATTGAATAACTAATATAATTATATTTTAAATCCCAAAATTTTCTCGGGCGTTACAGTCCTGGATTGATGTTATGGAAAGGGTATTCCGGTCTATGGAGTGTGCTAATGATGAGAGAGTTCTTCTAGCCAGTTATCATTTGTAGGGACCAGCTCTCTTGTGGTGGACATCGGAGTGGGAGACGCCCTTTCAGTCTCAACCACTTCGGCAGATTTTGTGGGGGGAGTTCAGGAAGACTTTTGAGCGTACTTTCAGTCCCGCTTATATCAGGACAGAGAGGTTGTATCAATTCTTGGAGTTGGCACAGGGAGCCATATCAGTTGTTCAATACGGGGCCAGATTTGTGGAGTTAGGTCGATATGCACCGCAGGTGATGGCATATGAGGTAATGAGGACCCAACAATTTATTAGGGGCTTGAGGCCAGAGCTTCGTCAGGCGCTTATAATAGCTCGTGTTACAGATTTGGATGCGACTTTTCAAACAGCGAGAACTTTGGAGGCGAATTCCTTGAGGGCCCAGGAGTAGGCTAAAGCATACCAGTTCCAGCAGGGTCGGGTTCAACAGAGGCCTTTAACAGGATGTTTTTCAGTAGCCTCTGAATCGGCCAGGATCATCATCCTTGTCATCCCCTGGTACGGGTTTTACTTCATTGGGATCGAGGTTCAAGTGAATGTCCATGCTATTTAAGAGAAGAGAATCTAGTGGGAGGCATCAGAAGTAGGGGCAAGCATCGGTGGAGAGTGTGCATCAGCCAGCAACTCAACCACGGCGGCAAAGTGTGGCTGAAGGTCAGTAGGGATAGTGTCTGAGATGTGCCAGGTTCCATCCAGGCAGGTCTTGTGCAAATGCTGGGAGGTGCTACAGGTGCAACCAGGTAGGGCACCTGGCATGTGACTGTCCTCAGGGGCCGCCCCAACAGTAGCAGCGGTCTTCCAGAGTAGTGAGGTAAGGGTCCCGGGGTGCGTGAGACACATGGCCCGGGCGGGAGCAGAGCCATCCCACCTCGTGGAAGGTACGACCACGCTTTTTAATTAGGCAATCCGAATTTTATTTAATTCTGATGTTTTCCATTTTCTTTTTCGTATATCTAAGGTCGTGAATTCTTTGGGGGTGCCGAGAGGTTTATGGTAGAATTGTCCTGAGAATTGGCAGTGGAGTTGTCTACAAAAGATCTTATGCTCACCCCTTGTCGTGTTGAGGGTGCGATTGTGATGTTGGAGGAGCAGAACTTCTCCCTAAGCTTTATGCATTGCGGTTGAGAGATCATGATGTGATTCTTGGCATGACTTTGCTTGAGGCCTACGGTTTAGTGGTGGATTGCAAGATCAAGTGGATATATTGTCAGTTTTCAAGAAGGCTTGTGTTTGGTCTTCCTCATCCCGCATTCTTATTTCAGCCATTAGAGTCCGTAGATTATTTATTGGTGGACGCCAGGGTTTCCTAAGTTTAGCAGTTTTGGCTTATTAATAGTGGCAAGGAGGGGGAGTGGCGGATCTCCCTGTGGCAAATGAATTTCCGAGGTTGTGCTTGATGAAGTGTCAGGATTAACCCCGCAGTGAGAGATTAATTTTAGTATGGGAATTATGTCGAGTACCGTGCCATTATCAAAGGCATCACACTGTGTGGTACCGGCAGAGTTGAGGGCGTAGTTGCATGAATTTGCCCTAATTTTCTCCTTAAGGGCGCGCCTGCATTAATTGAGAAGGAAGAGGATAGCAATCTGAGGCTGCGTATCAGAGTGGCGCAGCGGAAGCATGGTGGTGGGTGTAGACAATATTCTTATACATTTGGCCTGCGAGGACCACCAACTGTATGCTTAGTTTCATAAATGCAAATGTTGGTTATGGGTGAGGCAGTGATTCCGTAAGAGAGACCCGGATCTGTGTCAGATCAGAAGTTCCTTGGGTCCAGCAAGTAAATATAGAAGGGTCATATAGAACTGACAACCAGATTGATAGTCGTGAGTAAAGTCTTGTGGAGTGGAGAAAGGCATTCTCATTTTGTCTTCGGGACTGGGTGGTTTTGTGGTATGTGTGGTTGCCGTGAGTGGGAAGGTGATGGTCAATAGTAAGGAAGAATTGTGCGAGTAGGTGGCAGTAGAATCTCTAGGTTCAGAAAACCTTGCATGATGGAGAGTCGGGTGTCTCGCACATTAATAATGCCTGAAGCGAAGATTGTGATGTGAGTGTGTGGACGTCAGAGGCAGATTGCATGTCCCTACTGAGAGTAGGAGGAAGAGCTGTTTTGCTAGAGACACGTGGTTCAAGACGTATCGTGTGTTCAAGGGCATCAAAAAAATGGGACGAAGGGGAAGAATAGTAAAAATATACATAATAAGAATTTAAAGAAGTAAGTTGATGGCCAAGAAGGAAAAGAGTGTGGCCAAGTGATTGATTTATCAGTAAGTGGAAGCAAAGCGTCATGGTTCAGGCGGCACCCTACAACTTTTGGAGATTCCTACTTAGAAGTAGGACTAGGTAGTGACAGATTTTGTTGTTGGGTTGCCGAGGACATCTGGTGGTTATAATGGGTTTTGGCTGGTGATCATTTGATTGGCAAAGCAGCCACGATCAAGGGAAATGGATGTGAGAGTTATATGGGGACTAGAGTTGGTCTAGCTGTGTTCAGATGTAGTTCGGCTCGTCAAATAGAGGAGTCAGGTAGCATTGAGCTGATGAAGGAGTTATGTAGGTCAACAGAGGCGACCACTGGGTTGAGCTGAGGGATTGAGTGTTGTGAAGGTATCTCTTGTGAAGGTGGTGTTGTAATTCGACAGGCGTGGAAATTGAGTCCCGACTATACTAGGCCCGTTACTATTATGGAACGCATTGGCCAATTAGCTCATCACTTACAATTACCCCCAGAGTTGCAGGAATTCAAGAGGTGATTTATGTCTCCTTGCTTCGTAAGTTCATGGTGAATGAGTCTCGTATCCTTCAGGATTCAATGCGAACTGAAGTGATTCCATTGGCCAAGGTGGTTTGGCTGCGTCGCTTTTAAGGCGAGGCAATCTGGGAGTAAGGGGATGTAGTGCGGCAAAGTTGTTTCACCCGTTTAAATATGTCCTTCCCCCCTAAGTTTTGTTGCGTCTTGTTGCAAATTTCAAGGACAAAATTTTTATAAGGGGGAAGGAATGTAATATCTGCGGGTATTGAATTGTGTCCCCGTGAACATTTGGATTATGAATAATGGATCTTCGGATTCTAAATAATAAATGTTAAATCATTTCAGAGTCATCGTGACGTGATGGGCGAGTTACACATTGCTCGAGGTCGTTCGGGCTAAATTGAATTAATTCTTAATTTTTGCACATTTTAACCCCAAAAAACAAATAAATAAAACCTTATATAAACCCCCCCAACCCCCTCTCCCCCCTCATTTTCTCTCCTCTTCCTCCTCTCCTTCCCTCCTCCAACAGCTGACAGCGGGGGTGGAGGGGTGAGGTGGCCGGACGACGGCGGCGGCGACAGACAGTGGAACGTGGGGTGAGATTGGGAGGCAATGCGGCACGGGTTCGTGAGCGGGAGAGGCGGTTCGATCACGAGATTCGGCTTTTCTGGCATTTTCGACTCATAAAATCTTCCTCAGAGGTAGGGGGATGGTTCCTAACCCTTCCTTTGCACTTCCCCCTTCAATTCGAGTCGATTCGAGCGAGAGAGAAGGCTTATCTCACGCTCGGGGAAAAGTTCATGTTCAGGGTTGTGCGATCTCGTCTGACCGATTTGAGCATCGATTCGTGATTTAATTCTCGATTTCCGATGGTGTGAATGGAGGGGAGAGCTTCCCCGGTGTTTTCCCTATCGTCCGGGACGATGTGGGCGTGGGTTCGAACCCTCGGATCAAGGTTCTGTTTTAGAAAAAATCTACATAAGGCGGCCAAGTAGGTGGCTGTAGATTTTAATGAGCGGCCAGGTCGATGGCTACCCAGGGGAACTAGGCGGCCAAACCTGTGGCTGCCCTGCTCAGATGGGTGGCCAACTATCTGGACGCCCAGGGGTGTGAGGAGGTGGGTGGCCAAGTTGGTGGCCGCCCAGGTCTGGTGGGCAGCCAGCCATGTGGGCACCCAATGTCTGGTGGGCGATTAGACATGTGGCCGCCCAGGGTGCAGGTACCTGGCCGCCCAAGCAGGTAGGTGGCTAGCCGTGTGGCCGCCCCGATGTCGTGTTATTGGATTTCCTTCGTGATCTTGTGTTTCCACGAATGGTGATCCCGCGTTATTCATGTGAGTCGACGACCGTTAGTCTTACTGTCTGGCCTAGCGTTATTGTGGCTTTCAATCCTCTAGTGAGGGAGGGAGATTTTGAGCGACATTGGGCCACATCATTTCCTCAGTCCGTGTACGAGAGTCGGTGGAATTCTGGTGGTTTCCTTTTTGACTGTGTGGTTTAGTGTTCTTACTATGAGTGGCACGCCACTAGTTGTATCCCTTGGTGCGGATTACCACCTGTTTCGCGCATCTTTTTCTTCTCCTTTCATTTTGCCTTTTCGTTCGCGTATCGATCAACCAATTAACTAACTTGTAGTCAACTGACTGATTGACGACGCGGGCGTGCCAGTCACATGCGTGACGATTCTATTGTGCGCTCATTCTGACCCATGTCGGGCGAATGTGAGGTTCGGTCGGGACCAGCAGTCCGCCATACCATAAAGGCTATGGCGTTAATTACATCCCCCACGAGGAGGGAACACCTTTGATTAATTGCCGAGATAGCGGGCTGTCGAAGCCGGATTAAAAAGAGCTACATGATGATCACGACGAAGGCATGCCGGATGCATATGTTTATGGAATTATGGATCCTCGGTACATGGCGGAGGACGTGGGTCCGAAGACCGCCGTCGCGCATAGCGAAGACTTCCGACCAGACATAATCCGGCTTTTCCGTCGACGCCATTTGATATACCCGAGGATGTATGCATGGATGCACATATGACGTTCATGACTATATTAAGCATAATAATGGAATTGTGAAAGTAAATGATGGTCAGCCACGTTTATTACTCCTCATCGAGAGGATGGAAGGCAACACAAGTGTGACAGCGAAAGCAAAGTGCTAACGGACATGGTAATGAAGATACGATGACAATATAATTCGGGCTCGCTTGGTCCCTCCCTTGTTCAATTTATTATCCATTATGATTTATTAATGCCAACCCCGAGGGACGAGGTCCACTCGGGGGCAAATAAGCGATTAAAGCAACAATAGGTTTCAAAACCGGCGTGACCATGCAATAGGTAGCTTATACGGCGCGACGAAGCGTAGGTATAGCATCTTAATCCGGCGCGGCCATGATGAGAGTTAATACGGCGCGAAGAGACGTAGGTGTAGATGTTAATACGGCGCGGTGACCAGCATGTTGAAACGGCG
Source organism: Amorphophallus konjac (assembly GCA_022559845.1). Lineage (NCBI taxonomy): Eukaryota > Viridiplantae > Streptophyta > Magnoliopsida > Alismatales > Araceae > Amorphophallus > Amorphophallus konjac. The sequence continues at coordinate 411,270,080 of CM040118.1, forward strand.
CGCAAGGACTTTGGGGCGCGCCGGTTTAGGGCGCGCCGGAAAGGCGCAAAGGAAAAAAAAATGGAAATGAGTGTGGAGTTAATCCGGCGCGGGGGGGTACCGCGCCGGTTTAGGGCGCGCCGGTCAAGACCGCGCCGTAATAAGCTAGTTTTATTGAGTTTTGAACTCTTTCAAGTTTGTTAGACTTCATGGGACCCTTTCTTGAGTTGTTGGGCCAGATGATTATTCGATTGGAGTCCACGGCCCTCTGGAGATGAGGGGGGAGGTCAGTGCGAGGTTCATACTCGAGCACCGAGATGATTGAGTCCAGAACGATCATTTCATTAGAGCTTATTTATTCTTAATCTGTCCAAAATTGGACAGCATCTCCCCTGGACCTGAAGAGTTGCAGGGGAGAAGCGGGGTCATGTTCACTTGTGGAACAAGCCCCTAAACCGCCGGTGTACACGGAGGCACCCAGCAAACCCCATCGGATAGGATACCCCGAGGACTAGCCTACGAGGGGCACCAAGGCTCCGCAAGGGGAAGGATAGAGAGACGAGGTCATTGATGATGGGAGCATCACCCCGAGGGCTAGCCTGCGAGGGGTGGACAGCCCACAGCTTATGACTCATCCCATAGAGGGACCGACCACCAAGAGGGTTAAGCTCCGAGGGCTGGCCTACGAGGAGCACACATCTCTTGGCCTCGATTGGGTCTCGGATTGTCGAGGCGAAGCCTGTTAGGCTAGGACCCCTGTTGCTATCTGCTATGGCCTTGGGGAAACCTTCACCATGGGGGGGGGGTAAAGTTCCTGATCGCCCAGCAGCTATGCGAAGTAGCAGGGAATGTCCCCCTCCCCGGACGATTAAGACGAAACAAAGGAGTCTCGGAACGGTTCACATGACTATAATGCGGAGGGGTGATCAATTCACAGGCGAGACGAGCCAAACATAGGGGCATATGCTCGAACAGTTACGGCGCAATGTCAAGCCGATGCATCTTGCAACCCCGAGTACGATTCCCACCTTGCGAGCCACAGGGCAATAGGAAGAGAGGAATCGAGGGGAGCTAGTCCTTGACAACACGGTAGAAAGAAGCATACGCAGAAGCGCAGCTCTGTCCACGGAGGGCATGCGGGGGCCCTTAAATCATACACGAGCACGGTCAAAAAAGAGGGGAAAGAACCCCGGGGAGGGGGTGTTTCTGTAGCCCACGGTGCTTTGGGGCATGATCGGGGCTTCAGGGAAACCGGGACCGGAGAAAACGCACGGAGGACCCTGAACATACCCATCGCCGTAGATAGGGGAGGAGACAGAAGTTTAGAATCAATCATTCGACCTGTTGGTCCAGATATTCAAATATGCATTGCCACCCCAGAAACAGGAATGGGCTACTCATTTACACGCTACGAATCCGGCGCCGGCATCATTGCTCAGTCGCCGTTCATCATTTTGCAGGGGGAAAAATGCAGTAAAAAGAAGAGATCGCAGAGGAGGGGAGGGGTCGGCTCATATCATTGCCATCCCTCCCCTCTCTGCTTACAGTTGGTGGACGGAGACTCCGAAAGAGAAAAAGAATCCACGAAAAAGCAAAGAAGATAGACGCCGGCGCCCACCTGTTCTCAAAACAGAGTATCGGAAATTTCTCCTTCTCCGGCTCCGGAGGACCTCAATCAGAACAGAGGAAGACCGCCGTTGAAGGACGCTCGGGTGGAAACTTCTCTTCCCAGGAAGCTCTCTCTCCCTTCCGAAGGCCTCTCTCGAAAGACCCTCCTCTTACCCTTTTTCTTTTCTCTCCTCTCAGGTCTCGATCTGTCTCCCTTTTTCTTCTGTGCCCCTCTTCAGCCTTTTCTTTTCAATCGAACCTCGCCCATATATATAACAGGTTGGAGGCTCTTCATCCGGCGTGAGCTTTTGGCGCGCCGAGAGGAGTCTTCGTGAGCTTATCGCGCCGGTTTAAAGCGCCATCAGATAGGGTAGCTTGCGCGCCGGGATGAGGGCAGAAGGCAAAGGGGGGCGCGCCGGGATAAGGGCTGAAGGTAGGGGGCGCGCCGGTTTAAGGGTAGGAAGGTAAAGGGGCGCGCCGGGATAAGGGGCATTGAATGAGGGGCGCGCCGGTTTAAGGCGCGCCGGGCTAATGCTTCTCATGCGCCTCGAGCCCGTCGATGAGTCCGGGGATGATTCCGGGAATCACCGTGAACATTAATATTGCCAATGCTCCTCGGAACTTCGACGAGGTGTCTTGTAGAAGCTCCCAGGTTGACTTACGGCCCTCCTTGAGACTCCTGATAGCTTTGATTTGACCATGCGGGCTTTCCACTGACACGGCCTTTGGCTCCACGCTCCCTGCTGTTGGCTCGGTCTGGCTCGTGCCCGAAGCTCCTTAGGGGGTGATGTAACACCAAGGATAGTTCCGCTTGAACTGGGCGATCATTTAGCCACTAACGGGCCTATCTTGCCGGGAAGCCGTACCCGCGTCGGGTGATCGGGATCTTCTGCCATCAGAGCTTTCGGCCCTCCGTCTCGGGGAACCAGGGGGAAACTCCTTTATCTTCAGGAGAGCCCTTTCATGTGGTGGGGGACCACCGGATAGACCATTGTCCTTGATCGGACAACGGGTGTGGTGGATGCGGCATGACAGAGTCGATGCCGGTTCATTGGGCAGGCTTGGTCGCACTGCCGGTTGGTTGTGAGCTTGTCCCGGCTCCCCTGAGGTGAAGTCCCCGTATCTATACGGAGCGACTCGAGGCTCTGGCGGCTTGAAAAGTCTTCAATATGTTGATATTTATCGGCTTCCGTGCTTCGGTGGACCGGGTCATTCGTCTTTACGGCTTGGTCGCCGACGATCATATTTTAGGTGCCAACAAATGCCCCCCAGACGTGGGTGTTGCGAGCAAGGCACGAGTGTAGCAGGGCCGACGGATGTATTTCACCCGGACTGACCTTCCCTTTGGTTGTCGGGCGCCTGGGCTGGCCCTTAATTCGGCACGGACGGTAACCCGGCGCCGTTTAGATGTTAATACGGCGCGGGATGACCCGGCGCGCCTACTTGGTGCGCTCGCGATGCTGGCGTGCTAATACGGCGCGGCCTTGGCGCCGTGGGTTTTTTAATCCGGCGCGCCCTTTCCCCGGCGCGCCTTTTGCTATGGGGTTTTAATCCGGCGCGCTAAATAGCGCGCCGGTTTAGCGGAGGGGGGGCCCTCCTCCATATAAGGCTTTCGCCTTTGTTTTTCCTTCTTCATCTGCCATTTGCCCAAATTTTTTCTCTCTCTTCCCTTTCTCCCCTTCTGGCGCCGAGAGCGGCGATTTTTCCTTCGGGTGAGTGGAGGTGCTGTCCCTTTGGGTCTCGAAACCCATTCTTTGGACCCCGGGAGGCTTCTAGCAGGGCTTGCCCTCGGAGCTATTCCCCCGGGTGTTCCTCTGGCCTCGGTGTAATGCCGATGGCTGTCTTTTAGGGACCGTTCCTCAGTGGACGCGTTCCCACTTTTCTTCGGCAATTCCCCGTGCTGGGGAGACTCTGCCGAAATTTTGTCAGAAGTTTGCCTTTGATTAGCCGTTTCCTGATGTTGTTTTTGTTTGATATGCTCTTTTCGCAGCTGTTATGGCATCCAGCTCTTCCTCTCGTGCCGTGGTGACATGGGAGAATGTTAATTCTCTCGACTGGGGTCACGGTCAGGTGGCCATAGTTGCGGAGTCCTCGGATTCGGAGACGGACACCGTAGACACCGGTCGTCTCCTTATCCTCGGGGGCGACTCCTTTCATTATAATAGAGAGGACGTGATCAGGAAGGATCATCCCAAGGACAAACACCTGATGTCCCTTCTTCGGCGTTTCAACCTTCAGGGGAAGCGGGACGTGTTTGCCGTGCGGAAGGTCGAGCAGGCTCTGCTGGTGGAGAGAGACAGCTTGGCCGAATGCGTAACGCGGGGAAGACCCATCTATCTCCCTGGGGAGGTCAGGAAGTGGAGCGTTGTGCTGGGGCTGCAAGACCTGGCTCCGTCAGACGGACTGTTGACTAGAGCTCCTGAATTTGTGCCTGCTCGGTGGAATGACTCCGCGGGCAGGGTAGACCGGGAGAAGCCGATCTTTGGCTTATTCCTTGCCCCGTTGAGGTGGGGATATAGAGATGAGTCATTCTTGCTGGATTGCTTGGCGATTCGCTTCAAGCACCAGATCTCCGTGGGATGGTTTGCTGAGTTGAAAGTCACAGATGCCCACGCATTCAGGCCCGGAGCAGTGGAATTCACAGACTATGTGCTGCATCATTATGCTCCTCTTTTGACCAGAGCTGGTGTTTATCACAGCGTATATGCTTCAAGGTATCGGTATCCGATTTCCCGAGGCTTGTGCTGCGGCATGATCGAGGTGTTTTGCCCCGAATACAACACCTTCTATACTTCAGAGGGGGAGACCTCTTTAGACTTGTGGAGTCTATCTCAGCTCAGCGGCCTGCCCATTGATGGAGAGCCGTATGAGGAAGTTTGTTGGCCCGACTGGTTGAAGGACCAGACCGACGGTGACGGTCGGTATATGGCGGGCTACGCCTATCGATATCTAATGAAGGCGTATCGCACCCTCTTCCATTCGTCGCAAGACACGAGAGAAGCTCGAAAGCCGGGCGAGAAACGAAGAGTGCGGATGGGCGCTTGGCTTCAATATTTCTTCCAGGGGAAGAACAAGTATGAAGATTTTCCTCCGATAGCACCGGTGGCCCAGAAGCGGAAGAAGAGGATACGACGCCAGGCCGCTTCGTCATTTTCTTCGAGAGGAGGGCAGGGGGAAAACCCAAACCCTACTGGTGTTGATGCAGTGACTCATTGTGCTGCATATTTGGTTTATTGGCTTTGTTCCTTTGCTCTCCCTCAGGGTGACGAGAGCGTGATCAGGGCGGAAGCCATATATCCGGCCTGTCTTATGGCTTGGGGTACCAAGCTGTCTCTTTGCCCAGTGGCCCTGTGCCTCATTTACAAGATGTTGGGAGACTTGCACAAGACGCGCCTCCCCAGAAGCCTTCGGACGGTTGGTCCGTTACATTTCTTTAATGCTTGGGTCTGCACCCTGTTCCCGGAGGCAGCTCCTCGGGCATTACAAGCGGTTCCTCTGGTCCCGCGCATGATAGAGTTTGCAAGCGCCGAGCCATCATTGCTAATGGAGCAACTTTATGCTATTCGGGGTAAATTGACCCGTCTTCCCGTGGATTCGCCCGGGGTTCTTCATTTCTGGAGCTTGGCTGCTCACTCGAGCCCATTGACGAACAGGACGAGACAGTGCAAACTCTTTGAAACTGAGGAGTACATCCATCCGATTTCCCAGGCCAATTGTACCAGGCCTATTCTGGAGCCGGAGTTGGTTGATTGGGCACTGGCCATAAGGCCTAGTGTCCTCGTTTTTCGCAAGAGCGGCATTCTGTGGTTGGAGCCGTATTACCCGTTCCGTTTCAGTCGGAACTTCGGCTACGACCAGCAGATTCCACATTCCTATTCGCAATTTGCACTGCCCAACAGGCACAGGGCCGGGCAAACGTCCAATGACGACGCCCGGATATGGTGGGACTTCTTCCACCGTCGCGAAGACGTTTCTTTCCGGGTGCCCGCCCCCGCACGGTTCCCTCGCGTCACGCCTGAATACATCAAGTGGTGGAACGCGCGGACGGGATTTTACAGGACCTCCCGGAGAGAGTGCTGGGCCGTGGCGGAGCACAGGTTCTTAGCTTCCCAACCGGAGCCAGTTCTTGATATTGATGCTTCTTATTTGAAGAAGTTGAAATCTTGGACTAATACGGATGTGAAGGCCTATCTAGAGGCCCGCAAGCTCGTAAAAAGCCGCAGGACGAAAGTTGAGCTGAAGTTGCCCCCGATCAACAAGGATGACTATGTGAAGACCCTTCGGGGTTTATGCCGGGTGAGCAGTGAGAGGGTGATTCTCCAGCAACTCCCTTTGCCGGTAGAAGAGCCCATCGCGGCCGTGGCAGACTGGCGTCCCGAGGTAGACAGGTTGTATCCCTACCGGGCTTTCATTCGCAAAGAGGACAGGCGGGCTGATTTGTATGCCAACACCCCTTGGCTGTTTGCGCTCCTTCGGTCTCACGGCCTCTCGGTGGGTAGCCCCGGCGAAGCCATACTGGACCATCCTCTTCAAATCTCCTTCAAATACGCAGACAGGTGGGGGCTGGACCATCTGAGTCTGTATTACCTGCTATCCTCCCGTGGCCATGAGGACCTGGCACTGTTGGCTGAGCCGAGCGAAAAGATCGGGGATCTATGCTGGCTTATTCGCGAGGCGGCTTCGAGGGACAAGACGCCCTCGCTGTTTTATTGGCCTCTCTTCCCCTTTTATACGGGACCGGCAAGTACGTTCCATCTCTTCCTTCAGGCCCTTCGGCCAGCCTCTTCTTTTTATTGTGGTTGTGTCATTCTCACCCTTGTGCGTATGCAGTCCGACCGACTTCGGAGGAGACTCGGCACTTCAGGGAATTGATCATAAAGGCCCAAAAGCCGACATATTTTGAAGTTCCTGAGCCGGCGCCGACCACGACGCCATTGCCTCCTGGGGATTCGAGGAAGAGGACCAGGTCCCAACTGCGAGAGGCCGTCGGGAAGGCGAAAGCGGCGGTGACCCGGGTGACACGGGCACGCCGGAAGAAAGCCGCGGAGCAGACATCGACAACCGACCTTCCCCCCGTTGTATCTTTCGAAGAATTTGAGGCTTCTCGCGCACAAGGGCCAGAGGCCGAAGGTAGGCTCTTCTTTTCTTCAAAGTGCATTAGCTTGTCTTGACTGCTTGGGGCGGCCCATGCTGACAGTCACTGATACAGCTGCTGGGGTCGTCGGTCCCGAGGCGACGGTGGATGTAGCGGCCAGGGACGAGGCAGAGGGAGTTCTTGCTGCTTCCGCAGAAAGGGATCTGCCTTCCCCAACACCTCGGCGGGAGATGGAAGGTAATTTATAGTTTTAGTTGCGATAGCAACGTAAACCTTCATATCTTCAGCCGTCTTGACTCCCTTTTGCTGTGGACTGTAGTCGATATACAACCATCATTGCTTCCGGGCTCGGAGAGCGCAGAGGAGGTGATCCCCTCGGGGCAGGGAGAACCCGCCCCTGAGGTATCGTCTATTGCCGCCCTTGGTGTGGAGAGCACCGGGAAAGCTCCCGCCGAGGGTGATGCTCCTGCTGGCGAGGCTCCTACTTCGACGGCGGAGCGTCCTGAGAGAGCAGAGGGGTCTTCCTCCTCTGAGCGTGTAGATTATGGTGGCGGCTCCAGTGACGAGGAGCCATCACCACTTGATTTTGAGACCGACGATGCTGGGGTATCCTCGGCCTATGAGAGTGACTATCCGACCTTCAGCCCGGCCCGGTTATCATGGGGCGGTCCTGTGCCGTCATTACCGCTTACGGGTGAGGAGGCTAGCGCTGGGGGAGCTGCTCTTAAAGATTTGAGCTTAGTCCCGGCCGAGGTAAGGATCCATCCGGGACCGATGCTTACCATGCTTCTTTTCTCCTTCCTCTAGCCAGGTTTTAAGTGTATAGATCTCCGATGCAGACTGAGGTGGCGCTGCCAACTATGACGGTGCAGATACCACTCCCGGCCCTGGGAACAGGCCAGGCGACTTTCCCGTCCGTCCTGCGGCCCATCGCATTGCGGTACCCAAAGGATCATGCAGCAGCAATGGTTCCAGTTGGTCCCGGAGCGCTTGTGGAAGTTGATAGTTCGGCAGTAGCTGGAGATTTTCCGCCAAGGGAGGCTGCACAGCAGTCAGTCTTGGAGGAGGGTGGCTCTGCTGAGATAGAAGCCGGGGAGATTATTGAGGGACGGACGTCCTCGGTGCTCGGGGTTCTTGTTGGACTCCCACCCCAGGGGACCGGCAAGGAGATTGTTGTTGCTGAGGCTCCAGCCACCGCATCTGCTGGTGCGGTTGTTTCCGGTGGTAGTGGGCTGCAGCTTATGCCGTCGTCATCCTCCGGGGCGGCTGATGATATATGGGCTGCCGTGGATAGCAGAGTAGAGTTCGAACTGCCCGAGACGTCGCCACTTGGCCTTCAATCCTCGAGTGATGTCGTGTGGCAGTTCCTGGGGACCCTCCAGCAGGCCGTAACAGCCAGTAGGGATTTAACTTATGTTCAGCTGAGGGGGTTGATAGAGCATCTGTCCCGCTCGCTGCTGGCCCTTGGCTGTCCCATGGACGACTGGACTCCACGGGTGATCCTGCTCCTGAAGTATGTGAACCGGAGGGAGTTCTTGGGCCGGGAGGCAGCTGACCAGTTGGTGGCCATATCAATGGAGCGGGCTGAAAACAAGACGGCCCTCATTTCCCTGCAAGAGACCGCGGTGAGGGCGAGGGACGAAGCCAACGCCTCTCTTCAACGCCGGAACTCCCTGACGGCCCGGATGACGGCATTGCGGGCCGAACTTTCCAGGATAGAGGCTGAACTTGAAGAAGTAGATCGCCTGGGGGTCCAAAAGGTTGAGGATGCTGAGATGGCCGAAGGACAAGCTGCTTCCCTGGAGGCGAAGCTATCCGAGCTGGAGGCCACCGAGTTCAGATTGCAAGAACTGATCCGTCATCCGTCCTTGGGTATTCCTGTGCTGGAGGACATCTTCCGACGCCCTTTGCCGTAATCTCTTTTCTTTATGTGCTCACTTTTAATGCACCTTATGTATCCCAGGGCATGGTCCATGTAATCATGCGCCTTTACTTCATAGTAATGAAAAATCTCCATCCTGATTTTGAATGAAGACTCCATCTTGTCATTGTGTTGTTTTTTTTTTGTTTGCCCGTCGATTCTAGTTCGAGTGTATGAGTCATTAGGGCAGGAGAGCGCTCACGCCTTCAGGGAAGGGGTGAGGTGTTCACTCCACCGCGCCACGACTTTTCTCAAGACTAGAAACGGCTTTATGCTGGTCGAGAGTTCGGGGAACTCAGGGGGGCATAGTGAAACTGGCGGATAAACGGTCATGCCGAGAGCGGCAAGAACCGAGAACGGGTAGCGACCAGTCTTGCCGATGATGACAAGGGTCGAAAGGGTAGACGGTCTTGCCGATGGTGACAAAAACCGGGTAGGTAGTGACCGATCTTGCCGATGGTGACAAGGGTCGAAAGGGTAGACGGTCTTGCCGATGGTGACAAAAACCGGATAGGTAGTGACCGATCTTGCCGATGGTGACAAGGGTCGAAAGGTAGACGGTCTTGCCGATGGTGACAAAACCGGATAGGGTAGTGACCGATCTTGCCGATGGTGACAAGGGTCGAAAGGTAGACGGTACTGCCGATGGTGACAAAAACCGGATAGGTAGTGACCGATCTTGCCGATGGTGACAAGGGTCGAAAGGTAGACGGTCTTGCCGATGGTGACAAAAACCGGATAGGTAGTAGCGACCGATCTTGCCGATGGTGACAAGGGTCGAAAGGTAGACGGTCTTGCCGATGGTGACAAAAACCGGATAGGTAGTAGCGACCGATCTTGCCGATGGTGACAAGGGTCGAAAGGGTAGACGGTATTGCCGATGGTGACAAAAACCGGGTAGGTAGTGACCGATCTTGCCGATGGTGACAAGGGTCGAAAGGTAGACGGTATTGCCGATGGTGACAAAAACCGGATAGGTAGTAGCGACCGATCTTGCCGATGGTGACAAGGGTCGAAAGGTAGACGGTATTGCCGATGGTGACAAAAACCGGATAGGTAGTAGCGACCGATCTTGCCGATGGTGACAAGGGTCGAAAGGTAGACGGTATTGCCGATGGTGACAAAAACCGGATAGGTAGTAGCGACCGATCTTGCCGATGGTGACAAGGGTCGAAAGGTAGACGGTATTGCCGATGGTGACAAAAACCGGATAGGTAGTAGCGACCGATCTTGCCGATGGTGACAAGGGTCGAAAGGTAGACGGTATTGCCGATGGTGACAAAAATCGGATAGGTAGTAGCGACCGATCTTGCCGATGGTGACAAGGGTCGAAAGGTAGACGGTATTGCCGATGGTGACAAAAATCGGATAGGTAGTGACCGATCTTGCCGATGGTGACAAGGGTCGAAAGGTAGACGGTATTGCCGATGGTGACAAAAACCGGATAGGGTAGTGACCGATCTTGCCGATGGCGACAAGGGTCGAAAGGGTATAGACACTAGACGTGTATAAGTGGGATATCGGATGAAGATCCTCGTCACGACCCTGAAAGTGGCCTTTTGGACGGCGGATGGTTCATCACTATTCATCATTCAAAAATTTTTATTCACATTACTGACCTAAGCGCCCTTTCGGGTTTTCGCCGAGGCCAGCCCCCTCTTGCTTTTGCCCGCGCGCCCTTTCGGGTTTTCACGCGGCGGGGTACCCAATTTTGCCTGCGACGCCCTTTCGGGTTTTCGCCACAGCCGGGTTATAGCCATTTTTGCACTTGACCTGATATAGGAGCAAGTCTGGCGGGGTATCTCTATTTTTAACCCCATTTTCTTTTCTCTTTTTTTTTGATTCGAGGTTCAGAAGAACTGGATCGCGGGAACGCCGACCGTCCTTGTCGATGAGGACAAGGGTTGGTCTTAGGTTTATTTCGTCGACACTGGTTAAATGTCGAAGCAAGGAAGTGGTTTATTAACAAGGATGTAGGATCCAAGTTTGAGAGTAGAGGCTGACCGATCGCGCCGATGATGGCGAGAGTCGAAAGGGGTTTATTTGTCGGCATATGTTGCTGCCGAAACAAGGATGGGGTTGTCAACAGGGACGTAAGGTCCAATGTTGGGGGTAGAGATCGACCGATCTCGCCGATGATGACGAGGGTCGAAAAGGGTTTGTTCATCGACATGGGTTACATGCCGAAGCAAAGATGAGGTTATTAACAAGGACGTAAGGTCCAAGTTATGGACAGAGATCGACCGATCTCGTCGATGATGACGAGGGTCAAAAAAAAAGGTTTGTTAAAGTATTCCCGGTGGGACTTTGATGATTGTCCCTTTCGGAGTCTTATTGGATGAAAAATAGGAGAGGCATTTGGGAAATTACCACTTTACCGACTCAAGCGCCCTTTCGGGTTTTCGCCGAAGCCAGCCCCCTCTTGCTTTTGCCCACGCGCCCTTTCGGGTTTTCACGTGGCGGGGTACCCAATTTTGCCTGCGACGCCCTTTCGGGTTTTCGCCACAGCCGGGTTATAGCCATTTTTGCACTTGTCCCGATGTGGGGGCAAGTCTGGCGGGGTATCTCTATTTTAACCCCTTCTTTTCTCTTTTCTTTTTTTTTATTTGGAATGTGATCCGAGAGAGGGTAGCTTGATCAGGGCGAGATGCCACTAACCAAGGAGAAATAGCTTGATTAGGGTGGAAAGCCGCTAGCCAAGGAGAAATAGTTTGATTAGGGCGGAATGCCACTAACCAAGGAAGAGTAACTCGATTAAGGCGGAGTGCCACTAACACAGGAAAAGTAGCTCGATTAGGGCGGAATGCCGCTAACCAAGGAAAAGTAGTTCGGTTAGGGCGGAATGCCGCTAACCAAGGAAAAGGTAGCTCGATTAGGGCGGAGTGCCACTAATCAAGGATAAGTAGCTTGATTAGGGCGGAATGCCGCTACCCAAGGAAAAGTAGTTCGGTTAGGGCGGAATGCCGCTGACCAAGGAAAAGGTAGCTCGGTTAGGGCGGAGTGTCAGTAACCAAGGATAAGTAGCTCGATTAGGGCGGAATGCCGCTAACCAAGGAAAAGGTGGCTCGATTAGGGCGGAATGCCGCTAACCAAGGAAAAGGTAGCTTGATTAGGGCGGAATGCCGCTAACCAAGGAAAAGGTAGCTCGATTAGGGCGGAATGCCACTAACCAAGGAAAGGGTGGCTCGATTAGGGCGGAATGCCGCTAACCAAGGAAAAGGTAGCTCGATTAGGGCGGAATGCCACTAACCAAGGGAAAGTAGTTCGGTTAGGGCGGAATGCCGCAAACCAAGGAAAAGGTAGCTCGGTTAGGGCGGAATGCCGCTAACCAAGGAAAAGGTAGCTCGGTTAGGGCGGAGTGTCACTAACCAAGGGGAGTAGCTCGATTAAGGCGGAGTGCCACTAATCAAGGAAAAGGTAGCTCGATTAGGGCGGAATGCCGCTAACCAAGGAAAAGTGGTTCGGTTAGGGCGGAATGCCGCTAACCAAGGAAAAGTAGTTCGGTTAGGGCGGAATGCCGCTAACCAAGGAAAAGGTAGCTTGAGTAGGGCGGAATGCCGCTAACCAAGGAAAAGGTATGTTCCGACCGATCACTCGGGGTGTGTCGGCTGCGCCGCATGATACAGCTTAATGTGTTTTCCGTTGAGGGGAGAGAACTGGACGGCTCCTTTGTGGTCTACAAGGACGTAGGCACCCCCTTCATATACTCGGCGGACGATATACGGTCCGACCCAGTTTTCGACCAGTTTCCCTTTGGGGTTAGAGGCCATCACTTCTCTTCTTTTGACCATCACCAGGTCTCCTTTCTTGAACTCTCGACCCTTGACTAACTTGTCAAAAGCACGGGCCATGCGAGCTTGGTAGAGTTGGATGTTTTGTTGCGCCTGGAGGCGTTTTCCTTCGAGCTCAGCGAGCTCTTCCAATCTTCTTTCTGCGTTGGTCTGCTCACCGCTGACTAATCCGTGCTGGATGGCAACTCGCAATGAAGGAACTTCAAGTTCAATCGGCACTACAGCTTCCGACCCATAGACAAGGGAGAAGGGTGAACAGCCGGTTGGGGTCTTGTAGACAGTACGATAAGCCCAAAGTGCTTCGTACATCCTTTCTTCCCAATCCTTTTTGTTAGACTTGACAGTCTTCGCCAATAGTGTGCACAAGGTCTTGTTAAAGGCCTCTGCTAATCCATTGGCTTGAGGGTTATAGGGGGAGGATGTCCTCCAGTCAATTTTGTATTTGTCGGCCAGCCGATAAACCTTCTGGTTCCTGAAATGGCTGCCGTTATCAGAGATGATTCGGCTGGGGATCCCGAACCGAAATATTACATTCTGCCGGAAGAATCTTGCAACTAGTTCTCCGGTCACATCTCTTAGTGCTACTGCCTCCGCCCATCTGGAGAAATAGTCTGTAGCTGCTAAGATGTATTTGCACCCTGATGAAGATGCTGGAAGTGGCCCTACCACGTCCGTGCCCCACTGAGCAAACGGCCAACTTGGTAGAGTGGGATGTAGTGGCACTGGGGGTCTCCTCGCCACATTAGCATGTTCTTGACATTTCTGACAAGCCTTGGCGAACTTGCAGCAATCATTGAATATAGTGGGCCAATAGTAACCCAATTTCTTTATCTCTATCTTCATTTTCGGACCGGCCTGGTGTGCCCCAGCTGATCCTGCATGAACTTCTTGCATCACCTGTCCCGCTTCTGCTGAAGACAAGCAACGGAGTAGGACTTTCCTTCGGGCATCTGCCATAATTCGGAACAAGGTCCCGCTTCTCATCTCGTAAGAATCCTTGATCCTCAGGAGCTTCATTCTCTGTTCCTTTTCTTTTGGAAGTTGCTGGTGTTGAAACCAGCGTAGGAGATGCTCTCGCCAGTCGGGCTGCTGAACCCCTTCGATGACTGCTACTTCCATCTCTTCTTCGTCGGCCAGAACCTCTGTTACGCTGGGGACCTGTCGGCGGTTGATCACTGATATATTCAGGCTTGTGTCTGGCGGGACCGCCAATGAACTGGCCAACTTAGCGAGGGCGTCTGCCTGAGCATTCCGGCCTCGATTGATGTGTTTAATGCTGATGAAGTAAAATTTCGACATCAGGCGAGTTGCCAACTGGTGATAGGGGAGGAGCTCTTGCTTTCGCACCTCGAACTCTCCTTCCAGCTGTTTTATAACTAGCATGGAGTCTCCGAATGCTTCCAGCATCTGAATTCCCATGGACAGAGCAATCTGCAACCCGATTATCAGGGCTTCATATTCTGCTTCATTGTTTGTGCATTGTTTGTTTATGGAGCAGGAAGTATGCACCACTTCTCCTTCTGGGGACTTCAAGACTATGCCTGCTCCTGCTCTGACCCTGGATGATCCGGTAGCAGAGGTGTCAATTCTGGAAGCGCCATCAAAGTATAGCTGCCATGAGGAAGGCTGCACTTGGGCGGCTTCTAGGGTCTCATCCTCGGGAAGTTCCGGTTCCCACGGGCTTTCCCCGGGTATCGGATGTTCAGCAAAGAAATCTGCAATAGCTTGACCTTTGATGGCCTTACGCGGTACGTAGGAGACATCAAACTCCATAAGGATTACCGCCCATTTGCCTAGGCGGCCTTTGAGTGCCGGCTGGGACATGATATATTTCAGGGGATCCTCCTTGGACACCAAGCTGATTTCATGCGACAACATATAATGCCGGAGCTTTTTGACTGCGAAGACTAGTGCCAGGCAGATCTTCTCAATATAAGTGTATTTTTCTTCAGTTCTGACCAGTCTCCGACTGAGGTAATAGAGGGCTTGCTCTTTCCCTTCTTCATTATTCTGGGCTAGCATTGCCCCCAGAGAATTGTGTGTAGCTGCTATATACAGTATCAACGGCCGTCCTTTCACCGGTGCGCCCAATACTGGAGGAGTCTTCAGATAGTCTTTTAGCTTGTCAAAGGCTGTCTGGCAATCTTCATCCCAATAAAAGGGAACATCTTTCATCATCAACTTGTGAAAAGGCTGGCATCGCCCTGACAAATTGGAAATGAACCGCCGGATGTAAGCCAAGCGGCCTTGTAGTGACCTCAGCTCGGAGATGTTCCTTGGTGGAGGTAACTCCTGAATTGCCTTGATCTTTGCGGGGTCTATCTCGATCCCCCGATATCGGACGACGAAGCCCAAGAATTTTCCGCTCGACACTCCGAACGCACATTTCATAGGATTCATTTTTAGCTCATGCTGCCTCAGCCTCTGAAAAACAATCCGGAGGTCTTGCAGGTGATCTTCTTTTCTTCTGGTTTTGACCACCAGGTCATCTATGTAGCACTCGACCTTGTGGTAGAGCAATTCATCAAAAATTTTGGTCATTGCGCGCTGATAGGTTGCGCCAGCATTCTTCAGTCCGAATGGCATTCTCTTGTAATGATAAATGCCTTTAGGAGTTCGGAAAGCAGTATGGACCCGGTCATGCTCCGCAATCCAAATCTGGTTGTAGCCGGACGACCCATCCATGAATGACAGGGCTTCATGGCCGGTTGTAGCATCGATCATGACCTCGGTTATTGGCACCGGGAAGTCATCTTTAGGGCAGGCTTTGTTTAGATCTCGGAAGTCGACACAAATCCGGATCTGTCCATTCTTCTTTTTCACGGGGACGATATTCGCCAGCCATGTGGTGTACTGATTTTCTTCAACAAATCCCACATCAATGAGCTTGTCAACTTCAGCACAGATTCGGGTGATGAGCTCTGGCCTCATACGCCGCGGCGGTTGCTTCACCGGCTCGGCTTCAGGGTTGATTGCCAGCTCATGTTGTGAGACGGCGGGACTTAGACCCGGCATCTCTTTATAAGTCCAGGCGAAGCAATCCCGGTATTCTAGCAGTAGTTGAATGTACAGCTCCCGTTCTTCCGGGGCTAGTTGGGCACTGAGGAAGGTAGGCCTAGGGTCCTTCTCATTTCCGAAGTTTACTTCTATCAGTTCGTAGACTGTGGCTTGGCCTCCGTCTTCTATCTCCGGAGGTGCCGGTTGGAGGTCGACGAAGTCTGGAATACCATCTTGAGGGTCGAGTACTTCGACTTCCTCGTCAGACACTGCCAGAGCTTCCTGAGGTTTCTTGATCTCTTGTGCTAGCGGCTGGGTGGATTGTTCTATTAGAAGATCCATTGCCGTTGCAGCTCCTGAGGGTGAGAGAACAGCTTCAGTGCTTGTAGATGAGGTTGCAGCCATGACAGGCCAGTAGTTGTTTGCCGCTGGACTCGGACAGCATATTGGATTTGTAGCAGAAGTTGAGGGAGTCTCGCCTTCTGGGACAGTTGTATCTTCCACAGAAGTGGCTTTTTCTTTTCTGGTAGCCGGCTCCCCTTGATTGGAGTAAACCGAGGCCTCCTGACTGGCAGAAAGGGTGTTGAAGTCGTCATTAGCATGACCCCTGTAGAGGGAGAGACTTCTACTTCTTGAGCATCTTCGGCTTCGCTGCTGCTAGCCGTATCAAATTCGGCTTGAAAGGCCGCTCCTTCAGGACGGACCTGCTCCCAGCATCGGCAGGAGATCAAGGTCTCCATTTGTTGATTCCCGGATAGGGCTAATTCAGCATGTTCGGCTTCCGCCGGATATTCATCAAAGGTTGCCCCCAGAGGGCTGTCTTCAGTTGGATAGAAGGTGGAGATGGTATCCACCTCGTACCGCCCACTGTAATAGTAGTCTTCCAGGGTGAAGCCCAGACCCGGATGTTGAGAGACACGTCTCATTTCTTTGTCCAGATTTACAGGATACCACATCTTCTGGAAAGCTTCCTTGCGTTTTTGAGGTTGATCGGGAGGGATGTGTTGCTTTTGAAACATCCTGGCCGTCCGATCAGTGGTGAACGCCAGGCCCTGCACAGGAACCCGTGGGTTGGCTAGATCTTCAGGGAGGCTGCAGTCTGTGTCTTCCTGAGTGGGATGCTCCTCAGCTGTATAGAATAAGCTGCTGGGCCCATCTTCCTGTGCCACCTCCCAGGCTTTGAAAGGTTCGACAGTGGGACCATCGAGGCCGGAGACTGGCTTGGTGAGGCCGGCCGGGACTCCGATGCGGTCGTGTTGTCGGTCAACATGCACTTCCTTAGCTTTGGGGTATAATGCTGGGGGTGTCACCCTGCCGACATTTCCAGAAGCCGTGATGTGGGAAACCACCTTCGGCTTGACATATCCGCGCGGCGGTGGTGGATACCAACCGTCACCCGATCTATTCTTCGATGCCCCTACGGGGGCTTCAGTTTTAGAAATCTTCCGGGGAGACCCCGTATACAGATTGGCGTCCGCCAAGTGACACTCAAACACCTCGAACGGGTGGATGTCAGCAAATATCCTTTCCTCCTTCCCCTGGAGGCTGTATTTGATGCATTGGTGGAGTGTGGAGGGCACCACCAAGTTTTCATGCAGCCATGGGCGGCCGAGCAGTGCTTTGTAGGAGGTGCGAGAGTCAATGACGTGAAACTGCACCGTTGTAGTGAAATCTGCCAGAGTCAGTGTGAACTCTGCCACCCCCATAGATACTTCACATTTCTGGTTGAAGCCAGCGATACGCATATCCCCGGCTTTTTCGAGATGCACATTGAAGTGGTACCTCTCGTATATTCTATATGGCAGGATGTTGACTGCTGCGCCAGGATCGACCAGAATCCGGTTCAGTTCTCTTCCGTTCAGGTGCCCTTTCATATATAGCGGCCTGTTGTGACTGGCAGTAGGCAGTAGCATGTCTTCTGGAGAGAAGGTCATACTGGCTTCTGGTATAGCCTCAGCTATGCAGGTTTCAAACTGGGCAGGCGTCTGCAGAGCAGTAATGATTGCCTGTCGAGTTTCTTCACTCAAAGAGAGAATTTCCCAGATCGTAAAACGAGCAGGGAGCTTCTTGAGCAGCTTCATTATTCGGCTTCCAGCCCGGACATTGGAGAGCTTCATCTCCTCAACCCACCTGGGCTTAGGGAGATTTTGATTTGTGGGTCCAGATGGCCCTGCTTCATCTTCCTCGGACTCGGCACCTTCCAGGCTGGCACCGACTGTCGGGTCTTCTTTATTGGTTGCTGCAGGGCAAGCCCCATCTGCATTTGCATCCTCAGTAGATTGCACTGGCCGAGGGTGATTGACCCCGGGTGTAGGGTTAGCGTCTTGACAAGGCTGCTTCCCCTTTGACATCTTCACGAATTCAAGGAATGGAGGGACTGTCTTGCCCCCAGTCTTGCTGTATAGACCTGACGGAGGAGGGATTTGGACTCCCTTAACTTCCGGCGGGGGTGTCTTGTAGGGTTGCTCCCCTCTGAACATAATGTTGTGATTGGGTGGTGGCTGGCGCCCCCATTTCCGGCCTGACCGAGTGGCATGTGCAGCAGTTGCGGTCTCGACCTTGCCTTCCCCAGCATGGGATGTGAAGCAAATTTCTTCTTCTTCCTCTTCTCCTGGTAGGTTGAAGAGTGCTGACAGGGTATTGCAGGAGACGACCTGTGTTTTATGGGCCCCAGGGGCCTTTCTCTTCTTTTTCTTTTGCTTTTTCTTCTTTTTGATTTCTGCAGGTGCTTGCCCCCAGAACAGGTTGCTCTCTTGAGGTGGTGCTGCTTCAGCTTCCTCCCCTTGCTTGAGTGAGAGTTGCTCCAGCTCTAGCCATGGGACGTGGTCCCGTACCAGCAGAGGTTTCAGTTCGGGCTGTACATATTCCTCTAGCCCTTCAATTAAGTGTTGCAGTCGAAGGACCCCAGGATTGGTTTCCTTGATTACTGGCAGCTGAGTTTGTCTCCTCCTGTTGGGTGTATATATTCTGACAGCTGCAGGTGGAGTGACCCATACGGGCGCTACCACTGGCGGAGCAGGCCGAGGTGTAATGCCACGGATATGTGCCCCCTCTTTTGGGCGGGGTGCCCTCTTCTTCTTGTGCTTCACAGGGATTTGCTGCCACCCCTGCTGTTCCTTCACGGGCTCCAGGAAATGGATTTCGTAGGTGCTCCGTGTGCTTGCTTCAGAGATCTCCTCAGGTAACGCCTGGTAGAGGGAGACCATGTTGACTGCTGCTCTTCGGGGAGGAGCTTCATGTGGCTGAGGAGGGTCTACTTTGTACTCTCCCAGCTCTATCTCATTCTTCTTCACCATCCCTTCGATGATGTCTTTGAAAACATAACAGTCTTCGATTGAATGTCCCAGCATCTGGTGATAGGGGCAGAATCTTGGACTGTCTCTTCTTTTGAGGTCCTCTGGTCTTCTTGGCTCAGGCAGAGTGACCATACTGTATTCTGTTACCCAGTCAAACAGGATCCGGGTCTTATCCTTAGGAAAGGAATAAGCCTTCTTCATTTTGTCCCTCAACGAAGGACCCTCTTTGTCATCTGGAGCTTTCGCAGGTTGCGGGGGAGCCGCCTTCTTGCCTTTCTCCTTCTGTTGTTCGAATGCCTTGATATCAAGCGCATTTGCTTCTTTGGGTGTGGGGCGCCGCTCCGCAGCCTTGCCTTTCTGGGCTATGCTGACAGCTGACGTCGGGACAGGTTTAGCTAGGAAAGCCTCCACCTCGGCTACCACATTATTCAGCCGGTCGAACGACCGTATCTCCATTCCGATCATTTTTTCCAGGACCTCCCTCCTGAGATTTTGCTTACATATTTGCACAGCGTCCTCCTGATGCGGGGGCCGCTTGCATCTCATTCCGAGGTTCCTCCACCTCTTGATGTAGTCAAGGGCGGTCTCATCTGCCCCTTGTTTTGTCGAATAGAGTTCGGCCACTGTGACCTCCCTCTCTGTGACATGGAATCTTTCTCTGAATTTCCTCTGCATATCTGACCAGTCATTGATTGACCCGGCCGAGAGGCTGGAGTACCATTCAAATGCGAGCCCCGTCAGCGAGGACCCGAAGAATTTCAGCAGATATGACTCGTCGGTGGACAGATCACCCATAACGGTCATATAATATGCAATATGTTCTTTTGGGGAACCTTTCCCGTTGAATTTGTCAAATTTGGGTGGCTTGTTGACTCCCGGGGGAAGTCGCTTAGCCGCATGGTGTTGCGGGTAGGGCACCCGGTAGGCATCGAATGCGACGTAGTCGCCTTCGCTCTTCTCTGCGAGCTTCAGCTCGATCATCCTCTCCACCATCATCCGGTTCACGACCGTGGGGTCGACTGGCTCCGGATAGAAGTGTGCTGGCTGCAGGTATGGGGTGACCAAGGTGGTCACCTGTGGAGGACGCAGCAGCGGGGGTGTTGGGTGCACCTGAGGAAGCACCGGAGGTAGCAGCGGCTGAGGCTGTGGTGGCCGCTGTTGTGCTGTCGTCACGGTTGGCTCTGACGGCTGGGGTAGTGTATAGAGCGGTGGAGGGTCGTCTCGACGAGCCGCTCCCCGGGATGATTCACCTTGGACTTCGGGTGGTTTGGAGGCCGATGAGTGTTCAGTTTTCTCCATCAGCTGTTTCTTCAGGGAATCTATTTCCCGTTGATATCTTTGCAGCAGCATCAAGACTGATGGGTCTATAGTGGTGGGGACACCTTCTGTTGTTTCCCCGGACGTACCCTCGGGCAGGATGTCGAGGAGTACGTCGTCTTCTTCTTCCGTCGTTACCACATTAGCGGTCAAGACGGGGGCTTTGTCATCCCAGTGAAGGTATAACTGGGGCTGTTTCTCTTTCATCCTTGTCAGAAGCCCTCTTGCTGCTTCTGTCCTGCGGGTAGCTGGTCCCGGCCGTTCGGCCAACTGAGCCAGTTCTTGGGGGTCTTCAGGAAGCTCCCCATATCGGCTGGATACACCAGCCATGTTGCAAGTGAAAACCTGCATCCTCCTTCTTTGTCGATGGACCCTCCGCCTTGCTTGTTGCGGAAAGGTCAGCCTCTCGAACACAGAAATTCTTCTTCTTTCTTCCCGCTCGGGAGAGGTTTCATCGGCTTCGATCTCAAAGCCGTCATTGTGTCCGTTGTCGTCGACCGACGACATCCTCATTATATCCTCCATTTCTTCTTCATCTGCCGTTGATGGGCAGTAATTTTCTTTAGTGGTGACTGTCTGCATCAGCCGCTGCTGTCCGAGCGAGGTGTTACCCAATCCTCGGAAATAACTTCTGACTAGGCAGGCCATTTCTTCTCGACCCCGTTCTTGATGTAGCACGGGGGAGAGTGGTCGACCTCCAGCAGGAGGAATGTAGGCCAGTCGAGCTCTGTCGGCTGGCTGTTGGAACCTTCGCCCCGTGGCAGGGACGTTGGCTTGACGGGCCGCAGCCCAGAAACTTCTGTGACGCGGAGGATCCGCAACCACCTCTTCTTCATTCATCGGGGGCAAGCCCCTTTCTCTTCTCGCTCCCGCCTCGTCGTTCATAGGACGACGGCGGGTGGGCGTTGGATGGTAGGCAGGTTGGGTCCGCTTGGGAACCCACACCTGTTTGAATTTCCTCGGCCTGAGCGCCGGGTTTTCTTGGCCATGGTGGCCGGCTTCTTCTCTTTCTGCCCTCCTTCCAGCGAGAGCTTGATAGTTGTTGTAGACAGGGACGTTCGGGATGACGCGGTCTGGGGTCACCCGTGCCGTGCGCCCGTTGAGGAAGACACGCATGCCTCCCACCAGCATCGATTTTCCGGACTGAGAGACAGTTCCGGTGATCACGGCAGTGTTCTTGCGAGCCTGGCGACGCTGACGTCCTCCAGGGGGCTTGTTGATATCAGTGGGATGCATCCCACGTACAAGGTGGTGCACCAGGCAGCTAGCGGCCGGGGCCGGATGTTTGAGCGAACCATGACAGCAGGGAGCCTTCAGAGGCTCCATTTCCTTCACGGTTTCCTTGACGGGTTCCGTGGCTTCGACTTCCAGCATGTCAACAAAGGCCAACCCCAAGAAGTTGGGGAAGCCCACAGCAGGAGGAAAGCTACCAAACTCCATGGGCACCGCCAGGTACCCTTGCGCGTGTCTGGCGACGATCGCAGGACTGAAGCCGACGCCGGTTATCCCGTGAGTCGTCATTGTTCGCACTGCAAAGACAGACAGGAAAACAATCAGTAGTCTTTGAAAGGGCTTCGAAGCCCGAATATCTCGGCAAAGAGATGAAAGGTGACACTAGTCCCACCGGGCGTGCCAGACTTGTTTCGCGCATCTTTTTCTTCTCCTTTCGTTTTGCCTTTTCGTTCGCGTATCGATCAACCAATTAACTAACTTGTAGTCAACTGACTGATTGACGACGCGGGCGTGCCAGTCACATGCGTGACGATTCTATTGTGCGCTCATTCTGACCCATGTCGGGCGAATGTGAGGTTCGGTCGGGACCAGCAGTCCGCCATACCATAAAGGCTATGGCGTTAATTACATCCCCCACGAGGAGGGAACACCTTTGATTAATTGCCGAGATAGCGGGCTGTCGAAGCCGGATTAAAAAGAGCTACATGATGATCACGACGAAGGCATGCCGGATGCATATGTTTATGGAATTATGGATCCTCGGTACATGGCGGAGGACGTGGGTCCGAAGACCGCCGTCGCGCATAGCGAAGACTTCCGACCAGACATAATCCGGCTTTTCCGTCGACGCCATTTGATATACCCAAGGATGTATGCATGGATGCACATATGACGTTCGTGACTATATTAAGCATGATAATGGAATGGTGAAAGCAAATGATGGTCAGCCACGTTTATTACTCCTCATCGAGAGGATGGAAGGCAACACAAGTGTGACAGCGAAAGCAAAGTGCTAACGGACATGGTAATGAAGATACGATGACAATATAATTCGGGCTCGCTTGGTCCCTCCCTTGTTCAATTTATTATCCATTATGATTTATTAATGCCAACCCCGAGGGACGAGGTCCACTCGGGGGCAAATAAGCGATTAAAGCAACAATAGGTTTCAAAACCGGCGTGACCATGCAATAGGTAGCTTATACGGCGCGACGAAGCGTAGGTATAGCATCTTAATCCGGCGCGGCCATGATGAGAGTTAATACGGCGCGAAGAGACGTAGGTGTAGATGTTAATACGGCGCGGTGACCAGCATGTTGAAACGGCGCGCAAGGACTTTGGGGCGCGCCGGTTTAGGGCGCGCCGGAAAGGCGCAAAGGAAAAAAAAATGGAAATGAGTGTGGAGTTAATCCGGCGCGGGGGGGTACCGCGCCGGTTTAGGGCGCGCCGGTCAAGACCGCGCCGTAATAAGCTAGTTTTATTGAGTTTTGAACTCTTTCAAGTTTGTTAGACTTCATGGGACCCTTTCTTGAGTTGTTGGGCCAGATGATTATTCGATTGGAGTCCACGGCCCTCTGGAGATGAGGGGGGAGGTCAGTGCGAGGTTCATACTCGAGCACCGAGATGATTGAGTCCAGAACGATCATTTCATTAGAGCTTATTTATTCTTAATCTGTCCAAAATTGGACAGCATCTCCCCTGGACCTGAAGAGTTGCAGGGGAGAAGCGGGGTCATGTTCACTTGTGGAACAAGCCCCTAAACCGCCGGTGTACACGGAGGCACCCAGCAAACCCCATCGGATAGGATACCCCGAGGACTAGCCTACGAGGGGCACCAAGGCTCCGCAAGGGGAAGGATAGAGAGATGAGGTCATTGATGATGGGAGCATCACCCCGAGGGCTAGCCTGCGAGGGGTGGACAGCCCACAGCTTATGACTCATCCCATAGAGGGACCGACCACCAAGAGGGTTAAGCTCTGAGGGCTGGCCTACGAGGAGCACACCTCTCTTGGCCTCGATTGGGTCTCGGATTGTCGAGGCGAAGCCTGTTAGGCTAGGACCCCTGTTGCTATCTGCTGTGGCCTTGGGGGAAACCTTCACCATGGGGGGGGGGGTAAAGTTCCTGATCACCTAGCAGCTATGCGAAGTAGCAGGGAATGTCCCCCTCCCCGGATGATTAAGACGAAACAAAGGAGTCTCGGAACGGTTCACATGACTATAATGCGGAGGGGTGATCAATTCATAGGCGAGACGAGCCAAACATAGGGGCATATGCTCGAACAGTTACGGCGCAATGTCAAGCCGATGCATCTTGCAACCCCGAGTACGATTCCCACCTTGCGAGCCACAGGGCAATAGGAAGAGAGGAATCGAGGGGAGCTAGTCCTTGACAACACGGTAGAAAGAAGCATACGCAGAAGCGCAGCTCTGTCCACGGAGGGCATGCGGGGGCCCTTAAATCATACACGAGCACGGTCAAAAAAGAGGGGAAAGAACCCCGGGGAGGGGGTGTTTCTGTAGCCCACGGTGCTTTGGGGCATGATCGGGGCTTCAGGGAAACCGGGACCGGAGAAAACGCACGGAGGACCCTGAACATACCCATCGCCGTAGATAGGGGAGGAGACAGAAGTTTAGAATCAATCATTCGACCTGTTGGTCCAGATATTCAAATATGCATTGCCACCCCAGAAACAGGAATGGGCTACTCATTTACACGCTACGAATCCGGCGCCGGCATCATTGCTCAGTCGCCGTTCATCATTTTGCAGGGGGAAAAATGCAGTAAAAAGAAGAGATCGCAGAGGAGGGGAGGGGTCGGCTCATATCATTGCCATCCCTCCCCTCTCTGCTTACAGTTGGTGGACGGAGACTCCGAAAGAGAAAAAGAATCCACGAAAAAAGCAAAGAAGATAGACGCCGGCGCCCACCTGTTCTCAAAACAGAGTATCGGAAATTTCTCCTTCTCCGGCTCCGGAGGACTTCAATCAGAACAGAGGAAGACCGCCGTTGAAGGACGCTCGGGTGGAAACTTCTCTTCCCAGGAAGCTCTCTCTCCCTTCCGAAGGCCTCTCTCGAAAGACCCTCCTCTTACCCTTTTTCTTTTCTCTCCTCTCAGGTCTCGATCTGTCTCCCTTTTTCTTCTGTGCCCCTCTTCAGCCTTTTCTTTTCAATCGAACCTCGCCCATATATATAACAGGTTGGAGGCTCTTCATCCGGCGTGAGCTTTTGGCGCGCCGAGAGGAGTCTTCGTGAGCTTATCGCGCCGGTTTAAAGCGCCATCAGATAGGGTAGCTTGCGCGCCGGGATGAGGGCAGAAGGCAAAAGGGGGGCACGCCGGGATAAGGGCTGAAGGTAGGGGGCGCGCCGGTTTAAGGGTAGGAAGGTAAAGGGGCGCGCCGGGATAAGGGGCATTGAATGAGGGGCGCGCCGGTTTAAGGCGCGCCGGGCTAATGCTTCTCATGCGCCTCGAGCCCGTCGATGAGTCCGGGGATGATTCCGGGAATCACCGTGAACATTAATATTGCCAATGCTCCTCGGAACTTCGACGAGGTGTCTTGTAGAAGCTCCCAGGTTGACTTACGGCCCTCCTTGAGACTCCTGATAGCTTTGATTTGACCATGCGGGCTTTCCACTGACACGGCCTTTGGCTCCACGCTCCCTGCTGTTGGCTCGGTCTGGCTCGTGCCCGAAGCTCCTTAGGGGGTGATGTAACACCAAGGATAGTTCCGCTTGAACTGGGCGATCATTTAGCCACTAACGGGCCTATCTTGCCGGGAAGCCGTACCCGCGTCGGGTGATCGGGATCTTCTGCCATCAGAGCTTTCGGCCCTCCGTCTCGGGGAACCAGGGGGAAACTCCTTTATCTTCAGGAGAGCCCTTTCATGTGGTGGGGGACCACCGGATAGACCATTGTCCTTGATCGGACAACGGGTGTGGTGGATGCGGCATGACAGAGTCGATGTCGGTTCATTGGGCAGGCTTGGTCGCACTGCCGGTTGGTTGTGAGCTTGTCCTGGCTCCCCTGAGGTGAAGTCCCCGTATCTATACGGAGCGACTCGAGGCTCTGGCGGCTTGAAAAGTCTTCAATATGTTGATATTTATCGGCTTCCGTGCTTCGGTGGACCGGGTCATTCGTCTTTATGGCTTGGTCGCCGACGATCATATTTTAGGTGCCAACAGCGATATAGAAGCTCGGATGCTTACTCAGCCGACCTGGAGAGGGCCGCCCTACCATATTACGAGATAGCGCTTCGCCGTGGCGCCCGAAAGGGGTTTAAGCAAGGTTATCGCCTGGCGGTGGACTACGCCTCCGACCGGGACTCTGGGATCGAGTTCCCTTTGGGCCAGACTTATGACTCGGATGAGTCGGTTTCTAGTTCCTCTGCGTCGAGCTGGGAGGATCCAGGGGGGTCTCCCTCGGCGGGGTCACCAACTCCGGACGCCTCTGGAGGGCTCGCGACCGAGATAGTTCTCGCACAGGCGAGGTCAGTGCCCGGGTCAGCCATCACCGAAGGTGCTGGGGGTAACACGCCTACCTCCGTTGTTTTCGAGCGTCAAAGTGGGCCCGAGGCCTGATGTATTTGGCCTTATTTTGCCCCTTTCTCTTGTTTGTCTCTCTTTCCTCCTTTAGGGAGTTTCCTCTTTATGAGATAGTAAATGGCTTACTTGTTTGATCGCCGTCCTTGCCGTGATTTGGTTGGCGTATCTGAAGTAGTTGGAAAGTGCCGATATGTCCTGCGTGGTTTTCATATGCTGTTTTGGTAGGCTTCTGACGGGGCGTCCTTCCGTTCCCTCATGCTTTGAATGTTAGGCCGCTTCGTGAATCCCGCTAGGGCGGGGAACGGGGAGTTGGAGGTGACTGTTCAGGGGAGAAATCCTTTGGCGTGTTTCTGAGGGGGGGTCATTTAAGGCGTGTAGCCTCCTTTGGCCTATAAGAAGGACCGAAAGGCGCCCTTTCCTCTTTACTGCTTGGGATTTTCTCTAACAGTCTTTCCTCACTCCTTCCTCTTCACTTTGCGTTGTGCCGTTGCATTCGGAGCATGGAGGATCCTTCGGAGGGCGACGCCGCCGCCGACGGGGAGCAGAGGGCTCTTGCCGTCCTAGCTTGTTGGATGGGTCCCACGGTCGCCACGCGGGTTTGAGATGGGTCCGATGGTCGCCGCGCGGATCTGGAGAGGGCTTCGACGTGTGAGGGCACGGCTCTTGCCCTTTCTCAGTTCCGGCGTGGCTTCCGGGCGGGCGCCGAGGCGGAGGACGGATGGGGGTATCAGGGAAGCCTGCCGCCACTCCCCCTCTGCATGGGGGGGGGGGAGGCGCATCAAGTTCCCTCCTCACCGAAGCCTTCCTCCGTCTGCAGCCTCTTTTTCCCTCTTTTGCACTTCATTTCTTTAACTCTTCGGAGGCTGCTTGCTCTCTGCTCCCTTCCAAGGAGTTGGCGGGTTGAAAAAGAAGGGCTTCATGGCGCTCCTTCTCCCTAGCCTCCATCAACTTGGAAGGTAGCCTTCTCTGACTTTAGAAGGTGGCTACCTTCTCCGTAGTCCCTCTGTCACCTTTGTCAGGGTTCATCTGAGCCAACTGGATCGGCCCCCTCTTGTCCGAGCCAGTTTCTACGCGAGGCAGAGTCAGTGGCTGGACGTGAGGAGATCGAGATCGAGTCAACCGAGCGATGACCCCTTGCAGCGGTGTTAGACGGATTTTCTTGCTTTTTGTCATGCAATGTACTGGCCTTTGCCTTTCTGATGTATCAATGGTTTGGAATGAAAGGAAAAGGGATTTATTCCGTCCATCTTGCTGTACAATTTCAAAAATAGAATTTGCGTAGTGCGGCTGCGTTCCATGTCCGAGGAATGGGTTCCCCTTCCATTGTTGCTAACCTATACGCACCTTTCCCGAGCGTCTCGACCACTCGGTAGGGGCCTTCCTAGTTAGGGGACAGCTTACCCGCCGCCTCTAGTGGTCGAGAGGCTTCAGCTTTCCTGAGGATGAAGTCTCTCGGTCGAAAGTGTCTACTTCGGACTCTGGCATTGTAGTATCGAGTGAGGCGTCGCTGGTATTCCATCGCTCGGATGCTGGCAATGTCCCGGAGTTCATCTGCTAGGTCGAGGTTCTCGAGTAACTTCTGGTTATTTTCCTCGGTCGAGTAGCGGATGACTCGGAGAGACGGGTTGGCGATCTCCAATGGAATGACGGCCTCGGTGCCGTACACCAACTAAAAGGGGCTTTCACCCGTTGCCATCCTGGGAGTCGTTCGGTGTGACCACAGTACGCTAGGCAATTCCTCGAGCCAACTTCTCTTGGCTTTGCCGAGTTTGGTCTTTATGCCTTTCAAGATAGTCTTGTTGGCATTTTCGACCAGCCCGTTGGCCTGAGGGTGGGCGACCGAAGTGAAGTGGTTGCGGATGTCTAGGTCGGCGCATCTGTCTCGGAAATATCGAGAATCGAATTGCCGACCGTTATCGCTCACTATCACTCGGGGGATGCCGAAGCGACAAATGATCGATTTCCAGACGAAACTCCAGACTACTGTCTCGGTGATCCTTGTAGTGGCTTCGGCCTCGATCCATTTAGTGAAGTAGTCGATGGCGACGATGATGAACTTTTTCTGGGACTGAGCCGTGGGGAATGGTCCGAGAATGTCGATCCCCCACCGAGCGAAGGGATAAGGCTCGGCGAGGGTGACGAGTTCTGTGGCCGGCCGATGGACCAAGTGGTCGAACCGCTGGCATCGGTCGCACTGTTGAGCATAGGCTGAGCAGTTGCGCTGCAGGGTGGGCCACCAGTACCCCTGTCATAACAGGATTCTGGCCAGTGACCTTGCCCCTGAGTGCGCTCCGCACAGGCCTTCATGAACCTCTCGAATGGCTCGGCTGGCGTCGTCGGGGCCGAGGCACTTCAGGAGAGGGCCGGCGAAGGACCTTCGGTAGAGCGTGTCATCCAGGACGACGAAGCGTCGGGCTTGGTACTTCATTTGGCGTGCTTCCCGAGGGTCGGAGGGCTCTTGGGAGTCTTGAAGCCAAGACAAGTAGGGGGTGCGCCAGTCGCTCGGGTCGGCCGAGTCAACAGCGAGGAGCTCCGAGTCGATGCTCGTGCGCTCTAGCTCTTCGAGGAGGACTAATCGGGTACCTTCTGGGTCTAGGGAGGAGGCCAACCGAGAGAGGGCGTCCGCTCGGGAGTTTTCTTCCCGGGCTATTCGGACTACCTCGAATCCCTTGAATCGTTGGGCCAAGCTCCTGACCAGCTGGAGGTATTTGATCATGGGTGCCTCTCGAGCTTCGTACTCACCGTTGACCTGGCTCGCGACCAGCGGAGAGTCGGTGTGGATCCTGACTCACTCAGCCCCCAGCCGCCGGGCCATACGCGCTCCCGATATAAGGGCCTCGTACTCGGAAGCGTTGTTGGACGCCTGGAAGTTAAATTTCAAGGCGTACTGCAGCTCCACTCCTTCGGGGGATCTCAAAAAGATCCCAGCACCACTACCGACCGAGTTGGAAGAACCGTCGACGTAGAGTTCCCAGGTTGGCCCGGGCATGGTCGGTAACCTCCCTTCGGCCGGGATAGTGCTCTCGGTGATGAAATCGGCGAGCGCTTGACCTTTTATAGCCGCGCGCGGGCGATACGAGATGTCGTCGGCCTCAAGCATAAGGGCCCACTTGACGAGTCATCCCGAGGCCTCGGGGTGGGCCAAGATCTTCTTCAACGGCTCGCCAGTTAGCACGGTGATGGGGTGCCCCTGGAAGTAGGGTCGGAGGCGTTTCACGGAGGTAACCAGCGCTAGCACGAGCTTCTCGGTTGCGGGGTACCTCCTCTCGGCCTCGCTAAGCACTTTGCTGGTATAGTAGACTGGCCTTTCGATTCCCGAGTCATTCCTGACCAGGACCGAGCTGACCATTGATGACGTACGCTCGGGAGTGGCGGTGGTGGTCTCCGGGGGCGTTGGCTTCGGATCGGGCCATTGCGCCCCCTGCCTTCCTTTCCTTGGTGTGGAGGAGGCCTCTTGCTCCGGAGGCGGAGCTTGCGAGGGTCCTCCGACCCTGTTACGGATGAGCTGCTGGCCGCGGAGGGTGAAGCGGCGCCCAGCTGTGTGCTGGGATGTACTCCTGCGGGGGGGGGGGCTCCCTGACGGGGCGCGGGACCTTGCATCCCTGGCCGCCTGGGTCTTCATGAGATCCACGAGGACATCCAGTTTGGCGTTGAGGGCCTGGAAGGCTTCAGCGCCACCGTAGGGGGGTAGCCCCGCTGTCGCGGGGGGGGGGGGGGTGGTGGTGGTCCGTCGGCGGGGATGCTGGCGTTGGAGGGAGGGTTCTGTGAGGCCCTGGAAGGGCCATCCCCTGCCGCTACCACAGCCTTACCCCTCTCGCCGGTGGACCTCCTCCCTGAGCTCCTCCGCACCATGTTGGCTCTTCGTGCATTTCCCACAGACGGCGCCAGATGAAGAGGCAAAATCTCGCGCTGGTTCCTGAGCTGGCAGGTGATCACCAAGATGATGAACTACAAGACAGGGAAATGGGTCAGAGGGCCCAGGGGGATTCCCTGGGGCAAGATCCTCCGACGCTCAAGTCAGTAGAGCAATGGTGGGAGCAGTGATAGGGAGGGTGAGATGAGGGCGCGAGATCCCTCTCCACCAATGGCGTGAAGTGGTCATTGCTCAGGAGTTTAGGGGTGGAATCATACCCTTCTTTACTTGCCTTTCGCCGGAGGATATCCCAGGTTTTTATAGCGTGCTGCCTTCTGGAGTCCTGCAAGCTGAGAGGTCTCCGACGGAGGTTACGTCTCCGTCGTGGGCTTTGATGGCCTCATCGTGGGGGCGTTATCCTCGCGGAGAAACCGGAGCTCCTAGACTTCTTAGTGTTTGGCCTGCTATGGACTCTAATGGCTACAATGATGAATATCTCATCGGTCGTCCCAAGCTTAAGGGGGCCGGCCCTATCGGGCGATAGGCCTAGCTCGGTGAGAGATGGGTCGGATAGACCGGCTAGCGCTTCCCCCCTTCGGGCGGAGGGGTAGCTCGTGCGCGGTCTTCCTGTGACCTGACCGAGGCTCGGGCTCTCCGAGCCTTGGGGCCGCCTAGGAGAGTTGTTTCCTCGAGCATTGTTTTATTGGGCTTTTCCGAGTGGGCCCTGTGGGCTGTCACTTGGGCGAGCTTGCCTCGTTGGGCCTAGTTGGGTCTGCTCTTTGAGTGGGCTGCAGGAATCCCCCTCTCCAACAACAAAGCATGAGCAGCAGTATGGTTAATCAAAAATGATTGAGCTCCCCCTGACTAAGTGCTTGATATGCAATGAAAGTACATCGCATGATTTCAAGTTTGACATTCAAATATAATCCATGCACTTCAGACATAAGTGAGCTACCATGAACATGATTGAGCAATTCCATTTCAGAAAATTTCAATTAAGCACAAATCAAATTAACAAGATGCTTAACCATCTCAAACAGTCAATTTTCAGATGATGGAATTTAAACAGATTGTTCAGAACTAACCTGGAGAGCAGGATCATGGGGTTATCATTTTGAGTGCCTTGGTTTATTTACCCTTCTTTGTTCATTCCAAGGCACACCTGCAATACAGCAAACTATTTTGTACAAGCAGGTACCCAAGTGGTCTTGGGTCCTAAAGTAACAATGAAATTCCTAGCAGGTTTTCTCAACAATTTTTGTGCATGAAGGTCATCAAATCTCATCAAGTAGCAATTATTCATTGAATGACCTATTTGACCACAGTAATGGCATGATGCAGTAGATTTCAAATTCTTTTTATGCAAATTACTGTTGTCATGAAATTTATTAGCAGAGAGAAAATTTTGTTTACTAAAATCAGCCAGCCAACAATCAGCAGCTCTATGGCCTGGCTTCCCACAGTTGTAGCATGAAGATTTCTCAGATCGTTTTGCAGGAATTTTGACAACATAGGGGTTAACAGAATTCTTCTGAACATGTCAATAGTCCTTGACTGTATGGCCATTCTTCCCACACTCGAAGCATCTAGTATGCTTACCTTTAAAATCATTTTTACCCCTAATAGATCCAAACCCGCACTCAATGGCTTTGTGACCACATTTGTTACAGTTAAAACAGATGATGTGCTGATCTGAAGCAAACATGTTTCTTCTGGGGCCATGATGATTAGCAAAAGACTTAGCATGCATTTTATCATCTTGTTTCATGATGAAACATGCATTCATGAGATGACCATGCCTACCACAATAGTAACATGAAGCATTAGGCTTCCGAGTAGCATGGTTTCTACCAAAGGAATTTCTACAATGTGATGTTTTACTTGCATGCTCATCCTTTAACAACAGTCTGCAATCTTCCATTATGTGACCTGCCTTCCCACAATAATAACATGAACTCTTTTTAGTATGAGTGTGTGAGAGATCATGTGACTTGTGTGCAGCATTCTTTGTACCAACCGGAGTATCTTTGTCCTTTTTCTGTAGATTTTCATTTTTTTTCAATTTTTGAGTTTGTCCTACAGTTTTGGGACTGACAGTGGATTTTTGGTTTTTCTGAGCGCTGAATTGAAAAACAGAAGGAGCAGGGGTTTTATTTTGATCAGAAGCTTTTACAAACACAGTAGAAGTTTTATTCCCATTTATCCTTTTGTTTGTCGAACTATAACCCAGTCCCTCTCTTTGAGAATTAACATTGTTTCCAAGAAGCTTATTCAGATTGTCCTTACCTTTGACAAATTTTGATAGAGAAATTTTCAAATCTTGAATCTCAGAATTTAAGACAACAATATCTGCTTCATATCTGGACAGATCTGTTTCACAAGAAATGACTTGTTGATGCAAGGCATCATTCAGACTTTTGAGTTTTTCAACTTCCTGTTTTAATTTTATTTCATTGTCAGCTTCAGATAGGGACTTGTAAAGATCATCAACTTCTTGTTGAAGGGATATGATTATAAGCTCATATCCAGCTATCTTCTGTTCACAGCAAGTGACATTTCCACTCAACATTTGGTTGATGGTTTTTAGACTCTCAATTTCTTATTCTGCATCCACCAACCTATCAGAATTATCCATGCTCACACACTTGTCTTTTTCAATTGTCAATAGCCTATCTGACAGTTGGGTGTTTAGATGTTTCAGCTTGTTGATTTCCTCTTTCAATTTCCTATTTTTCTCTAGGAGATCATCATCAAACATCCAATCATCTAAGGAAGACTGACATTCATAAAACTTTTCTTGTTGTTTCTCAGATTGAAGTTTGTTGAGATTTTTCTGAATCTCTAAATTTATTACTCTATTAGCCTCCAATTTTTCAGAGATCAATCTGTTTTCTTTTTCAAGACTCATTGATTTGTGTTCAAATTCCTTGGACTGGTTTTTGAGTTTTTCATTTTCAGATTTCATATTTTCCAATTCAGAACTGACAAGCTCTAAATTTCTCACTAGTTTTTCATTACTTTCTTCAACCTCAATTTTCTTTTCCAACAGTAATTTATTTTCCTCTTTCAGGGATTTGATTAATTCCTTTTGCAAATTATCATCATGATCTATATCATTAACCAAATCTCTGAGAACAGCACATTCATTGCAAGAATCATTTTCTTTGATGAGTCTATTCCTTAAACTCTCATTCTCAGACTTCAAGTGTTTCGTTTCATTTCTTTTTCTGTTCATATCTGACTTTAGATTTTCATTTTCCACTTTCATACTTCTGATTTCATACAACATTTCTTTTCTCAATTTTCTCTTCTCAGATTTAAGTTTATCATATTTGTTCAATAAATGCTCATTCAACGCAATCATACTTTCCAGATAAAAATTATTAGTGTCAGAGTTTACCTGTGACGAAGTATCCTTCACATAATCTTCGTCTTCTTCTTCATTTTCTTCTTGCTGTCCATCATCGTCACCATCAGACATGTGTTGCGATTCCTGGTGAGCTTTAGTTCCTCCAAAATCTCCTTGGCAGACCTGCAAGAAGAAACACATGAAATTAGAGCTCTGTCAAGTGATGCTTTTATTAAATCTAATGCTCTCGAGTTGACAGAGTCTTTCAGTCTATCCTTATCAGTCCATCTAGATTTATCTTTTGATAATTTGTGTGGACCGTGGACCATTACTTTCCAAAGTTCAGGATCAGTCGATCTAACATACCGATGTAAGTTCTCC
Organism: Amorphophallus konjac; assembly: GCA_022559845.1. Taxonomy (NCBI): domain Eukaryota; kingdom Viridiplantae; phylum Streptophyta; class Magnoliopsida; order Alismatales; family Araceae; genus Amorphophallus; species Amorphophallus konjac. Next base: position 411,303,439 of record CM040118.1, read on the forward strand.
AGCCATAGATCAAGATCATTACCTTTGAAAATTGGCGGATTAGCCATTACAACAGATAATAAACAACAGCGCACAAGACAATCGACAAGAATGCACCGGAACTAGATGAGCAAAGCAAGGCACTAAGTCAGTGAAGCAAAACACTGAGCACCAGAAACCCACTCTGAAATGCACCACGAAAGATGCAGGATCTGCTGTGGATCGATGGATCCAATGCACAGCAACCCGCTCTGATACCAATTGATAGGGTGCAAGGCCCGGATTCAGAGGGGGGTGAATGAATCCCCGTTAAAAATTATTGCGGAAATAAAAACAAAACCAACTAAGCAACACTCAGTGACCAACCTGGTCAACCACTCAACCTTAACTCAAGGAAGAAGATGATAATAGCAAATAAGAGCGAAGGCACGCAATCTCACTGAACAACCCAAATAACACTGTAGGCTAACAAACGAGTCAAGTGACACAACCATCAACCATATAGCGCTCATGAAGCATCCTGCGAAGGGTGATAGAAGATATGGAGTAGAACGTAAAATCAAACCATAGAACACCAGGATTTTTAGGTGGTTCGGTCCACAGACCTACGTCCACCCCTCACTCCAAACCAGAGTGAGGCTTCCACTAGCAAAAGCTAGAACCGCAGACTCAGTCTGCAAACAGGTACTGCCTAACAGCTTGACCAGGGGAACAACCTCCCCTCTTCCTCTAGACCGGAGGGAAACCACTAGTGACACATAGTCACTAGCAACCAGAGACCGAAGTCTCTCTTCCTCTGAAACCCAGAGGGAACCCACAAGCGACACCAGCCACTTGCAACCGGAGACCCAAGTCTCCCTTCCTCTGAAACCCAGAGGGAACCACAAGTGACACCTAGTCACTTGCAAACCAGAGGTCACGGACCTCTCTTCCTCCACACCAGAGGGAACCACTGATGACACACAGTCACCAGCAAACCGGAGAACTAATCTCCCTTCTCCCGAGACCACAGGAGGAACCCGACCTCAAACCAGAGAATCGAAAGAACAAACGTGATCAGTTAAAAAGAAAAACAATAAATGATAAAAACACAGTGACTGAAAGCTAGAAAATGAAATGCACAATGTAGCTCTCGCAGGAGCAAAATGGATTGGATCTGATCCAAAGTCCAGTGATGACAGTGAAGCTTCTCTTCTTCTTCACGAGCTCTCTATCTCTCTTTCTCTTTTTCTTTTTCTTCTTCTGCTCTCTCACTCTTGCTCTCAGCTTCTCTTTCTTTTTCTCTCGTTCTTCTTGACACTTGATCGTCCAGGCTCTCTCTTCTCTTCTTTTCTCTCCTTCTTCTTTTCCTTCTTCTGCAGCTCTCTTCCTCTCTGCTTCAGCTCTCCTATATCGATCACAATCTCTCTTTTTTATTGATGGAGAAGTCCTCAGATTTATAGAAGCAGCAGCTAGGGCGTGTGCAGGGCTTGTGCCCCCTTTATCCAGAGAACACCTCGGATCACGTGCCAGGTGCCAACCTCGGATCACATGCCCAAACATCTGCCAGTTTAATGACAGAGTAACTTCAGTCGATCAACAGAACACGGGCTGTACATACTTCATATCAAGCAGCAATATTCCGACTTGCAATGTACAGACTTTGCGTGCAGACGACCAGACGATGTATAGACTTGCTGTGCCTACAACAAGACGATGTACAGATTTGTTAAAGTGATGCACGAGCATAACATCAAAGAATATATAGACTATGAGTGCATGGTAAAGAGTGTACAGACTTTGAACGCGTGCATGCTATGCGATGTATAGACTTGCCAACAACGAGTGTATGGACTTAACAGCTAGGAATGTGCAGACTTTGGGTGTACTGTGCAAACGATGCATAGCCATAGCTCATGAATGTATACACTTGAGTGCGTGCATGCTACAGGGTAATGTAAGGACTTGCTAAACTACAGCGCTATGTGAGACACAACATGAGACGCTGAGTGAGACGGAATGCAATGTTCAGACTTGACATATTTAAAGTGCATGCGATGCGATGTACAGACTTAACATGAGACGCTAAGTGAGACAGAGAATGATGCACTTGCTGGCAGACGATGTATAGACTTAATGTATGTATTCTAGGTAGACACTGCACAGACTTTAAGAGATGATGCATGCACAAGGAGAGACGATGCATGCATAAGGAATGTACAGACTTGGTCTTGCGACCACGGGCTGTACAGACTTTAAGAAACGATGCATAGACTTTGAATGCAGTAGACTAGGCAGACTCTGTACAGTCTTCACTAGTGCCAAGATGATGTAGAGACTTAGCGTGCTTGAAGCAGGGCAATGTACAGACTTGCCACCAATGTACAGACTTGCTATGACATGTGTGCAGACGACACCAGTGTACAGACTTGTTGTGCTTACGCATTGACTAAGTCTGTATAGACTTGTTTAACAGACACATGGACCAAGTCTGTATAGACTTGCTTAACTAACGCATGCAGCAAGTCTGTATAGACTTGCTTAACTGATGCATGAACATCATGCAGCAAAGGCTGTGCAGATATTGTATATGCATGAAGAACACTGGTTGTGGCTGTATAGACATGATCATGCAAACAACGCATTCATATGCCCAAAGCAGAACATTCATTTAAACACATCTTGACATGCAATGCAACGTGCTAGAGGACTGAGCATGCAATCATATCATTCAATCTTTCATGCAAACACAAACATATGGTGAAGCATATGGTTACTCATAGTGTTGCTATCATCAAAATCACAGAGTCACAACAGTGACCGCCATTATCCTTGTCTCTGTGTGCGTAGCATGTTCCTATTGACTGATGGGTTTGCCTGGTGGCCGAGTGATGGATCGCCTATGCCCAGAGTGTCGTTTTCCACCGTTCCGATTTCTGTATGTCTTGGCTTGACCTTGTGGTCTGCCCGTTGTCCCGTGGATGTCTCCTGGCATCCTATGAGGGCAAAGACTACATTATGATGTAGCCAGGAATCTTCTTGCTTGTAGTAGGATTCTCCTTCATACTGTAGAGTCGTCATTGTCTGGTTCCGGTCAACCCGGGGTGACCCAGTGGTTGACAAGCGACCTTATGTGGGTCTCGGCGGTTCTATCCAGCCCGAGACATTGGATCTGGATGACTCGAGGTATCGTCTTACCTCGGCTTGCGTATCCAGTTGTGCTGAGGGTCTTGGTGATCCCTCAGGTCTCCGTGTGTTCTTTTATACGGATGTGTCGATTCCTCTGGCTTAGGATTAGACTGATTAGCGGCTTGTTCTGTTTTGTACGATGATCGTGACTCCGAGTCATGAGACTCAAGGATCGTTGTGTTTTCAGGTCTAGTTGCCTTGTTCTGAGTCCGATGGCAGTCTGGTGTGCTACCTTGTGTCCTATGCTTCATAGTACGTACGACAGTGCTTCTTTGCCTGTCTGTACTCCGGCACTTCTGTTTCAGAGTTCTATATCTAGTGAGACTCCACTAGTCGTAGCCTGACAGCACGTTACGGCATGTTGTCCCACCTGGGAGTGGTGGTATGGCAGTTCCCGATATATGGTTTGTAAGCTAGTTTCCGTGGGCCCCCGCTGTACAGTGGCGTCCTATTGGGTGGGGAAAACTAGCTAGGCCTGGCTCTCCAAGAAGAGTCGGTGTGTGCACACGTGGTCAAGGGCTTTGGACTGACACCGACGGGGGTTACCCTGTCTAGTCACTCGTTACTGAAGTTCCTATTCTGGTTCAGCGTCTTAGTCTCTGTCGTGGTTTGGGCGGCATAGTAGACGAGACGCTCGTAGGCGCAGCATAAGACATCAGTGGACGCAGCTGGCTGTTCTTCTAGTGAGGAGGTACTTCTGTCACGTGGCACGTGACTCATGCGTTTCTCATACGTCGTGACCTTTCCAGGTTAGCCCTCTTATGGTCTTGCCCAAGATCAGTGTTGTGTCTTGTGCACGACGTTCTTGTCGTGTGTGTGTGGTCGTATCTAGACGTATCTAGAAGAGCGTGCGTGGCAATCGAGTCGTGTATGCTTTAGAGTCTATCTGCGTCTGTCTAAGTTTTCTCTAGGCTTTTTGCCTATCTTACCGGGCTTTCGTGTAGGGCCTTGTGCTCGCCGTGACTGCAGATCGGCAACTCCTGACTTCGTCAGTTCAGAGTTTACCCATCTGTTGCTGTTGTTGTTTGGAGTAGCTTAGGGGCTGAGGTTAGTTTGACAGCCGTGATTTATTCGGTATGGCTTTTCCCTTTTCTTTTAGCTGTTCCTACTCCTTCCGTTCCAGTCCTCTTTTATACCTTTCTAGTGGTAGTTTTCCTGCTTTGCTAGTACTGCTGTTTTGTTGTTCCGTGTTACTGCGTTGTTTTTCAGTGGGGATCCGCGTGGCCCCTACTGGGCCAGTGACACAAGGCTTACCCTTGCTTTTCAGGTGGGTGGCGTTGTTATGCTTCCTCGGTTCCTGGTGTGACGAGTTCGTAGTTGCCAGCGGTACCTGCGTCGGATTTCCCCCGACCTTAGGGTACGTCTTCTTTCTGTTAGACTATACTTGCCTTTAATTTCTTGGACTGGACTCTGGTATAATTGTTAAACTTAAACTGTTAATTAAAAAGTAATTTTATTTCCACTACTTTAGCAAACCGATCTAATGAAATTTAATTGCTTACTGTTATATCTTTGTGGCTTCAATGTACTACACGACACTCCTTTTTCCCTTCGGAGCTTTACAACTCTTAGGAGGCTTCACGGGTTCCAAGTGGTATCGTGTCTACTCGGTAGTCCTATCGGGTATATCCGGTATCCGGGATCCGGGTTGTCACAGTTGGAATCAGAGCGTTGTTGTGTGAAGTATGTGGGAATCCGAGATATACAGTAACCAGAGTCTTGAAAGTCCAGTACAATTTGCAGCTGGCGTTAGGCTTCACGATTCTCTATCACTTTGTTTCCCGCGTGTCATCTTGTGCGTGCTGTTCTAGCACTGTACGAGATGGTTCTATTCTCGTCGGGATGTGATGAGGTGCTTCTTTTTCGCCGGTGTGTCTGTCTCGACCATGTTGTACTTGGCAGAGTTCGCCGATAGGCTTGAATCTGCAGTACATTGTTTGAGATTTTTCCGTGGTTTGTTCAGGTGGCTGGTGACTTTTTTTAGTTGGTGTGATGACCGTACACGTTCTTACGTTGTTTTGGTCGTCCCAACATGAGTTTGTTCAGCTCCTGATATGTCTCGCTTCTGTTGAAGTGCTCGATTAGATTCCTTCGATTGAGAAGATGATCAAGCGACCTAGGTTTTTCCCTTCCTGGTGAGCTTCTGCTTGTGAGCTTGATGCTTCTCATCCCTTTTGGTGGAGTCTTTTCGAGGTAAGCCTTGGAATCGCTATCTTGGTGATGCCTTTGTCCTATGTTAGCTTAAGTGTGGACAGTCTTTATTCTGAGCCAGATCCTGTCTTTGTTTTACTGTTGCTTGGCTTTGTACCAAATCTTTATGTCGAGTGCCGTTGTGCGCCGTATTTGTCGTGCCGTGTCTAGCGCCCGATGTGTTGTGAAGGCTCATTTATTGTTCCAGGATGCAAGGGTAAGCTGAGATTAGCCATTCTTTGTGCTTTGTGCTGAAGCTGGTGCCCTTCTTGGTTTGCACTTAGGCTATTTTGTGATCGGTTGCTCGCAGGATCAGTACTCGTGGCATAATACATTACGATTTTCATGAATGGCGATGGTGCCGAGTTTGTGCTGAGATGCGGATACCGAGGTATTTCTGATGCCTATGTGCGTCGTATGAGTGGGAAGTAGAAGCGTGTGGGCTGATTACGCACAGGTCGAGAGGATTGTTCTTTCTCGATGTGACTTCATCTTGGGTTCCTGTGCCTTGATGTTGTCTTTTGCCGTGCTATTGCTGGAGTTATTCTGGTGTTGGCATTGGCATTTGCGAGTGTTGGGGAATCATTCGGCATTCCTTGCTGATTGAGTACCCTCTGTTCTGCATTCCTTCTCTTGGGTGTTATGCTCTCGAGGCGTGATCGTGGTCCTTGAGGTGCGTTCCCCGAGAATATCGTTTCTCGTTGTCGTGGGTCTTTTCTTGGTGAGCAGTCTGATGCATGACTCGTCCCTTGTGGTCGTGTGTTCAACTGTTCTTGTACCTTGATGTGACCCAGCTTGCACTTGTGTTCCATGGTTCTGTGTTCTGTATGGAGCCGGAATCCTACAGGTGCTGCCATTGTCGTTGTTTTTCTAAGCACTATTTCTTGATGATTTTGTGTCTCTTTCCTGGACCTTGGTCTTGTCAGTTAGCTTTGATGTACTCTTCTTCCCTAGAGTTAGCTTGTGACTCGATCAGATGTAATATCCGAGTGAGGACTAACTTGATTGTCCTTGTGGTCCGGTGTTGTTGTCGTTGGCGTCCTGGGTGCTAGGTGTTCCCTGTTGCCTTTGGCACTAGACCGATGATGTTGTCAAGCTGTCAGCTATGAGGACTATGCTTCCTTATGTAAGCTGATGCTTGTCGTGTCTGTCGTTTCGTTTCCTTTATATCTGTTGTCGTGGCAGTCGTGTCTCCTGTCCTGTGAGACGTAAGCGACATTGCCTTGTTTTGGAGGTGTCGTACTTGTGTTCACTTGTGCCGTGATTGATCCAGAGCGTGTGCCTGTGATTATGGTCTGACTATGTACCTCTGAATTGTGTTTCTTGAGATTCGCACTGTTTCAAGTCATGTCTTGGGGTTGTTCTTCCCTGCTTCTCTTTTGCTAGTCCTTAAATTTCGAGGATGAAATTTCTTAAAGGAGGGGAGGATGTAATACCCTGGATTTTTATCGGATCTTTATTGGGTCTTTCGGATCCTTTCCGGAGAGTTTCGGATAACTTTTGTGGGTCCTGAGTTGAGTTTTACGATCCGTGTGGGTTTTTCTCTCGTACTAGTTACGGAACCCTACGGTGAGTTTGTTTCTCAGTTCATCGTCTCGTGGACGCCGCAGTTGTGTTGCATTCTTTCGAAGGATCATTTCGACTATTTTTGCGTATTTTTCTAAAATCGTCCATTTTTGGGCAAATTATCGATTTTTTGGAAATTCAAAAAATTTTGAATTTCTTTTCTTTTTCTTTTCCTTTCCTCTCTCCTCCTTCTCATTCGGCCGCGACCCTCTCTCTCTCCCATTTTCTCTCCTCTCTCGCCCTTCCGACTCCAGCTGCAGATGGAGGAGGCTCGTGGGTGAGGTGGCAACGGCGTGGGGTCCATGAGGTGTGCGATCGGGCGAGGATCGGATCGGTTTTGGCGCGATCCCGAACGGTGGATTCAAAGCCGACGGTCGAGCTCGCGTTGTGGTTTTCGACGTGGTTTAGTCGCCTCGGCGCACAGTTTCTTCGATAGAGGTAGGGAGACGGATCACCACTTCCTCCTGCACGTTTTCCCTGCCATTGCACGTCGTTTGGTGCAGAAATGGCTGAGTTTGGGCTCGTTTAGCCTAAACTGGGGTTTCGTGGGTTTCGTAGTGTTTGTCAGAAAACGGCGACGGTTTTTAGATCAATTACTGTCAATGGACTCCCTGGAACGTCAGCATTCCATAGTCACTAATTTCATATCGATTGGTGGTCCCGTTTGACCGGTAGGACTCCGGGAAGTCCGAAAACCCTGTTTGGGTAATTTCGTTAGAATCGCCCGTTTCTTGCGATTCGTGCATCGTTTTGACTCCGGTCGGAGTCTATGTGATTGGCAGTGGGTCCATGACTGTATCCCCTTCATCTCGAAATGAACGGGGGGTGGAAAGGCCTCCGTCGGGCCGATCCCATGATTTGCTCGCCGTGACGCTTGAACGGTCGAACCAGAGACCATTCATGGTATAAGCGGCTGGCTTTGGACCTTTCATCCTATCCCGGGTTGAGGTTGAGTGGTCGTTCGATAGACCACTCATCCCCTTGGGCGACCGGTTTCGGACCGCTCATCCTGTGCCGGTTTGATGTTGAGTGGTCGTTCGATAGACCACTTATCCCCCATGGGTGGCTGGTTCCCAGCCGTTCATCTCCCTGTTGGGTTGAGTGGTCAGTCCCGAACCGTTCATCCCCCTTGAGTGGTCCATTCCGAACCGTTCATCCCCCATGGGTGGTCCATTCTGAACCGCTTATCCCTATTGACCTCTGGTCAGCAGTTTTGTGTCGGTTGTGTCGAGCGGCATGGTCAAAAATGCTCTGACCGACACTATAGCAGGTTGGTTGGCTTGAGCGGCTATCCATTAACCGCTCAACACCATGGGCGGTCGAGCCCTAACCGCCCATCCACCGTTAGTGTTTTGGGTCTGTTTGGTTGAGTGGTCCAGTTCGGACCGTTCATCCCGTTGAGTGGTCCAGTTCGGACAGTTCATCCCTTTGAGTGGTCCCTTTGTGACCGCCCATCCCTGTTTGGTTAAGTGGTCCAGTCCGGACCGTTCATCTTGTTGAGTGGTCCTATCCGGACCGTTCATCCCGTTGAGTGGTCCCTGTGTGACCGCCCAACTAGTTGAGTCCGTCGTCTTGTCTGTTGGCCGTGATGGCTATCCCGTGTCTGTCTGTTAGGTTGTTTAGGGCGGTGTCTGGGTGTCGGTGTTTCTCCAGATGAGTTGGTTCAGGGTCGACTGAGTGCGGTCTACTCTCTGACTGCCACAGTTTCCTAACGACTTCGCTTGTGACCGCCATTGTCCTTGTCTCTGTGTGCGTAGCATGTTCCTCCTTGACTGCTGGGTTTGCCTGGTGGCCGAGTGATGGATCGCCTATGCCCAGAGTGTCGTTTCCCACCGTTCTAATTTCTGTATGTCTTGACTTGACCTTGTGGCCTGCCCGTTGTCCCGCGGATGTCTCCTGGCATCCTATGAGGGCTAAGACTACATTATGAGGTAGCCTGGAATCTTCTTGCTTGTAGTAGGATTCTCCTTCATACTGTAGAGTCGTCATTGTCTGGTTCTGGTCAACCCGGGGTGACCCAGTGGTTGACAGGCGTCCTTGTGTGTGTCTCAGCGGTTCTGTCCTGCCCGAGACATTGGATCTGGATGCCTCGAGATATCGTCTTACCTCGGCTTGTGTATCCAATTGTACTGAGGGTCTTGGTGATCCCTCAGGTCTACGTGTGTTGTTTTATACGGATGTGCCGATTTCTCTGGCTTAGGATTAGACTGATTAGCGGCTTGTTCCACTTTGTACGATGATCGTGACTCCGAGTCATGAGACTCAAGGATCGTTGTGTTTTCAGGTCTAGTTGCCTTGTCCTAAGTCCGGTGGTAGTCTGGTGTGCTACATCATGTCCTGTGCTTCGTAGTACGTACGACAGTGCTTCTTTGCCCATTTGTACTCCGGCACTTCTGTTTCATAGTTCAATGTCTAGTGAGCCTCCACTAGTCGTACCCTGACGGCACGTTACGGCGTGTTGTCCCACCTGGGAGTGGCGGTATGGCAGTTCCCAATATACAGTTTGTAAGCTAGTTTCCGTGGGCCCCCGTTGTACAGTGGCGTCCTGCTGGGTGGGGAAAACTAGCTAGAGGCCTGTCTCTCCAGCAAGAGTCGGTGTGTGCACACGTGGTCATGGGCTTTGGACTGACGTCGACGGGCGTTACCCTGTCTAGTCACTCGTTGCTGTAGTTCCTGTTCTGGTTCAGTGTCTTAGTCTCTGTCGTGGTTTGGGCGGCATAGTAGTGTAGATCTCTTTTAAAATCCACTTAAGGAAAAATTAAGAATATGAATAAATAAGCATGAAATAGCACAAATAAGCACGAGGTGCTAAGGGGAATTTGTGATCGCCAGAGACGCGAACGCCTCAAAAGATAATCAATAACAAATAGGGAGGATGATCGCGAAAAATACCTCAAAAGTGCGGGGATGTGAGTGCTTCCTTTCTCTTCAAATCGGCCGGCCGATGAAGAGAGTTCTTCCTTTAATTACCCTTGCAAAAAAGACAAACACCAATAAAAAATATGGATTAGAATATGGTGAGTGTAGCATCAAATCCTAAATAAAGATGAGCATGAAATCATGGTGAAGAACACACCTAAAGGGGATTGCCCTTAAACCCCTATGCAAAAGAGGATGTGGGGAGATATAATGAATGCATGAAAATATGAATAAAAATAGGGGGAAAGAGTGCAAGAGTCGCACTAAATGGGGAGATTTCTCAACCTGGTTAAGTTAAAGATGTGTATACGAACACTATGAACATGCAAATATGAATGATGATAGTGAAAAGGAAATAAAAATGAAAAGAGGAAGCCTGTTGCTTTTGGGCTTGAATGCTCGATGGGGAGAAGTTCCCAGAAGATGATGAAGACTTGAACGTATGCAGGAGCCCCTCCTTAGCCAATGGCAACAGCAGCACCTGCGTGAGGAAAGAAAGAAGAAGAAAAAGAAAAAGAAAAAAACAGAAAAGGAAAAGAGAAGAACGTCGGAGAGAGAGGTGGGCGTCCGAAGAAGAGGAATCCAACCTGACAACAGAGCCGATGGCTCTATTAAATAGATTGAAGAAAGAATAAACATGGGCAAGAGTCCAAAGGGGGAAAGGATTGGAACGGGCAAGAGCCCAAATAGGGGAGGAGTCTAACGAAGCAAGGACCATCTGGGGAAAGGGCTGCGAAGCCAGAAGCTGAAACACGCCTTAGGTAAGGGCGTCAATTGATGAATTGACGACCTATCTAGAGGTCGTTTCTCAAAAACACGCTCTACACAAGGGCGTTCCTCAAAGCCAAATTTTGGAAATAAAAACTCCCCATATTTGAAAAATGTAAAACACGCCTTAATCAAAGCCACGTTTAAAAACACGCCCTTGAGAAGGGCGTTAATTTCAAGAGCTCAAATGGGGAAGTCGGTCAAACCCAGAAGAATTAACGCCCTCAGGTGTGGTCGTCCTTTCTTTAAGAAACGCCCTTGGTTAAGTCATGTTTTATAAAAAACACGCCCTTACCCAGGTCGTAAATTCAGAAAATTCATAAAATAGATAAAATGGGGAAAAACAGATAAAATGGGAAGGACACGCCCTAGACCAGGGCGTGTTTCAAAAAAAAGAGATAAATGCCTAGAAAATCCAAAAAAATAGGAAAAAGGAGATAAATGGGGAAAAATAGGAGAAATTCAAGAAAAGTGGAAAAAACACTCAAATAAGCTGATTTGAGGGCCAAATGGGGCATCGCAGAGCGATATGAAATATACTCAAAATGATGTCAATTTTAGCGTGTCTACAGCTGCCCCGCCTTGGCGTCTGCTTTGCAAGAGAGCGTAGCAAACTGAAAAGTAGATGCCAAGGTGTGATGAGACACGCAATCAACATCACTTGATGAGAATCAAATCAAAAGCACGAGATGAAGCAAATCTCGGGAAATTCAAGGAAATCAACAATGTTTGGATAAAAGGGGAGATGCGCACGCGGTGCACGAAGGAGATAAAATAAATGATCAACTTCCAACGCGGTGGAAGTACCCCAGGTCACAAACCTGTAGGTTTCACCATTGGGGAGCGGTTACCAGCCAGTGGACGTGCTGCAACCAAGGTGGATCAAAGGAAAGGAGATTAAAAATAAGATGATAAAAATCCAAACAAGGAGCTTTCGAGAAAATCACCCAAAACAGCGACAAAACGAACTGAGGATCCAATTCGGCAAGGAAAATCTCATATCGAGAAAGATTAAGATCAACTTCAACCCTCAACATCAGCTTATCAAAATGATTTTTCAACAATTGCTTCAAAGTCCTACATGAATGCATGCTGGGCTAAAGGGAAAAATAACAAATGAAAATATAATATAATCAAGGATAATATTGTTAAACTGCCCAGACTGGGTCAAGAAACCAATTCTGCGAGCTGATACTAAGCCGAAGCCCGTTTATCCACGCACCAACTCGTAAAAAGGGAACCATCGTCCCCAATCTTGGACGGCTCAACGGCCTATCCGTGTGACTAAGACTCCTCTGGAATCATCATTGTTTTTGATGAAGGGGAACTCAAATCCCAGATTTACCAAAGCCACAAGGTCCTTGATATAATCTAGTAGCATATGTAACATATGGTAAAAATGCATACAGGAGATGGTGGAGCAATAAGCATGGGAACTGAGAAATGAGCTGCAAGCACCGTGGGGCTTGGATGATGATGCCCAGTCGGTGGGACCAAGAGCTTCTTCCTGCGCTCAAAATTTCATTAGCCAAGATATAAAAGATAACAAACAATGAATGAGGCATTTAAGCATAGCAATCATCAAAGCATCAATTATAGCATGTATATGGCATGAATAGCATAAGTCAAATCATAGCATTGTTTGTTATTTTATCATGAGGAGACAATCTGGCTAATCAAGATTTGGAGATGAATGATCAAGATCTGATATAATGTCCATCGGCGGAGTGATCAGATGAAATTAGCAGGAGTTGATTAAAAAAGATTTGGAGATGAATAATCATGAGATATGATAATCAGAATGATATAGGGAGATGATAACCAAAAGCCCAGGGTGGCATATCATGAGAATATCGGGAGAATCAATAGATTGATAGCAATGAGTGGAGATAGGACTCATCCCGTGCTTTTGGTCTCTGCAAAGCTGTTCCTGCAAAACACCATCAGAAAATACAATGCAATTTTTGGATTTTGGAATATGCAAATTTTTATGAGTTTTGAAAAATTATATGAATTTTTATGGAGATTTTGAAAATATTTTGATTTTTATGGAGATTTTGGAAATATTCAAATTTTTGTGGAGATTTTAGAAATATTCAAATTTTTGTGGAGATTTTGGAAATATTCAAATTTTTGTGGAGATTTTGGCTTAGACTTAGTTAATGCAGCATCAAAGGGTGTTTTAAACCACTGACTAGGGGTCCTTGTTCCTTCCCTTTTGGCTAAAAACTGCCCAAAGCTGGACGTGCATTGAAAGTGGCATCCTATAACCGACCGTCTTTGATCAACGGTGCCCCTACCAAGGCCATACCTGAGAAACGTTCGATCTTGGAGGGAGAAGAGAAGAATAATTGAAGATAAACTTTATGTAGGATGGGAGATATCGGGACTTGAATTCCTTCCAAGGTGTTAACCCTCAAAGAGGTAGTCTGTTGTGTCGGGACTTTGTGCCTTTGATTTTTAGACCCTTGACATGTATACGACCAGGGTTTTCCCTGCGGGAACTTTACCACTCTTGACATGCCATAATTCATGATTTGCTTTTATCAAAATTTGACTTGATTTTCATAATTGCCCTTTTGGCGAAATGTATATCATGAAAACTTATTTAATTTGGGTCAAGACTGCCCCTATTTGAGACTCCTCTCGTATTGGGGATTACCAAGGTTGGTCATCTCATCTGTCAACCTCTTGCCCCTGCATTTGGCCGAATAAAGAAGAGAAAAAGACTTCCAGATATACTCATGGCATGGCCAAAGTAGCAACAGTGTTTAACTAAAGGAGCCGGCTAAGGACGCCGTGAAGTGTGTGGAATGCCCAGCTAAGGGTTGCTCTTAACAAGCGGGGAGAGAATGTTGAATTCCCAGCGCGGGGTTCTTATTACCAAAGGTGCTGCAAAAGTAAGCCTAAAGACTCTTTTGAGAATGATTTAATTTAACAAAAGCCTAAGATAAAGGTTTAAAACACCACTCTTAATTTTGTTAAGAAGCACTTCATTTTGAAAATCATGCGCGAAGCAATGAGGGAATGATATCATAAAAATGCATACTTACGCTAATATGTTACCTTGCAACCTACGTAGAAGCAGCTACCGCGAGAGGTTGATCATCGTGGGATTTGTCTTCTTTGGCAGTCAAAAGGATTGGAAGCAAAGGATTTTGGGAGTGGCTTAACAAGAATGAGTGGTGCTCCAACCAGACTCAGACGAATAAGGAGAAAAGGAAAAGAGGCGAGGGCTAGAACTCCCTTGCTAAGGCGCGGAGACCCTGATCACATGGAACAGTCTACAGAAGGAGAGGAAAATTAGAAGGGGGAGTGAGGACTAAAGCCTCTGAAGCAATGGGAGAATGGGCAGATGCCCAAGGCAGTGGATGTGGAAGAAGTTGGGTCGGACCCAGAATCAGGAGGAATTAGAAGAAGAAATTGGTAGATAGAAAGAGGCGGATCCTGAGGGTCCAGAGGCATAGGAGAATCATGATATGAGGAATCCGGGGGCTCCGGAGGGATATTGAAAGAAGGGATGCGATGCCCTGGGGAGAAATAGGGAAAAAGATGATAAAAAAGGTGACGGAAAAGGAAGAAGAGAATAAAAGACATGAAGTCCCGGAGGAGCAAAAAGATAAATTGAAAGAAATATGGAAGGTCCGGAGGTTCCGGAGGAATGAAATCCGGAGGGTCGCGATGCCCTGGGAGATGATAGAGAGAATAAGATGGAGAATCCGGAGGTTCCGGAGGAAGAGGATAGAAAGGGGCGCGATGCCCTGAAAGGACAAGGGAAGAATCCGGAGGTTCCGGAGGAGTGAAACCAGGAAGGAGAAGGTGGAAAGGGGCGCGATGCCCGAGGGGAAAGTCCGGAGGTTCCGGAGGAATAGAATCCGGAAGGGCGAGATGCCCAAAGAGGAGGGATAAAATTCCTGGAGGTTCCAGGGAGATAGCAGGAAAAGGGACGCGATGACCCAGGGATAGTGGATAAAAAGATGAAGATGAATAAGATGGGAAGTGCGGAATATCCGGAGGTGTCGGAAGGCGGGGAAGATACGGATTTGGAAACCCGGGAAGTAGGAGGTGCAAATGCATGCAAAATGATGGATGTAATGGATGCAATGAATGCATGAATGCAACAGAATGCATGAAATGCAAAGAATAGGAAGAATGTGAAGGGCGAGAGGATGAGATCCTCCTCCTAACCCTCGGAATGGCCCACGAAGAAAAAGTGATTGAAATGGATATGGATGAAGTTGAATGAACAAGAGTGGAAAAAATAGGGGACGACCCCTTAAGACAATTGCCCCTCCACGGCAGTGAACATGTGCGACCAATTGGCCCAATAAAGGAAGCTTCAATAAATGACACCCCCCTTGGAAAGCGAAGATCAATAAGGTGAGGGAGTCGTAGAGTTGGAACATGAAGCATCGCCATGCCCATTGATGGTGATGAATATGGAATGTTGAATAAAATGGGCATTCGCCCCTTGTAAGGAATAATGAATTCGGAATTCGGAAATTGGAACAAGGGGTGCCCTGCCCGGCCCTTAGACGGCATCAACGCCCGGCATGGCGGCGACTTGGCTTCTTCGGCCGTGATTGGCACAATAACTCGGATTGGCATCCGGCAAATGAATTCTTGCATCTTGAATGGCACGGCCAAATCCTTGCTGCCCGGCTCTTGATTATCTTCGGCACCTGTGCTTGCAGAAGGCCCCCCATTCCGAGTAGTAGAGGGAGGTGAAGCGGAGGCGGAAAGCTCCATGGATGGTGGAGATATAAGGGGAGGTGTTGGCGTAAATGGAGGCGGAGGTTCAAACACATCGAGTTTCTCCCTTTGCTTGCAAGCGGTCGGGGTTAGCTCAAGTGCAAAAAGTGGTGGACCCTGCTCAGAATTAACCATAGGTAAAGGCGAAAGGCTATGTGGTGGAGGTATGGGTTTTGGGGTTAAAGGCATAATGGAGGGTAATGGTGGTGAAATTGGGGAAGTGGAGGCCGAGGTGGAGGCTAATGGGAGGCTGATTGGGGAAGGTTTAATGATGGGTTCGACGGAGGCTAATGGTGTGGAGGTAGATGGCTTAACGAGTGGAGGTTTGATGGTGGAAGGCTTGGGGGAGGCCAGTGTTGCGTGGGTTAATGGTGTAATAGGAGGAGGTGTAATGTATGCGGTGTCAAGGATAGGAGGAGACTTACAATGTGCCGGTGTGGGTGATTGAAGTATCGACCCATCATCGTAACACCAATTAGTCTCATAAATAGGGATTGGATCGGGGATGGTTTCATCCTGAGCAGGAGGTTCATCGAATGAAAATGGGGAAAGCGGAAAGTTAAGGAAACTCGGAAGGGGTGCCTGCGGAGCTTCATCATCATCGTATATTGCCTCAGATTCTTCAATTGCCGGCTCTTCCTCGCTTGGAATGCCGAAGTCATAATCGTCCATCCTGTCTTTCCATTCATTCTCCATCTTTGTAATCTCGTCCAAAGCGGCATGGAGAGGATTGACTGGAGTAGGAGGAGCCGTGACTCTCTTTATTTGTTCCTCCATCAAAGCAATCTTATCAAGCAGAGATTGTTGGAGGGGTGTGGCTTGAACAACAGAAGGTTGGCGGGGCCTTGAAGGAGGAGGGGCCGTATAAAAAGGCCGTGGAGGTGGATTAATGGGCCGACCCGTAGAAGAACCCGGATGGGCCGGATTGCAATGAATAAATGGGCCTTGGGGCCGTGAGGGAGGAGGAGTAGAAGGAGGCGGGTGATGGGCCACCCGAGTAGGATGAAAAGGAGGAGATGGGTAATGGGCTACCCGATCAGGATTGGAAGGAGGAGGGGGGTGATGGGCCACCCGTGTAGAATTGGAGGGAGATGGGTGATGGGCCACCCGAATAGAATTGGAAGGAGATGGGTGATGGGCCACTCGAATAGAATTGGAAGGAGGGGGTGATGAATGAGATGCACTCTCAACGGCAGCCTTAAGGGCTTGGATCTGTTGAGGGGTGAGATGATCTAATGCATGGATGATTCGGGAGACCTTCTCGTCATTGGGAGGAGACGGTCCCGAGGGAATAGTGGCCCGAAATTGAGTAGGAGGACCATGAGAATGGACATTGCCTATGGGTCGGGCATGACCATAAGAATGAGGACGTGGCCCTTTGAAAGAATGGTGAGAATTTTGATGAACATGTTGAAATTGAGGATCATAAGATGTGCATGGATGATCATCCTCATGAGCATTATTTGAATTGAACATGTTGTTTTGTCTATCAAAGTAAGCCATTATGCAATCCAAGTAATGTGCAAACAATTTGCAAAGAAACACACAAGTTGGAATGGTTACCTTGATTTTTATTTGTTTAAACCTTGGTGAATTAATGATTTTTAGCAAAGTTTTGAATGATTCACACAAGGGGGGGGGAGCCTAGTTTCAAATGAGATTTGAACTCCAATGCCAACTAGGAACCCTCTCTCACCACGTGTGGGCCAACTAATTCGGGACTTCAAAAGGGTACAACCTGCCCGGCGTCCGTGAGGGAATCCACGGGTGCAGGGACTTACGGAGGCTTGGAAAAGGGATTTCCAGTCCAAAGAGACGGAATGCTCAATGGAGGGTCATCCCGATTCTAAGAGAGTGTGTGGATCCTAATGAAGAGGAGGGGGGCTCCCAAACCAAAATGCAAATATGAAGGATGAATGCAACAGGGGAAATCAAGCTAATCACAGCAAATGATCAATCAATAAAGATAAGCATGAATCATGATGAAAAATCACAGCCGGGAGAGCTCTGTAAACCCACAGTAAAAACACGCCCTGGGAGGGGGCGCTACTAAAAAATGACACGACGGTGTGACTGTCGTGAATCAAAGTGAGGGGCCCAGGGCAGGGTGAGACACGCCTTAGAGTGAGGCGTTACCAATAAAAGGACGCCCTTTCCAGCGGGCGTCAAATCAAAAGACACGCCCTAATATGGGGCGCTAATCAAGTAAAGGACGCCCTGGAGCAGGGCATGAATTCACAGGCAGCAATATAAATCAAGAACACCCGGAAATGTGCTGGAAAACGCCCTGTCAGAGGGCGTAAAATATGAATAAGACGCCCTAGGTCAGGGCGTGAAATTAAAACGCGCCTCTGACAGAGGCGTTAATTCACTCCTCCAGAAAAGCTTCCCCAGCCATAAGCAACAAACACCCATAGTCACAGCAGGCAATCAACAATATGGATATGATAACATCATGCTCATCAAAGATTTGGAATAAGTGGAAATTTTAAAGAAACAATCAACAAACTGACCAATCACTTAGGGGAGGGTGTAAAACCAATGGAGGGTGCCCGAGGGGCACAAAAGGGAGACGCACCGAGGGTGCAAATAGGGGAGATGGCACGCGCGGGTGCCTAAGGGGAAAGGGTAATAAACAAAGAACACAAGGGGTCCCACCGTGATCGTCAATTTGTAGATCTATTTTAAAATCCACTTAAGGAAAAATTAAGAATATGAATAAATAAGCATGAAATAGCACAAATAAGCACGAGGTGCTAAGGGGAATTTGTGATCGCCAGAGACGCGAACGCCTCAAAAGATAATCAATAACAAATAGGGAGGATGCTTGCAAAAAAGACAAACACCAATAAAAAATATGGATTAGAATATGGTGAGTGTAGCATCAAATCCTAAATAAAGATGAGCATGAAATCATGGTGAAGAACACACCTAAAGGGGATTGCCCTTAAACCCCTATGCAAAAGAGGATGTGGGGAGATATAATGAATGCATGAAAATATGAATAAAAATAGGGGGAAAGAGTGCAAGAGTCGCACTAAATGGGGAGATTTCTCAACCTGGTTAAGTTAAAGATGTGTATACGAACACTATGAACATGCAGATATGAATGATGATAGTGAAAAGGAAATAAAAATGAAAAGAGGAAGCCTGTTGCTTTTGGGCTTGAATGCTCGATGGGGAGAAGTTCCCAGAAGATGATGAAGACTTGAACGTATGCAGGAGCCCCTCCTTAGCCAATGGCAACAGCAGCACCTGCGTGAGGAAAGAAAGAAGAAGAAGAAGAAAAAGAAGAAAACAGAAAAGGAAAAGAGAAGAACGTCGGAGAGAGAGGTGGGCGTCCGAAGAAGAGGAATCCAACCTGACAACAGAGCCGATGGCTCTATTAAATAGATTGAAGAAAGGATAAACATGGGCAAGAGTCCAAAGGGGGAAAGGATTGGAACGGGCAAGAGCCCAAATAGGGGAGGAGTCTAACGAAGCAAGGACCATCTGGGGAAAGGGCTGCGAAGCCAGAAGCTGAAACACGCCTTAGGTAAGGGCGTCAATTGATGAATTGACGACCTATCTAGAGGTCGTTTCTCAAAAACACGCTCTGCACAAGGGCGTTCCTCAAAGCCAAATTTTGGAAATAAAAACTCCCCATATTTGAAAAATGTAAAACACGCCTTAATCAAAGCCACGTTTAAAAACACGCCCTTGAGAAGGGCGTTAATTTCAAGAGCTCAAATGGGGAAGTCGGTCAAACCCAGAAGAATTAACGCCCTCAGGTGAGGTCGTCCTTTCTTTAAGAAATGCCCTTGGTTAAGTCATGTTTTATAAAAAACACGCCCTTACCCAGGTCGTAAATTCAGAAAATTCATAAAATAGATAAAATGGGGAAAAACAGATAAAATGGGAAGGACACGCCCTAGACCAGGGCGTGTTTCAAAAAAAAGAGATAAATGCCTAGAAAATCCAGAAAAATAGGAAAAAGGAGATAAATGGGGAAAAATAGGAGAAATTCAAGAAAAGTGGAAAAAACACTCAAATAAGCTGATTTGAGGGCCAAATGGGGCATCGCAGAGTGATATGAAATATACTCAAAATGATGTCAATTTTAGCGTGTCTACAAGTAGACGAGACGCTTATAGGCTTAACATAAGACGTCAGTGGACGCAGCTGGCTGTTCTTCTAGTGAGGAGGTACTTTCATCACGTGGCACGTGACTCTTGCATTTCTCGTACATCGTGACCTTTCCGGGTTAGCCCTCTTGTGGTCTTGCCCAAGGTCAGTGTTGTGTCTTGTGCACGACGTTCTAGTCATGTGTGTGTGGTCGTATCTAGACGTATCTAGAAGAGCGTGCGCGGTAATCGAGTCGTGTATGCTTTAGAGCCTATCTGCATCTGTCTAGGTTTTCTCTAGGCTTTTCGCCTGTCTTCGCAGGCTTTCGCCTAGGGCCTTGTGCTGTGCCAGCAGATCAGCAACTCCTGACTTCGTCAGTTCAGAGTTTACCCATCTTTTGCTATTGTTTTTTGGAGTAGCTTAAGGGCCGAGGTTAGTTTGGCAACCGTGTTTTATTCGGTACGGCTTTTCTCTTTTCTTTTCGCTGTTCCTACTCCTTCCATTTCGGTCTTCTTTTACAGCTTTCTAGTGGTAGTTTTCCTACTTTGCTACTACTGCTGTTTTGTTGTTCCGTGTTATTGGGTTATTTTTCAGTGGGGATCCGCGTGACCCCTACTGGGCCAGTGACACGAGGCTCACCTCTACTTTTCAGGTGGGTGGCGTTGTTTTACTTCCGCGATTCCTAGTGTGGCGAGTTCGTAGTTGCCAGCGGTACCTGCGTCGGGTTTCCCCCGACCTTTGGGTACGTCTTCTTTATGTTAGACTGTACTTGCCTTTAATTTCTTGGACTGGACTCTGGTATAATTGTTAAACTTAAACTGTTAATTAAAAAGTAATTTTATTTCCGCTACTTTAACATACCGATCTAATGAAATTTAATTACTTACTGTTATATCTCTGTGGCTTCAATGTACAACACGACACTCCTTTTTCCCTTCGGAGCTTTACAGCTCTTGGGAGGCTTCACGGGTTCTAAGTGGTATCGGGTCTACTCGGTAGTCCTATCGGGTATATCCGGTGTCCGGGATCTGGGTTGTCACAGTTGGTATCAGAGCGTTGTTGTGTGAAGTACATGGGAATCTGAGATATACAGTCACCAAAGTCTTGAAAGTCCAGTACAGTTTGCAGCTGGCATTAGGTTTCGTGATTCTCTATCACTTTGTTTCCCGCGTGTCATCTTGTGCGTGCTGTTCTAGCACTGTACGAGATGGTTCTGTTCTCGTCGAGATGTGATGAGGTGCTTCTTTTTCACCGTTGTGTCTGTGTCGATCATGCTGTACTTGGCAGAGTTCGTCGATAGGCTTGAATCTGCAGTACATTGTTCAAGATTTTTCGGTGGTTTGTTCAGGTGGCTGGTGACTTTTTCGAGTTGGTGTGATGACCGTACACATTCTTATGTTGTTTTGGTCGTCCCAACGTGAGTTTGTTCAGCTCCTAATATGTCTCGCTTCTGTTGAAGTGCTTGATTGGATTGCTTCGATTGAGAAGATGCTCATGCGACCTAGGATTTTCCCTTCCTGGTGAGCTTCTATTTGTGAGCTTGATGCTTCTCATCCCTTTTGGTGGAGTCTTTTCGAGGTAAGCCTTGGAATCGCTATCTTGGTGATGCCTTTATCCTATGTCTGCTTAAGTGTGGACAGTCTTTATTCTGAGCCTGATCTTCTCTTTGTTTTACGGTTGCTTGGCTTTGTACCTAATCTTTATGTCGAGAGCCGTTGTGCGCCGTATTTGTCGTGCCGTGTCTAGCGGCCGATGTGTTGTGAAGGCTCATTTATTGTTCCAGGACGCAAGGGTAAGCTGAGATTAGCCATTCTTTGTGCTTTGTGCTGAAGCTGGTGCTCTTCTTGGTTTGCACTTAGGCTATTTTGTGATCGGTTGCTCGCAGGATCAGTACTCGTGGCGTAATACATTACGATTTTCATAAATTGCGATGGTGCCGAGTGTGTGTTGAGATGCGGATACCGAGGTATTTCTGATGCCTATATGTGTTGTATGAGTGCACAGTGGAAGCGTGTGGGCTGATTACCCACGGGTCGAGAGGTTTGTTCTTTCTCGATGTGACTTCATCTTGGCTTCTTGTGCCTTGATGTTGTCTTTTACCGTGCTGCTGCTGGAGTTATTCTGGTGTTGGCATTGGCATTTGCGAGTGTTGGGGAATCTGTCGGCATTCCTTGATGATTGAGTACCCTCTGTTCTGCATTCCTTCTCTTGGGTGTTGTGCTCTCGAGGCGTGATCGTGGTCCTTGAGGTGCGTTCCCCGAGATTGTCGTTTCTCGTTATCGTGGGTCTTTTCTTGGTGAGCAGTCTGATGCATGACCCATCCCTTGTGGTCGTGTGTTCAGTTGTTCTTATGCCTTGATGTGACCCAGCTTGCAGTTGTGTTCCATGGTTCTGTGTTCTGTACGGAGCCGGAATCCTACAGGTGCTACCGTTGTCGTTGTTTTTCTAAGCGCTGTTTCTTTTTGATTTTGTGTCTCTGTCTTGGACCTTGGTCTTGTCAGTTAGCTTTTCTATACTCTTCTTCCCTAGAGTTAGCTTGTGACTCGATCAGATGTAATATCTGAGTGAGGACTGACTTGATTGTGCTTGTGGTCCAGTGTTGTTGTCGTTGGGGTCCTGGGTGCTAGGTGTTCCCTATTGCCTTTGGCACTGGAGCCGATGATGTTGTCGAGCTGTCAGCTGTGAGGACTATGCTTCCTTATGTAAGTTGATGCTTGTCGTGTCTGTCATTTCGTTTCCTCGATATCTATTGTCGTGGCAGTCGTGTCTCCTGTCTTGTGAGACGTAAGCAACGTTGCCTTATTTTGGAGGTGTCGGACTTGTGTTCACTTGTGCCGTGCTCGATCCAGAGCGTGTGCCTGTGATTATGGTCTGACTATGTCTCTCTGAATTATGTTTCTGGAGATTCGCGCTATTTCAAGTCGTGTCTTGGGGTTGTTCTTCCCTGCTTCTCCTTTGCTAGTCCTTAAATTTTGAGGATGAAATTTCTTAAAGGAGGGGAGGATGTAATACCCTGGATTCTTATCGGATCTTTATTGGGTCTTTCGGATCCTTTCCGGAGAGTTTTGGATCGCTTTTGTGGGTCCTGAGTTGAGTTTTACGATACGTGTGGGTTTTTCTCTCGTACTAGTTATGGAACCCTACGATGCGTTTATTTCTCAGTTCATTGACTCATGAACGCCGCAGTTGCGTTGCATTCTTTCTAAGGATCGTTTCGACTATTTTTGCGTATTTTTCTGAATTAGTCCATTTTCGGGCTAATTATCAAATTTTCAGAAATTAGGAAAATTCCTAATTTCTTTTTTTTTTCTTTTCCTTTCCTCTCTCCTCCTTCTCATTCGTCCGCGACCCTCTCTCTCTCCCATTTTCTCTCCTCTCTCGCCCTTCCGACTCCGGCTGTAGACGGAGGAGGCTCGTGGGCGAGGTGGCGACGGCGTGGGGTCCATGAGGTGCGCCATCGGGCGAGGATCGGATCGGTTTTGGTGCGATCCCGAACGGTGGATTCAAAGCCGATGATCGAGCTTGCGTTGTGGTTTTCGGCATGGTTTAGTCGCCTCGGCGCACAGTTTCTTTGGTGGAGGTAGGGAGACGGATCACCACTTCCTCCTGCACGTTTTCCCTGCCATTGCACGTCATTTGGTGCAGAAACGGCTAAGTTTGGGCTCATTTAGCCTAAACCGGGGTTTCGTGGGTTTCGTTGGGTTCGTCGAAAAATGGCGACGATTTTTAGATCAGTTACTTTCAATGGACTCCCTGGAACGTCAGCGTTCCATAGTCACAGATTTCATCTCGATTGGTGGTCCCGTTTGACCGATAGGGCTCTGAGAAGTCCGAAAACCCTTTTTGGGTAATTTCGTTAGAATCACCCATTTCTTGCGATTCGTGCGTTGTTTTGACACCGGTCGGAGTCTATGTGATTGGCAGTGGGTCCATGGCTATATTCCTTTCGTTTCGGAATGAACGGGGCGTCGAAAGGCCTCCGTCTTGCCGATCCCACGATTTGCTCGCCGTGACGCTTGAACGGTCGAACCAGAGACCGTTCATGGTATGAGCGGCTGGCTTTGGACCTTTCATCCTGTCTCAGGTTGAGGTTGAGTGGTTGTTCGATAGACCACTCATCCCCTTGGGCGGCCGGTTTCGTACCGCTCATCTTGTGTCGGTTTGAGGTTGAGTGGTCGTTCGATAGACCACTTATCCCCCTTGGGCAGCTGGTTCCCAGACGTTCATCTCCCTGTTAGGTTGAGTGGTCAGTCTGTGGACGCACTTTTTATTAAGATCGTTGTTTATTTGTTTATTGAGTTTATTAAGTGCGTGGGCATGCCAGTCACCAAGGTTACGATTTATTGTGCGCTCGATCTGACTAATCTGATGATTGTGCAGTTCGTGTCGGGACTGAGAACCCGCCATACCATAAAGGCTACGACGTTAATTACATCCCCTCGAAGAGGGGAAAACCCTTGATTGATTGCCAGGAAATGGGGCCCGATGGCCAAAAGTTCGTAGTGATGAAAGCGAGAGCAAAAACTCGGATTGCATTCGAACAGACCCCGCGTTGGGGTGTAAACGTTCATGGATGCATGCATGTCGGTCACTCATGGACCATTCCATGTATGGACAGAAGTCCGCATTAGTAGCGCCGAAGACGACGATAAAACCTAATTTTGATCCCGATCATCTTTTCGAGGATCCTTCTCTTCAAATTTTGTTTGTAGATTTACACTGCCTCTTCTTGATGTAGCGGTCGCTTGCACCTCATGTTGAGATTGCGCCATCTCTTAATATATTCGAGAGGAGTTTCATCATCTTTTTGCTTGGAAGCATATAATTCGGCCATGGTTATTTCTCTTTCGATAACGTGAAACCACTCCCGGAACTTCCTTTGCATATCCAGCCAGTCGTTGATAGACCCAGCTGGTAAGTTAGAATGCCACTCAAAAGTGAATCCTATGAGGGAGGACTCGAAAAACTTGAGTAGGTAGGATTCATCAGCTGCCAGGTCACCCATTGTGCTGACGTAGTAAGCCATGTGTTCTTTCGGCGAGCCTTGTCCACAGAACTTTTTGAGCTTCGACGGTTTATTGATGCCGGGAGGTAGCCTCTTGGCCGCATGATGGACAGGGTAGGGTACCTTGTACACATCGAAAGCGGCATAATCAACATTGCCTCTATCGGCCAGCTTCTTTTCGATCATCTGTCCTATGATTATTTTATTTGGCACAACCTGGTCGGTCGGGCCTGGGGAGAAGTGGGTCTGCTGCATTTGCGGTGCCGCCGCTGTTGCTTGAGGTGCTGCTGCAATCCCCTGGTGTGGAATAACCAGGAGTTGTGCTGAGGTCGTAGGTTGCTGGGGGGGAGGAATGCCCCCTGTGTAATCAGGTGCCGGCTGAGACGCGGCCACCTGTAGTGAAGCCTCAAGGGTTTGGCCCTCATTTCCATGGATCTCAGGAGGGACTTCCACCTGTTTGGAAGTAGATGCTTGCGCGTTCTTTACATTTAGATATTTTTTCAATATTTCAACCTCCTGCCGATATTCTTGCAACAACATCAGCATTGCGGGGTCATGCATGGTGGGGTTGAGAGTGACACCTCCTTCCCCAGCTGGATTTTCTTCGGACGACGTGGATGGTCTCCCGTCATTACCTTCAGCCGGAATTGCATTGATGGTGATGACCGTCACAGTCTTGTCCTGGCTGGTTTCTTCAGCAAGGGCCCGTAACGTCTCGCCGGTTTGCGCTGGAGTTCTGGGCCAAGGCCGCTCAGACACCCTGATATGTTTGATCTGGTTGGCTTCGGGGCCAGCCCCCCTTTTGATTTGGCTTCGAAGTGAGCCAACTTTTCTTGGGCCAACACTTGGAAGGTATTGTGTACCGGCACCGTTGGGATTACCCTATCGGACGTGATTCTGTCTTGCCGGCCATTCAGGAAGACTCGGACGCCTCCCATGAGCACGGATTTGCCCGAGGTAGATAGACGGCTTTGCACTGTGCCGGGGTCCTTCTTTGCCACTCTCCTAGCGGCTGGTGTGCACTTCTTGTTGGCGGAGGCTCGAGAATCGACATGGCGATCATGGCAGCCCCCTGCAGCAGCTTCAGTTGGGGTCGCCTTTGCGACATCGACCAACTCCATCTCCTGGCTATGTAGGAGCTCAACGAATGTGACCCCCAAGAAGTTGGGGAAGCTGACGACTGGCGGGAAGGTGCCGAACTGGATCGGCACCGCCAAATAGCCATGGGTGGCATGGCCAGCGACAACAAGGGGTCTGAATGACACGGCCATCCTAGTTGTCGTAAAGTAGCCTGCGGGATAAAAAAAATCACACAGTTAGAATTTTAAGAAGAGGCCATTGGGCCCCAAATCCTGGCAAGGAGATGAAGGGAAGTTCGGTCCCACTGGGCGTGCCAGACTTGTGGACGCACTTTTTATTAAGATAGTTGTTTATTTATTTATTGAGTTTATTAAGTGCGTGGGTGTGCCAGTCACCAAGGTGATGATTTATTGTGCGCTCGATCTAACTAATCAAATGATTGTGTAGTTCGTGTCGGGACTGAGAACCCACCATACCATAAAGGCTACGACGTTAATTACATCCCCTCGGAGAGGGGAAAACCCTTAATTGATTGCCAAGAAAAGGGGCCCGATGGCCAAAAGTTCGTAGTGATGAAAGCGAGAGCAAAAACTCAGATTGCATTCGAATAGACCCCACGTTGGGGCGTAAACGTTCATGGATGCATGCATGTCGGTCACTCATGGACCATTCCATGTACAGACGGAAGTCCGCATTAGTAGCGCCGAAGACGACGATAAAACTATCCAAATGTCTGCCGCAGACACGGCAAGCTTAATGCGGGTGTGGGATTGAATCCCGGTAGAAGCGGGTCAGATTAATGATCTATTGGCCCGAGATGGTTGCGGACTATGGCCATATCGGGGTCCCTGAGGTCCACGTCCGATGCCATGGGGCGTCATTGATTTTCTCTTCACACACAGTCTGGGGAAACGAAGGTCCCAAGGTATGCGTGCATGTCGGTCACTGGCGGACCATTTCTTATTCGGATGGAAATCCGTGTTTGTAGCGTAAGAGACGGTGACAAACCGTACGAATGTCTGCCGTGAGTATGGCAAGTTTAATGCGGATGCGGGATTAGATCCTGGTATATATGTCGGTCACTAATGGACCATTCATTGTTCGGACAAGAGTCCGCATTTGAAGCATCGAAGGCAATGATAAAGACATACGGATGTCTGCCGTAGGTATGGCAAGTTTAATTGGATTGCGGGATTGGATCCCGATAGAAGTGGGTCAAGTTGATAGACTATTAGCCCGAGGTGGTTACAGACTATGGCCATATCAGGATCTCCAAGGTCCACGTCCGATACCATGGGACATCGTTGCTTTTCTCTTCACGCATAGTCCGGGGAAGCGAATTGTTAAGTGTGAAGCCCAAACTCGCCAACGTGCGCCCTCGCACGTGGATCAACTTGCCCGATCAGGTCGTGGGGTTCGACCTGCCCGGCCAGGTAGCGGGGGTCAAGGGGGCAGTGCCCCTTGCGGGGGTTTCTAGGGGCGGAGCCCCCGAAAGAAAATTATATTTTTATTTCATTGTTTGGTTAATTATATATTTTTTATGGAAGGCACGCCGATTTAGGGAGATACCAAGAGAGGAGAGGGTGCGCCGGTTTAGAAGGTGTAATAGGGTGCGCTGGTTAAAGAGATTAAAGGGGGGGGGGGGCGCTGGTTTCGGGACAAGCTACGGGGGCGTGTCGGTTTAGGTGGCATCGCAGGGGCGCGCTGGATAACGGGGGGCCAAGAGAGAAGAGGGGCACGTCGGATTAGCCCATGGGGAGGGCGCGCCGGTTTAAAGCCCATATGGGGGGTACGCCGGGTTCAAGGTAGGCTAAGGGCGTGCCGGTTTCGGATGTGAGCAAGGGATGGAGAGTTGTTTTAGTGAGGGGGTTTAATCCGGCGCGCAGGGGGCGCGCCGGTTTGGAGCCAAAGGTGGCAAAATGGTTTATGAGTGTGGGGCTAAAGCGGCGCAGGGGGGTACCGCGCCGGATAAGCGCGCGCCGGATTAGGAGCGCGGCGGATTAGGCTATTTTATGCTTTTCAAAGGGCTTGCAGGCTAGCAGATGGTTAGGTTGTTTGTTCACTTAGCAAAAACAGGTGGATTTGAAGGTTTCAAAGTGTTTTGTTCATCTGTTAAGATCAAAGTTTATATGGTTGGTTCAAAGGGATCCAAGAACTCCAAAGTTCAGTTCGTGTTCTTAGGGAGCTTAGTTCGTTCTTGTCGTTCACAGTTCTGACGAAAATTGGGTAGCACCTCCCCCGGACTGAGATTTGCTGGGGCGAATGGGGGATCTTCAAACGGAATACTCCGAGACGACCTCCAATATTCGGAGTGGCCAAACGGCAGTCCGGTGACCCACAGTTGAGCGCATAAGCCCCGAGGACTAGCCTTCGAGTGGTTCTAGCAGCTCATGGGTAGTACCTGTATGAGAGCTCCGACGGGATAGATATTCACCTTGGGGGGCTATGAATGTTCATCCCTCACATGGGTTCCCTCGAAGACCATGCCGCAGAGAGGCAGGCTTCAAAGGGCCCTGGATGAGCAGAAGATGAAGAGAGAGGGAAAGGCGGGCAAACGAAGTAAAACACAGTGTTCAGCAAGGCTTTTCTTCTTTTCATTCATCCACAAGGGAAGGAGGCTAAATACAGAAGGGGATCTACCCCGAAGCGGGAGAATACATCAGAGAAAGAAAATGAAAAATACATCGGTGGGGGAAGGGGAAAAGAGCACAAGCTCCCCCCCTTCCAAACTCACCTTTCCTCTCTCTCACTCTCTCTCTTTTCTTCACCTCACGGGCGCAAGGGAACATAGCTTCTTCTTCTCTTCTGTTGGAGACCTTTCAGAGGGAACCGGCCGGAGAGACTGCTTGCCCCCGAGCTTCCAGTGGGGTGTTCATTGCATATATATGGAGGTGGGGGGGGGGGGGAGAAGCCCCTCCACTTTCATTCTTCTCCTTCTCCGCATCCGACGTCGTTGAGTGGCCTGCAGGTAGAGGGATCCGTAGAGTAGGGAAGCTGCCACCACTGGATTGGTCGACGGCGACTGGTGGAGACGGGATGGCTGGTGCGGGGTTCGAAGTCTTCCATTCTCGGAGGCTTGAGGCATGCAGGCGGTTGCCCACTGGTCTAATGTAGGAGATTTATCCATTTCAGGCAAGCCAAGGCCAGTATGTTTGCAGAAAATAGGGGACCAGAGGTAGGATGGGATGGCATCTTGGTTAAACCGGCGCGGGGGGTGAGCATGCCGGATTAGCAGCATTAGTGGGGCGCGTCGGTTTAAGGCTCTTGCAAGGGGCGCACCGGTTTAAGGCTATTGAAAGGGGCGCGCCGGTTTAAGGCTGTATAGGTACAGCCACGCCGGTTTAAGACCCATTAGATTTCTTCCCGGCTTAGCGGTGATTCGGATGGACGCTTGCCCTCCCGTGTTGCTTTGGTTGTGAGTCACCGAGTCCCAGTGTCTAGTTTAGAGCCTCCGAGTCCCGGTCTAGGACTTTGAGTGATTTCCGGCGTGTGCCGAACGTGTGTTTGCAATCCCGAGTTTCTTCTGATTCGGCCTTCGGCATCGCCGACTAGGGAGCCAGAGTTGTCTCTTCTGCGTGAGGGGCTTCTTTGTTGGGTGGCGGAGCACTGAATATATATTTGTCCTGCTTGGATGAGGTATGGAGTTTATTCGGCCTTTCCGTCTCCGTCTTGCTCTTGGGTGCGTAGACGTGAGTGTCGTATGATCATCGTCATCATTTTTTTGACGTCCACACAGTCCCGAACTGACACAGTCCCGAACTGATCATCCCCCTTGAGTGGTCCATTCCGAACCGCTCATCCCCCTTGGGTGGTCCATTCCAAACTGCTTATCCCCGTTGACCTATGGTCAGCAGTTTTGTGTCGGTTGCGTCGAGCGGCATGGTCAAAACCGCTCTGACCAACACTGTAGTAGGTCGGTTGGCTTGAGCGGCTATCCATTAACTGCTCAACTCCATGGGCAGTCCAGCCCTAATCTCCCATCCTCCATTAGTGTTTTGGGTCTGTTTGGTTGAGTGGTCCAGTTCGGACCATTCATCCCGTTGAGTGGTCCAGTTCGGACCGTTCATCCATTTGAGTGGTCCCTTTGTGACCGCCCATCCCTGTTTGGTTGAGTGGTCCTGTCCGGACCGTTCATCCCATTGAGTGGTCCCTGTGTGACCGCCCAACTAGTGGAGCCCATCGTCTTGTCTGTTGGCCGTGATGGCTATCCCGTGTCTGTCTGTTAGGTTGTTTAGGGCGGTGTCTGGGTGTCGGTGGTTCTCCAGATGAGTCGGTTCACGGTCGACTAAGTGCGATCTACTCTCTGACTGCCACAGTTCCCTAACGACTTCACCTGTGACCGCCATTGTACTTGTCTTTGTCTGCGTATCATGTTCCTCCTTGACTGCTGGGTTTGCCTGGTGGCCGAGTTATGGATCACCTATGCCGAGAGTGTTGTTTCTCACCGTTCCGGTTTCTGTATGTCTTGGCTTGACCTTGTGGTCTGCCCATTGTCCCGTGGATGTCTCCTGGCATCCTATGAATGCTAAGACTACGTTATGAGGTAGCCAGGAATCTTCTTGCTTGTAGTAGGATTCTCTTTACTACTGTAGTGTCGTCATTGTCTGGTTTCGGTCAATCCGGGGTGACCTAGTGGTTGACAGGCGACCTTGTGTGTGTCTCGGTGGTTCTGTCCAGCCCGAGACATTGGATCTGGATGCCTCGAGGTATCTTCTTACCTCGACTTGCGTATCCAGTTGTGCTGAGGGTCTTGGTGATCCCTCAAGTCTCCGTGTGTTGTTTTATACGGATGTGTCAATTCCTCTGGGTTAGGATTAGACTGATTAGCGGCTTGTTCCGCTTTATACGACGATCGTGACTCCGAGTCGTGAGACTCAAGGATCGTTGTGTTTTCAGGTCTAGTTGCCTTGTCCTGAGTCTGGTGGTAGTCTGGTGTGCTACCTCGTGTCCTGTGCTTCGTAGTACGTACGATAGTGCTTCTTTGCCTGTTTGTACTCCGGCACTTTTGTTTCAGAGTTCTATGTCTAGTGAGCCTCCACTAGTCATAGCCTGAGGCACGTTACGGCGTGTTGTCCCACCTGGGAGTGGTGGTATGGCAGTTCCAAATATACGGTTTGTAAGCTAGTTTCCGTGGGCCCCCGTTGTACAGTGGCGTCCTGCTGGGTGGGGAAAACTAGCTAGAGGCCTGGCTCTCTAGCAAGAGTCGGTGTGTGCACACGTGGTCAGGGGCTTTGGACTAACGCCGACGGGCGTTACCCTGTCTAGTCACTCGTTACTGTAGTTCCTATTCTGGTTCAGTGTCTTAGTCTCTATCGTGGTTTGGGCGGCATAGTAGATGAGACGCTTATAGGCGCAACATAAGACGTCAGTGGAAGCAGCTGGCTGTTCTTCTAGTGAGGAAGTACTTCCGTCACGTGGCACGTGACTCTTGCATTTCTCGTACGTCGTGACCTTTTCGGGTTAGCCCTCTTGTGGTCTTGCCCGAGGTCAGTGTTGTGTCTTGTGCACGACGTTCTAGTCGTGTGTGTGTGGTCGTATCTAGACGTATCTAGAAGAGTGTGCACGGCAATCGAGTCGTGTATGCTTTGGAGTCTGTCTGCATCTGTCTAGGTTTTCTCTAGGCTTTTCGCCTATCTTCGCAGGCTTTCGCCTAGGGCCTTGTGCTGTGTCAGCAGATCAGCAACTCCTGACTTCGTCAGTTCAGAGTTTACCCATCTGTTGCTGTTGTTGTTTGGAGTAGCTTAGGGGCCGAGGTTTGTTCGGTAGCCATGTTTTATTCGGTACGGCTTTCCCCTTTTCTTTTAGCTGTTCCCACTCCTTCCGTTCCGGTCTTCTTTTACAGCTTTCTAGTGGTCGTTTTACTGCTTTGCTACTACTGCTGTTTTGTTGTTCCGTGTTACTACGTTGTTTTTCAGTGGGGATCCGCATGACCCCAACTGGGCCAGTGACATGAGGCTCACCCCTACTTTTCAGGTGGGTGGCGTTGTTCTGCTTCCGCGGTTCCTGGTGTGGTGAGTTCATAGTTGCCAGTGGTACCTGCGTCAGGTTTCCCCCGACCTTAGGAAACGTCTTCTTTCTGTTAAACTGTACTTGCCTTTAATTTATTGGACTGGACTTTGATATAATTGTTAAACTTAAACTATTAATTAAAAAGTAATTTTATTTTCGCTACTTTAGCAAACCGATCTAATGAAATTTAATTACTTACTGTTATATCTCTGTGGCTTCAGTGTACTACACGACACTCCTTTTTCCCTTAGGATCTTTACAGCTCTTGGGAGGCTTCATGGGTTCCAAGTGGTATCGGGCCTATTCTGTAGTCCTATCGGGTATATCTGGTATCCGGGATCCGGGTCGTCACAGGTTCCATCTCCAAATCTGATAAATTTCAAAAATAAAACCTGAAGCTATCATTGGGAAGCCCACTCTAGGGGCAAAACTCTCAAATCATGATTGCCCAGCTCTGGAACCTTCATCCTCCATCTTTAATCACACACCTCCAATCAACAGCCCTGCCAGGGGCATTTGCGTTGTACATAATAGTTCAAATTTAGAAGAGTCGAAACCTTTGGTTACACCACAC
Source organism: Amorphophallus konjac (assembly GCA_022559845.1). NCBI lineage: Eukaryota > Viridiplantae > Streptophyta > Magnoliopsida > Alismatales > Araceae > Amorphophallus > Amorphophallus konjac. The sequence goes on from CM040118.1 coordinate 411,335,553, forward strand.
AAGAAGGATAGGGGCACTCAAATTCCCTACCAAGTTTGGTTAGGTATAGCCGAAAGTTATAATTTGTTAAATCAAATCTTAATGTTTAGTTTAATGAATTCAATAAATCTGTTACAAGGTGAAGAACAATCTAACCCACCTCCTATGGCCAAACAAATTCAAGTCAAAGAACCCATTAATCCTAGTAGGTATAGGGGTCGTGTCCACGGCCGCGTACTTGCTTCCCATTTACTTGAACATTGTTTCTTGCCAACTAAGGAGGTGGACTGCTCTTCTTCCTCCATCCAGTAGTCCACAGAGTGCCCAGATGACACCATGCCCTCTGTAGGAACTCTTGTACATAGTTAATAACCCAAACCCCCCCAAAAATAGAAAAGTTCAAACCCAAAAAAAAAAATCAAAAATCAACAAAATCAATAGTCTGGCAACTACCATGTGTTTCACTCTCCATCCCATCATGAATGTTAAGTTTAGGTTGCATTAAAGCCTTGGTGGGTTAAGACTTTGATCTGCCGGAATCGAGGAGAATTCTGTCTAGCTAAGCTAATGCTTCAAGGGGTAGGCAATATGCACACACTCACATGCTTTCAAAATTTGGCAACAGCCTGAAACGGGTGACTATCTCGAACGTTTCTTGAAGAGCCCAAAATCCTCCTTTTCCTCTCTACTCGACCAATCAAGACAGTCGGTGCCCTTAAGGCCTTAAGCTCAGCAATTGAAACGCAATGCCCTCAAGTGAGAGTAGGAATCACCTTCCTTACAAAATGAGACCAGAGCACGTGAAGAGGGCAGTGTCCCCACAGGCAAATAAAAAATTCAATGTCAAAAGGGAACACAATTCCAAATATTCTCAAAATCCCAAGAAAAAAAAATCCTAAAAGGGGACAAATGAAAAAGTCTGGTCGTGACCGTGCCTAGTCGAGATAAAAGAAAGCCCTACAAATCAAGTCTATATTCAAGGGGCAACACAACAAGCATAACATCCCGAAGGTGGTCCGAAATCATCGAAAGGGTAAAGTGAACTAAGCTCGCTTATAGCTCATCGTTTTAATGGCTTTGCCGATCCTCTTGTGAAGTTTATCCTCCACATTCTTTTTTCTTTTTGAGGACTCGGAATCCGATGGAAACTCCGAAGGATATAACTCTGTTAACAGCTTGTAGCCATTTTTTAAAAACACATTATATGATTGTCTACCTCGAAAGAACAAAAGCCTTTACTACAAGAAATCTCCATGTTTCTAGTATGTTAATGTTCTCATCCACCTTTAGTGTTTTCTTTCATCAACCTCGGGCTTAGGTCAATGCATGCGTGTCACCTGTTGGTTCGACGGCATCTGATTCCGGGTTAGCGTCGCATGGTTGGCCATTTGGGTTCCAAGGTGTTCCATCATATATCATCTAGAGTTCTGAGGAAGTAGACCCAGGTCGGGTAAATCATTTACCTTGAACACTTTTTCGGTGTATCTTTGTGGTCGGAAGCAACTGGGAGCCTAAGCTTGGCATGGCGGTATTGTCATCAAGATAAGTCGTAACTGGCGAGACCATCATTCGAGGAGTATAGAGGCCCAAATCAACCTAGATGTGCATTCAGGATACTTGGGAGGTTGTAGAAAGAGCCTATCCTTCCATCATTGTTATGATGTCTCATGGGTAGTTACCAGACGTTGGCCCAAAAAAATTAAAATATGTCAAAAATTCACAAAAAGTTAAAATATTTAATTCCAATTTTTTTTTGAAATATGTGATAATCTCCAAAAAATATAAATATTCAAATTTCAAAACAAAACAAAAACACAAAAAACTAAAAATCCAAAAAATGGAGGTGCATCTCCCCAATACCTTCACGCACTCACATACATCACCACAACATTTCATTTCTTCATCACTACCCCACAATTGCGAACCCCAAAGGCTACTCCCCTTTCTTCATTCCATCCCACCAGGGGATTTATACTTGCACTGCTACCAACACCTAAACTAGGGGAAAATTGTACGCCCATCTGCCCATCAAAGCTAGTCAAATCTTTGGCTACCTTGTCGGGAGGTAGAACATTCCTCGTTCCTTTACTTTCCACAAATCTTAATGGCAATTTGAACTCCGCCAGCTCGACGCTTCAACTCGAGTCCTAAGCAAATGAAACCTTCATATCACTTGATTTTCAGCAGATGCCTGGTTACATTACAATTACCTTTTCCTTGCACTCTCTACTCCATATCCCCCTGATTGGATAAACGTCCTACTTATGTCAGCGGGTCCAAGACAGACTTCGGCTATGGATATTGAATTATCCTTTTGTCAGTCTTCCCCCAACCAGACTCCTTGATAGAGTTAATTGATGTGCTAGGTAAAGTTAGCATAGTTAGCATAGACTCCCCCATCATCGGGAATGATCACCCCCGGGGACATACTTGCGCCCTAGTGACCATCACCGTGGAATTCATTTTATCCATTAGGCCCACTGTTAAGCCGAAGGACAATGTTTGCTTTCCCACTCCCCTTACTTTAGTGAATGCTTCCTCTTTGAATGCTTATTTACTTGTGAACCTCACTAATATGTGTTTATGCAGATGCAGGTCATATAGCATCGGGATTCGCCTCACATCGCCTTCTCCTACTTTTATATACTACATTATATAGAGCCCGGAGGCTAATAACTTCGGGCACATAAACTCTAAGTTCCTCTCTAATAAAAATAATGAGGGGTTTATGTTTCCCAAGTTATTCGACGGTCGTTTGGTTTCTTGATTGACATCGGGATGACAGACTCGTCGGACTCTCGACCGACGTCTCTCCTGGAGCTAGACAATAATACCTCTGGATATGCATTAGACAATTTTTTCCCTTTTCAACCCAGCATGCATAATATAGATCCTTTTTAGTCCCACCATCGATCATATACAAAAAAAAATGAAATGCACTTAGAGAAGCATGGCATTCATGCAACAAGAAGAAAACAAGGGTCGAAAGAGGGGTTTGCCATTGATCTGCCCTGGACTCTATCCCTCTTTTGTCAATCAGCCAAGTTCCTCAATTCCATCACTCTTTATTGTCTACCTTATTCCACTCTGATTCGACAAGTCGAGAGTGTGTTTTGCATGCGATCGTCATGAGTATTATGAGATTTGAAAGTCAGTTTTCCCTTATCCCGATTTTTGTTACCCACTCCTGTTTTAGGTCTTGTATCTCCTTGAGCTGGATTGTGTTCATCCCCTCAAGTCCCACAGCGCTATACTAGGGGGTCCCACTGGACTGTAGATACATGCCCTCTTAGATTACTTTTCCTTCCTTCCTACCCTTTTGAATGACCTCTCTTGTCCCATTATGCTTGTCCGTTCTTATGTGAAGCTCACCCTCTGCTCAAGAATCTCCTTGAGCGTGATGTCCTTATTGGACTTGTTTCTTTACTGAAATACCCATTTATCAGTCCACTGGGCTCCCTTGAAAAATAGGCGTTCCGGAGGGGCATTTGTAAATGCCTAATTTCAGACATCCTGCGGACCCTTATGAAGCCATAATTGAAGTGACACCTTTTCCTTAGGTGATTGGTAGTGTGGGGTCTTATCCTTGTTCACCATATCCCTTCGCGGATCCAAGTATATGCATTTTTCCCCTTCGTGGATCCAATCCTTTATTCCATTGGTAGTGGCCGATTTTTTTTAGGCTTTATATGCATTTTTCCCCGGATCCCTGGGCGGCCAAGGTGCTGGCCGCCCACAACCCAAGGCGGCCAGACACCTGGGCACCCAGCCCATTCCAGGGCAGCCTGACACCTGGCCGCCCACCATCCTAGAAGGCTACATTCCTGGCCGCCCCCAGTCCTCAAGAAGGCCAACCCGATGGCCGCCCATCTCTCCCTGGAAGGCCACTAACCTGGTTGCCCAGGTTCCCAAGATGGCCAAAACCTTGGCCGCCTCCTGTCAACAGCCCATCAACCCCACGATCCGCCCACTCTGGGCACGTCCTCTGAAACTACTCCCACTTGGGGGGGTTCAAGACTCACGTAGCTTACATGTAATCCTTTTTCGAATGGTTTTTATGGAGGGAAATCCTCCACATAGAAAAGCCCATTCCAAACCGTCTCATGGGGGGGGGGGTTGGACATTTTGGGGAGGAGAGAGTTCGAGAGGTTCGACAGCTCGGAGAGCGCTTATCACTTCCGTTTCCGTGAAGTGCTTCATTCACAGGAGAGTCTGGTCTATATGCGGAGGAGCTTCACCCATTGTTGAGGGCGGCCATTGACATGGCCGCCCACCACTCTTGAATGACACATAGTTGGCCGCCCTCTATTGGTCGACGGGCACACCCCGTCCTCTCTTCACTGTTCTTTATCTTGCAATGTTTTACTTCATTTTGCTGCATTGCATGCATAATAGACTTCCTTAAATCCCTGTTTAAAGAGGTTTTCCAATCCCAAACATAGGGAAGGTGGATGGTCGAAAGTCTCGGCCATCCCCCTTTCCGCCCCCCTTCCCGATACGATCACCCCCATTTGCATGTTATGCTTTTCGCTTTGAACATCTACTACACTCTCACAGTCTAATGGGTTTGCTTTCTCTATTGGATGGTTAATTTGCAGGAACTTTGTCATCGACTTGCAGGGCTCCTTCTTCTTGGCCGGCCGAGAGCGAGGACAGGAACCCACATCTCCCATTCCTAAGGCGTTCACGATCATTCTATCCCTGTGAGGCTCAGGTATAAGTCTCTAGTGATCACACCTATTTCTATTTTCCTAACCTGTGCACTGTAGATAGCAGTAGCATAGTTTTGAGGGAGGCCACACATGCGCCTTCGCATTCGTGCGCCACACCATCGCGTTCACGTTTGTGTTCGCCTAACCTTTCCGGCGCCTACAAAGACACGACTAGATAGACGCTTCAATAGTCGGGTGACTCTATGCTCTTCACTCATGTCCGTTCCCATCCGAATGATATTCGTCATCGGAGTTACCTAAAAAATAGTGAAAAAACTAGGGTGAGCGAATGCTCAGTAGGAATTATATCTTAAGATCAAGATTGCTTTAGGTAAATTACATGTGATAGGATTGGTGATCCTCTCTGATTGCACAAGTGAGATCCAGAGGGGGGTGAATGGATCCCTGTAGGAACTGAAGAGGGGTTATCTTGCGCTGCTCCTGAGCGGGGAAGATGATGTCCACGTGCCCTTGAAATTTGAACTGTAAGAAGAGAAACGAGTTAGAGGTGCCCAGGGATAGAATCCCGGGGAAGACCCTCCGATGCCTAAGTCAGCAAAACCGTAGAGCTCAGGTGCAAAGGGAATAGTGAGGAGGAAGAGGGGAGCGCGAGATCCCTCTCCCTCAAAAGGTGAAGTGGTTCCTACTCAGGGTTTTTGGCTCTTGCCTTGCTTACCTCGCTGTAGTAGGGCTTATCCAGTTTAAATAGTGGCCCGTCGTGCGAATGATCCCTATAAGCGGAGGAGTCTCATGGAGGGTTACGTCCTTCATGCGGGGCCCCTTATAGCACGCGGACTCTTGGTTTTCCCTGTCCTATTGAGCTTCCTGTCATTAAGGGACTCGCAACGGCCGTGATAACTAAGCTTCCATCAGTGTGCCCAAGCGATAGGCACTGGCCCAGGAGAGGTCTCCCGAGCGATGAGTGCTTGGTCGGGACAGGGAATAAGGGGCTCCGGGGGAGCTTTCCAAATCGAACTGATGCTCGGACTTCCCAACCCGAAGGCCGCCTAGGAAGCGCTTGTACCGAGTGAGCTTTTGGGCGTTATATTAAGTGGGCCCGGGGGCTACCACTTCGAGGAGTTGGACCTTGTTCGGTCTGGTTGGACCTCTTTTGGCCTCTCCGTACGGGCGACGAGATTTCCCCTCTCCACTTGACCCCCTCCTACTCCCGAGCTAAAATTAGGCTCGGACGAGTAGCGTTTGTGCTGGACTTTTTGTGGCACTGGTTGGGTATAGATCTCTCTTTTTGATAAGGGCCACATGACGCGGCTCACCTTGAAAATATGCCCGTTATGATGAATAAGAGAAGGCCCCTCCCTGGGAGATCGGATCGCCACGCCGCCTCCGGTTTAAGCATTGCGCGTTTTGCGTCCATTTATCTCCAGGGTTTAGGGTTTTGCCTCTCTTTATATTTGAGGGGGGCTCCTGCATTGTTGAGAGCAGATTGGAAGAGTGGAGAATAGTTGCGACCATCGGAGCTAGGAGAGCATTCATGAGGCGACGATTCGTCAGCTTCCTTCTCCTCCGGAGTCGTCTGATTCAGAGCTTTCCCCTTCTTTCTTCCAGTTCTTTTTTCTACTTTATGGCGGACCATCATCAGGAGGCCGAGGGGTGGTAGAGAGATCAGGCCCCAAGGGTTTTCATGGTACAGTCGGAGCCTCTCCGTAGTGAGCTGGGGGAGGCTGAGGTGAAGCGGCTGGAGAATCGGTATGGGCTGCCATGGCGATTCAAGTTCCTCGCACCTGAGCCTCATGAATTGATGTGACACAACTAAGGGGCATGCAGCAAACAAACGGATCCTTAGGACCTATTCCGCAAACACAATCACATAGCAACAAAGTCCAAGATAGGGGCCGATTCGCCGTCGCACACACATGAGCCCGGGGTGACTAAGTGATGCTAAGGGGACGTGATGGATCAAGACCCTTGCTGGTAGGGTGCCAGCAGGGCTAGGGTTGCCCTCCCGAAGGTACGAGGCCCACACTTAAGGGGCTGGCCGGTGCCAATTGGGGCACTAGGTCCCTCTCTCTCACAGCCCATGGTGACCGCTCGTAAGTGGAACACGCGGGGTCGGGCGCTCTCTCTCTTGCTCAACGGAGCAATTTCCACGGATATTAAATGAACAAGCACCAAGAATAGAGCAAAGGTCAGAGCTTACCCTGGTTGGTTTGAAGAAACCAACCCCGTTTGGAGACGAGGGCGAGCGGGGAAGTGTGGGTTCCCCGCACACTGCGCCGATGAAGCTTGATCCCTGTTTAAATTATACGACCACTACGCCTCACACAGAAGGGTGGACTTGGGGTGGGGATATCAGTATTACAATGCAAACACTACCTCCACGCAGGGAGGGGTGTTAAGCCAGCCAGGCGGGGAGGGGAGATTCGCTCGAATCGCGCCGACAGATCACCCGACCGAATCTGTCCGTGTCATGAGCAGCAGGATAGGAGATCGGTGTAGCCGCCGCTGTGCACTCCTATGGACTCAGAACTTGACGAGACTGGTGCTGGAATGATGCTGACAGACCCAGGTACGCCTGTGAATTTTGGTGGGCGGTTCCCGCGTCGCCTCTGGTCAGAGTGGACCCCGGAACAGGTGCTCAGAGTTCAGGTTCAGGCTGGCCCAGATTGTTGCCGCTGCTTGTAGAAGGTACTACGATCACTCCCAAAGTCTGAATGAGGCGAGACGAAGTCAAGGACGTTCGCGGATGAGTCTTCTTCGAGCAGCAACTGAGAACAGCACCAGAGGCTGTCGGGGTGGTGAGGAGGAGTCCGTTGAGTGAGGCAGTGTCGGGGCAGGACCCAAATAGACTGTCTGCGCACCCGGGGGAGAAAAATTGGAAAGAACATTTCCTGATGCCGAACGGGATGTCGCTTGTTGGTGGTGGTGGACGACTCGTGGTGGCAGCTCTCAGCCAAGTGGCACCTACAGAAGTTGAAGGATGTGGCTGTGGGAGCTTCTGCACTGCAGCTCAGGTCCAGGTTCTGGTCCTTGTTGCGCAGTTGGACGAGAATGGGCACCACCAACTGTAACAATGTCGGAATGAGAAGATTCCACCTCGCTTGCGAAGAAGACTTGCAGCCCTTTCCGGAGATGTATGGTGCACCTCCAGATGACGTTGGGTGGTTCCGGAGCAGGCTCTGCAAGTCAGGCCTCAATCTGTTACCTGCGGGTTGAACAGAGCAAAGGGGCTGTTTGGTGGAGAAGGGTTGATGTGGGGGTGGAGGGGGTAGCAAAGAGGGGTGGAAGGTTGCTGGTTGTGGATGTGGGAGGGAGGTTTGGGGGTGTTAGAGGGGAGAGGGGAGGTTGGTAGGGGGCGGACCTGGTGTGGGAATGGGCTGGGAGGTGGTGGATGGTGGGGGCGCAAATGGCCTAGGGGAATGGGGGGGTGTCTCTTGGGTGTGGGTGATGGATCAATGGAAGGATTAATGGGGGGCCTAGGGGATGGGAAAGGTTGCTTTGGGGAGGGGAAAGGGTGTCTAGGAGAAGGGATTCTCCCTTGGGAATATGGAAGGTTGTATTGGGAAGGGGAAGAGTTGTTTGGAGAATGGTGGAAGTAAATGGGAGTTAAGGAGTCTTGGGGAGATGAAAGGTTGGGGGATGAGGTGGAGGATGATGTGGCAAGCAGAAGAGAGAGAGGGAGGGGCGAATTTTGAAGAGAGAGGGGGAGGAGAGAGAGAGGGGGCCGCCCCCTTTAGAGAGAGAGAGAGGTAGTGAGAGGGAGAGAGCTAGAGAGAGAGAGAGAGAGAGCAAGAGACACAATTCTTGTGGATTTTAAACTCAATACTTCATTAGTCATCTCAAGTGGGGTTGAGGTCCTATTATAGGAATCCCAACTTTTACAAAAAGTCCCTGAGAAAAGAACTAATAACAGATAACCAAAAGAGCTGGGGAAAGGGAAAAGGACGCCCCTAGACCAGGCCCTTCTAAATGGGCCCATTAGACATACTAGCCCAATATGACGACACAAACTTAGGTAAATAACATGATAACCTAGGGACTTGACTCAAAACAAAGGGGGAATTACATCAAAATGACTCAAGAAAGATATAAAAATTACATAGCTAGACTTAGAAAATCAAGCTGAACATAATGGAGAGCGTCAGGACCCTTGGAGAAATAGGGAGTGGTAAGTGATGTCCCCATCATACTCCCGGGGTGCAGAGAACTCGACTCTGTCGAGTAAAGATCCATCGTATGCGGAGAAAGCCACGGCGGGGTTGCCCTCAAGTCTACCAAAGGTAGCTGGTCCTTTCGCCAAGTGAGGTAGCACCCATACCCTTTGCTCCAGATGACAGTGACCTGTTCATACAATATCCGCTCCAATTGCTCACGTTGGCCCCTCTGGGTTGGTGGAACTTTCTCACGGGTGGTGGCTCTCTCAAGGGGTGGAACAAGCTCGAGTTCCTCACTAGGTGTCACCGTGGGACCCCTGTATGGCACCAAGTCAGCCACATTGAATGTGGGACTTACTCCGTACTCCTCGGGGAGGTCCAACTCATAAGCATTTGTGCCGATCCGCCTCAAAACCTGGAAGGGTCCTGATCCACGCGACCTCAGTTTGGAGACATTCCTTGGGAATAGTCTCTCGGTTCTCACCATCACAAAGTCACCTACACGAAATTCCTGGTGGCGTCGGTGGGAATCGGCCGATTTCTTATACACCTCATTACTTTTGTTGATGTGTTTGCGGATGGTGCCATGCAGTGTCATGAATGACGATCCCCTAGAGATGAAGGGAGGGCCCGGACAACCAAATGCAGTCCTATCAAGTGTTAGATTGGTTTTGACAGACTTAGGAGGACCAGGGCATCCATGAATTGACCTATCATGCTTCGAAGCCATGTGGACCTTGATGCACTTAGGTGGACCGGGGCAGCCACAAGTGGCCCTATCATACATGAGATGGATGAAGAGTGGGGGAGGACCAGCTTGTCCAAATGTAAACCTATCGTGCACTGGACCTAGTGTGTATGTGACACAAATGACGTGACTAGCCTTACCACATGATGCAAAATGTTGTGACACATGCATTCCTATCAAGATGGTTCCATCTTTAGGTGGGGGTTGATTTGGGGGTTTCCACTCATGGGGGTCGAAGGGGCCCAAGAAAGTGGACATCTTGGGATGGGTCAATTCCTCATTTCCTAGGTGGATGTCACCCATGGTCATGGCTCTCATAGTGTGGGCTAAGTTTTGGAATGGGTGAGTTAGGTTCGACATGGTGGGTGAGGGTAGGAGGGAGTGGGTGGTGAGTGATGAGTACTCAGAAGCCCATAGGAAGTGGCCAAAAGGTTCGAGATGGGTTAAGGGGTGGGTGATGTGGAGGTGGGCTTTAATCCAAGTGGTCGTCCTAGGGTCCCTAGTACACATAGGGAAGTGGGAATCATGAACCTGGTGGGACCTATCGTAATGTTCCTTGTAAAGGGACGAGGGGTAGGGAAAGATGTAGGAGGGTAAGGAGGTGGGTTGGCAAAGAAGGGCTAGTGGGAAGGGATCATGTGGATCTAGGAGGACTTGGGTTGAGGGGATTGAGGCTTCTTCCCATCTTAGACCTGGAGCACTCCAAAGCATACACTCCCTAGTGTGGGCTAGGCACTCGTCTCCTAATGGGGTAAGTACCAAAGCTGATTCCCTAGGTTGAGTGCCCTTTTCTTGTGGTAGGGGGGTGGTGTAAAACTCATCGGGCTTGGGTAGAAACAATACGAGCTCACTCATGCAAGGACCCTTGGTGTAAATGGAGATGATGGACTTGATAGAGGGTGTGAGAAACTAAGGTACCCCGTATCACTCACTCCTAAGGCCAGCATGTTTGTCACCTCTATTTGCCTTAATATGCCTTTAATCAAGTCCATCATGGCTCCTACAAAGTAAAACGAATAATAGGTTGTGTGGAATGGTAGGGTGGGCACGATTGGGTTATGTTTATCCATGGGGGGGCGCATGATGTGGAGGAGGAGGTCTTGCTTAAACCACTCAATGAGGGGTTCCCCAAGAATCACAATTCTCATGGAGGGAGGGGTGGGGGAACTTGGTTGGCCATCATGTAACTCATGAGGGTCTCTTGACCCAACTCTTGACATTAGGCTTCATATTCCTCCTCCCATTCTAGGGGTGCCTCATGGACTTCAATCACCTCCTCAAGTTCCCTTTGGATGGGGGTAACTATTTCTTCAGTTAGTGTGTTGGACATCTCTCGTGGAGGGCATTGATGGATGAAGTGTCCAAAGCCTCTACACTTAGAGCATTGTTGTCTATTTCCCTGAGCGGTCTCACCCACACTTGGCCCATTGGAACTCCCTTCTTGCTCGGGTATGTTTTGACTAGGGGTGACCCTTGTCGGAGGAGGGGTGGGAGGAGGTTTTGTGGAAGCTTGTAGGGTGTGGGTTTGATGGAGAATTTTGGGTTGGGTGGTGGCCAATTTGGTTTGAGTGGTGGTGGTGATCGGGATTGGAATCATTTGGGGTGGTGGAGTTTGGGCCTTACGGGTGGTCTTGGGTTGACTGGGAGAGAAAGGAGGAGTGGGAGTGCTCCTCGGGTTATGATTCTCAAGGTAGGAGTGGGAAGGTCAGGGAGCGTAGATCTTCCTAAGCTCGATCTTCATCTCTTCCCATGATCCTACGGGTTCTTACCTCCAAATCCTTCTTAAGCTCACTATGCGTTCCCACTCCTTCTTGGCTTGACCCCGAAGCCACCCTGTGGCTCTGCGGACTCTAGCATGTCCATAGACCCTAGTCCTGTCAAAGTGTTTATCCATGGTCGCCTCCCACTTTAGGTAGGCATTAGGACTAGATCCGTCAAAACTAAGATCCCCTTCTAGGATGATGTCCACGAGGAGAGGGTCAATCGGACTCTTGTGGAAGGTTGTGTTGGTGGGACTTAACCAATGGGGAGTATACATGATGATGCACTGGGTGGCCCGATGATGACTCTAAATGCGAATGCACCCTAGGACCAACTTGTAGAGAGACAAGTTGTGAACTTGCTATGATACCATTTGATGTGACACAACTAAGGGGCATGCAGCAAACAAACGGATCCTTAGGACCTATTCCGCAAACACAATCACATAGCAAGAAAGTCCAAGATAGGGGCCGATTCGCCGTCACACACACACGAGCCCGGGGTGACTAAGTGATGCTAAGGGGAGGTGATGGATCAAGACCCTTGCTGGTAGGGTGCCAGCAGGGCTAGGGTTGCCCTCCCGAAGGTACGAGGCCCACACTTAAGGGGCTGGCCGGTGCCAATTGGGGCACTAGGTCCCTCTCTCTCACAGCCCACGGTGACCGCTCGTAAGTGGAACACGCGGGGTCGGGCGCTCTCTCTCTTGCTCAACGGAGCAATTTCCACGGATATTAAATGAACAAGCGCCAAGAATGGAGCAAAGGTCAAAGCTTACCCTGGTTGGTTTGAAGAAACCAACCCCGTTCGGAGACGAGGGCGAGCGGGGAAGTGTGGGTTCCCCGCACACTGCGCTGATGAAGCTTGATCCCTGTTTAAATTATACAACCACTACGCCTCACACAGGAGGGTGGAGTTGGGGTGGGGATATCAGTATTACAATGCAAACACTACCTCCACGCAGGGAGTGGCATTAAGCCAGCCAGGCGGGGAGGGGAGATTCGCTCGAATCGCGCCAACAGATCACCCGACCGAATCTGTCAGTGTCTTGAGCAGCAGGATAGGGGATCGGTGTAGCCGCTGCTGTGCGCTCCTCCAAACTCAGAACTTGACAAGACTGGTGCTGGAATGACGCTGACAGACCCAGGTACGCCTGTGAATTTTGGTGGGCGGTTCCCGTGTCGCCTCTGGTCGGAGTGGACCCCGGAACAGGTGCTCAGAGTTCAGGTTCAGGCTGGCCCAGATTGTTGCCGCTGCTTGTAGAAGGTACCACGATCACTCCCGAAGTCTGAATGAGGCGAGACCAAGTTGAGGACGTCCGTGGATGAGTCTTCTTCGAGCAGCAACCAAGAACAGCACCAGAGGCTGTCGGGGTGGTGAGGAAGAGTTCGCTGAGTGAGGCAGTGTCGGGGCAGGACCCAAATAGACTGTCTGCGCACCCGGGGGAGAAAAATTGGAATAGACACTTCCTGATGCCAAACTGGATGCCGCTTGCTGGTGGTGGTGGACGACTCGTGGTGGCAGCTCTCGGCCAAGTGGCGCCTCTATAAGTTGAAGGATGTGGCCGTGGGAGCTTCTGCACTGCAGCTCAGGTCCAGGTTCTGGTCCTTGTTGCGCAGTTGGACGAGAATGGGCACCGCGAACTGTAACAAAGTCGGAATGAGACGATTCCACCTCGCTTGCGAAGAAGACTTGCAGACCTTTCCGGCGATGTATAGTGTACCTCCAGATAATGTCGGGTGGTTCCGGAGCAGGCTCTACAAGTCAGGCCTCAATCTGTTACCTGCGGGTTGAACAGAGCAAAGGGGCTGTTTGGTGGAGAAGGGTTGATGTGGGGGTGGAGGGGGTAGCAAAGAGGGGTGGAAGGTTGCTGGTTGTGGATGTGGGAGGGAGGTTTGGGGGTGTTAGAGGGGAGAGGGGAGGTTGGCAGGGGGCGGACCTGGTGTGGGAATGGGCTGGGAGGTGGTGGATGGTGGGGGCGCAAATGGCCTAGGGGAATGGGGGGTGTCTCTTGGGTGTGGGTGATGGATCAATGGAAGGATTAATGGGGGGCCTAGGGGATGGGAAAGGTTGCTTTGGGGAGGGGAAAGGGTGTCTAGGAGAAGGGATTCTCCCTTGGGAATATGGAAGGTTGTATTGGGAAGGGGAAGAGTTGTTTGGAGAATGGTGGAAGTAAATGGGAGTTAAGGGGTCTTGGGGAGATGAAAGGTTGAGGGATGAGGTGGAGGATGATGTGGCAAGGAGAAGAGAGAGAGGGAGGGGCAAAATTTGAAGAGAGAGGGGGAGGAGAGAGAGAGGGGGCCGCCCCCTTTAGAGAGAGAGAGAGGTAGTGAGAGGGAGAGAGCTAGAGAGAGAGAGAGAGAGCAAGAGACACAATTCTTGTGGATTTTAAACTCAATACTTCATTAGTCATCTCAAGTGGGGTTGAGGTCCTATTTATAGGAATCCCAACTTTTACAAAAAGTCCCTGAGAAAAGAACTAATAACAGATAACCAAAAGAGCTGGGGAAAGGGAAAAGGATGCCCCTGGGCCAGGCCCTTCTAAATGGGCCCATTAGACATACTAGCCCAATATGACGACACAAACTTAGGTAAATAACATGATAACCTAGGGACTTGACTCAAAACAAAGGGGGAATTATATCAAAATGACTCAAGAAAGATATGAAAATTACATAGCTAGACTCAGAAAATCAAGCTGAACATAATGGCGAGCGTGAGGACCCTTGGAGAAATAGGGAGTGGTAAGCGATGTCCCCATCATGAATCTAGTCTGGTCGCTCGTTCTGGCCGCTTCTGTTCTTTCCTACTGGCTTGGAAGTGCGGCTTTCGGCTACCCCTCCATCCCTTTGTTGCCGAGTTGCTTCGGTTCTACCGGCTGGCTCTTGTCCAGCTGGTCTCCAATTCTTATACCTCATCTTCTCCTTCATTTTCCTCTGTGGCAAGAGAGGGGTGCACACCTCACTGGATCTCTTCCACTATTCTTTTGAGTTAAAGGATAATCCTTTTGCTTGGAAGGGCTTCTTCTTCATTCAGGTGAGATGGGGAAGGAGTTGTGTGTCCCTTTCTGTGAAGGATTCCTCTCACAAGGGGTGGAAGACCCAATATTTTTGGGTGGGTCTGTCGATGGTCGGCGTGGTATGGGATTTCCCGACGGCGCCCAACTTTCACCTGAACATCCCTCCGAAGTAAACAGAGGTCTCTCCGGAGGTGGAGAGGGATGCTGCTATCCTTCAGCGAAACCGCCTGGGGACTGCTGAGTTGGTGACTCCTTCTAACATCGAGGAGTATCTTTCTTGACTACTATTGCCGACGGGTAAGGTTCTCAGGGACTTGTCCTCTTTCAAGCAAATTCTTTCCTCTTCTCAATTTGCTCTTCTATGCGCAGATCTGCGGCGAGCGGCCGAAGAGGAGGAGGAGGAGGCACCGTCAGTCGAGCTAGAGGTCATCAATGTGGATGATACGTCAGCTCCGAGTGATCTCCCAGCCTCAGAGGGTTCATCCCTCGCTCGGGAAAAGGGCAAGGGGGTCACCCGGGATGATGCTTCTGAACGCTGGGGGGTCAAGCGAAAGGATCCCGTGGCGAAGTTGTTGCGATCTTCGATGCAGACTCAGTCTGCTAAGAAGAAACGGGTGAGGAAGGCGGAGACTGTCCGCCCGGTTGATGAGGTTCCCCTGTTGCCTCCTCCTTCTACGATGCAAGAGGGGGCAAATGACGAATGGATCGCGGCTGATGCTACGGCGCCGAGCGAAGCAGACGGTCCACCGGATATGGGAGCCCGGCCCAAGCCGGTCGAGGCTGGAGGGTCGCATGGGGAAGCGACTCAATTGCAGCCGACCGAGGCTGGGGAGGTTCATGATGGGGCCGGTCATCCGAAGCCAACCGGTGGGGCCACCGAGACGGGGTTGCTCGGTGGAGGTGCCCCGATCCCAGCCGCTCCGGAGAGGACTCCCTTTTCCTCGACTAGTGCCTTCAGCGTCCGGGCCTCCCTGTACCAGAGGTGCCACTCTGTAGCTTCAGGGGTCGTACGAGCGAAACTTCAGAGGAGTCCCCCCTCCATGCTTTTTGAGCAACTTATGGAAGGCAGCCTGATCTTGGCCCAGCTCGGGGCTGAGCCAGTAGGCGCGTATGCTCGGGTGGAGTCGGAGCAGGAGGCTCTCTCGTGGGCCTGTGGTGCACTCGATCGGAAGGTCGAGCGTCTGACCCTTGATCTTGGTGACCTCCGTCGGGAGGTGTCCCCGCTTCAGGCTCAGGTGCAGTCGAGCCAAGCAGAGGCTCGGACGTTGGCGGAGCAGCTAGCCCAGGCCCATCTTATGGTCGACCGGAAGAATGAGCTCTTGGAGGCAGAGGGTATGATTCAAGTCGAGCGCGACGAGCAATGGAAGGCCGAGCGGGAGACGCTTGAGGGTAGAGTTCGGGGAGCCGAGGATGCACTGACCGAGGCTAAGAGAAGGTTGTCCGAGTCAGAGCGGAGGATAGCCGAGCTCGAGGGGCAGGCGGAGTCGGCCGGGGTGGAGGCACTCGAGCGACATAAGTGCTCAGAGGCCTACCACGTGACTCTTCTCCAGGCTGCCTTCCCTTATTATGAGTCACGCTATCACCGGGGCCTTCGGAAGGGCTTCTCCCAGGGCTACAATGGGGCCGTCATAGAGGCAGAGGCCCAGGCGTCTAAGCTCATTTTTCCTTCCGGGCAACGCTATGACTCAGACTGGTCGACCGACTCTTCCCATTATACTTCGAGTGAAGAGGAGGGTTGGGAGTCTTCGTCCGAGTGATTGCCAACTCTAGCATCCTCGGGAGAGCACACGATCGAGACAGTTCCCACACAGGTGGGGTCAGTGCCTGGGTCGGCCGTCGCCGAGAATACTGGGGGTAGTTCGTCTGGTGCTGAGGAAGCCTCGCCTACCGAGCCTGAAGATGGGCCTAAGGCCTGATGTAATAGCTCTTTCTTTCTTTTTTTTCTTTCCGTTATGTAGCCTGGTAAGGCTTTTTTGGAAAATATAATAGAGATAGTATTAAATGCTGAATTGACTATTTCTTACCGCTTTTGGTGTGATTTGACTATCGGATTTGTAGTCGTTGAAGAAGGCGCCGATTTTCTCTGCAGATATCACGCGTGCCGATCTGTCAAATAGCTGACATGGCGCTGGCACCTTTCCGTTTTTCCATACCACCCTTAATGACTTGCCGCTTCGTGCGTCCCACTGGCGAGATGTTTGGGAAATGAGGTAACCATCTCAGGGAAAGCCCTTTAGTGTGTTTCGTAAGGGGAGAGTCATTTAAGGCGATCAGCTCCCCCTTTGGCCTATAAAAGGTCCGAGGGGCATCTCCTTTTCCTTTCATCGCTTAAGGCCATCCCTGGCGGTTTCTCCTTCTTTCTCTTCCGCGAGGTGTTGTGCTGTCGGTCTTGGCGGGCATGGAAAGCGCTTCAGAAGATGATGATGCAGATGGTGGTAGGAGGGAAGCTCCTGCTACTTCAGTCTGGAAGAGGGTTCGTCAGTCGGGGGTCACTCTGGGAGAGGGTTCGTCATGTCTGAGCATGTGGCCCTCCTGTCCCTGACCCGCCGATGTTATCCCGAGGGGAGGGGGAATGAAGCTCATCAAGCTTCATTCTTTCACTATCCACCCGGCCCCTCTTTCCACCTTCGACCCCATTGATAAGAAGGGGAGCTCTCTCATGCTTCTTCTCCATTTTGGTCGGGTCGACCTCTTCTCTTTTTTCTTTTTTGTTGTCCTTCCAATCCCTTTGGCCTCTTTCCTCCGAGCTTTTCTCAGACCAACGAGGCCGGCGATCCTTTGTCCGAGCCAGTTTTCGCATGAAGCAGATTCAGTGGCTGGAGGTAGGAGTGCTTACCGGGCTGGCTGAGTGTTTTGCTCGTGTGATAGTGCCAGAGGGTGTAATTTTTGTAGATGTATACTGTATTGACTATGGCCTACTGTTGACACCTTGAAAATGAACAAAGGTCGAAGCAAGATTGAAAGGAGGGTCGGACCAACAGTGAAAGACCATTGATGAAGCTCGTCAACCATCCACCCGGCTAAAGCCCTTGTCGGCCAAGCTGATGCCCAGTGCCGATGTCACTCAGACAGCAGCACTGGTAGAGCAGTAGTCACTCGACTGATGAGACCTCCTGGCACACTTTAATGAAAGCCGCACTACTGTTTCGTCCAAGAATCCACGGATGATATGTCAGGGTAAGTCAGATGTCGGCTTAATGACAGATGTAATATGAGATAAAGATGAAGCCGGTACCGGCAGATGAAGATTGTAAAGGGTTTTGCAAAGTCAAAACAGAAGAGGAATCGTCTCCACAGATTATATATACTAGGCTGAGGTCTTCCCAGACTAAAGCTGATGTCCGAGCTCGTCACCACTCAAGTGACGATATCGATAAGATGATACCCGGTCTTATCACCGTTCAGATGGCAATACTGATGAAACCCCTGTCTACGGACTGATGATACCCCTGTCTACGGACTAATGAAAACCGTGATAATGATCTTAATACAAGCTGTGTCACCAATGGAAAACCCTTTTGGGTGATGACACCCTTGAAAGACCCAAATGGGCCTGCGTGAAGGTGGCGCCGAGAATCAAATGCCAAACCCAAAAGAGGGCGCCGAGAAGCTAAAGGCAGGCGCGCCGGGAAGCTTTAGGTGGGGCGCGCCGTGATGAAGTCTGCCGAGAAGGAGGAAATGGCTATAAAAACCCCCTCCCTTCGAACAGACAAGGGGAGAGAGAGGGAGAACAGAATAAAAAGGGAGGGAGAACCGATCAAAAAAAGAAGAAGAAGAGACAGCAAGAAAGAAAGAGAAGAAGTCTGAGAGAAGAAGAAGAAGAAAAACCCCAGGTGGGCTGCTCGGGGGAGGGAGAGGAGTCAATGCTCCACCCTCCCCCCCTATGTTTGTTGTTTTCTTGATCTGCCTTCGTATGTAATAGTCTATATCTTCGTGTTTGATTATTCACATGATGCCGAGAGTTATCTTTTCGCTTCCCCCTGTTCCCCTCCTCTTCTGTTCTTTGGCTTTTGCCTTGCAGATGATGTAAACGATGCTTATGAGATGAAATGAAATGGGCAATTGAAAGCCCTTCCCTTCATCCCTCTGTGTATATTTGTATGTCCTCTATCTGAAATGTCTGATGGTTCATACGCTCTCGGCTTCGGAGTTTCCCTACGAACCTGTTCTTCAGAGGAGCGTAGATAGGATCCCTGTCCATATCCAATGGGCTACTGGGTTCTGTCTTTTTCCCCCCTCCTGTCTCGATGGCAGATTCATCGTATATGTGTGAGTCCCTCTCAAGGCCCTCAATGCCCCTTGTGTTGTTCAGGAACCAGAGACATTAATCTCTTGGTTCCTTGAACTGCTGACTACACAAGGATATGTTTTCTCTACAGACGGATGCTATTCCGCGGATTCTAGCGAATGACGATCTCGATCTCTCGACCCTCCATTCTAACCCCTTGGATGACTAGGGTCTGGAGTTTCGATGATAAAGGTTCCTCAATCACCAATTTTTAGATGCTATTGGGTTTGTCTAGGGGATCAGAGACAGTCATCTCTTGATCCCCAGATGGCCGGCGGCAGAAATACATGAAGTCTTCAGAAATCCAGATGATAGTCTCGTTCCCCGTCGATTCTACCCTCCAGATCCCTCTTGGCCCTTTCTCAGGGAAGCATCCATGAAATCCCCCCTCCTGCACTTCAAATTCGGCTTCGATCGCAGCCAGAAAGCTCAGGAATCCCAGAAGCAGAGTATCGTTTGAGCTCTGTAAACCCTGAAACCCTGTAGCAATTCCACCTTCTCGGCGTACAAAATTCCCCGCCGAGAACTATCTTGCCGAGAGGCCTCCCTCTTCAGCAAACCGACAAAAAGCCATCCAAACCCCTCATGCAAACCTCCCAGCCCACAGGCTCCCGGCGCCAGGCTCCCGGCGCGGCCATGAGCGCGCCGGGAAGCTCCACGCCGAGAGCCCCTTTTCTTTGCTTTGGTTAGGCCACGCCGAGAGCCCTCTTTGGGCCCATTAAGGCCACGCCAAGACCCCCCTTGTTTGGTTAAGAAGCCACCGCCGAGACCTTCATTCGGCCAGCTAAACCCACGTCGAGAAGCCCCCTTTTGGCCAACTAAAACCACGCCGAGAGCCTCTCCCTTCTGGCCAGCTAAAGCCACCACCGAGACCCTTCTTCTTGGCCAAATGAAGTCCAGTCAGAGGCCCATCTCTGCAATACCATTCGTCAGCCTTCTGATCTCTTCACACATATGTACCGGGGATGTTCGGAGACCGTCATTGATGCCTTGAGAAGACACATTATTGGGGAAGACCTCCCCTACAGTCTTCATTCTCGATCCGGATTTCACCCTCATGAACCCAGAGGGCCATGTTATTGCATGAGTTCTGAGGGGTTTCGAGGGGATATTAATCGATGGTATAAAGGCAAGCGATGTCCCGGGGCCCGGTGCCCATCCTCGTTCGGTTGTCATCCCGGCATTCTGTGGATGATGACCTATCTTCTCTTGGCATAATCCAAGTTGAGGGGACATGCTGCCAAAATTCATACATACCTTGCCAAGTAAATGTGATGCTTTATATCTCAACCCCACCAGCCTGTGGGGTTATGTCCTTGCATGCTCTCCGGTGGCCCTTTGAAGGGGGATGTAAATGCAACATCGCGTCTGCACGGAGCGCGTCATGTTACGCCAGCACTTACTCGGATTCCGGGTCAATTATGCCCGACCTTTTACGGATCCCACCCTACCACTGCATGGGTTGTTTCCTATTCCCCACTTGGCATGGTCCAAGATGGTGGGAATATGCCGTCGGTTTTATCCCGGAAATAACCAACCCCTGCTTCGTCTAATCCATTTAACGTCTTGCAAGTGAACGAATTCTGTCTCTTTTGAGCACGCGGCTTTACCGATGTCATCCTCCTACCTTTAGCGTTTAATCAAGGGTTGTCCTTCCTTGGAAGGGCATAATTAACGTCATAGCCTTTATGGTATGACGGACTTCTGGTCCAGACACGATCACCCACAATCGACTGACCAAGTCAGATCGAGCGCACGATAAAATCGTCACTCCGGTGACTGGCACGCCAATAAATCAATAAATAAATAATCAATCAATAAAAAAATATAGGATAATAAAAAATTCGCGTTCCCACAAGTCTGGCACGCCCGGTGGGACAGAGTCTCCCTTCATCTTTACGCTAAAGTAGGAGGCCCAGCGGGCCCCCCTCAAACTTCTGATTCCGTCCACTTTCCTCATTTTCAGGAATCTACAATGATGGCTGGAATCATGTCTGTCTGCTTCGACCAGCAACCGATTGACATGCATGTGCGAGAGGGCTACCTGGCGGTACCTCTTACATTCGGATCAATGCCGCCTGCCGTTGGGCTGCCCAACTGCCTGGGCCTTGTCTTCACCGACCTTCTGCAGGTCGACAACGATGAGCAAGGCACTGCTGCGAGTGCCCCGACGAAGACCACTGATGAGAAAGCTAGCTTACTGAAGAAGACAGCTTCCACCGTTGTCTCCTGCTATGTCCATCATGTCCAAAGGAAGGACATGGTCCCCGCTGCTGCCCAGAAGGGGAAAAGAACCAACCGGAGAAGCCGGTGTGCCGCTGCTAACCGTCGTCTTTCCAATTTCAGGAAGACGATGATGATGGGTGATATTAGGGCGAACCTTGACGGCCACCCCAGGGAAGTCCGTCCGGACAGGATTATCCCGACCATCCCAACCAACAACAAGTTCCAAGTTCTGGCCACCAGGAGGGCCAGCCGGGAAGCTGATGAAAGGAAGACGCTGGCACCCAAGCCAGCAAGATACAAACAGGTCTGGCGGCCGAAGAAGATACAGAGCTGGGTCCCAGCTCGAGACAGAGAGAATCTTACTGATAGCACTGTTGCCCGCCTCAGAGCAGGGGGCAGAGGGAAAGAGAGAAAAGACGAAAGAAATGCTACTGCTGTCTGTCCCAGGACCCGGGGGAGGAGAGATGAGACTGAGGATCAAGGAAGGAATATGACTGCTGCTTGCCCCATGATGAAGGGTAGAAGATATGAAAAGAAGGAGGACTTTGCTGCCACCCGTTCCAGGGCCGGGGGCAGAAGATGGCAAAGAAAGAACCATGATGCTGCTGCCAACTGCTGCCAAATTGGTAATGTGAGAAGGAGTGAACCAGTCACTGTGATTGCTGCAAGAAGACCAAGAGCCTGTGCCAGACATGCTGATATCTTCAGACACTCCAAAACTGAGCATTTGAATGCTCAGGTGACAAGACTGGCTTACCAGCAAAAGAGCCAGGACAGATTGATACTCCAACCTAAGCCACAAAGGCATAGCCCAGAGGAGATGAAGCAAGTGGTCCAAGACTACTTCCATTACCTAGGGAACTCTGCCCTAGGTCAACAAAGATTGTCCCGTGCTTTGGGCACCATGGATGATGAAGAAGAAGAAACTCTGCAAGAAATGATAATCAGAGTCTCCTCCTCCGATTCAAATGATTATGAAGAAGGCTTCAGGGCCGGATATGACAAAGAAGACCTCTACAGGGAGGAATTCAAAGAAAGAGTATCGGTCTTTGACCGACTCGAATACCCCGACCAGGCAAGAAGAAAAGTTTACAGGCAGAAAGGAAGAATGCAAATCTTCGCCTGTAACATGGCTGGAATTGCCAGGGGGCAAGGCATGTTGCCAACCCAACCAGATGAACTGCTCAGGCTGGCAACCAGACCTGGTCCCGTCACAAGAAGAAGCCAGGCAGCCAAAGATAAGATGAAAGCTGATGATGCAGCCCGCAGAGTTACAACTATGACAGTCAACGTGGTGACAGCGGAAGAAGGGGATAATCCCTTCATTGATGATGCTGAAGGGACTTCAGAAGATATACAGATCCTATCAACCCTGGATCCCATGATCCAGATGATGTTTAGAAGATATCAGCAGGAGATTAGTGCTCTCAGAAGATAGCTCAATGAGAGACATGAAGCTACGCCGGTCTCCAAACAAGCCGAGCCTGTGGGGCCAACTTCCAGCTCTACGGAAACGACTGCCCCTGCTAATCCTCTCCTGGCTGATAAGGGCAAAGCACCGAGCCAACCTACTCCACAGCTGACAGTGGCTCAGCCCTCTATATCTCAGACGCAGCCTGCCGCGCCCATCTTGCGCGCAACTGTGATGACGACTCCTCACAGCCAGCAACAAGCTCATTTCTTCCCAGAAGAGGTAGATCCAGCTATAGCCCACAAACTGATGATAGAAAGAATTGTGGAGATGAAGCTGTCTGAGAAGACCGGTGATGGTGTAGGTACCTATGATGTGTACAAAGTACCATATCCTCCCCAGTATGCTGCTAAAAGACTACCCCCAGGCGTCAGTAAGCCGCCGAAATTTGAGAAATTCAACAGCCAGGGCTCCCCCAGGGAGCACATAGCTTACTACACCACAATTATGGGTGATTTGGCAGCCGACGAAGCTTATCTGCTCAAATTCTTTGGCTCATCCCTCACTGGGTTAGCCTTTGAATGGTATTCAAGCCTGCCAGCTGGGTCGGTGGTTGACTGGCCCGATATGCAAAGAAAGTTCAGTGACAGATTTCATGTCACAGAAAGAGAGATCACTATAGCAGAACTATATGCAACCAAGCAGAAACAGGATGAGACAGCACTAGATTACATCAAAAGGTGGAGGAACTTGGCTATGAGATGCAGAAGACCTCCTCATCAAGAAGATGCAGTGCAGATATGTAAGCAAAGCCTCAGGAGAGAGGTGCTAGAAAAGATGATCGGTGCAGATGTCAGAACATTTGACCGGTTGAACAATATAGTGGCCGAGGTCGAGACGTTCTTGTCCAAGCGTCCGACCGCCAATGCTCCCACTATGCTGAAGGGAAAATCCAATGATCGACGGCCATCACATTCTGAGGCCAACACCGTCGATTTCAGGACCTTTGAACAACAAAAAGGGAAGAAAGGGGCAGATGAAGCTCTCCCGATGGCAGACACAGCAGAAAGAAAAGACAAGGTCTCTCTGAGGGACAAGATGAAAAAGGCTTACTCTTTTCCCAAGGATAAGACGACAGCACTATTTAACTGGGCCTATAAGTTCAATAAGGTAACATTGCCTGAACCGAAGAGACCCGAAGATGCGGAAAAGAAAGATGATCCGCTGTTCTATCTATTTCACCGTGCGCTGGGGCACACGATTGAGGACTGTTATGTCTTCAAAGATATCATGGAGGGAATGGTCAAGAAGGGTGAGCTGCAGCTGGGAGATTACCAGGTGAAGCCGTCTCGTCCACATGAGCCTCCACCCTGGAGAATGGCTGCCAATATGATCTCAGTCTACCAACAACTGCCCAAGGAAGCCGCTGAAGAATGCACCAGGCATACCTATGAAGCTTGCTTCCTCACCCCACAGAAAGATCAGGAGGGATGGCAGATGATACCCATAAAGAGCAGAAAGAAGACTCCCGCAGCCAGTACCGGCGGAGCAGTTATCCGGGGTGTCACCCCAAGGCCCGAGCCGCCTCCAATAAAGCCAGTATGGCGTACAGCTGAGACCGGACCAGTCATCCGGATCCCTACTCACAACCGGAGGAGACAAACTCCCCTCCCTGCACATAAAGAAGTAAGTCCTGCAGCCAGGCGTCTACAACAGTATATCAATGAGCTCGACGAATATGAGCAAAAAGAGCCCAAGCACCTGTTGGTGAAAGACTGTATACTCTGGGAACAGCTCGAGGAATTGGAAATTGAAGAGCAGCCAGAGGCAGAACAAAGAAAAGATGAGACTGAGCCCTTCTGGGGGCAGGAGCCAGCAAAGCCAAATTCCCAGAAGAAGAAGAGACGACCCAAGTCCAAAAAGGAGAAGAAAGTCGTGACAGTACAGTGCAATACACTGTCGGTACTCTTTTCCTTGCCCGGGGAGAATGGTGAGGATGAAGCATCAAATGCCCACTAGAAGCCAACCATGCTGAGGCCTCTACCTCAGCCCATGCAACACGTTCTGGGAGAAGATGGGGACGCCCACCACCAGCTAACCATAACATCATGTTCAGAGGGGAGCAGCCCTATCAAATCCCGGAACCAGAGATGCGAGGCGTCCAGATTCCTCCCCCTGCCAGCTTATACCAGGAGGGAAGAAAAGCAGATGAAGCCCCTTCATTCCTGGAATTTCTGTCCAGTTTAGAGAACGAACAGTCAGTGCAGGTTATGCCAGCTACAAACAACAAGTGCCAGTAGTCGGCAAATAGAAAGCAGAAGCAGCATGAAGAAGATGAAAGATGTAACCCTTTAGCAAAGCCAAGGGCAGTTGCTACAGAAGAAACATCCCAGGGAATCGACCTAGAGGATGAATGGTGAGGACACACGCCGCATCACTCGACGGAGCACACGGAGCATGCCTGCATCCCTTTGGCTCGGCGATCATCTAGCAGATTAGTAGAGTTATCCCTATTTATTTTTTCATGCTTTAGGCCATGTTGGGCCTTGGATTAGTCCCTGCGTGGACACTGCTTTCTAGTTGTGGGCCCTTGTAGGCCAATTGGACATTTTTTTATGCTATGTAGGCTTATTTAGAGGGCAAAGGGTTAGTGGGCCATCTTGTGCTCCACTCCTCCTTGGCCCATGTGGGGATTTGCGCACCCACCCCTAGGGTTAGGGTTTTGGGCGCATCCCACCTCCTCCAAGTGGAGGAGGTAGCAGCTGCCTTCCTTTTTGGGCGCCCCCCCCCCTTTCCCCTTTCCACTCTCCCCCCCTTGCCTCACTTGAGCGCACCCTCCTTGATTGGAGGGAGGGCTGGTCGCAACCCCCCTTGAATGGAGGGAGTTGGGGCCCACCCCTCCTCCCATTTGCGCCCCCACCCCCCATGTGGCTAGGTTGAAACCCTAGTTTCCCCCCCCCCCCCCGGGTATATAACCCTTGTATTTTCCTCTTTTTCAAATTAATGAACAATCAAACAATTTCTTGAGGAGCCTTTTGCGCATCCACCTCTTGGAGAGGGCGACCCTCTCCTCCTCCACAGCTCCTGCGACGGGAGCAACCCCGGGGTGCGACGCCCCATCCCCTCGGTGCGACGCCGAGGTTCCCTCCCTCTTCTACGTCGTCTCCGGTTCAATTCGTGAGTTCCAGATTCAGCCCCGAGTTGCAGCAGCGACCCTGTCCGGTGCTGATCGAATCTGAGCCCCCCTCCTTTTTCTGTGGATACGTCTACAAGTCAGCGACGCGTGGGCCTTGGTTTCACCTCGATCCGAGGTCGGCACCACCCGTGGCGGATTTCCTCGTGAGCTAGCGCAGGAGCCTCCATCTCTGCGCGCCCAGATCCAACCTCCTCCTTGCGAAAATCCCACAGGACGCACGACGCCGAGTTTGGAGCTGATTTCTTCAGGGTTGGTACCTCTCGTCGTCCTCTTTCCAACGCCGCCAACCTCGTCTCCTTCCGACGCCCGAGCTGTTCGTGGCGTCCGTTCCCGTGAGGTCGCGCGGATCTGTCCAGTCCACCCGGCGCCAGAAGACCCGGCGACTTCCCGAGTTCACGGCGTCCAACCTCGACCAGATCTGGTCGAGCCCTTTGGTCTGGACCTGCTGCTCTGCGTCCCCAGTGTCCTCCCTCAAGCGGAGCCTCGTTCGCCTTCCAGAACAGCGAGTTACCATTTTCCCCGCTCGACAGCGCGGTTCTGGAGGCAGCTTTCTTGTCCCCACTTACAGGTGCGGCCACGGCTTCCACGATCGGAATCTGAGGGCGCCCTTTGGCCGAGGCTTCCTCCTGCGACCTAACTGCGCGCCGTCGCTGACGGCACCCCAATCGGACCCCGGAGCGGACCGTGAGAGCCCTTTTCGCCGAGTCGCGCGTTGCTGCGATTCTGCCGGTCGGCGTCCGGGCCTTCCTCGCGATCAACCCCTCCACCGAGTGCCGCCCGTCAGCCCGTGTATCGGCCACCCCGAATGGAGTTGTTGTAGCCTGTTATCTCCCTGTGAGGAGTGGGCACCATTGCTGGCTTGTACTTTTCTTTCATTGTGTGTATCGGGGTTGTCGGTCTCGGCCGGGGTTCCTTCCCCACGCCTAGGCGTGGAGGTACGTGCGACGCTCCCCCTTCGGCATTCTGCTTTACTAGTATGTGATTATTGCATGCCGCGTGAGAGAGTAGGGATCCTAGCTAGCATTAAACACCGCAAGATCGTGAGCGAGAGTATTCCCATTCCGTGGCCCCAGTCGAGCACCGAGCTCGGACTGGACTCCTATAGTTGCGCGTCGGCTCCTTTGCCGCTTTGATCCACTCGCTTCCCTCATAGGGATGACCGTGGACTTGGGTTTCTTGTTGAGAGACGCCTCTCCCCGGAGGAATAGTACGGAAGTCGTTCACTCGGCTTGCCTTGTCACGTGTGAGTGCTGGCCGCACTTGGTCTTCATAGTAGGTCCAATCCTTTTTTTTAGTCCCGTCCCGCGTCAAATTTGGTATCAGAGCCTAGGGAACCAGTTTGTTCTAACAAATTGGGGTCTTAGGTCATTCGAGTCTTTAGGTTGTCTAGGTTGCATTGAGTCTCTTAGTTCATCTAGGTAACCCACCATTGCATTGTAATGTTAGGTTTGTGTCTAGTTAGAGTTTTGTCCTTGTCTCGTTGAGTCTTGCATGTCCAGCTCCGCGCCAACCCCATGGTGGTTCCTCGAGCCCACATGTCAGATTAGTCATCCCTATTGGCCCGATTCGATGCTCTTATGGTACGACCCCTAAGTGTCGCCCCTACCACTCAGTCGTCGGGAGACCCGATCCCTATACCGATGACCGAGTCATTCCAGCGCCCTGTCATGTCCACTGCCATCCTTCCTAATGGGATGCATACGGAGATCGACTTCATCAGTAGGGTGTTGTCTAACTGTGTCTCACAAGACATTGTTGAGTCACTCTCTAAGACTGGGGAGATTGTTCTCCGTGATGGTTTAGCTCTTATCGAGTTTCAACGGTGGTTTGGCCCCGTTAAATATTCCGATGGCGCTTGGTGCAAGATCAGCACACTTGCTGGTCCATGCATCATTTTAGGGCAAACTTGGTTGGAGGAAAGAAGTGCGACCATCTTCCTGGATAGGAGGACCTGCACCTTACACCCATCTCACCTTCCCGGTGAGTTTGTCTTCCATGACGGCATTACGCCGACCACCTCCATGTCATCACCTGGGTTTGTTCCAGTGAGTTACGAGGCTGAACAGGAGTTGATTGAGGAGTACCTAACTGAGGTTGAGGAGTTAGGGAGTGATCCCCTCCACATCATAGAGGACTCCGTTTCCACTCCCGAGAGAGAGGCTTCACCCTTAGACCCTCATATAGAGACATTCTTACCTTCCGAGGGTGAACTGGTCATTGGTGAGTCTTTAGCTAGCTGGTTAAGGGAGGGTCCACTTCTAGATGTCTCCATTTCTTGCTATACACCCATGGGACCAGCCCTCCCAATAATACCCCTTAACTCCTTTCACACCACTTTTCGGTCCTTCTGCTTTCTTGAAAATGTGAAGGACTTCCTTAGGAGTTTAGATTATCAATGGGAGTTGACTTATATGTTGATCTTAGGGTCTGACCAACCCTATAGTCATAGCTTTACACTCCCTGCTTTGGGGTCTATTACCTCAGTCTACACCATAGGACATATCACATCCGAGGTCCTTTTATTATTTCCCATACCCGTGGAGGTTGATTTTGTCCCCGCTTATGGTTTCACGGTCCCGAGGGAGGAACCTAGCCTTCCTTGCCTTCCTCATGAGCCTCTTGCCCCATACATGAGAGTGCCTGAAGGTGATTATCTGCACCTGGGCGAATGTCGCACATGGGCAAGTATAGTGAAGGGACCTGTCGGGAGGGGTCATCATTTCTTTGACCCTTTCGATCCCCTCCCTAGTGAGCCTCTCGACCCATATTCTTTTCCCCACCTTGTCGAGGAGGTCCACTATCATACACCACCTAGGCCTTCTAGTCAACACCTCACCTTACCGGCATCCAGATGCCCGAGCTTAGGAGGCCAGGGACACATGTCTCTTCCCCATGTTTCTTCATGTCCACCATCATATAGGGGTTTGTCTCATATAGGGAATGTCATGAGTGAGTTTGGGCAATTTAGTCCCCATGAGTCTACCACATTCCGTAGGACACCCATGCATGATAGATACAACTTTGGTTGTCCTGGTCCTCCCCGTGTTGTCCAATCATGTAGGAGTCATAGGCATGATAGGTCTGTATTTGGATGTCCAGGACCACCACTGCATTCACATAGGTATGAGTCAACACAGCTAGTTCGGAGTCTACATCATCATCACCCCCTCGAGGCCAGCAACGCACGTTATAAGGAATTAGCTGACGCGCATCGACGCACCAGTGAGTTCCAAGTGGGAGAGTACGTCATGATCAGGGTTAGACCTGAACGGTTCCCTTCGGGGGCCGTGAAGAAACTCCAGGACCGCGGTGCCGGACCCTTTCGAGTCTTGAAGCGAATTGGGTCGAATGCGTATGAGATTGAGCTGCCAGACGACTATGGGATCTGTTCGACGTTCAATGTTTCAGATCTGGTGGCATATCGGGATCCCGCGGTGATTCCCAGTGAGCTTTTTGGGCCTACCCCTCCTGTTGAGAGCATTACACCTTCTGAGCGTCCACCTCCTCCAGCCCCATTACAGACACGCGAGCATGTAGATTACATACTGGATGAGCAGGTGACCACGACCAGGAGCGGAGCCTACCAACGCTTTCTAGTGCGTTGGAGAGGGCGCCCTGCGACAGACGACACCTGGATCACACGTGGAGAGCTGGAGCGGATCGACCCGGACCTGCTGGAGCGTTACTTGAGCGACCGTGACCCTTACTCGACAGGGTCGAGCTCTTCCCACCCGGGGAGAATTGGTGAGGACACACGCCGCATCACTCGACGGAGCACACGGAGCATGCCGGCATCCCTTTGGCTCGGCGATCATCTAGCAGATTAGCAGAGTTATCCCTATTTATTTTTTCATGCTTTAGGCCATGTTGGGCCTTGGATTAGTCCCTGCGTGGACACTGCTTTCTAGTTGTGGGCCCTTGTAGGCCAATTGGACATTTTTTTATGCTATGTAGGCTTATTTAGAGGGCAAAGGGTTAGTGGGCCATCTTGTGCTCCACTCCTCCTTGGCCCATGTGGGGATTTGCGCACCCACCCCTAGGGTTAGGGTTTTGGGCGCATCCCACCTCCTCCAAGTGGAGGAGGTAGCAGCCGCCTTCCTTTTTGGGCGCCCCCCCCCCTTTCCCCTTTCCACTCTCCCCCCCTTGCCTCACTTGAGCGCACCCTCCTTGATTGGAGGGAGGGCTGGTCGCAACCCCCCTTGAATGGAGGGAGTTGGGGCCCACCCCTCCTCCCATTTGCGCCCCCACCCCCCATGTGGCTTGGTTGAAACCCTAGTTTCCCCCCCCCCCCCCCCCCCGGGTATATAACCCTTGTATTTTCCTCTTTTTCAAATTAATGAACAATCAAACAATTTCTTGAGGAGCCTTTTGCGCATCCACCTCTTGGAGAGGGTGACCCTCTCCTCCTCCACAGCTCCTGCGACGGGAGCAACCCCGGGGTGCGACGCCCCATCCCCTCGGTGCGACGCCGAGGTTCCCTCCCTCTTCTACGTCGTCTCCGGTTCAATTCGTGAGTTCCAGATTCAGCCCCGAGTTGCAGCGGCGACCCTGTCCGGTGCTGATCGAATCTGAGCCCCCCTCCTTTTTCTGTGGATACGTCTACAAGTCAGCGACGCGTGGGCCTTGGTTTCGCCTCGATCCGAGGTCGGCACCACCCGTGGCGGATTTCCTCGTGAGCTAGCGCAGGAGCCTCCATCTCTGCGCGCCCAGATCCAACCTCCTCCTTGCGAAAATCCCACAGGACGCACGACGCCGAGTTTGGAGCTGATTTCTTCAGGGTTGGTACCTCTCGTCGTCCTCTTTCCAACGCCGCCAACCTCGTCTCCTTCCGACGCCCGAGCTGTTCGTGGCGTCCGTTCCCGTGAGGTCACGCGGATCTGTCCAGTCCACCCGGCGCCAGAAGACCCGGCGACTTCCCGAGTTCACGGCGTCCAACCTCGACCAGATCTGGTCGAGCCCTTTGGTCCGGACCTGCTGCTCTGCGTCCCCAGCGTCCTCCCTCAAGCGGAGCCTTGTTCGCCTTCCAGAACAGCGAGTTACCATTTTCCCCGCTCGACAGCGCGGTTCTGGAGGCAGCTTTCTTGTCCCCACTTGCAGGTGCGGCCACGGCTTCCACGATCGGAATCTGAGGGCGCCCTTTGGCCGAGACTTCCTCCTGCGACCTAACTGCGCGCCGTCGCTGACGGCACCCCAATCGGACCCCGGAGCGGACCGTGAGAGCCCTTTTCGCCGAGTCGCGCGTTGCTGCGATTCTGCCGGTCGGCGTCCGGGCCTTCCTCGCGATCAACCCCTCCACCGAGTGCCGCCCGTCAGCCCGTGTATCGGCCACCCCGAATGGAGTTGTTGTAGCCTGTTATCTCCCTGCGAGGAGTGGGCACCATTGCTGGCTTGTACTTTTCTTTCATTGTGTGTATCGGGGTTGTCGGTCTCGGCCGGGGTTCCTTCCCCACGCCTAGGCGTGGAGGTACGTGCGACGCTCCCCCTTCGGCATTCTGCTTTACTAGTATGTGATTATTGCATGCCGCGTGAGAGAGTAGGGATCCTAGCTAGCATTAAACACCGCGAGATCGTGAGCGAGAGTATTCCCATTCCGTGGCCCCAGTCGAGCACCGAGCTCGGACTGGACTCCTATAGTTGCGCGTCGGCTCCTTTGCCGCTTTGATCCACTCGCTTCCCTCATAGGGACGACCGTGGACTTGGGTTTCTTGTTGAGAGACGCCTCTCCCCGGAGGAATAGTACGGAAGTCGTTCACTCGGCTTGCCTTGTCACGTGTGAGTGCTGGCCGCACTTGGTCTTCATAGTAGGTCCAGTCCTTTTTTTTAGTCCCGTCCCGCGTCAATGAAACTGGCGCCAGGCATCAAAGGCCACAAGCACCACATGAACCTCCATGACCCCGTTGGGTGGAGGAGATGAGGCTATCCAATGTCCGGGTGGGTAGCCGGATCATGAATATGCTGAAGAAGCTCCCTACCAGGTTTTCCATCTGGGAGATCCTCTCTCTGAGTGAAGAAGCCCGCCAAGCCATCATTGATGCCTTGCAGTCGCCGGCACAATATGAAGCACTCTTGACAGAAGTGAATTCTGGGCCCTCGATCACGTTCACAGAAGATGATATGTTGATCCCAAATTCCAGTCATAACAGACCGTTGTATATGAGGGGTTCCCTGAACTGTCAGCCATTGAGAAGGATATTGATAGATCCAGGGGCTGCTGTGAATATCCTCCCATACCGCATCTATCAGAAATACTACTTTGACCTGCAGCTTACCAAGGTCAGAGATATGAAGATTGCGGGGTTCAACCAGAAATGTGAAACACCTCTCGGGGTGGCAGATTTCAACCTCACACTGGGCGACCTCACTACCGTGGTACGATTCTATGTAATCGACTCCAACACCACGTATAAGGCCCTGCTGGGAAGACCATGGCTGCACGAATATCAGATAGTGCCATCCACGCTACACCAATGCATAAAATACTGCCATGAAGGAAAAGAAGAAAGGGTGTTTGCAGACCTACATCCCATCGAAGTGTTCGAGTGCCATATGCTCGATGCATCCTATTACACCGAGGTGTCACAGAAGGACAAAGAAAGAGAGGCTGTGGTCAGCCAGAAGAAGCCGGTGACAAAGACAAAAAGTTGGTCTCCGCCGCCACCCAAGGGCTACATTAAAAAGCATGAGGTATCCCACATCTCCTATGCTAGAGACTTTGCTCGGATAACTCCTCCCAGCATCTGCCCGGATGATACTGATGAAGAAATGAAACAAAAGTACACTCAGGTGGAGGTGCCGCAGGGTTTATTTAAACCCATCATCAGCCTTGAGTACCAAACAGTGCTCCCACTGAAGACTATGGAAATCCCTCGCTTCTGCGAACCCCCTATTATATTCTACACCGGGGAGCCAGTCGAAGAAGATGATCAAGACTGTATGGCCCCTGAAGAAGCTGCAAACCTGATGGTACCGATTACAGGCTTGGATTATACTACCCAACGGATTTCACAAATGTTCTCCAAGATGCAAATGCCATCGATGCAGCCTGCTGCTCAGAAGAAAGCATTCAAGGAGCTATGGGATCCGCCTCGAGATAACAAGGAACTGAGGAAGATCACACAGCACCCGGGACTGGGTTATACCCTGCAAGAATACTATGAAGCCGAGGTGGATGTCATCTCTGCCTTCTACCAGAATAGAGATTCCCCTGAAGTGGGATATGATCAATACCCCTTTGAAGATGAAGAAATTATGTATCAATCCATAACAGACAATGAAGCCCAAGACAACCAGCCGGAGGCAAGGATGTCTGATGAGACTAAGAAGGGTTGGTGCTGGGAGAATCCATCTTGCATAGAGGATCTGTTCCAGGCCGAAGCACAATTTGACACGGGAACCCCGGATGAAGACCAAGTAGCCAAAGAGCTGAGAGAATGTCTAGAGTTTGAACGCATTCTAGAAGAATTCCGGGCTCTACAGAATGATGACCTGTCAAGGGAACCCACATCAGAAGAGCCTCTAAGAACGGAAGAGTCTACTTCTGAATTTCCTGCTGAACCAGCCTCATCCTCGGGATAGACTGAACAGAATCCAGTAATATTGGCCCTATATGATGCACCAGCATCTGCTGATGGCCAATATGATGAAACAGAGGAGCATGAAACTGAAGAAGATTACATCCCGGGAGGCTTTATTGATTTGCAAGAAGCCCCACCCGAAGTCGAAGACGGAGGCCAAGCCACCGTCGATGAGCTGATAGAGATAAATTTGGGGTCCGCAGATGAACCAAGGCCGACATTCCTCAGCGCACTACTGGAGCCAGATGTCAGGGAGCAATATATACAGTTCTTGAAAGAATTCCGAGGCTATTTTGCATGGACATATGATGAAATGCCAGGATTGAGCTCTGATGTGGCATAGCACCGATTGGCAATAAACCCAGAGGCTAACCCTGTAAAGCAGCCTTCCAGGAGAATGCGCCCTGAACTGATAAATCAGATCAACAAAGAGGTTGATAAGCTGATTGATGTAGGGTTTGTCGAAGAAAACCAGTATACCACATGGCTAGCCAATATAGTGCCCGTGAAGAAGAAGAATGGGCAGATCAGAATATATGTCGACTTCCGGGACCTTAATAAGGCTTGCCCGAAAGATGATTTCCCAGTGCCGATCACTGAAGTCATGATTGACGCGACTACTGGTCATGAAGCATTGTCATTTATGGATGGGTCATCCGGATACAACCAGATATGGATTGTTGAAGAAGACAGGGTGCACACTGCATTCCGCACTCCAAAAGGGATATTCCATTACAAAAGGATGCCGTTCGGCCTTAAGAATGCCGGCGCTACCTACCAAAGAGCCATGACAAAGATCTTTGATGATTTGCTCTTCAAGAAAGTAGAGTGCTACATTGATGACCTGGTAGTGAAAACCAGCAGAAAAGAAGACCATCTGCAAGACCTGAGGATAGTATTCCAGAGGCTGCGCAAATATGAACTCAAGATGAATCCTATGAAATGCGCCTTCGGCGTGTCCAGTGGAAAATTCCTCGGATTTATCGTCCGGCACAGGGGTATTGAAATTGACCCCGCCAAGATCAAGGCTATCCAGGAGCTCCCTCCACCAAGGAACCTGTACGAGCTGAGATCTCTGCAAGGGCGTCTGGCCTATATCCGACGATTTATATCAAATCTGTCAGGAAGATGCCACCCCTTTCACAAGCTCATGATGAAAGATGTACCGTTCCTCTGGGACGATGGGTGCCAGGAGGCCTTTGAGAAGCTAAAAGAATATCTCAAGACCCCTCCAGTGCTGGGGGCACCAATTAAAGGCAGGCCCTTGATACTGTATATCGCAGCCACATATTGTTCCCTGGGGGCAATGCTGGCACAAGTAAATGAAGAAGGCAAAGAGCAAGCCCTGTACTACCTAAGTCAGAGGCTGATTAGAACCGAAGAAAGCTACAGTTATATAGAAAAGACATGCTTGGCACTAGTCTTTGCTGTTAAGAAACTTCGACACTATATGTTGTCACATGAAGTCAGATTGATATCTGCAGCAGATCCACTCAAATACATACTGACTCAGCCAGTACTCAAAGGCCGGTTGGGCAAATGGGCAGTGATTCTGATGGAATTCGATATTACATATATACCCCAGAAGGCAATAAAGGGACAGGCCGTGGCTGATTTCTTCGCGGAGCATCCTGTGCCAGAAAATGATACGTTGGGGACCGAATTACATGATGATGAGACACTCGAGGCCTGTCAAGCTCAGCCAGTTATGTGGCAACTGTTCTTTGATGGAGCATCCAGAACGGAGATAGATTCCGATGGAAAAACCAGAATACGGGCCGGAGCCGGTATTGTGCTGAAATCACCAGAAGGGGAGGTGGTACATACTTCCTGTTCTATAAACAAGCCATGCACCAACAATGAAGCCGAGTATGAAGCTCTGATAATCGGACTGCATGTCAGCCTCAACATGGGTATCCAAATGTTGCAAGTATTTGGAGATTCAATGTTGATAATAAAACAAATTCAAGGGGAGTTTGAGGTGCGAAAGCCAGAGCTGAATCCCTACCACCAAAAAGCTGTGCGCCTCATGGCGAAATTTTATCATATTGAGCTCAAGCATGTGGGCCGTGGACATAATGCCCAAGCTGATGCGCTGGCAAAGCTAGCCAGCTCAATAGCAGTCCCACCAAATGAAACACTGAACATTGTTGTCATAAACCAGCGGCAGGTCCCCAGCATGCTAGAAGGGTGCCCCGAAGAAGAAGAAGTTGCTACTATCAGCACAGTACATGCATCTGATTGGAGACAGCACTTGCTACAGTGGTTTCTGCACCAACAGCTGCCGCAAAAGAGAGAAGAAAAGATGAAGCTTCTGAGGATTAAAGATTCTTATGAACTCAAAAATGGGACTCTATTCCGAATAATGGCAGATGCACGCAAGAAGATTCTGCTCCGCTGCCTGTCCACTGAGGAAGCTTGGCAAGCGATGAAAGAAACACATGCTGGGACAGCAGGTGCCCACCAGGCCGGTCCCAAGATGAAGATAGAGATTAAGAAGCTGGGCTACTACTGGCCCACCATGTTCGAAGATTGCTTTAAATTTGCAAAATCATGCCAGAAGTGTCAAGAGCATGCTACTGTGCC
This sequence comes from Amorphophallus konjac, assembly GCA_022559845.1. Taxonomy (NCBI): domain Eukaryota; kingdom Viridiplantae; phylum Streptophyta; class Magnoliopsida; order Alismatales; family Araceae; genus Amorphophallus; species Amorphophallus konjac. The sequence goes on from CM040118.1 coordinate 411,371,162, forward strand.
TAGAAGGCCACCCACAACTCTGCACCCTACAATCCCTAGCTGGCCGTTTGCACAATGGGGAACTGATGTAGTCGGGCCATTGCCAACTTCCTTGGCCGGGCATAAGTACATACTGGACATAACAGATTACTTCTCCCGATGGGCGGAAGCTATAGCATTAAGAGAAGTGACTGGTGAGCTGGTCTCCAGATTCATCAAGCAAAACATTGTCTTCCGGTTCGGGATCCCCAACCGAATAATATCTGATAATGGAAGTCATTTCAGAAATCAAAAAATCTATCGGCTTGCCGAGAAGTATAAGATTGAATGGAGAACCTCCACTCCCTACAATCCACAGGCAAACGGATTGGTAGAAGCTTTTAATAAGACCTTGTGTACATTGCTGGCCAAAGTCGTCAGTTCCAACAAGAAGGACTGGGAAGAGAAAATGTATGAAGCTTTATGGGCATACCGCACCGTCTTCAAAACACCTACAGGGTGCTCACCATACTCATTGGTGTACGGCTCAGAGGCAGTGGTCCCGCTGGAGCTGGAAGTCCCGTCACTCAGAGTGGCGGTCCAATATGACCTAGCCCTTGGCGAACAGACTAATACAGAAAGAAGATTAGAAGAACTGGCTGAATTGGAGGGGAGGCGCCTCCAAGCTCAGAAGAATATCCAAATGTATCAGGCCCGCATGGCCACTGCATTCAACAAACTTGTAAAAGGACGAGAGTTCAAGAAAGGTGACCTCGTTATGGTCAAGAAAAGAGAAGTCATGGCGTCCAACCCAAAAGGAAAGCTAAATGCTAATTGGGAAGGTCCCTATGTGATACAAAGGGTCTACGAAGGTGGGGCCTATATGGTTGTCAACCATCGAGGGGAGATCCAATTCTCGCCACTCAACGGTAGGCACCTAAAGCTGTATCATGCTGCACAACCGACATTCTCCAAGTAATCGGGCCAAAAGCTGCCCTTCTTCCTTGGTCTAGCGGCACTCCGCCCTGACCGAGCTACCTTCTTTCTTGGGCTAGCGGCACTCCACCCTAACCAAGCTACTTCTTTCTTGGTCTAGTGGCATTCCGCCCTAGCCGAGCTACCTTCTTTCTTGGTTTAGCGGCACTCCGCCCTAGCCGAGCTACCTTCTTTCTTGGTTTAGCGGCACTCCGCCCTAGCCGAGCTACCCCATTCTTGGTCTGGCGGCATTCCGCCCTAGCCGAGCTACCCTTTCTTGGTTTGGTGGCACTCCGCCCTAACCAAGCCACTCCTTATCACGGATTAATGGCATTCCAATCTGTCACCCTCTAAAAGAAAAAAAATGAGAAAAGAAAAATGGGGTTAAAAATAGAGATACCCCGCCAGTCTTGTTCAGACATTCTGAACAAGGGCAAAAATGGCCGAAACCCAGCTGTGGTGAAAACCCGAAAGGGCACTGCAGGCAAAATCGGGTACCCTGCCACGTGAAAACCCGAAAGGGCGCGTTGGCAAAAGCAAGAGGGGACTGGCTCCGGTGAAAACCCGAAAGGGCACTTGGGTCAGTAATGTGGTAATCCCAAAGAAAAGCCTCACCTCCCGCCATAAAACTCCTCGTCAATCGACCGGCGCCTTGCCCGATCGACGATTAGACCCACTCAGTATAGGCCCTACGTTTATCCTGATAAAAGTCCTCATACCTTGTCCCAGGTCCTACCGTGATGAAACCTGCTGCTGATCAATGGGCTCACTCACCCGATCAGCAATGAAACTTGTCCGGTTTAGACCTTACGTCTATGCCGATAAAACCTATGAAATCCTTGCATTGGTATAAACCCAATACTGTGATGAAACCTGCTGCTGATCAATGGGCTCACTCACCCGATCAGCAATGAAACCTGTCCGGTTTAGACCTTACGTCTATGTCGATAAAACCTATGAAATCCTTGCATTGGTATAAACCGAATACCGATGATGAAACCTGCTGCTGGTCGATCGAGACACTGCCCAATCGGTGATGAAACCTATCCAGGCTAGACCTTTCGTCTATCCTGATGAAACCTATGAAATCCTTGCATTGGTATAAACCCAATACCGATGATGAAACCTACTGCTGGTCGATCGGCACACTGCCCAATCGGCGATGAAACCTATCCAGGCCAGACCTTTCGTCTATCCTGATGAAACTTATGAAATCCTTGCATTGGTATAAACCCAATACCGATGATGAAACCTGCTGTTGATCGATTGGTACACTGCCCGATCAATGATGAAACCCATCCAGTTTAGACCTTACGTCTATCCTGATGAAACCTATGAAATCCTTGCGTCGGTATATACCCAATACCGATGATAAGAGCAGCCGCCAATGAGGCAGCACATCGCCTGACCTGTGCTGACATTCTAAACAAGGGTAAAAATGGCCGAAACCCAGCTGTGGTGAAAACCTGAAAGGGCACTGCAGGCAAAATCGGGTACCCCGCCACGTGAAAACCCGAAAGGGCACGTGGGCAAAAGCAAGAGGGGGCTGGCTCCGGTGAAAACCCGAAAGGGCACTTGGGTCAGTAATATGGTAATTCAAAGTTCCGTGCCAACAGGCACGCTGCCCTTACTTCCCCTTCGTTGATAAAACCTTCTGTTGGTCATCTGGCTCCATGCCCCACCGACGATAAAACCTCTCCAGGAAAGACCTTACGTCCGTCCTGATCGATGAAATCTACACACCCTCTTTCAAATGTCCCACCCGCGATAAAACCTACTGGAGTAGACCTTACGTCTATCCTGATGACTCCTACGCCTCTACCTACGTCCCACCGTTGATCGATCGGCACCTCGCCCGATCAATGATGAAACCCTGCCAGTTTAGACCTTTCGTCTATTCTGATGAAACTTATAAACCCCCTTTGCATCGATATAAACCCAATATCGATGATGAAACCAACTGTTGATCGACTGGCACCCTGCCCGATCAATGATGAAACCCTAGCCAATTTAGACCTTTCGTCTATTCTGATGAAACTTATAAACCCCCTTTGCATCGATATAAACCCAATATCGATGATGAAACCAACTGTTGATTGACTGGCACCCTGCCCGATCAATGATGAAACCCTAGCCAGTTTAGACCTTTCGTCTATGCTGATGAAACTTATGAAACTCTTCTTTGCATCGATATAAACCCAATATCGATGATGAAACTAACTGTTGATCGACTGGCACCCTGCCCGATCAATAATGAAACCCTAGCCAGTTTAGACCTTTCGTCTATGCTGATGAAACTTATGAAACTCTTCTTTGTGTCGATATAAATCCAATATCGATGATGAAACCAGTTATTGGTCGACCGGCGCCTTGCCCGATCAATGATGAAACCCCCCCGGTTTAGACCTTTCGTCTATGCTGATGAAACTCATGAAACTCTTCTTTGCGTCGATATAAACCCAATATCGATGATGAAACCAACTGTTGATCGATTGGCACCTTGCCCGATCAATGATGAAACCCTATCCAGTTTAGACCTTACGTCTATTCTGATAAAACATATGAAACCCCCTTTGCATCGATATAAGCTCAATATCGATGATGAAGTCAACCGTTGACTGATCGGTACATCGCCCGGCCAATGATGCAATCTGTCCAGTTCGTACTTTATGTACGTTCTGATAAAAACCCCATACCCTTTTTCAATGTCCCACCTGCTATAACCTCTACCCGGTCTAGACCTTTCGTCTATTCCGATGAAACCTCTTCTTTCACATTTTTGTAAATTGTCTCCCTCGCAGGACATATTGCCAAGAGGGACGATTGCTGCTACCAACAGAATCCGATTTAAGCACCTCCCCGGATGCCGTCACGCGGTGGAGCGAGTTCCCATCCTTTCTCTGAGGGGGTGGACGCTCTCCTGCCAAGTACGGGCCATTCACATGAGGAATTGCTAAAACAGCTATCCCACTTCTCAAAGTGATAAAACCACATGCAGAAGAAAATGGATACGCGTGAAGCCAAAGATTTCTTTTCATTAATAAGTGAGTACATAAAGGGCCCCGAGGGGACGTTGTATCATAAAAGAGTACAAAAGAAAAAGAAAGAGAAGATGGTTCATGGCTGCCTGAAGATATCCTCGAAAGCCAGAAGACCCACATAAGGGGCAGCTCCCAGTTCATGAAGACGAGCCTCCTCCTCCTGCAGTCGAACGGACTCGTCTTGAAAGGACGCCACCTGCCCCTCTAATAGAGCTGCTTTTTCCTCGAGCTACGGTCGAGAAGTTGTTAGCTGCGGCAGCTCAGCTCAGAGATCGGACAGTTCAGCTTCCAGGGTAGTTATCCGGTCGCACACAAACTGCTCCCGCTCCGCCAAAGACTGCATTTGGCACTGTCGCTCCTGAAGAATAGAGTTCATCTTCGCCAGCTCGGATTTACATTCCATTCTTTGCAACTTCAAAGCCGCCAGTTTGTCAGACATGATATGTGTCAAGAAATCCCGGCGATGAACAAATTTTAACAATAAAAGAACCCGCTGGGCCCATATTTCTATGGGACATCCCATCGCCTGCAAGCCGGCGGTGAAGCGCTCGACTATCTCCTTCAACTGTGGATAGGTTAGTCCGGGCTGGGACTCCACTAGCTGGCACAGCATGCCCAGATGTTGCCAGACAAAACTCTCAGGTGAAGTAAAGCCAGGCAAAGGAAGAGGAGCTACTTCAAAGGTTACTTCATTATCAATGTCCGCCCATAGGGTGATATCCGGCTGCGAAGAAGAAGATGGGAGGTCTACCAAAGGTATTAACTGAGCTCTCCCTGCAACCTCTGGCGTGGCCAGGAGATCTTCCACTTCCATCTCCTCGGAAGCGGCCGTCTGAATACCCCCAGATGCAACTTCAGGCACCTCCTCCTCAGATTCTGAAAGTATGGAGATAGAGTCCGGGGCGGTTACGGGCAATACTCCCAGTTCCGCAGCAGCCACCTCTCCTTCTTCCATCTCCGCTTCGGTGGCCAATTCCTTCAATGTCGAGGCCGCGGAGGCCACAGTCTGAAGAGGCAAAGGTTCACCCTCCATGATTGATATTGTGGGAATTGTTGACTCAGGAGCGATGGTCATCACTGCGGCCGGTATGAAAGCAGAACTTCTGGCTAGATCAGCTTCGGCTCTGAAATCGGAAGCCCTGATAGGAGTGCATCTGTCTCCTGAGGCCCCCAGGTCCAACGATGCTAAATCTGTTGAAGACTGTATTCGCACTAGAACAGGGCGAATGACCTCAGGAGCCCCCATGCAGGATAAAGGTAGAAAAGGGACAATAGCCCAGTTTGCAGAAGAAACCTCCATAAAAGTTGCAGTTGTGTCTGAGCTGACGGTGATAGGGCCCTGAGACCAAAGCAAAACAACCTTCAGCACTAAATGAAGATGCAGATGAAGCAGCAAGCCTGAAAGGGGACCCACCTTTGAAGCAGGGTTCGCATCCTCGAAGTGGGGCGAAAGAGGAGGAAACTCCGAAGTTGAAGCGACAAAGAGTGAAGATATGTCGATCTCGGTGTCGAGCCCGGCAAACTCCTCTTGCAACTCCTCCTCGAAAGACGGCACCAGCAGCTTAGCAGGCTGAAAAGATAGAGCACCTTTTGTAAGTACGAGCGGGGCTTCTGATTTAGGAGCATCCCCCTCACTGCCGCTGAAAGCCACTTCCTCCTCATCAGAGACGGTTGTAGAGCTACCCGATGATATTTCTACCCTGGCTACATGCTGTGGGGACGCCTCTAAAGCATGTCGGGATGTGGACCGGGTAATTATGCGCCTGGCCGGAACAGTACCCCGCTTCAACTGAGTCTTGTGACCCTCCGGAGGTTGAATCGGCTCTTCTTTCATCCTTTCAACCTCAGTCTGCTCCTCGGCTGCCACTTCAACAAAAAAGGGACCTCTGAGGGTTATAGTAGAAAAAGTAATAGAAGTGTGAAACAGATGAGAAAGCACACTTACCCCCCGCCTCACTAGCCGGCGTGGGGGAAGGCAGCCTGGTCTCTGCTTCGAAGGGTGCCACAATTGGCTCTTGAGCTGCGCAAAAAGGGAAGGGGTCAGAGTCGAAGACTTCTTTGAAAATCTACAAAAGATGATGAAGAATGCAAATGCAAGCTAATGATGTTACCCTGAACCGGTGTCTGAGCAGCCTCCCTTTGCAACTCAAACTCATCGAATGAGGGAATGTTGGGGAGAGGGGTCCCAGTGTCCATCGCCACCGAAGTCGACTGCTGAACATGGGCCTTTTTGGCCTTCCTAGCCTTCCCAACTGCAGCCTTGACTGTGGAAGCCTTCCTCTTCTTGCCAGGAGGCAGGGGAGTAGTGGTCGGTGCTGCAGCCGGGACTTCAAAATAAGTAGGCTTCTCGGCCTGCGCAATAATCTTTCTATAGAGCCCCTGCCGCTTTATATCAGGCCGGTCTGTTGAAAATGGCAGAAGGGTGATGGGATCAGTGGGTGCGAAATTCAGATGCTAAGCAGAAAACACTGCAATCAGAAAAGAAGAAATCTTACCTGCCGGGCCGTCGTAGAATACAGAAAGTGGCCAGTACAGATAAGCTACCTCCTTAGAGCGGGAAGCAGCCTCCTTGATGAGCCAGCACACATCACCAAATATCTGGCACTTCTCTACTAAAGCTGCCAGATCATTATGGCCGTGAGAGTCAAGGCATCGAAATAAGTCAAGATGGTCCATGCCCCAACCATCGACATAATGAAATGATATAAACAGTGGCTTGTTCAATATGCCAGCTATCGGGCTTTCTGCAGATAATCCATGCAAATTCAGCAGAATGAACAGCCAGGACATTTGCCTATAGTACGTCTGAGTTCTATCTTCTCGGCGTACAAACGTCCTATATGGATGAAATTTGTCAATTGGACCCTTCCAAGGAGCTGCTGTCGGGAGCGGCTCTTCAACAGGGAATGGGTACTGCTGCTCCTCCAAGCGAGCGCCTCCCACACGGCATAAATGCTTCAAGGTCTTCAGGAAAGTGTCTTCATTGATAGCAGCAAAGACAGGGACAAGCGGCTCGGAACTCGTTTCCTTCAATGCCCGACGTTGAGTCAGATAATTCTCCGCCTCCCTCGGGTGCTGCGAGTAAAGTTTTTTCAAGTGGGCCTCAGGAATATCAAACACGGGCCCAGGTTGCTGTTTCAGGAAGGAGCGCTCTGCCACATCCCAGAAGGCACCCCTACCGTCCCTTAAAAACCGGTCCGGATGTTCCACCATTTGATATATTCCGATGTTACCCGGGAAACACGGTTAGAAACAGTGGGCACCCTGAAAACTACATCATCCTGGCGATGATAGAAATCCCACCACAACCGGCCCTCGCCAACAATGACGGACCCGTGCTTGGCCCGGCTATCCAAAGGAAACTGAGCAGCTGAGGTGGGGATGTGCTGGTCGTAGCTGAAGTTCCGCCCAAATCGGAACGGATAGTATGGCTCCAAAAGAAGAAGGCCACCCTTCCTGAAAACTAAAACACTGGGCCGAATAGCCATGGCCCATCTGACTAGCTCCGGCTCCAGGATAGGCCGAGCAACTTCAGCCCCTGTGACAGGATGAGCATAAGTCTCTATCTCTTCCAGCTTGCACTCTCTCTGAGGATCAATCAAAGGAGCTGAACCTGCCGCCAAGCTCCAGAAATGAATGTTGCCGGGGGCGTCCACTGGTACCCTTATCAGTCAGCCCCTTATTTTAAACAACTAATCATAAAAGGGACCAGACTCAGCACTGGCGAATTTGACCATTCTAGGCAACACCGTATCTGCCTGCAAGGTTCTCGGAGCCAACTCAGGGAATATACTACAAACCCAGGCGTTGAAGAAGTGAAAAGGACCCACGGTCCTCAAAGAACGGGGAGTCCGATGCTTGTGCAGGTCCCCCAAAGATTTATATATCAAACACAGGGCCACTGGGCAAAGCGACAGCTTCATTCCCCATGCCATCTGACAAGCTAGATATATGGCCTCTGGCCGAATGATTGTCTCGTCCCCTTGTGGGAGAGCGAAAGTACACAACCAGAAGGTGAAATAGGCCGCACAATGTGTGATGGGATCTACTCCTGCCGGATTGGGACCACCTTTGCCCACATGACGCAATGAGGATGGCAGCGCCGACTTATAGCGAGGGGCCCTTATCTGTTTGCTGGCAACTGGACCCAGGGAAGGAAAGTCTGCATACTTCAGGGGACCGTCAAAGAAATACTGGATCCACTGCCCTATCCGTACCCTCAGTTTGCTGCCTTTCTCTCGGGGATGATAGCCTTTGGAGGACCTTCTGTTGTACGCCAGACAGATGGAGCGGTATACCTTCATCAAATACCGATATGAGAAGCCGATGGAATACTTGCCCTCGCCATCAGAGCTGATGGGGACATCAGCGACAACCAGCTCACTTTGTGTTTGCATTTATGTCCTTTTGTATTTGTATGTACGCCCTTGTGATATATGCGTACACAATAGTAGGTCTTAGTGGGTTTATTTGCAAAAGGCCATTGGGTTTCTTTGCAAATATGCTTGTAGGCCCTGCAGGGGCCCCCTCCCTCCTCCTTATTGGTCCACATGGACTCTTGGGTCCAAGGTGGCTGGTCCATGGTCCAAATTTGGACTTGGACCATGAATTAAATAAAGAAGACAATTCCAAATTGTCCTCTTTAAGGGGGGGGGGGGGGGGGGGGCGGACCTATTAGTTTATTTGGGTTTAATGTGGTGTTCACACCACATCTCAACCCTCCATTCTTCAACCCTTGATCCAAGGGCTCATATTAGATTAGAACCCTTTCATATAAATACTTGTATTTTCTTATGGAAAGAATTAATGAAGAAGAAATTAGCATTTTGCCTCCTTGAAGCTTGTGCCCCTCTCCCCTCTCTCCCTGGTGTTCTTCCACCTCCAGCCCAGTTATAGAGTGAGATCCCTCCCCTCTTGATCCCCTCCAACTTCTGAAGCAGCTCCGGTGATCGCCGCCGCCGCCGTCTCGCCGCCGACGCGTCTTCACCAACGAATTCGGTTTTCTGTCCACTCTGGACAGACCTCTCTTCTCCGAATTTTCCCTCTCTCTTCCCTCATCTTCTGAAGCTCCAATTTTCAGGGTTGGTTCCCCTCTTGAACCCTTACCTCCACAAAAAATGTCAGGCAAAAATTCGTCCTTTAGATATTTTTAGATTTTCGTCCAAGTTCAAATTTCAGTTCTGTCCAGGTTCTGTCTACTGTTCATCAGTTCTGAGTCTACCTTGTTCGACCCATGTTTTGAATTTTTTTGGGGCTCTAAAACTTACTGAGACTTCTGTCCACATATGTCTACCACCATGAATTTTCTTAATTTTTGATAAGGTCTCTAGGTATTTTTAAAAATTCGTACCAGTTCCTGTGAGCAATTTTTCCACAGTGTCCCAGATCCGACCCAGGTCCACTCAAAAAATCCCATAAAATCCATTTCCTATCCAAATCAAAAACCAAAAATAATTCCGGTTTTCTATCTCAGAGATCTTCAACTTTTATGAAGAACTCATCTCCATATTCCAAGGTCCTCCCACCGGTCAACGGTGATTTTCAGAGAAGTCAGAACCTGCCCCTGCAGTTCTGGCCTGTTTACAGCAAGGGTGTAAATTCCATAAGTCAGATATACGTATCTGATTATTTTTTCTGAAGGCCCCTACGTCAAAGTATTTGGAGTCCTCTTTCCAACGGCGCCGAGCTCGTTGCATTCCGACGACGGGGTTGATCACAGTAGCCGATCTCGCCGGACAGCGCGCGAGAAGACAGCAAGTGCAGACTTGTGGCCGGTTTCCCGCGAGCGTCGTCCGAGGGCCGCCCGGCGTCCGGCGGTCGTTCCAGTAACTCGCCATCCTAGGGGAGCGCTTCCCAAGTGTACCCACACCAGAGGAGGCATCAGGTCCCACACGACCCCTCCGGTCCACACGTGGGCCCCACTAGCACGAGTACGCGCGAAGCCGAAGCCGTGCCCGGAAACCGCCCGTCAACCCGGAATTGGTCCTCCCGGGCCCCCTTGTGTCGCCCGTTACCTCCCTGCGTGGAGTGGGCTTACTTGTATTGCTGTAATATTAATGTATTAAGTTCCCGGAAGTACGAGTTTCGGCCGGGTGCCATCTTCGCCACGCCGAGCGCGTGGAGGTATCGTATTCGCTCCTTGCTTGGCATTCCGCTTATTTCTATATATGCTTGTTTATGTCGCTGCTAGAGAGCATGTGTAGGGTTACCTAGCTCGCTTTTAATTTATCATATCACTGCTGCGAGTGAGAGAGTGACCGTCCCGTGACCCGATCCGGGCACAATTGAGAGCCGACCACCCTAGCTCACTGCCGGTTGTTCAACCGCGCACATCCGACGCTTCCCTCGCTAAGGGACGACCGCTAGCTTATCGTGTCCATGGTCCCGTCCCGCATCAATTTGGTATCAGAGCAGTTGAGTCTAGGGTGTCAAAAAAAAAAAGAGTGTCATTTACGTCTAGTCATCAGTCGGTCTAAGTCGTGTTTAGGGTCATCATTATTTTAAAACACAAAAAAGAGTGTCTTTTCGCATACATCCCTTTACTCGGTATATAGAAAGGTGTTGTCCGACCATTAGGTTACGCCTATCGGGAAGGCCGCACACTTGTGCGAGTGACCTTCGGGTCGATTATCTCCGCCGCGAACCGAGTTTTGGTTAAGTCTAGGCGCATCATTTTGCATTAGTGTGTTTTGCTCTAGTCGGTGTGTTTGCATGCCCACTCGTCGGGGTACTCAGTACTCACCCCCACCCCCACCTATGGCCAACCCACGGGATACCTCGGGAGACTTCCACTCCCTACAAGAGGCGATGATGGCCATTATGGCTAGGTTGGACCAATCCGATGCTAACTTTCGGACCTTCTCCGAGAATATGGATGGTCGCCTTAGGGCCATGGAAGGACGCATGGAGAACTCCGATAGGTCGGTCCAAGACCTCGTTGGGCGGTTAGATAGGATGTCACACGGGGACCCTCCTGGGGCAGCCCAAGGTCCACCCGCACCTCCTCCCGCGGGGGCCCAAGTCCAACCCGCTCCCATGGCCCAAGTCCAGGCCGCTCCCGCGGCCCAAAACCAGCCACCACTGGTTCCTCCACCCGCCCCTCCTCGGGTTCCCCAACTATCACACCGTGACCTTGGTCTCGAGGACTATGGGTCCGACAATGCCTACGAGGGGTATGGTCAACGCCGTCGTGGTTTTCAGCCACAACGAGATGAGGATGATGATCGGGTCCTTAAGACCGTGCGAGCGGATCCTCCCGCTTTTTACGGGTCTTTGGATCCGAAAGTCTACCTAGATTCGGAGTTTGGCATGGACCGTTATTTTGAATGGTATGATATGTCGGAGCGTCGAAGGGTCCGATTTGCCACCATGAAACTCATGGGGCAGGCACAAACCTATTGGAAGAATGTGGAGAGCCTGCTACTTCAGCGGCTAGAACCCCCGATTGACACATGGGCCGAGATGAAGAATAAACTTCGGCAAAAGTACCTCCCTCCCACATACCGCCAGCGACTCATCGATAGATGGCAAAGTCTTAGCCAGGGAGACCGGTCTGTCTCCGAATACATCGCGGAGTTTGATGAGTACTTTCTACGATGTGGTGTCACGGAGGAGAGTACCATGCCCGTGTCCCGCTTTCGACGTGGTTTGCGGCCACACTACCAGTATGAGCTTTTCCGCCGCAATGCCAAGACGTTGGAAGAGGCATATCAGGTTGCTCTCGAGATGGAGCAATTTGAGGGAGAGTTCGAGTCTAGCCATCGGTTGGGCCCCACCCCTCTCCGTAGTACCGAGCCCCGTCACTCTATAGGCCCACATCAGCGGCCTCCCATGGCTCGACCTCAGGAGCCCACCCGTCAGGAGCACTTCGCTCCACGGCCTCGCCCTCCTCCACCCCGGGATCTATTTCCATCCCAACCACCGGCACCCTTTGCCCGTCCCCCAGCTCCTATAGCCCGTCCTCTGGCACCGGCACCCCCGCCACTCTTGTCCAAGGCACCTACACCTCCCCCATTGTTGCCTACACCCCCTACCCGGCGGGATGATAAGGGTAAGGTCCCTCTTATCGGGGAGAGTAGTCGATCGCGAATACAATGTTTCCACTGTCACGGGTACGGCCACATTGCTAGTGAGTGTCCCGCTCGCACCACCCTAGCCTTAGGTGTTGGAGGATCCGCACCTCCCGAGCTTGAGCATGTCGATTACGAGGCCGACGAGGCACTGGCCGATGAATACTATGCCATGGGGGAAGAGCTGGGCGACCCTTCTGCCACCCAGGATGTCGCCACCTAGTGGGTTTGATGCTACCACCTTAGTCTAGAGTCGTGCATGAGTCAGTGTGCTTTCTTTGTGTGGTTTGTTTGTGTGGTGATTTTGAGTCGATTGTTTGCATGGTTTGCATTCGTGTGTCAGTGCATGGTGAGTCTGCATGTGTCGTGTGCAAGCTCGTGTCGTTCCCGAATGAGTGTGAAGCGAGTCGATTCACTTGACGAGTATGGGATCGGTTTACTTCTATACCCGGATCAGTCACCTATAGGGACTCAGCAGTGATTCCTAGTGAGTCTTTGAGCTGTTTCCTTCCGTTGAGAGTGCCCCTTCGGAGTGACCACCTTTGGCCATAGCAGTGCGCATATCGAGTATATGTGGAATGAGCAGGTGCCGATCACTTGGAGTGGAGCATACCCGCGCTACTTGGCACGGTGACGGATCCGCCGGAGACCTGAGCAGTCGCACCCTTTACTCGGCGGGGTCGAGTTCCTCCCACCCGGGGAGAATTGATGGGGACATCAGCGACAACCAGCTCACTTTGTGTTTGCATTTATGTCCTTTTGTATTTGTATGTACGCCCTTGTGATATATGCGTACACAATAGTAGGTCTTAGTGGGTTTATTTGCAAAAGGCCATTGGGTTTCTTTGCAAATATGCTTGTAGGCCCTGCAGGGGCCCCCTCCCTCCTCCTTATTGGTCCACATGGACTCTTGGGTCCAAGGTGGCTGGTCCATGGTCCAAATTTGGACTTGGACCATGAATTAAATAAAGAAGACAATTCCAAATTGTCCTCTTTAAGGGGGGGGGGGGGGCGGACCTATTAGTTTATTTGGGTTTAATGTGGTGTTCACACCACATCTCAACCCTCCATTCTTCAACCCTTGATCCAAGGGCTCATATTATATTAGAACCCTTTCATATAAATACTTGTATTTTCTTATGGAAAGAATTAATGAAGAAGAAATTAGCATTTTGCCTCCTTGAAGCTTGTGCCCCTCTCCCCTCTCTCCCTGGTGTTCTTCCACCTCCAGCCCAGTTATAGAGTGAGATCCCTCCCCTCTTGATCCCCTCCAACTTCTGAAGCAGCTCCGGTGATCGCCGCCGCCGCCGTCTCGCCGCCGACGCGTCTTCACCAACGAATTCGGTTTTCTGTCCACTCTGGACAGACCTCTCTTCTCCGAATTGTCCCTCTCTCTTCCCTCATCTTCTGAAGCTCCAATTTTCAGGGTTGGTTCCCCTCTTGAACCCTTACCTCCACAAAAAATTTCAGGCAAAAATTCGTCCTTTAGATATTTTTAGATTTTCATCCAATTTCAAATTTCAGTTCTGTCCAGGTTCTATCTACTGTTCATCAGTTCTGAGTCTACCTTGTTCGACCCATGTTTTGAATTTTTTTGGGGCTCTAAAAATTACTGAGACTTCTGTCCACATATGTCTACCACCATGAAGTTTCTTAATTTTTGATAAGGTCTCTAGGTATTTTTAAAAATTCGTACCAGTTCCTGTGAGCAATTTTTCCACAGTGTTCCAGATCCGACCCAGGTCCACTCAAAAAATCCCATAAAATCCATTTCCTATCCAAATCAAAAACCAAAAATAGTCCCGGTTTTCTATCTCAGAGATCTTCAACTTTTCTGAAGAACTCATCTCCATATTCCAAGGTCCTCCCACCAGTCAACGGTGATTTTCAGAGAAGTCAGAACCTGCCCCTGCAGTTCTGGCCTGTTTACAGCAAGGGTGTAAATTCCATAAGTCAGATATACGTATCTGATTATTTTTTCTGAAGGCCCCTACGTCGAAGTATTTGGAGTCCTCTTTCCAACGGCGCCGAGCTCGTTGCATTCCGACGACGGGGTTGATCACAGCAGCCGATCTCGCCGGACAGCGCGCGAGAAGACAGCAAGTGCAGACTTGTGGCCGGTTTCCCGCGAGCGTCGTCCGAGGGCCGCCCGGCGTCCGGCGGTCGTTCCAGCAACTCGCCATCCTAGGAGAGCGCTTCCCAAGTGTACCCACACCAGAGGAGGCATCAGGTCCCACACGACCCCTCCGGTCCACACGTGGGCCCCACTAGCACGAGTACGCGCTAAGCCGAAGCCGTGCCCGGAAACCGCCCGTCAACCCGGAATTGGTCCTCCCGGGCCCCCTTGTGTCGCCCGTTACCTCCCTGCGTGGAGTGGGCTTACTTGTATTGCTGTAATCTTAATGTATTAAGTTCCCGGGAGTACGAGTTTCGGCCGGGTGCCATCTTCGCCACGCCGAGCGCGTGGAGGTATCGTATTCGCTCCTTGCTTGGCATTCCGCTTATTTCTATATATGCTTGTTTATGTCGCTGCTAGAGAGCATGTGTAGGGTTACCTAGCTCGCTTTTAATTTATCATATCACTGCTGCGAGTGAGAGAGTGACCGTCCCGTGACCCGATCCGGGCACAATTGAGAGCCGACCACCCTAGCTCACTGCCGGTTGTTCAACCGCGCACATCCGACGCTTCCCTCGCTAAGGGACGACCGCTAGCTTATCGTGTCCATGGTCCCGTCCCGCATCAAGAGCTATCCTTCTCGGAATCTGTCAAGCAAACTTCCTCATACGGCTCGCCATCAATGGGCAGACCGGAGAGCTGTGATAAACTCCAGAGGTCCAGGGATGTCTCACCCTCCGCTGTATAAAAAGTGTTGAATAAAGGACAGAACACTTCGAACATCCCGCAACACAACCCTCTGGATATGGGATATCGAAATCTAGAAGCGAAAATGCTGTGATATACCCCGGCTCTGATCAGTAGAGGGGCATACTCCTTCAGAACAAACTCTGTGAACTCCACTGCCCCTACTCGGAATAAGTGCGCGTCAGTGATTTTGGTATCCCCGAACCATCCAGCGGCCAGATGGTACTTGAACTGAACGGCCGAACAATTCAGCACGAAGGGCTCTTCGCGATATCCCCACTTCAATGGTGCCAAGAACATGCCATAGCCGGGCTTCTCCCTATGAACTCGGCCGCTAGCATTATCCCACCGGGCAGGTGTGAATTCCGGGGCCCGGGCCAGCATCTTCTTCTCTGGTTCCAGCTCCGATATGCCGAGGACTGCATCCCAGTCGCGCTTTTCCCCAAGAAGATAGATGGCCTTGCTGCGATACACTGATTCCTTCAGGCTATCTCGCTCAGCAAGGATGGCAGCTTCAACTACGCGAGCTATCCGGTAGTCTCGCATGCCGCCTACTGTGAAAGTCCAGATGAACGGCATCAAATGCCGGTCCTTCGGGTGGTCTGGCCGATAGCCACCATCCCGCCTGAAGCATGTCTCGGTCGCTGTGGAGTATACCCGGGCCGTCGACACTGTGTCAGTCTCAGAGTCAGACGATTCATCGACTGAAGCAATCCTGTCGTATCTGAAATCCAGACTGTGCACGTTCAGCCAGTTTACTTTGGCCCGTGATATGTCGGGCTGGGCCGAGGAGCTAGCACCAACAGCTCCGGAAGATGCAGCATCAGAACGGGAAGCCATTGCAGTGCCTGCAGTCGGAGAAAAAGTGTGAATTAGAAGCCAGTCTTATAAAGATCGTAGCATGAGACTCTATGAAAATTTCGGCAGCATCTCCCCTTATTCGGGGCCTGCCCAAGGAGAATAGGGAGTCACCAACCAAGAGGGGGTGATCCCGCAATCAAAAGAGATTAAATCCCCGTCCTGATGGGCGAAGAAAATGAGACGGCCGAGAGGAGAAGAAGCCCCCGCCGATGAAAGAAAGCAGAAGAAGGAGAAAGAAGATGAAGAAAGAGAAAAAGAAGTTGAGAATGAGAAAAATAGGAGTCTCGGCGCCTCAAATAGAGGCCCGAGCGAGCAGGGTCTCGGCGCGATGAATTACGCGCCGAGAACCCCTGGGCCGAGAGCCCCCGTCACCGAAAAGGGCGGGCCGAGAAGCCCTCCTTCGGCCGTGCTGAGAGCCCCCAGGCCGAGAAGCCCCCCTTCGGCCGCGCCGAGAGCCCCCGTCACCCAAAAGGGCGCGCCGAGAAGCCCTCCTTCAGCCGCGCCGAGAGCCCCCAGGCCGAGAAGTCCTCCTTCGGCCACGCCGAGAGGCCCCTCACGCCGAGAAGCTTCGCATCGGAAGGTCTTGCGTGCCGAGAAGCCTTGCGCCGAGAGGGTCATGCCGAGAAGCCTATGGCCCCATGCCGAGAAGCTCTGAAATGTTGAAAACAAAGAAAATATGAAGATGAAAAATATGAAAATGAAAGATCCGTGCGCAGAATATTGTTGCAGCGAGATGATCAGGTCTGAGAACCGGATTGAAGACAAAATGAGGAAGATACCCTCGAATGACGAAAGACACCTGCAAACCCCGTGCCGCTTATTCTGCGCTTACGCCGTCCGCAGGTGGGGGGCATTTGTTGACACCTTGAAAATGAACAAAGGTCGAAGCAAGATTGAAAAGAGGGTCGGACCAACAGTGAAAGACCATTGATGAAGCTCGTCAACCATCCACCCGGCTAAAGCCCTTGTCGGCCAAGCTGATGCCCGGTGCCGATGTCACTCAGACAGCAGCACTGGTAGAACAGCAGTCACTCGACTGATGAGACCTCCTGGCACACTTTAATGAAAGCCACACTACTGTTTCGTCCAAGAATCCACGGATGATATGTCAGGGTAAGTCAGATGTCGGCTTAATGACAGATGTAATATGAGATAAAGATGAAGCCGGTACCGGCAGATGAAGATTGTAAAGGCTTTTGCAAAGTCAAAACAGAAGAGGAATCGTCTCCACAGATTATATATACCAGGCTGAGGTCTTCCCAGACTAAAGCTGATGTCCGAGCTCGTCACCACTCAAGTGACGATATCGATAAGATGATACCCGGTCTTGTCACCGTTCAGATGGTAATACTGATGAAACCCCTGTCTACGGACTAATGAAAACCGTGATAATGATCTTAATACAAGCTGTGTCACCAATGGAAAACCCTTTTGGGTGATGACACCCTTGAAAGACCCAAATGGGCCTGTGTGAAGGTGGCACCGAGAATCAAATGCCAAACCCAAAAGAGGGCGCCGAGCAGCTAAAGGCAGGCGCGCCGGGAAGCTTTAGGTGGGGCGCGCCGTGATGAAGTCTGCCGAGAAGGAGGAAATGGCTATAAAAACCCCATCCCTTCAAACAGACAAGGGGAGAGAGTGGGAGAACAGAGAAAAAAGGGAGGGAGAACCGATCAAAAAAAGAAGAAGAAGAGACAGCAAGAAAGAAAGAGAAGAAGTCTGAGAGAAGAAGAAGAATAAAAACCCCAGGTGGGCTGCTCGGGGGAGGGAGAGGAGTCAATGCTCCACCCTCCCCCCCCCCTATGTTTGTTGTTTTCTTGATCTGCCTTCGTATGTAATAGTCTATATCTTCGTGTTTGATTATTCACACGATGCCGAGAGTTATCTTTTCGCTTCCCCCTGTTCCCCTCCTCTTTTGTTCTTTGGCTTTTGCCTTGCAGATGATGTAAACGATGCTTATGAGATGAAATGAAATGGGCAATTGAAAGCCCTTCCCTTCGTCCCTCTGTGTATATATGTATGTCCTCTATCTGAAATGTCCGATGGTTCATACGCTCTCGGCTTCGGAGTTTCCCTACGAACCTGTTCTTCAGAGGAGCGTAGATAGGATCCCTGTCCATATCCAATGGGCTACTGGGTTCTGTCTTCTTCCCCCCTCCTGTCTCGATGGCAGATTCATCGCATATGTGTGAGTCCCTCTCAAGGCCCTCAATGCCCCTTGTGTTGTTCAGGAACCAGAGACATTAATCTCTTGGTTCCTTGAACTGCTGACTGCACAAGGATATGTTTTCTCTGCAGACGGATGCTATTCCATGGATTCTAGCGAATGACGATCTCGATCTCTCGACCCTCCATTCTAACCCCTTGGATGACTAGGGTCTGGAGTTTCGATGCTAAAGGTTCCTCAGTCACCGGTTTTTAGATGCTATTGGGTTTGTCTAGGGGATCAGAGACAGTCATCTCTTGATCCCCAGACGGCCGGCGGCAGAAATACATGAAGTCTTCAGAAATCCAGATGATAGTCTCGTTCCCCGTCGATTCTACCCTCCAGATCCCTCTTGGCCCTTTCTTAGGGAAGCATCCATGAAATCCCCCCTCCTGCCCTTCAAATTCGGCTTCGACCGCAGCCAGAAAGCTCAGGAATCCCAGAAGCAGAGTATCGTTTGAGCTCTGTAAACCCTGAAACCCTGTAGCAATTCCACCTTCTCGGCGTACAAAATTCCCCGCCGAGAACTATCCTGTTGAGAGGCCTCCCTCTTCAGCAAACCGACAAAAAGCCATCCAAACCCCTCATGCAAACCTCCCAGCCCACAGGCTCCCGGCGCCAGGCTCCCGACGTGGCCATGAGCGCGCCGGGAAGCTCCACGCCGAGAGCCCCTTTTCTTTGCTTTGGTTAGGCCACACCGAGAGCCCTCTTTGGGCCCATTAAGGCCACGCCGAGACCCCCCTTGTTTGGTTAAGAAGCCACCGCCGAGACCTTCATTCGGCCAGCTAAACCCACGTCGAGAAGCCCCCTTTTGGCCAACTAAAACCACGCCGAGAGCCTCTCCCTTCTGGCCAGCTAAAGCCACCGCCGAGACCCTTCTTCTTGGCCAAATGAAGTCCAGTCAGAGGCCCATCTCTGCAATACCATTCGTCAGCCTTCTGATCTCTTCACACATATGTCCCGGGGATGTTCGAAGACCGTCATTGATGCCTTGAGAAGACACATTATTGGGGAAGACCTCCCCTACAGTCTTCATTCTCGATCCGGATTTCACCCTCATGAACCCAGAGGGCCATGTTATTGCATGAGTTCTGAGGGGTTTCGAGGGGATATTAATCGATGGTGTAAAGGCAAGCGATGTCCCGGGGCCCGGTGCCCATCCTCGTTCGGTTGTCATCCCGGCATTCTGTGGATGATGACCTATCTTCTCTTGGCATAATCCAAGTTGAGGGGACATGCTGCCGAAATTCATACATACCTTGCCAAGTAAATGTGATGCTTTCTATCTCAACCCCACCAGCCTGTGGGGTTATGTCCTTGCATGCTCTCCGGTGGCCCTTTGAAGGGGGATGTAGATGCAACATCGCGTCTGCACGGAGCGCGTCATGTTACGCCAGCACTTACTCGGATTCCGGGTCAATTATGCCCGACCTTTTACGGATCCCACCCTGCCACTGCATGGGTGGTTTCCTATTCCCCACTTGGCATGGTCCAAGATGGTGGGAATATGCCGTCGGTTTTATCCCGGAAATAACCAACCCCTGCTTCGTCTAATCCATTTAACGTCTTGCAAGTGAACGAATTCTGTCTCTTTTGAGCACGCGGCTTTACCGCTGTCATCCTCCTACCTTTAGCGTTTAATCAAGGGTTGTCCTTCCTTGGAAGGGCGTAATTAACGTCATAGCCTTTATGGTATGACGGACTTCTGGTCCAGACACGATCACCCACAATCGACTGACCAAGTCAGATCGAGCGCACAATAAAATCGTCACTCCGGTGACTGGCACGCCAATAAATCAATAAATAAATAATCAATCAATAAAAAAATATAGGATAATAAAAAATCCGCGTTCCCACAAGCCTACTTGATGTACATCAAATTTTATAAGAAGAGATAAATGGAAGAATGGCGTTTATTCTATTTTGCTTACATGTGCATGCTTGCCAACTGATCAAAAGTAGAACTTGCGAAGATTTGTCACATTCCATGTCCGAGGGATGGGTGTTCCTTCCATGGTGGACAGTCGGCATGCTCCTTTCCCGATCGTCTCGACCACTCGGTAGGGGCCTTCCCAGGTAGGGTCCAACTTCCCCGCCGCCTCTAGTGGTCGAGATGCTTCGACTTTTCTCAGGACGAAGTCTCCCAGCTGGAAGTTTCTGTCTCAGACTCTGGAGTTGTAGTATCGAGTGATGCGCCGTTGGTATTCCATTGCTCGGATCTTTGCATCTCTCGGATTTCATCCGCTAGGTCGAGGTTCTCTCACAGTTTCTGCTCGTTTACCTAGGGCTCGAAGTGGACGACTCGGAGAGAGGGATTGTCGACCTCCAACGGAATTACGGCTTCCGTGCCATACACCAATTGAAAAGGCATTTCATCGGTGGCCATCCTCGGAGTAGTTCGGTGCGACCATAGTACGCTCGGTAATTCCTCGAGCCAGCTACCCTTGGCCTTGCCGAGCCTGGTTTTGATGCCTTTTAAGATAGTCTTATTGGCATTTTTGACATGTCCGTTAGCCTGAGGGTGGGCTATTGAAGTGAAGTGGTTGCGAATGTTTAGGTTGGCACATCTGTCTCTGAAGTAATGAGAATCAAACTGTCGACCGTTATCGCTCACGATCACTCGGGGGACACCGTAGCGACAGATGATCGACTTCCAAACAAAACTCCATATGACTGACTCGGTGATCCTAGTGGTGGCTTCGGCCTCGATCCATCTTGTAAAATAGTCGATGGCGACGATGATGAACTTCCTCTGAGCTTGGGCCGTGGGGAATGGCCCCAAGATGTCGATCCCCCACCGAGCGAAAGGGTATGGCTCGGCAAGGGTGATAAGTGTCACGGCGGGCTGATGGATCAGGTGGTCGAAGCATTGACATCGGTCGCATTTCTGTACGTAGGTCATGCAGTCGCGCTGGAGAGTGGGCCACCAGTAACCCTGCCAAAGCAAGATCCTGGCGAGCGATCTTCCTCCTTGGTGCGCTCCGCAGGTGCCTTCGTGTACTTCTTGAATAGCTCGGCTGGCTTCGTTGGCGCTGATGCACTTGAGGAGGGGACCAGAGAAAGATCTGTGGTACAAGGCCTCATCTAGCATGATGAAACGTCGGGCTTGGTACTTCAGCTTCCGAGCCTCCCGAGGGTCGGTGGGCTCTTGAGAATCCCGGAGCCAGGATATGTAGGGCGGTCCGCCAGTCGCTCGGGGGTGTCGGGTCAAAGGTCATAAGCTCGGACTTGATGCTCGGTTGCCCGAGCTCTTCGAGGAAGATCGATCGTGTACCTACAGGGTTGAGCGAGGAGGCTAGCCAAGAGAGAGCGTCCACTCGGGAGTTTTCCTCCCGAGCTATCCGGACTACCTCAAAGCTCTCGAAGAGTTGGGCCATCCTCTTGACCGCCCGGAGGTACTTGACCATTTGTCCTTCCCGAGTTTCGTACTCACCGTTGACCTAGCTAGCGACCAATTGGGATTCAGTGTGGATTCTGACCCGCTCGGCTCCCAGTCATCAAGCCATCCTGGCCCCTGAGATAAGGGCTTCGTACTCGGAGGCGTTGTTGGACACCTGGAAGTTAAACTTCAGGGCATACCGCAGCTCCGCTCCTTCGCCGGACTTGAGGAGGACACCGGCGCCGCATCCGGCTGAGTTGGAGGACCCATCGACGAACAGATCCCAAGTGGGACCGGGCGCTGATGGAGGTACTTCTTCAATAGGGACCGTGCTTTCAGCGATGAAATCTGTGAGAGCCTGTCCTTTAATGGTCGAACGGGGGTGATATGAGATATCATAGGCCCTGAGCATGATGGCCCATTTGACGAGACGTCCCGAGGCTTCAGGGTGAAAGAGAATCTTCTTCAGAGGTTCGCCGGTCAATACGGCGATAGAGTGCCCTTGGAAGTAGGGTCGGAGGCGCTTGGCCGAGGTAACCAACGCTAGCACGAGTTTCTCGGTTGCGGGATACCTTTTCTTGGCCTCATTAAGCACCTTAGTGGTGTAGTAAACTGGTCTCTCGATCCCTACATCATTCCTGACCATAACCGAGCTCAATGTAGAAGGGGTCGCCGAGAGATAGAGGTAAAGAGCTTCGCCTTGGACCAGCATGGACAGTACCGAGGGCGAGGCCAAGAATTCCTTGAGTTCGGCGAAAGCCTTCTGACATTCCTCATCCCAGGTGAACGTAGCAGATGCCATTTTGGGTCCCCTCAACAATTTGAAGAAGGGTAGGCATCGTTCGGCCGCCCGGGACAGGAAACGGTTGAGCGCAGCAATGCGCCCTATAAGGCGTTGAAAGTCCTTGATTCAAGTGGGCGGCCGCATGTCCAGGATTTCCTGGACCTTGTCGGGGTTGGCCTCAATTCCATGTTGAGTTATCAGGAAGCCGTGGAACTTCCTGGATCTGACTCCGAAGGCACATTTGGCAGGGTTGAGCTTCATTCTGCACTTCAAGAGGGTGTCGAAGGTCTCGGCTAAGTCGGCGAGGTGGTCTTCGGCCTTCGGCGTTTTGACGAGCATGTCATCAATGTAGGCCTCAACGTTCTGACCGAGCTATCCTTCGAAGATGTGGTTGATCAGTCTCTGATATGTTGCTCCGACGTTCTTTAACCCGAACGGCATCCGGGTGTAGCAGTGTACACCGAAGTCAGTGATGAAGGTGGTCTTCTCGATGTCCTCAGGGTCCATCCTGATCTGATGGTAGCCGAAGTAGGTGTCCAGGAAGCTGAGCAGCTCATTGCCTGAGGTTGAGTCGACCAGTTGATCGATGCTCGGCAGTGGGTAGCAGTCCTTCAGGGTAGCCTGGTTGAGGTCGGTGAAGTCCACGCACATTTACTATTTCCCAGAAGCTTTTGGTACAAGGACGACGTTGGAGAGCTACGTAGGGTACAGGACCGGATGAAAAAGGCCAGTCTTCTGCCCCTTGATGATCTGCTCTTTGATGACCGCCTGCTTCTCTGGGGCATGCTTTCTTCTGCGTTGCTGGACTGGCTTCACCGTTGGGTCGAGGTTAAGCTTGTGCATTACCACATCTCCCGGGATCCCAAGAAGGTGCTCATCAGTCCATGCAAAGACTCGGATATACCGGGCAAGGAAATCCTTATATTTTTCCTATTCCTCAAGTGGTAGCTCGGCTCCAATCTTCACTCCTAGAGTCGGGTCACCGTTAAGGAAGACCGTTAGCAACTCGCCACCAGGCTCAGATGTTGCGGGTCCCTCTTTGGCTCCCTTTACTCCTTTTTTCCCTTCCGGCCTAGTGGCTTCGACCGAGGTTATATAGCATCGTCTAGCCAATGCCTAGTTACCTCAGACTTCCCCCACGCCATGTTTGGTTAGGAACTTTATTTTTTGGTGAAAGGTAGAGGGCACCGCTTTCATTCGGCTGATAATGCCTCGGCCGAAGATGGCGTTATATGCCGTCATCCCCTTAATCACGATGAAGTCTACCATAACCGAAATGGTTTTGGGTGGGGTGCCGATAGTAACTGGCAGGCTCAGGGCTCCCTCGGGATAACTTGCCTGACCGTTTAACCCACAAAGGGGGGTTCGGATCGGGCAGAGTTTAGATGGATTCTCTCCGATCTTGAGGAAACATTCATAGGATAATACATCAGGGGCACTACCATTGTCAACCAAGATCCTATCGATGTTACAATGGTTTATTGTGGCCGATACAACGTGAGTGTCATCGCGTGGGGTGGTTAACCCTTCCAGGTCCTGGTTGGAGAATTCCAGGGCCTGCGATTCGCTCGCCTGCGGGGCCGTAGAGTGCTCAATCGATGCTCGGCTCGCCCGCTCGGCGTGACGCTTCTTCCTCGGCTGCTATCTCCGCCTGATGTCGCGCCACCCGCGATGACGTTGATGTGGACTCCGCGAGGGGCATTGTCGATCTCTTCAGGGGCCCCTCGGTATTTCTTCTGCCTGGACACATATCGGGATAGGTGTCCCTGGCGGACGAGGCGCTCGATCTCATCTTGAAGTTGATGGCAATCGCTGGTGTGATGCCCGTGGTCGCTGTGGAACAGGCAATGCTTATGGCGATTGCGGTGCTTGGTCTTCATAGGCTCGGGTTGGTTGAGGAGGCCCGAGCCTTTGATGTCTTCGTAGATTTCATAGACGGGGGAGGTAAGAGGGGTATACCGCTCGTACTTCCGGGATGGCTCTTTTCGGTCTCCGTCCTGGTTCCACCTTTTTCCTTGGCCCATCCCTTGGTCGGACGGTCGCTTCTTGTCCCCCTCTCGACCTGAGCCTATCGTGCCTCGACAGGCGTAGAGGACTTCCTCGCACTCTACATGGCGTAAGGCTAGGGTCACTAGCTCGACCAGGGAGGTGGGAGAATGCAGCACTAGCTCGCGCCACAGGTTCTCGTCACGGGTGAAGTCCCGCGATCAATGACACCCAAGAGGGGGGTGAATTAGGTGATTACCAATTTTACGAAAACTTTTGGCCTTTTATAAAATATGTGATACAAGGCTAGTTAGGAGATTCAAAACTATTTGAACACAAATTGGATTTAAGGAACTTTATATGATAACATGTAGATTAAGCAAGATAGACGAAGATAAATCCAGAACAACAATTTAAACTAACGTTTATGTAGAATGGAGATAGAGGAAATGGAGCAAACCACACAATACAAGCACAATGCACATCGATTTTTAAGGTGGTTCGGATGCACGACGACAATCCTACGTCCACCCCTCACCAAACCCGGTGAGGCTTCACTCGGGGATAAAACCCCAAACGGAGACGACGCTCCAACCACACACGTAGGACGACACCTGCACACACACACAGGGACGCACCCCAAAACACACACACACACGGAGACAAGGTCTCCAACATGATCCAATAAGCGGATTACAAACACACACACCCGCTGCCACAAGTGCAGCAATCCACACACACGAGATAGAACGGATCTAAATAGACCCCCACACACACAAACGCAGATCTAGGAAGACCCACACACACACGAATCAAATACAACACACATACACACCACCACGGATCTAACAACGATCCACACACACACAAGTTCTTGCAGTTTATGATAAACACAATTACAATACCCAAAACATAAAGACGATGAGGCTTAGTTTAGAAAACTCATGTTTTGGGTTCCCCTTGAATGCATGTTGCAGATCTTGAACGTATCTTTACTTGATCGAAGCTTCAATCCGTGCTTGCTTGGCTTTTCTTCTTTCTTGCTTGCTTGGCTTCTCTTCTTTCTCCCTTAGGCACTCTTCTTGGAATCCTTGCTTGCTTCCTTGGCTATACTCTTCCTTGGAGGTTGCTAGCTTCAGATTTGGCTTGAAACACCTTTGAGATGGATGAAGATCTTGCTGCACGAAGTACTGTTCATGGAGCTACAGTGCCCTCTCCTTTTCCTTGGACAGCCTCCTCTTGATCTCCCTTGAAGCCCTCTTGGATAGATAGGGTTTGTAGCACCAAATGAGAGTTTTATAACTCTTGAATGGCCCTTGGACAAGCCCCAGACCAGATCCACGAAATCTGGTGTAATTGGGGGCAAAAGGATTAAAGAAATGGGTGGAAAGACCACCGTTCGAACTTGAACCAAAAGTCAACAAAAGTAGGCCTCGGGGCTGGCGGTCGATCCCCGCGACCTGACCGCGCAGGTTGATCCGCGGGCGAGGGTGCACGATGGCCAGAAGGGTTTCATGTTGAATGTGCATGAATGATGTGTATTCATAAGATACACAAGGTGAGATCGATGCTAAGCATGAGATACACAAGGTAAGAGTCTCACAAATGGTTCTTGATAGTAAATGACATATACCACCTGTTTTGGATTGTAGAGGAGCAGGGTGCTTATCCACAAGTTTAGTTCACCAGGTGACTGCCATGTTTGATCCTGCAAGCAAGATAGTTAAGGTTAATACCATGCTTGTTCACATTAAAGAGGTTATGAAACCTCTTGCCTCTTATAAAAATAATTCAATCAAGCATGAATCAAGACCATGTACCATTGCCATTTGTCATCTCAAACATATTTAAACATGAATGTGCAATCAACCATAAGTTTAGTTATCATCACTCAATCACACATTAAGTTTAGTTATCATCAAAATCATAACGCCAACAATCATCAAAATCATAACTCAACAATCTCCCCCTTTTTGATGATGACAAACTTAGTGATGATACAATAGAATGGCACAAATAATCTTCCCCTCCTGTCACACATAATCATCAATTTTTCTCCCCCTTTGACATAATCAAAAAGCGGGATAATGCAAAACTTTCTCCCCCTGTGACATAATCAATAGTATCAAACGAGCAATATCAACAATCTGGAAGAAGCCAAACAAGGAAGAACAAGCTGATCTCCCGTTGAAATAGTAATAGCCCATCTTATCAAAACAGAAGAAGCAACAGCAAATCATGGACCCACAAATCATATAAGTCCAATTAGAGGAAACCAATTACTTATTATTCTCAGAAATCAATATGATACCATCCCAAGCGAATACAGTCAAGCATGTATGGATACCAATTGAAGGTGGTGAGTGGCCTCAAGGATATGAGCCAGTGTAGGAAGATGATCAGAAGATGAGGTGTTCAGCAGGATAGCATTCAAAATCTAGATCCCATGGCAGATTTTCACAACAGGCATAAGCAGGAGGGCATACCAAATTAAAAATTTTTTTTTTGGTTTTCAAATTTTTGATTTTTGTGTTTTAGTTTTAAAGGCATGAAACTATGTATATGCAGATGATGACTCATGAAATGCACATAATGCAACCAAACAGTTACATATAATCATACATGCAATCTCCCCCGTACATATATAACAAGGGAAAGGGTATAAGAAAGATGCAAGAGAGTCATGCTCACCAGAATGCACATGTGTAGCACATGGGAAATCGTGCAATCATATAGGAGATTCATGCAATTGTTGATGCAGTCAATCAATTTTCAGAATACATATTAAATCAAATTCATAGATGTGTAAGTGAGGAACATGAAAAATGATAGTTGCCATATGGATATTCAGATTTTCAGATAAACACAATGAGACATTTCACAGACTGCACTTCAATTTTTGAGAAGAGCGTATTGGAGGCTTCGCTCTACCATAATGAGTTTTCACCACATTTTTTTAACTCAACCAGTATCACATGATAGGCAAAATTTTTCAAGAGTGATCATGTTCAAAATGATTCCTTTTTACGCGAGTAGACGCATGGAGCTCATGCCAGAATCCCTGGTTACTCAGAATACTGAACTATCTCACTTCATTTTGAACAGAGGTACTAGTCTACACTTTTCAGATATGAACCACATCACATCTCAGGTGACATGTGCCTAGTTTACTCAGTGAGACCAAGCATTGCTCTATCGTTCATTTACCTTAGAGATTTTTCAATAAAGATAGGTAGGCAGCTTTTTCCTCAACTGTCTCTTCTACATACATGCAGCAAGTTTAACATCTCGAGAGTGTTGAAAAGAAATTCATATATCCTTATCTTTAACACTCATTTTCACATTTTGTGCATGAAGTGTGCGAATTTGATTCAGCATGTATACCGAAAATATCATGAACACATAACAAGGCAGCTCCCCCTAAATAGATGTACTTATAAAATATAAACTCCCCAGAGTGTACGACAAGAAACACTCCAACAATGACTCAAATGCAGCATTATTTATCAAGAGGACATAAGGCCATAGAAGTGCCAAGGAATGATGGTGAATAGCATATAATATCAAGCAAGCACACAAAGGGAATGTATGCAACATGCAATGTAAATATGCAGCTGATACCAATCAAACGAACTGAATGCGGCTAATGCATGAGTTCTAGTGTAATGCAATCCTTGATCATATAATAATGAGATGTAACATGCCAAGACAGAATGCAGTGGTGTAAAACTTCTGGTACAAAATGAGTGAGCTAACTGCACTTAATGTATGAATTCTAATGCATGCAGTCTATTCTTATATGAGAATGGAATGCAAGATGAAAAATGACACTACATACAAGAGAGCAAATCAGATTGAAAAGATGAGCATGGGACAATTTCCATCACAAGTGGTTTATATACAAAGGGAAGCCATTTATTGTCAGAAGTTGTTAAGAGCAGATTTTCAAGGGTTTTGAAAACATTCACAAGCCATTCAGGAGTTGACATTTCCATTCCAGAACTCTTCACTTCAACAAGGATCAATTTTAAAAATTTTGAAGTAATTCATCATGAGCATGTTGCATGTTCCAATTGGAGTTCACTCAGTCAATAGAGAATAGCATTCATTTCAACTTGTTTAGCTAGCAAGACTCCCTTTGACAAAAACATGAATCTTAGAAAAATTCAGTGAAAGTGCAATGTTTCTCTTATGACATGGGGCTAGCTAACAAGGAGCAAATAGTAGCATCAGAAGAAGTCTTTCAAGGCCAACCAATCAATTTCTTCTAGTTCTGGTACAAGGCGGAGAACTTTGGTCCAAAGACCAACTCACGCATAGTGAGAGTTTCCAGGTGAAGATAATCCACCTTTTCACTACTCAGTATTTGATATACCAGATACTCAATTGAGCTTAAATGTGCTCAAGCAATCAGATTGAAGGATGTTCAAAGGTCAACATAAAATTCAAGATTTTCAGTTTCATTTAACCAATAAGCAGGTTAATCACAGCAGAATGGAGGAGCAATTATTTCAGGTATGTAGAAACAATACCTGTCATCAGAATAACATCACAAAGTCCCATAGACTAATGCATGAATTTTCATTTCCATGGTAAGAGGGTGAATTACCTTAGTTCAAAGGACAATACCGAAGGCCTTCAAGCACCAAAATCACTAACCTCACGAAGGTTAGTATTTTAGATTTGCTTTCTTACCTTTGCCTTGAGAATCTATTTTCTTCCGAGCCTTTCACCTTGTACTTGAGTCGATCCTGGAGGTTGTTCTACACAAAGTACCCCATCTTCTTGTAGCAACTTGAGAGGGTTTTCCTCATTTTCATCCTTGCAGGGTATTCTCCCAGTTGATTCAAGTTTGGTCATGACTAGCCCATCATGATTTGGATCTTGGAAGTATAATCTGCATCCAAAGATAAAAAGGTTTGATTTGTCAATTTTGATTCAAATTTATTAATAATGATATGATAAATAAGTTTATCAACCAACACCCCTAGACAGCTCTAGATGCAATGCATGACTCATGTGTGAACCTGAACATTAAGCCCATATGACGAATGTGATTGCTCCCCCTTAATGTGTGCATGAATGCAAGATGTTTGGTGACAATATGATCCTATATGCAGCCTTTTAAGTAAATGACTCATAGTACCAGGCGGAGAACTTAGATCCGAAGATCACCTCACGCTTAGTGATAGTTTTCAGACAGGCTTAACCTGCCCTTCCACATGTCACCATTTGATATACTATGTAATCATGGATGATGAAGGCAGGGGAAATGCAATGCATTATGGCATGAATACACAATTTTCAACTTATGCATGACAGAGTATGAAAGTGTATGCAAACTCAATATGTGTAGTGAAAACATGATCTGAAGAATCTTCAAGCTCTCCTACCACAACATGTTATATGACAAGTGATATATGCACGAGTATGCAAACAACAATGAATGAAATGCATGTACGGACATGTGCATTATCACAAGACTATTCAGCACAATATGAATAAAGCCATGACACCATTACTGAAGAGAGTGAGAGGGATATCACCTGAGTTTCTAAATTCCATTTGATTTTCTATTTTAGCCTTTCTTGAGTCACTTGACTCATGTGCCTTATCTTTTTGGCGAAAATAAATTTCATGCTTTACATTCCCAAGGCACACCTGCAAAACAAATTTCTCATTTGTCCTTCTTAGGTACCCAAATCATCTTGGGTCCTTGTGGGTTAGCATCAACTTTGGCATGCAATTTCCAACTCTTAACAACATTCAAGTCATTATTTTTTATGAGAAAATAATCATTCTTAATATTCTCAGATTTGCCAAAGTGATAGGGGGAAGCACGTGGTATCGCATTTTTCCTTCTCATTGGATCTACTGATTTGTGTGTGTGAGCATGATGTGTTGTGTTGGAGTTCTTTCTCTTCAACAATAACCAGCAATGTGAAGTTGCATGACCTCTTTTACCGCAGT
The DNA here is from genome assembly GCA_022559845.1 of Amorphophallus konjac. Taxonomy (NCBI): domain Eukaryota; kingdom Viridiplantae; phylum Streptophyta; class Magnoliopsida; order Alismatales; family Araceae; genus Amorphophallus; species Amorphophallus konjac. The sequence continues at coordinate 411,401,251 of CM040118.1, forward strand.
GATTGCAATGTATGGAAGATTTTGTGGTGAAGGGTTTCTTTGCATTTTTCTAAATAGCTTGGTTTCCACATGCTTTTAAGTCATCATTCTTCATAATGAAACAATCATACATAACATGTCCAGATTTACCACAGCAAAAATAAGAGAGTTTCTTTCTATGTGGTTGTGTGTGCGTGACAGAAATATGTTTAACATGCATGGGTGTGCTGGCAGCATTTTTGGGTTTTTGATGCAGGTTGATTTTCTTTGTGGATGCATGTATGTGTGCAACATGATTTTTTTTTCAGATTTTCATTTGATCTTTTTATTATCTGTGAAGAAGATTGATTTGGGGACCCATTTGATGTGCTGGCAATGTTTGAATTATGCACAAAAGATGTATAAACTTTATTTTCAAACTTCTTTTTTTTACAGGGTTAAACCCCAACCCTTCTCTTTGAAAGTTCACTTTCACCCCCAACAATTTGTCTAAATTTTCTTGACCATTCACAAATCTAGACAGTGAAGCATTCAAATCAAGGATTTCAGATTCAAGAGATGCAACATGCAATTCACAGGAAACCATCTTCTTTTCACACGACTTGACTTGTTCATGTAAGGTAGCATTGATGATTTTATGACTTTCTATTTCTTGCAACAAGACATGCACTTTTTCAGATTCATAAATATTCACATATTTTCCTTTTTCAAAAACAAGTAATCTTTCAGAAATAACTTTATTCAATTCTTTCAGTTTCTCATTTTCTTTTTCAAGTTTCTTATCATTTACAAATTCAGTCTGACCATTGTCCATTGAACTTATTCTCTCTCTCAGCTCTTTATTTTCATTTCTCAAGGAACAAATTTGATCTTTATGAATTTTAATGTCAAACACATGACCATCAATTAATTCCTTTAAGTGTGAGCATTCTTTGCATGAGGGATTACAGTTATTTTGTTCAACATCCTTTTTCAATTTTCTGTTTTCCGATCTTAACTTCTTGTATTTTTCAGCAAGCTCATCATATGCATTCAATAAATCTTCATAGCTAAATTCATCTTCATTATCACAATCAGAATTTACCTTTGAGCTTGATCCACTTGGCTTTTCACTCCCTTGTTCACTTGTGCCTGCCACAAGACAATTGTCTTCATGCTCTTCCTTGAAGTCTGTTAATCCATCCAATATTTCCTTTGCGGAGCTGCAACGAGAAACAAAAGAGAAATAATTAGAATCAACTGTAGCAATAAGCAATTTTAGAGTCAAACAATTTTGATCATGTTTAAGTTTTTGATTTGCAGTCCAGACATTTTTATCTTTAGGCAATTCATAAGGACCATGTGAAATAAGCTTCCATAGCTTAGGATCGTATGAATTGACTAGACTACACATCCTTCCTAACCACAAATCAAAATTGCAACCATCAAACACCGGTGGAGAATTCAAGGTATACATAATGGTAGTCATTGATCTGGATCACTCTAGATCGTTAGATCTATGAAATTAGAGCCTTGGCTCTAATACTAATAGAAGTCCCGCGATCAATGACACCCAAGAGGGGGGTGAATTGGGTGATTACCAATTTTAAGAAAACTTTTGGCCTTTTTTATAAATATGTGATACAAGGCTAGTTAGGAGATTCAAAGCTATTTGAACACAAATTGGATTTAAGGAACTTTATATGATTACATGTAGATTAAGCAAGATAGACGAAGATAAATCCAGAACAACAATTTAAACTAACGTTTATGTAGAATGGAGATAGAGGAAATGGAGCAAACCACACAATACAAGCACAATGCACAGCGATTTTTAAGGTCGTTCGGATGCACTACGGCAATCCTACGTCAACCCCTCACCAAACCCGGTGAGGCTTCACTCGGGGATAAAACCCCAAACGGAGACGACGCTCCAACCACACACGCAGGACGACACCTGCACACACACACGAGGATGCACCCCAAAACACACACACACACACGGAGACAAGGTATCCAACACGATCTAACAAGCGGATCACAAACACACACACCCACTGCCACAAGTGCATCAATCCACACACACGAGACAGAACGGATCTAAATAGACCCACACACACACAAACGCAGATCTAGGAAGATCCAAGCACACACGAATCAAATACAACACACATACACACCACCACGGATCTAACAACGATCCACACACACACAAGTTCTTGCAGTTTATGATAAACATAATTACAATACCCAAAACATAAAGATGATGAGGCTTAGTTTAGAAAACTCCTGTTTTGGGTTCCCCTTGAATGCATGTTGCAGATCTTGAACGTATCTTCACTTGATCGGAGCTTCAATCCGTGCTTGCTTGGCTTTTCTTCTTTCTTGCTTGCTTGGCTTCTCTTCTTTCTCCCTTAGGCACTCTTCTTGGAATCCTTGCTTGCTTCCTTGGCTATACTCTTCCTTGGAGGTTGCTAGCTTCAGATTTGGCTTGAAACACCTTGGAGATGGATGAAGATCTTGCTGCATGAAGTACTGTTCACGGAGCTACAGTGCCCTCTCCTTTTCCTTGGACAGCCTCCTCTTGATCTCCCTTGAAGCCCTCTTAGATAGATAGGGTTTGTAGCACCAAATGAGAGTTTTATAACTCTTGAATGGCCCTTGGACAAGCCCCAGACCAGATCCACGAAATCTGGTGTAATTGGGGGCAAAAGGATTAAAGAAATGGGTGGAAAGACCACCATTCGAACTTGAACCAAAAGTCAACAAAAGTAGGCCTCGGGGCTGGCGGTCGATCCCCGTGACCTGACCACGCAGGTTGATCCGCGGGCGAGGGCGCACGATGGCCAGAAGGGTTTCATGTTGAATGTGCATGAATGAGGTGTATTCATAAGATACACAAGGTGAGGTCGATGCTAAGCATGAGATACACAAGGTAAGAGTCTCACCAATGGTTCTTGATAGTAAATGACATATACCACCTGTTTTGGATTGTAGAGGAGCAGGGTGCTTATCCACAAGTTTAGTTCACCAGGTGGCTGCCATGTTTGATCCTGCAAGCAAGATAGTTAAGGTTAATACCATGCTTGTTCACATTAAAGAGGTTATGAAACCTCTTGCCTCTTGTAAAAACAATTCAATCAAGCATGAATCAAGACCATGTACCATTGCCATTTGTCATCTCAAACATATTTAAACATGAATGTGCAATCAACCATAAGTTTAGTTATCATCACTCAATCACACATTAAGTTTAGTTATCATCAAAACCATAACGCCAACAATCATCAAAATCATAACTCATCAACGGGTACCCCCGGTCAATGCGGTGATGGCAGAGGCCACATCCAGGCGGGGAATGCGCAGGGCTTCTGATTTGAATCGGTTGATATAAGCCCGCAACTTCTCCCCCTATTCCTGCTTGAGGGCTAGTAGTCCCGCCACTGACCGGGGTGGATCACTGCCGGCGAAGCTTTCCTTGAACACTCGCCCGAATTACTTGAAGTTGTGGATGATGCCAGGGGCGGCCCTGAACCAAGCCTGAGCGCCCTAGACCAGAGTGGTCACGAAAGCTCGGCACTTGATTACGTCGGACGGCCCATGTAGGGCCATTAGGGCATCGAAGCTGTCGTAGTGATCGGCTGGGTCTCCCTGGCCATCGTACGACTTGAAGGTCAGGAGTGAGATCCTGGGGGTTATCTCTGCCTTCAAAATGTAGTCGGAGAACGGGGATCGGTCCTCGTCCTCCACAGGAGAGGTCTTCTGTAAGGCGCGAAGGGAGCACTCTTGCTCCGCGAAACGCCTCTCAAAGTCTCGCAGCCGGAGAGACAGCTCCGATTTTTCCTGGCCTGAGGAGCTGGGGGGGCGCACTTGCATGCTGTCCAGACGCTCCTCGGGGGCCTCGACTTCCAGAAATGGTCACCGTGCTCCGGTCTTCTCCCTCCTCGGTGTTGAGGAGGCTTCTTGCTCTGGGGGAGGGGCATGCGATGGTCCTCCTGATAGGTTGCGAATGAGCCGCTGCCCCCGGAGGGTGAAACGGCCTCCAACGGTTTGCTGGGAGGCATCTCCACGTGGTGGGCTCTTCCGGGGGAGCTGCAGCTTCTCCTCCCTGGCCGCCTGGGCCCTCATGAGATCCACGAGGACATCCAGTTTTGCGTTGAGGGTTTGGAGGGCGTCGGTGCTCCCGCCGGGAAGCTGTTCCCCCGCCACTGATGGAGGTATCTCGTTGGCGTGGTTGCTCGGCGGGGAGTTCTCCGTGGGGAGAGAAGGTGCACCTTCTTCCGTCACCAGGGATTTCCCTAGGTCATTGACAGTCCTCCTGCTAGAATTCCTGTTGTGCCCCTGAAGTTTTGATGATCTATAGTTTTGATGATAGCAAACATTATGAGTCACAAGTCTATACATCCATGCATCATCACACTCAGCATAGTCTTTACACTCGTTGCCAGCAAGTCTGTACATTGCATGTGTCGCAGACATAGCAAGTCTGTACATTGCATGTGTCGCAGACATAGCAAGTCTATACATTACATTTGACGCAGGCATAGGAAGTCTATACATTGGTATCTTTACCGACGTTGCACTCACAAGTCTATACATTGGTATCTTTACCTACGTTGCACCTGCAAGTCTATACATTGGCTACTGCATGCTCACACAATCATTAAGTCTATACATCGTGCACTCTCAAGTCTGTACAGCTTGTGAGGATCGTCTCACTTAGCGTCTCATTTGGACATAAAGTCTATACATTGGATCGTCTCACTTAGCGTCTCACTCAACGTCTTTGTTGCACGCAGAATCTGCACAACTCTTTGTCAGCAAGTCTGTACATCGTGTAGCATGCACGCGTTCAAGTCTGTACATCGCATAGCATGCATGCATGTCCAAAGCCTGTACATTGTTCACTTGCAGCATTAGCACAAGTCTGTACAGCCTGTGTGCTTCATAATGCAAAGTCTATACAACGGCTAGCTGCACAAACGCCAAGTCTATACATTGGCTAGCTGCACAAACACAAAGTCTACACATTGTTGCATGCAGAGTCTATATATTTATTTGGCATGACAGTGCATCCATTTGTAATGTATATACCCTGCCATCTGCATTTGTGCACTCATTCGCTCCAAGTCTATACATTGTTTCATGCATTGCACGAAGTCTGCACATTGTGTGTTGCTATGCTTATACATCATTTTAGTAAGTCTGCACAATGGTGCACGTTGAGTCTGCACATTCATTTGGCATGACAGTGCATCCATTTGTAATGTTCATACTTTGCTTGATGCATTCTGCATTACACACTCAGTTCGTGCATTATGCTCTCATGTTTCAACACTAGACATTGCAAAGTCTATACATTGCTGTCGCATTGCAAAGTCTATACATTGCAAAGTCTACACACTGCATTGCACACTACAAAGTCTGTACAAGGTTCTATAGTCTTAAACTAATAATTCTCTTCGACTGACTGACAAGTACTTATGCTCGAGGAGATTAAGAAGGGCACATGATCCAAGAAAGAGGAGGTGCCAGGATCGTGACACGTGTACAGCAACGAGCCTGGATGCTGCCACGTGGTCCAAGCTTTTGGGCGGGAGATGTGGAAGACACACGCCCTATCTGCTGCTCTATATATATGAAGCCTCTTCTTCAGAAGAAGTCTGATCGAAGCAGAAAAGCAGAGAGTGAACTTCAACCTGCACGATCCACAGAGAAGAAAAGTAGAGAGCCACCGAGAGCAGAGAAGAGAAGAGAAGATTGAGAGAGAGGAGTTGAGAGAGCTTGTCTGAATGTTCCTCAGTCTCTTGGTTCAGATACCAGAGCTGAGTTTACTCATTACGAGCTATATTCTCTTTTGAGATTTCTTATTTTCGTTTGATTCTATTTTGCTTTCCGAAACTTTGTCTTCAAGCTGTGTGTCAGCGGTTTGCAGTGGAGGATTCCACTGGACGGGTGTGGACGCAATAAAATTCGCTGGTTCAGGTGGTTCGTCTATTGGGTGCGTGGGCGTGCCAGTCACCGAAGTGACAATTTGTTCGGGCTCCGAAGAGCCCATGGTGCGCTCGATCTGACTCGGTCAGACGATTGTGTGGTTCGTGTCGGGACAAAAACCCGCCGCGCCATAAAGGTCACGGCGTCATTTACATCCCTCATACGAGGGAACACCCTTGATTAATCACCGAGATTCAGGGCCTCATGGCCAAGAAATTAATTGCACGAAAGGTCTATTAGGAAGCATCGAAACCCTCGTATGAGGGTAAGAAGAAAACATTCGCGATCATGATCGTGTACTGACCATTTAATGTTCAGACGAATGTCCGGCTCGAGAAAATCGTGGTTGTCGCGGGAAAATCGGAACGCATGTATGCCGAGGTATGGAAAATTTATTGTTCGGAAGAGCAGAAAACGTTCAGCTGAGCCTCGGTTGGAGCAGTCAAAAACCAGTAAATCTGTTGGCCCGGTGCAAGAGCAAGCTGCGACCATACTGCGGTGGGCCCCCCGCGGTCGAAACAAGACTTGCATGAGCGTCATTAATATTTCCGGTGCCAAGGGGCAACGAGGGAATATCCCTTGAATCGGTTGAAAAGCCCTGTGTCTAGGGAAGCGGACGTTTGAAACGTGTCGGTCATTCGGGAGACCGTTTAATATTCATACGGGTGTCCGGCTTGAGAGTATCATAATCATCGCAGGAGGACCTGGAACATATGTATGCTGTGATACGGCAAATACATTATTCCGAGACACTAAAAACATTCGGTTAAATCTCGATTAGTGTAGCATGAAACTAGCGAATTTATTGGCCCGGTGCGAGATCGAGTCGGGACCATACCGGGGGCGCCTCCCGCGGTCCCAACGGGGCTGCGTGGGCATCATTAATGTTCCCGGTGCCGGAGGGCAACGGGGAAGAGTCTCGGGACTAGATTCGAAAACCAAAACATGTTCGAAGGAAGCGAGCTATAGGCCGAGGGTGTGGGTCAGACAATGACCATAATCGGGACGGACCCGAGGTCCAAGCACAGCCCACAAAGGCCTTATTGATATTCCCGTATATAGGGTCCATGGATGACATGAGCCATCTCGTTCTATTCAGATTTCTATCGGTCACTTGCGGACCACTTGATATTCGGACAAGGGTCCATATTGAAGGTGCGACGTGGATAGGAACAACCCCGTACAAGTGTATGCCGAGTTTACGGCAATTTTAATGAAAGGGCGGGAACGAATCCCGATAGGGTGAATCCGATTTGACGAGCTATCGGCCAAGAGCAATGCTGGGTCATGACCACGTCGTGGTAGGAGCCGTCGACCATGTTGGTTGCTCACGGGTCTTTTCATGTTCAGACACAGGTCCGTGATAGAAACGTGGCGAAAACCGAGGCGAACCCGTTCAAATGTTTGCCGAACGTGTGGCAATTTTAGTAGTGACTTGGAGGGGATCCGGCCTGAGGAACGAGTCCGGTCTGATTGGAATGTCAGCCCAAGACTAGGTCGGGGCCTGGCCATGTCGGGATAATTCCCAAGACTCAGACCCAACCTGGAAGGGCGGCATTGTTGTTCCTTCAGCATCGGGTCACGGGAGAGACGGGGCTGCAACATAGATTTTACCATTTTCTTTATCTGGGCTTTAAATTATGTGCATACATATTTTATTGCTTATTTTCCTTTTATGTATTTATTCTGGATGATTTCTCCATTTTGTTTATTATTATTACTATTATATTTTCCCTTTCCTTTTTTTACTATTATTATTATTATTTCACATTTTTTTGTTTATTTCTCATATATATATTAAGGTTTATTTATTTATCATAATTTTTATTAATTTATTATCATTATTATCATTATCATTATCATGACATATTTATATATGTTTATATATATTTATTTTGGAAGGAAAAGTGGGCCGTTGGGGGCAAAAAGGGGTGTACCGGCGAAGGCAATGAGAGCGTGCCGGAGAGGGGCTGGGAGAGTGTGCCGGTGAAGGGGCAGGCTGGCGTGCCGCTGAAGGGCTGAAGTCTGCACATTGGCCGGTCGCTGCGACATAAAGTCCGTACATTCATCAGCCCAAAGTCTATACGTTGTCTATTCAACCAGCACACAAAGTCTATACGTTCTTCAGCTCAAAGTCTGTACATCGGCTGCATTCATCAGCTCGAAGTCTATACATTGGCTACATTCATCAGCTCGAAGTCTATGCGTTGGCCAGCTCAAAGTCTGTACATTGGCCAGCTCAAAGTCGGTACATTGGCTAGGTTCATCAGCTCAAAGTCTACACATTGGCCAGCCCAAAGTCTGTATGTTGGCCAGCTCAAAGTCTATACATTGCAGCTCAAAGTCTATACATTGGAGCTCAAAGTCTATACATTGGCCAGCCCAAAGTCTGTACGTTGGCCAGCCCAAAGTCTGTACATTGCAGTTCAAAGTCTGTACATTGCAGCTCAAAGTCCATACATTGACCAACTCAAAGTCTGTATACAGCAGCTCAAAGTCCATACATTGGCCAGCCTAAAGTCTGTACGTTGGCCAGCTCAAAGTCTACACATTGCAGTTCAAAGTCTGTACATGGGCCAGCCCAAAGTTTGTACGTTGGCCAGCCCAAAGTCTGTACGTTGGCCAGCTCAAAGTCTGTACGTTGCAGCTCAAAGTCTGTACATTGCAGCTCAAAGTCCATACATTGGCTAGCCTAAAGTCTGTACGTTGGCTAGCTAAAAGTCTATACATTACAGTTCAAAGTCTATACATTGCTTGTTGCTATGTTCGTGCATCAATCTAAAGTCTATACATTGTGTTCCACTTCGGAGGGTGAGAGGGGTGTGCCGCTGAAGGGCCGAGAAGGTGTGTCGTTGAAGGGTTGTTAGAGTGTATTGCTGAAGGAAGGTTAGAGGTGTACCGGCCAACGAGGGTGGAGGGCGTACCGGCGAAGGCTGGGACAGACGTGCCGATTAAGGCCCACTCCTCTGTTACTTGTTTTTAAGGCTTTTCTTTTCTTCTTCTCTTTGATTTTTGCGTAGTTTTATACAAATCTTTTCTCCTTCTTCTTGTAATCTGTTGCTGCTCTATTTATTTGTTGCTTTTGTTGTCTTTTGGTGTGTATTTATTATCCCATTTGTTTGTTGCATCATTTTGCCTTTTAACGTCTTATTATTTTCTAACAAAAATTCGGCAGCATCTCCCCTTGACCCGAGCGTAAGGGAGATACAGGGAACACGCCCACATAGAGTAGCAGAACCCGACAACTGGAGGTGGGCGCCCGAAGGCGGCAACACCTTTAATAAAACTTCAGGAAACCCAGAAGAAACGACGGATAGGGGACTCGTTTGGGACTGGCTGGGGGTGCACCGGGCAAGAGAAGAGGATTGGAGGGTGTGCCGGGCAGGGAGCTAGAAGGGTGTGCCGTTGAAGGCCCGCTAGGGGCGTGCCGGTGAAGAGCGGCCAAAGGTGTGCCGCTGAGGGCCAAATGAAGTGTGCCGGCGAAGGGCTGCTGAAGGCGTGCCGCTGAGGGCCAAATGAAGCGTGCCGGCGAAGAGCTGCTGAAGGCGTGCAGATGAGGGCCAAATGAAGCGTGCCGGCGAAGAGCTGCTGAAGGTGTGCCGCTGAGGGCCAAATGAAGCGTGCCGGTGAAGGCCGCTGAAGGTGTATCAGCGAGGGGCTTAGCCAGGATGCACGGCTGGAAGCTAGGGAGGCTGGGCGAAAGGATGAAGACTGAGGGTTAGCCAGGTGGGCTGGGGATTGAAGAAAGGGGGAAGGCTAAGGAGGGCGTCAGTGGCAGGATGTTCAAGGGAAGAAGAGGGAGGCCTCTCCCTCTAGGTAAACGGCTGAGGTTGGAGGCCAGGAAGGAGGGCATCGAGCTCACGAAGCCCTGAGAGAACAGAAGGATAAACTCCCTTGGGCCGAAGACTAAGCGTAAGGCCATGGATCGTGCGGGGGAACGATACCGACATGGAGACTCCAAGACACCGGAGAAGGAGAGAAAGTGAACAACATACCATTCACACTGGCACTAACCAACGGAAGCAACAAGAAACCCAAGAAGGGTGATTTTTATTCACGAAGAGGAACGACCACGGCCAGTCACATAGATTGCAAAGCACATTCGTGCTGACACTACGGACAGGGGAGGGGAGGAGATCATGAAAATAAAAAAAAAAGAAGGAAATGGGGGGAGTGTTGGGGCCGAACAAGGGTGACTACTCCCTGCTCTTCCCCACTTCCCCGTTACATGAAGCCTCTCTCTCTCTCTCTTTCTTTTCTTTGCCTGGTGGTTGTCGGAAGACTCCACGCCGGACCCTCGCCCTTCTCTTCTCTCTTCTCCTTCTTCTCGTAGGTGGCTTTTTCTATTCGTCTTTTCTCCTCCTACCTCTTCTCCCCGTCTGTCAGTCCCTCTTCTCTTCGCCGGAATGGGAGTGGTTTTATACTCCCAGTAGCGGGAGCCCTCGAGAACGGCAGTTGGAGGTGGGAAGTGGCTAGTCATGATGGGGTTTGACTTCCCCCGTCCTGGACGTTAGGGGAGTAGCCTGCGTGGCCCAACCTCTGGTTGACACCTCGGACAGCTCACTGCGCGCCAAGGATACGTAGGGCATGGGCGTCACGTCGTTCGGGCGTTGAAATGCCTTATCGCTGTGCCGTTGGCGGGCTCAATAAGTGTGCCGCAGGAGGGCCGAAAAGGCATGCCGCTGAAGCCCCAAATGGGCGTGCCGCTGAAGCCCCAAATGGGCATGCCGCTGAAGGCCAGAAATAGTGTGCCGTTGAAGGCCTGAAATAGTGTGCCGTTGAAGGCTTGAAATAGTGTGCCGTTGAAGGCTTGAAATAGTGTGCCGTTGAAGGCCTGAAATAGTGTGCCGTTGAAGGCTTGCAGGGTGTGCCGTTGAAAGGGCACAAGGGCGTGCCGCTGAAGGCCCAGGGGTGTACCGCTGAAGGGCCCAGGGGTGTGCCGTTGAAGAGCTAAAATGGGCAGTTCTGAGCCCGTTGTGAGCACGAGTTGTGGCCCATTTAATTTTCTTTGAGGCCCATGGATTGTGGGGGCTCTTGGTGGTTGATTTCTCTTCACTGTCGTGACTCCGGAGACGGCTTCACGACAGTGTGCATATTTGGGGAGTTCAGATGACCAGTCCCTCCGGGGATTCTTCACTCGGTGTCGCTGTCGATGCTGGGCCGAGCAGGATATCTGGGTGTGCAATTTTTTGGTGTCCACAAATTCCCCCCACCCACGGGTAGCGCAGGCGAAGGATAAGTCGGGCGGTGCCCGCGAGTGTACTGGTCTCTTTTTTCTCTTCGTCGGTGCCGCCGGGGTGTCGGGAGCCGACATGACTTGTTTGTCTCCTCTTTTCTTCGTCAGTGCCGATGGGGTGCCGGGAGCTGACCTGGCTTGTTGGTCTCTTTGTCTCTTCGTCAGCGTCGACGGGGCGTCGGGAGCTGACATGCTCTGTTGGTCTCTTTGTCTCTTCGTCAGTGCCGACGGGGTGTCGGGAACTGACATGCTTTGTTGGTCTTTTGTCTCTTCGTCAGTGCCGACAGGGTGCCGGGAGCTGACCTGGCTTGTTGTCTCTTGGTCTCTTCGTCAGCGCCGACAGGGTGCCAGGAGCTGACATGATATGTTGGTCTCTTGGTCTCTTCGTCAGCGCCGACAGGGTGCCGGGAGCTGGCCTGGCTTGTTGGTCTCTTTGTCTCTTCGTCAGCGCCGACAGGGTGCTGGGAGCCGACCTGGTTTGTTGTCTCTTGGTCTCTTCGTCAGTGCCGACGGGGTGCCGGGAGCTGACATGATATGTTGGTCTCTTTGTCTCTTCGTCAGCGCCGACAGGGTGCCGGGAGCTGACCTGGTTTGTTAGTCTCTTCTTCTCTTCATCAGTGCCAACAGGGTGTCGGGCGCTGACATGGTTTGTTTGTCTCTTTTTCTCTTCATCAGTGCCAACAGGGTGTCGGGCGCTGACATGGTTTGTTTGTCCCTTTTTCTTCTTCTGTTTTTTTAACCACATTACTGGTGCAAGCGCCCTTTCGGGTTTTCACCGTCACCAGCCCCCTCTTACTTTTGCCCACGCGCCCTCTCAGTTTTTCGCTTGACGGGTACCCAATTTTGCCTGTAGCGCCCTTTCGGATTTTCACCATAGCTGGGTTATTGCCACTTTTGCCGTTGTTCCCGTGTAGGGGCAAGTCTGGCGGGGCACCTCTATTTTAAGCCCTTTTCTCTCTTTTTTTTTTTTTGACGAGTGGATAACATGTGATTGTTGGCTAGGGCCCAAAGCCTTGCGCCGAAAGACAGGGTTCATTCGTTGGCAAGGAGACAATGCCAACGTAACAGGGGATTTTCCGTCGATTCGGGCGTAAGGTCCGTAATGGCAAATATCGTATGGAGTGGGCGGCTAGGGCACGAAGCCTTGCGCCGGAACGGGACTAATTCGTTGGCAAGGGGCTAATGCCAGCGTAAGGATAGAGATTCTGCCGATTCAGGCGTAAGGCCCACAATGGCAATTTGCATGAGAGAAGGTGGCTAGGGCACGAAGCCTTGCGCCGAAAGATAAGGCTCATTCGTTGGCAAGAAGATAATGTCAACGCAACGGGTTTTTTTTTCTTGCCTCTTCGGACGTAAGGTCCGTGATGGCAATATTGTGTAAGAGCGGGTGGCTAGGGCACGAAGCCTTGCGCCGGAAAAGGACTTATTTGTTGGCAAGGAACTAACGCCAACGCAGGGGTGGAGCCGTCTTTGCCCATGCGGCTGCCCGTCGATACGTAGGGGTGTGCGGACGGGAGACATATGTATATACACACATATATATATATATATATCATTATTATTATTACTTTCTCTTATTTCTATTTCTTTCTCTCTTTTTTTCTCTTCTTCTCCTTTCTTATCTTATTTTCTCTCTTTTTTCTTCTTTTTTTTGTCAAAATTCCCCCCTTCTCTTCCCCTTTTTTTCTTTTTTTTTCCTTTTTTTTATTCTCTTCCTCTTTTACCGTCTTTCCTCTTTTACACATAAAGAGAGTACATCCCGCCAGAGCGTGCCGCCGGGACACTTGAAAGGCGCGCTGGGGGATAGCACAGGAGGGTGTGCCGCGTAAGGCACTCCGAAAGTGTGCCGCCGGGGGCGCGTGGGAGCGTGCCGGATGGGGCATGTCTTCGGTGTGCTGCTGGGGCGCCGGGAGTGTGCCGTTGGAGCGGCAGAAGGGCGTGCCGCGCCGTTGGAGCACTTCAAGAGTGTTTCCTTTTCTTCTTTCCTTATTTTCACCTTCTCTTCTCTTTTCTCCTCCTCTATATTCCCTTGCACATAAACATGGGGTGAGAAATTATTTAGTGTCCCCAAATCAGGAAAGCGGGCTGCGAAACCCCAAAATTTGGGGAGCAGGCTGCCAGAGCCAAAATTGGGAAAGTGGGCTGCGAGAGCCGAAGGGAAGCAGGCCAGAAGAGCCAAAGTCGGGAAGCGGGCCGTAGAGGCCGAATTGGGGGAGCAGCTTATGAAAGTCAAGGATATTGGGAAGCGGGCTGCAAGAGCCGAAATTATGGCGTAAGATGTGAAAGCCCAAATCGGGGAAGCGGACTACAGAAGCCAGAGTTGGGAGATTAACGAGCCGCAAGGGCAAGAGGTAGGCCATGGGGGCCAAGATTGGGCTATACGAGCCGGAGCTAGGAAAGTAGGATGCGATAGCCGAAATTGATTTTACTGTATACATACATTATTATTATTTTTATTATTTTTTATTCAAGCATGTAGGCATTCATTAGCAGGCTTAACGTAAATATACGTATGTGATAGCTCCCTCTATAGGGGATGGGATAGGGACATCGCCCATAATTTGCAAACACGGTGCGGGTCATGAGGCACAATTGAGGGGTGGTGCACCCGTCAAGAGGATATCACACGTCTTGCATGCATAGCCTTAATTCACGCATTTCACCCGAGGCAATTCTCTGTGGCGTGGCGGTACAAATGTGTGAACAAAGAGCCCTAACCATAGGGATATGCAGGTTTTCCTGGTGACACTCGAGGATCACTCTAGCGCCTACACATTAGTTCTAAGCTTTCAACTTTCGGTAGCTTCACACAGCCCCCACTTGTTTATTTTGGTAGCGGATTTCACCGTTCGGCGCGAGTCTCCTCATGTGTCTCAATGGGGATTCTCAACTACTAAGATTCGTCCTTATTGTGATTCTATTACGGATTCCACCGTTTGATGCGAGTTTCCTCATATGTCTCAATGGGGATTCCCGGCAAATAGGTTTCATTCTTATTGTAATTCGCTTCACCATTTCGCGCGAGTCTCCTCATGTGTCTCAATGGGGATTCCCGACTACTCGGATTCACGTTTCTCTCTCTTTTTTTTGCATGCTTTTTTCCTCTCTTTTTTATTTTTTTTTATTTTACAGTGGGGGTAGGCAACTTTTTCCTCACGATTACCTTCCACGCGAGTGCAGGAATTCAAGTGTCCGTAGAGTGCTAAGAAGGAATTCGGGCAATCCCTATGGTTGAAAGCTATTGAACACATTAAGTGTTAAGTGTGGGAGCGTTGCCTCAGGTTTATTTTGTGAGTTGGGCTTAGTGATTCAGCCATGACTCCTCCCCTTGACGTGTGCACCTACCATAATTGGGTTCCCTTCGAGTGCGTGCCGTGACGCGTGTGCATCTGGAATCGGGGTGATATTATTAAGAAAGGAAACACGGTCCTAGAAAATTCCAAGGAGGTGTATTATTCTATATTAAGCAAACATGCAAGCAGGGCAATCATGGATTCTCTTTTTTTTTGTTTTTCCCCTCTTTTTGTGTGTCTGTTTTGTTGTTTTTGTTGTTTTTTTTGTGTTTGTTTTTTTGCATAAGAAAATATTATTGTTACGTATAAGTGTAGTGGTAGTAAAGGTACTAGGGAAGCAGACCACGAACGGCTGAAAGGGTATTAGGGAAGTAGGCTATAGAACCCAAGGGACATTAGGGGAGCGGGCCATAAGGGCCGAAATTGGGAAGCAGGCTGCAAGAGCCGAAGTTATGGGAAGCGGGCCGCGAAGGCCGAATCCGGGGAAGCAGGCTACGAGAGCCGGACTTGGGAAGCAGGCCACGAAGGCCAAAGGGAAGCAGGCTACGAGAGCCAGAATTGGGGAGCATGCCATAAAAGCCAAAGGGAAGCAGGATACGAGAGCGAGAAGTGGGAAGCAGGCTATAAAAGCCAAAGTTGGGAAGCAGGCCACGAAGGCCAAAGGTAAGCAGGCTGCGAGAGCCAAAGTTGGGGATCAGGCCATAAAAGCCAAGGGGAAGCAGGCTACGAGAGCCAGAAGTGGGAAGCAGGCTATAAAAGCCAAGGTTGGGAAGCAGGCCACGAGGGCCAAAGGTAAGCAGGTTGCGAGAGCCAAAGTTGGGGAGCAGGCCATAAAAGCCAAGGGGAAGTAGGCTACGAGAGCCAGAATTGGGAAGCAGGCTATAAAAGCCAAAGGGAAGCAGGCTACGAGAGCCAGAAGTGGGAAGCAGACTATAAAAGCTAAAGAGAAGCAGGCTGCAAGAGCCAAGGTTGGGAAGCAGGCCACAAAAGCTGAATTCTGGGGAGCAGGCCGTAAAAGCTGAATTATGAGAAGCAGGCTGCAAGAGCCAAAGATATTGGGAAGCGGGCTGCAAGAGCCAAAATTGTGGGCAGCAAGCTACGGAAGCCAAATCGGGGGAGCAGGCTACAAGAGCCAAAATTGGGGAGCGGGCTGCAGGAGCCGTGATTATGGGAAGCGGGCCGCGAAGGCCGAATTCTGGGAAGCAGGCCGTAAAGGCCAAATTCTGAGAAGCAGGCTGCAAGAGCCAAAGATATTGGGAAGTAGGCTAAAAAAAAAATAAAGCCAAGGGATATTGGGAGCAGGCTGACGGGCCGAGAGATATTAGGAGTAGGCTATAAAGCTGAAAAGATATTGGAGAGCACAGTGGGACGGGTGGATTAATCCTGATAGTGGGCCTTGGCCGACACGGCTGAGCCGAAGGGTGTCGGATAGTAGGATACGAGAGCCGAGAAGAAGGATTCGTGAAGCGGCGGGTTCGAAGACCACGTCTGTCTCCGTTGAAGAAAGTGAACTGAGTTATGATGAACTGATGAATGCTTATGAGGAGTTGTTTAATAGATATAAAACAATGAAATCTGAAAACCAAAAATTGAAAAAGAAAATTAAAAACTCTTGTGTTAATAATTCTTCATGTGAAAAATGTACTGAGCTTGAAAAATCAGTTGAATCTCACATGCATAATGTTGATGTTCACAAAGAAATAATTTCATGTTTGAGAAATGAAAATTCTGGTCTTAAGAACAAAATTGCTCAAATGGAGAAAACTAAAAATGAGCTAAGGAACAAAATTGAATTGAATTCTATTGATCATGATTTTTGCAGTGAATTGATTTTGAATGACAAACTTGCTAAGGAGAATGAAGAGTTAAGGCACTTAAATACTGCTATGTCTGAAAAATTACTTGTCCTTGAAAAAGAAAAATGCATGTCTGTTGATCAATCTGAGAGAGTGCATGTATTGTTGCATGAAATCGAGAGTCATAAAGCTATCAATATTTTAGTGAATGAAAAAGTCACTTCATGTGAAAAAGAAATTGCTGATTGTGAAATGCATATTTTGTCATTACAAAATGAAATCAAGAGCTTGAATGAGTCCTTGTATTTGTGTGATAAAGAAAATGAGAAATAGAAAAATGTTGTTGATTGCTCATGTGTGCATGAAAAACCCCGAAAGGTTAAACATGCTCATGCACCAAGAAGAAGAAGGAATGCCTTTTGTGACTATTGTGGCAAATTTAGGCATGATATTGTTGACATGTTTTCCCCCCTTTCTCTTCTTTCTCTTACCTTCCTAAGTCAAGATGTAAAGGCAATCAAAAATGAAGGAAAGAAAGGTGGAGAGGTGTGTGTGTGATTGTGATCGCCACCAAGGTGTAGAATGCAAAGGAAGTGCACCCGTACCTTGGAATGGGAGAAGACACTCGCCCAAAGTGCAGCGCTGACAGTTATAAACGGTCTAGTAACGACCACTCAAGGGATGGCACGGCCGCTCGATAGCCCGTTCACAGCACTGGAAAGAGAAACATGACGAAGGCTGGACTGGCTCCAAAATGGTTCGCAGACAACCGCTCACAGGATCCAGACGGTTCGTGGTGGAACTCACTTTTCTAAAGACGGATGGAATAAGACCGTTCAAAGCCGCCAGACTCCAAGTTGTAGGACTTGATCCTCCAGCCCTTCCGGCCGGCCATAGGGGATGGGCCTCGTGCTGTGCTGATACTGACCTGCAAAACAACGTAGACAACGAGCAAACAAAACCCAAATTAGCCCTGGAATGTGTAGCAATTATAATATAGAACGGAAAGTCAACATAATGGCATGGAATGGGCGATACATGGGGTTGTTTTTAAACCCCTATAGGGCGTGAAAATGATAGGACTGTGTGAAAATGGCGTGTAAATAGTAAAAAACGTGGAAGAAAGTAATGGAGATGAGCATGCAAAGGATGAAAGGACAACTAAAAGCCTAGACCAAACACAACTAGAAATAACTACTCCCTTGACCGGAGACTCAAAAGGACGTAGAGAGCCTCCCTCCCTGGCTACAGCTTGCTCAAGAATTCGGCAGAGCTTCGACGTCAACGTTGGATCTCCCCCTTTTCAAGCCTGGACTAGGGGTGCTATTTATAGACCCCCGAAAGTCCAACCCTGAAATTGGATTTTCTACTGAGAATTAGGACGTGATAACAAGAGATAAATCGTAGATAATACTTCTATCTCTCACCAGGATCAAACGACACCCCATTTTGTTGAGAAATCGCAGAGAAATGGGTGGGAGAAGTTAGGGATTTAACCACTGATGGAGAGAGAAAATTCAATAAAACCCAGGATATCGGGCCTGTACGCGGTCTCTCGATAGGCCGTCCAACACAGTAAACGGCCCAATGCTAGACCGCTTAATGCTGTCGGTGATAAATAAATAAAACAACAAATTATCCAATTATCCACCGAACTGACCGGCTAACCCGGCGCTGGACTCTTTAGGATAAAACGGTATAATGATAGACCACTCAATAGTGGCACGGTCTAATGCTAGACCGTGCAAAACGTGTCGGTGATAAATCCACAAAATAGGATAAGTAAATAATTATCTGAAAAACCCACCGGCTGAGGACTCTGGGAATTGGACGGTCTAAATCCAGGTCGTTCAATGGCAATAAATGGCTGAACTCAGACCGTGCAAAGGCTTGTCGATGGAAATTCAAAAAATCAAAATAAATATCCAATAAATCGTTTTGAGCTTGTAAACGGTTCCAAATAGACCGCCCAACAGTAAACGGCCAATCCTGCGATCGTGCATTTAAAACAACTGCCCATGAAAACAACACGGTCATGTAATGGTCCGTCCAACACACTGAACAGTCGAGTGACATGCCGTGTGGGTGGAAATGCAGAAAAGCCAGAGATAAACCATCGTAAATTTCACACGGTCCCGAATCTGACTGTTCAAGACATACACGGCCTAGCAATAGACCGTGCAATTGTTGGGGGGTTGAAATTGATAAATTAGGGTAAATGAACCCATTTTACCTAGAAACGAAGCGAGATTAAGGCCTTATAAGCTCGAATTCGAGAACAAACCTAGCTAGGGAGGGGGATACCCATAGAATAAGCCCAAAGACGAGCCTGAAAATGGCCCAATGAGTAATGGATAACTCGAGCCATCAACAAATGGTGATATGAAGAAAGACCCAACTCATAGGCAAAAAACGGGTGTCAACAGATGCCCCTCCTTAACGTCCTCTTTGCAGGGGAGTGAGCGGAGGTGAAGCGAAAACGAGATGGAAAATGGAGATGAAGCGGAGTGAACTGAAAAGTGGGCGTTAAGGTAAAAGACACCCGTTTCATCGTCAATGAGTGATAGGAATCTTCCGAAAAACTCTGAACCAAACACAAAGAACGATCGGATCAAAATGACGCCTGTCTGGAGAAACTAACTAAACGAAAAGGAAAACACACGATCAACCTCATGGGGGACACAATCCCTGTAAAGAATAGATGGACGCTCTGATGCCAATTGATAAGTCCATGACGTGATCTAGAGGGGGGTGAATAGATCAGTCACCCAATTAAAATTCTAGCTAGAACAGAACCTAGTGTGGAATAAAATAGAACTGCTGCAGGACGGTTGAAAAACACTCAAAAAGATCTCAGTAAAGCAACACAAGTGGATCGGCCCACACACGATCCTAAGCAAACATCTAATGAGCGCAGCAATGAGATGAACACGGATCAAGAGTCAAACACACAAAGACACAGGAATTTTAGGTGGTTCAACCTCTATCCAGAGGTTTACGTCCACCCTACACTCAACTAAGAGTGGCTTCACTGCTGACTAACAGCTTGCCGCTGATCCACAGCTTCGGAGAAATCCTTACCTACAATCCGCTGAGCAACACAGCTTGCTGTCCAGAGGAATCTACCTCTGCTCCGCTGAGACTTACAGCTTCACCTGTCCAGAGGAAACCACCTCTGCAAACGCTGACGCACAGCTTGAAGGAACAAGAGTTTCGAAAATGAAAAGAAAACAATGAAAAAAATCAAAGCCCACGAAGGGAATGTAGCTCAACAATGAGCAAGATCATTTCCGATTTTGAACCAGGAAACTGATACACTAAACTCACTAAAATTTCTCACAAACTCTCCTCTCAAAGCTTTCTCTCTTCTTCTTTCAGATTTGCTCTCTCTTTTCTTCTTTCTAGATCGTGCTGGCTCTCACTCTCTCTGCTTCAATTCTCAATATCTCGATCACGATCAATCTTCACTTGAAGGAGAATCTCCTTATTTATATGAAGTAGCATAGAGGTAGGGCGTGTGCTCACCATAATTACCGCCCAAAAGCCTTATCCCGATTTGGCGTTCCTAGGCCACGTAGCAGCATCCCAGCTCGACTGCTCTCCACGTGTCAACATCTTGGCACCTCCTCCATTCTTGGATCACATGCCATTCTTAAACTCCTCGAGCAGATATCCTATCAGAGTCAGGCTTATTGTCAGATTGAAACATTTCTTTTACAGATGGTAAAGGAACACATAGAGTTAATAACATTTTGAACTAAAAGTGCACAGACTCACTATAGCATGTAATCACATATGCACGGACTCAATCTTCACACGTTGAACTGATGCACAGACTTGTTTTATTGACATAGTGAATGTGCACAGACTATATGTGTGTGACATGTAGTAATGCACTGAGTGTGTATATGCAAAGTGCAAACCTTGCACTGAGTCAATGTGCCAAGAATGACATTGCTTAGACTTAGATCATTTGACGTGCAAAGGTTGCACATACTTACTTATGTAGCATACTTGACTTGCACAGACTTAATGTGCAAACACTGAATGCATGAACTCTTATGCACAGAGTTGCCTAAGACGTGTTGCACTGACTTTGTGTGCCCGGTGCAAGAATTGCACCGACTCATTGTGCCTAGACAATAACTACCAGTGTATCGACTTGGCTAATGCATGGATTACACTTGCACTGACTTGGTCGCGTACAGAAACAAGGCTTGCATCGACTTTATGTATGCATTCACAGACTTGATGTGTGCGTGAGCAACCTTGCTTAGACTTAGTTCATGCAAAAGACAACTGTTGCACAAACTTAGTGCATGGTGCAGAAGTTGCACTGACTTGATCGCGTACAATGAGAAATGATGCACCGTCTTGCTTTGCCTAGACTTGAGCATGCACAGACTTGGTCGCGTCTTGGACTAATGATTACACCGACTTACCTAATGCATGGAAGGCATTGCAATGACTTGGTCGTGTGCAGAAACAAGGGTTGCACCGACTTGATATAAGTATGCACAGACTTAATGCAGAATTAACCATGTGTTGCACCGACTCTACTCAATGCATAGACTAAGTGTAAAGATGCAAACAACATTTATGTGATTATCTGACATATAAAAGTCATCAAAATACACACATCATTATGTCAATATAAAGTTGACAAAGTTAGCTATGCAGTCAATGAAGTCAACCAATACTATTGCCAATTATCAAAACACTTCAACATGTTGCCATTCTCCCTTATCATTCAAAGCCAGAGGAGACCCAACATTCTCCCCCTTTTTGATGATGACAACACCAAAAGTAAATGCATTAAGAATGATGTATTTTGATGAATCATTAATCACAGTCAGATGACATGCATGCAAGTGCAGACACTATGCACAGACTTTCTCCCTGAATGAATCCTTTAAGAAGCTCCCCCTAAATTTTTAACTCTTCCTCTTCCCTTCTCTCCAACACCATTACAAACACCATTACAAACTCTCCCCTTAAACACATAGACTCTCCATCTCTCCCCCTATGTCAAGGAAGGAAGAGAAGAGGACAATAACCTCTCCCCCTTTGCCATCAGCAAATAAGAAGGAAGGGATATAGTGGAAGGGTATAAGAGATAGACTAGATAACATTCTATGCAGTGGTTTAGAATATAAGCAAATCATGAACAACTTGTGAAGGGGCGTGATCTCGCGCGGCTCCTGAGCTGAGAGGATGATCATCAAACAGTGAACTGTAGAGAAAGGGAAACGGATCAGGGGACCCAGGGATGGTTCCCTGGGGAAAACCCTCCGATGCTTAAGTCAGTAGAGCAATGGTGGAAGATAGGGAGGGAGGTAAAAAGAGGTGCACGAGATCCCCCAACACCAAGGTGGTGAAGTGGTTCCTGGTCAGGGGATTTTCGGCGTGTATTGCCCTTACCTTTCACTGGAGGGAGTCCCTGGTTTATATAGTGTGCTCACCTTATGAGTCTCGTAAGCTGAGGAGTTTCAGGCGGAGTTACGTCCTCATCGTGGGATCTTTAAGTCCTCATCGTGGGATCTTCATAGCCTTGAGGGATCATGGGTCTCTTATCCTCATAAACTCCTGCTCATAAAGGGCTCTCAACAGTAGCATGGATAAGCAGTCGTCGGTCGGTCCGAGCATAAAAGGTGCCAATCCTGTCCAGGCGATAGGCATAGCTCGGATGAAGATAGGTCGGAGTGGGCGCTGAGTGCTTGCCTCTATCCCGATGAGGGGATAACTCGGGCATGGATCTTCCTCCGTTCTGACCGTCGCTCGGGCCTTCCGAGCCTAAGGGCCGCCGAGGAAGGATGCGATCCCGAGTAATCTTATTGGGCTTTTTAGCCTAAGTGGGCCCTATGGGGCTGTCACTTGGATGAGCTGAGCCTCGTTTGGTCCTGATGGACCTAGTTTGGCTGCTCTTAGATGGGCTACAGAAATCCCCCTCTCCACTTGTCCCCCTCTTACTCCCGAGCTTTAGTAAGCTCGGAAGAGTAGCTGTTGGGGTTTTAGACCAGCGTGGCTCAGGTGGGTGGAGATCTGGCGGTGTTAGGATGCCACGTGCCGTGGTCACCTGGGCCCGTAATAATGATGATCCTGACGGATTTCAACTGAAGGGGCCCCCTTTTCTCGGAGGTCGGAACGACGTGCCGCCTCCCGCGTGGGGATATCGGCGTTGGGCGCTTACTGTCATTCCAGATTTCCTCCGTCTTTAGGGTTTTGGCTCTCCTCCGTTCTTGCTTTTGGGCTCTTCGATGCGTCATG
Organism: Amorphophallus konjac; assembly: GCA_022559845.1. Lineage (NCBI taxonomy): Eukaryota > Viridiplantae > Streptophyta > Magnoliopsida > Alismatales > Araceae > Amorphophallus > Amorphophallus konjac. The sequence continues at coordinate 411,423,795 of CM040118.1, forward strand.
AGGACACGACGGGGGAGCAGAGGCTTGCAGCGGTGTTCGTGGAGTTGGCAGGGATAACCGCGGAGGTAGTCCGGCAGCTTCCTCTCCCCCCGGAATCTTCGGGGTCTCGAGATCACCTTTCCTCAGAGTCTTCTCTTGTTTCCATGGCGGACCAGTGCTCGGATGCTGAGGAGTGGGAGGACGAGCCAGTGGTGAAGGCGCCGGTTCCAAACTGCAGTGAACTGGGGGAGGCGGATGTGAGAAGGCTGGAGCACCAGTATCGCCTGCCCCACAAGTTTTGCTTTGTCACAGCTTCCCCGCACGAGACGAGCCTGGACTCTCGTACAGGCCACATCTGTACTTTCCTTCTGTCGTGGAAGGGTGGGTTCCGCCTTCCCTTTGAATCTTTCGTTCTTCAGCTTCTCAATTTTTTTCTGTTGGCGCCCATTCAGTTGGTAGCCAACTCTTATCTTCTCCTTTCCGCCTTCCGCATTCTCTGCCGCCAGTGTGGAGTTCCTCCTTCCTTGGACCTCTTTCACTATTTCTTTGAGTTGAAAGCACATCCTTCGGCCGGGAAGGGCTTCTATTTCATCCAGGCTGTGGGGGTCCAAGCGCAAGGACCCCATGGAAGGCATGATCCGGGCCGCCGCGAGGGCCAGGAAGCGGGCCAAGAAGGTCGGGGTCGTACCCGCAGTCGAAGGTGACCTTGCCGCGGCTCGCCCCTCCGCCGAGCATGATAGGGACGACCCTATCGGGTTAGCTCTCCCACCCGTTGGGCAAGAGGGGGCCGAGGAGGTTGGGGCTACTCCTGCGGGCGGTGACGATGCGGGCTCGACTCTTCCTTCGACCGGAGCTGAGGGGGCCGGGGCTGCTCTTGCGACTGGCAACGGTGCTGGCCCGGCTCTCCCCTCGGTAGGAGCCGAGGGGGCCGTGGCCGAGGCGGGGGATGCTGGGGCCGTGGCCGAGGCTGGTGCTTTAGGTGGTGGTGCAGGTGTCGAGCCGATCCAGGTTGGGGGGTCGCAAGAAAATCCGGCTGAGGAGCGAGAGGCGACCGAGGCTGGGGCTCGGTCCGAGCCACTCGGTGGGGCGCCAGGCAATGGGGGGTTCTCCATTCCGGCGGCCTTGGAGAGGCTTGGTATCTCTGGGCCTCTACACCAGGTATGCCACGGTATAGCCGCGAAGGTGAGGGGGGGAGGTAGGATGTACTCTCCATCCGTGGCCCTCGCTGGGGTTATGGAGGGCGGCCTGGCCCTGGCCCAGATGGGGGCTACTCTGGCAGAAGCGTACGCTCGGTCGGAGTGGGAGCGAGCGAACCTGGCCTGGACCCTTGGTGGGTCTGACAGGAGGTTGGCTCGGCTTGCCAAGGAGAGTGATGGGCTTCGGCGGGAGCTTTCCTCAGTCAGGGAGCTAGTGCGGTCGAGCCAGGTGGAGACCCGGGCGCTAACCGATCAGCTAGCCAAGGCCCGCGAATCGCTCAAGAGGAAGAACATGCTTCTTGAAGAGGAGCGCCTTGCACGCGTTGAGCTGGATGGCCGGTGGGAGACCAAACTTACAGAGCTGGTAGACCGAGCGGAGGAAGTCGAGGGCCTTCGGCGGGAGGCCGAGGTTGATCGGGCCGAGGCAGAGAAACAGGCAGCGGAGGCCGAAGAGCGGACGACTGAGGCCGAGCGAAAGTCAACCGAGGCGTAGCGGGAGAAGGCCGAGCTCACTGGTAGGGTGGGATCGGCTGGGGTGGAGGCCCTCGAGAAGTAAAAAAGCTCAGAGGCCTACCGGGTCGACCTTAAAGAGGCTGCCCTCTCCTACTACGAGCTAGGACTTCGTCGGGGCATCCGCAAGGGGTTCAAGCAAGGCTACGACCGGGCCGTCTCTTACGTCGAGGAGCAGGCGTCCGGAGTAGTTGAAACGGGCAATGTTATGACTCGGACTTGTCATCCTGCAGTTCCTCTGCTTCGGCACAGGATGAAGAGGATCACGGGGGCTCATCGTTCGAGGGGTCGCCAACTCTGGATGCCTCGGGAGGGCACGCAACCGAGGCAGTTCCCACGCCGGTGGGGTCAGTGCCAGGGTCGGCCGTCGCCGAAGATGCCCGGAGCAGACCGTTTGAGCCCTCCACTTCCGGGCTTCAAGGTGGGCCGGAGGCCTGATGTATCTATTTTGCTTCCTCTTTTTGTATGTCTTCTTTCTTTTTGAAGAAGAAAAACTTCCTATTTTGTGTAAAACAATAGATAAGGCAGTAGCGTCATGATGATGACTTATCTGTTCCGTATTGCCATTGCCATATTTTGTTCAGCGTATCTGCAGTGGTTGGAAAGAGCCGATACTTTCTGCGTGAATCTCGCCTGATGGTTGGGTGAGCGTCTGATAGGGTGTCGTTCTATTTTCTCATGCTTTGAATGCCTGGCTGCTTCGTGTATCCCGCTGGGGTGAAAAATGAGAAGTTTGAGGTGACCGTTCGTAGGGAGAGATCCCTTTGGCGTGTTTTCGAGGAGAGAATAATTTAAGGCAAATAGCCTCCCTTCGCCTATAAAAGGTCTGAAGGGCGTCCATTCCTCTCCACCGCTTAGGGGTTTCCCTGACAGTCTTTCCTCATTCTTTCTTCACGTAGCGTTGTGCCATTGTACTTGGAGCATGGAAGACGCTCCGAAAGATGAGACTGCCGCCGACGGGGGGCAGAGAGTTCTCGCTGCTTCGGGTTTAAAGAGGGTTCGACGACTGGTAGATAGACTTAAAGAGGGTTCGACGTGTGGAGGCACGTCGTCTTTTTTTTATCAGTTCTGGCGGTGCTTGCAGGGGGGCGAGATGGTGGATGGATGGGGGCATCAGGCATCCCTGCCGCCCGTCCCTTCCTGCTCGCTCCATGGAGGGGAGGAGGAAGCCAATTAAGCTCCCTCCTTTCCGGGCTTTCCCCTGCCTCCTCGTCCAGCTCTGCTGGTTTCCTTCTCCCCCCCGTAGCCTCTTTTTCCCTCTTCTGCTCTGCTCCTCCTTTCTTTCACTCTTCGGAGGGTGCCTGCACTCTCTGTCTTTCAAAGAGTTGGCAGGTTGGCGGGGAGGATGCTTTCATATGCATTCCCTCTCCCCCTTCTCTTCCAAGTTCAACTTGGAAGGTAGCCTTCTCCTTCCAAATCCCTCTGTCACCTTTGTCCCGAGCTGCCCGAGCCAACGGGGTCGACTATCCTTTATCCGAGCCAGTTTCTACACGAGATAGAGTCAGTGGCTGGATGCAGGAAGGTCATCCGATTCAGCCGAGCGATGGGCTCATACGGCGGCGCCAGATGTATTTTTTGCTTTTTTGACATGTATTTTTTTGGCTTCGGCCTTCTTGATGTACAAGTGGGTTGTTTGAATAAAAGAAAGGAGCCTTTTGTTTTATCTCATGTCGTTTGCACAATGCTCAATATTCAGAAGTAGAACTTGTGTAATGTAGTCGCGTTCCAGGTCTGAGGGATGAGCTCTGCTTTCATCGTGGATAGACAGTATGCTCCTTTTCCGAGCGTCTCGACCACTCGGTAGGGGCCTTCCCAATTAGGGGATAACTTGCCCGCCGCCTCAAGTGGTCGAGAGGCTTCGGCTTTCCTGAGGATGAAGTCTCCCGGTTGAAAGTGTCTATCTCGGACCTTGGCATTGTAGTATCGAGTGAGGTGGCGTCGGTATTCCGTTGCTCGGATGCTGGCTGTAACACCCTCAAATATAGCTAAGTTGTACTCTATATCACCGAGGCGCCTTTTGAAGTATCGGCACAGTTCTTGTAAAGAACTCCGAAGTTAAGCGTGCTTAATGGGGAGTAGTACTGGGATGGGTGACCTCCCGGGAAGTCCTCCATTCTGGAGCCGATCACTATTAGAAAGGGACAAAACCGTGAGGCCGGTAGGCCAAAGCGGACAATACCTCGACGGTACAGAGTACGGGGCATGACAGAATGGTATCAGAGCTATACCCCAGCCGGAAGTGTGGGAACTAAGTGCCATGTAGGGCAAAGTGCTACGCTATGGGAGTCACCTCTTGAGTCCGTAATGAAGCAAAGTGCTACATAGTGGGAGCCACCTCTTGAGGCTGTAGGGGCCACCTCTAGAGTCCTACCAGCCTGGGGGCTTGATTGCGTGATTGCGTGCTATATGTGCCCAGCGACGAGGTCGTCGCCTATATAAGAGGGGTAGATTGTAACACCCTCAAATATAGCTAAGTTGTACTCTATATCACCGAGGCGCCTTTTGAAGTATCAGCACAGTTCTTGTAAAGAACTCCGAAGTTAAGCGTGCTTAATGGGGAGTAGTACTGGGATGGGTGACCTCCCGGGAAGTCCTCCATTCTGGAGTCGATCACTATTAGAAAGGGACAAAACCGTGAGGCCGGTAGGCCAAAGCGGATAATACCTCGACGGTATAGAGTACGGGGCGTGACACTGGCAATCTCTCGGACTTCATCTGCTAGGTCGAGGTTTTTGAGCAGTTTCTGGTCGTTTGCCTCGGACGAGAAGCAGATGACTCGGAGAGAGGGGTTGCCAATCTCCAACGGGATCACGGCCTCGGTACCGTATACCAACTGAAAGGGGCTTTCACCGGTTGCCGTTCTGGGAGTCGTTCTGTGTGACCAAAGTACGTTTGGCAATTCCTCAAGCCAGCTGCCCTTGGCTTTGCCGAGCCTAGTCTTGATGCCTTTTAAGATAGTTTTATTGGCATTTTCGAACAGCCAGTTAGCCTGAGGGTGGGCGACCGAGGTGAAGTGATTGCGAATGCCTAGGTTGGCACATCTGTCTCGGAAATAACGAGAATCAAATTGCCGACCATTATCGCTTACTATCACCCGGGGGATGCCGAAACGCCAAATGATCGACTTCCAGACGAAATTCCAGACGATTGTCTCGGTGATCCTTGCTATGGCTTCGGCCTTGATCCACTTAGTGAAGTAATCGATGGTGACGATAATGAACTTCTTCTGGGCCTGGGCCGTGGGGAATGGCCCGAGGATGTCGATTCCCCAGCGAGCGAAAGGATAAGGCTCGGCTAGGGTGACGAGCTCCGTTGCTGGCTGATGAACCAAGTGGTCAAATCGCTGGCAACGGTCACAGTGTTGTGTGTAGGTCGAGCAGTCGCGCTGCAGAGTGGGCCACCAGTAACATAGCCGTACCAAGATCCTGGCGAGTGACTTACCTCCTAAATGCGCTCCGTACAGACCTTCGTGAACTTCTTCGATCGCTCGGTTGGCTTCGTCGGTGGTGAGGCACTTTGATGGGGACATCGCTTACTCCTTCACATACCTCCGAGGGTCCTGCTACTCGTCATTTTGCTCGCCATGATTTTTGGAGTCTAGCTATATAATTTCCACAATTTTCTTGAGTCATTATCATGTAATTTTGCCTTTTATTGAGTCTATTACCTAAGTTAGTTAGTCATTTACCTAAGTCCAAGTTTCATTAACTAGCTTAGTAGGTTATTGGGCCTGTTCATTGGGCCTGGCCCATGGGCGCCCCCTTCCCCAACCTTTGGTCTTCTGTCAGTTGTCCACAATGTGAGGACTTATTGTAAATTGTGGGTTTCCTATATAAGGACCCCAATCCCCCACTTGAAGAGGGTAATTGATGAATGAATGAAAGCTTGAAATCCACTTGAATCCCCTTGAGTCTATCTCTCTCCCTCTCTCTCTATCTCTCTCTCTCTCTAAATTTCGAAATTCACACTCTCTCCTCCCTATTCTCCCCTAATTAAGACCCCTCCCCCTTCCCCATACCTCCCATTTAATCCCCCTCCAACCCCTAGGTTGAAGCCCCTCTTCCAAGGCACCCCTTGGCATTCCCCATACACCCCCTCACTTCCCCAAGCACCCCCTTCACCCCTCCCAAGCTAAAATTCGAATTCTCCTCCCTTTGGGACTGCACCACATTCATTCCCAGCCCCCCTCACCTCCCTAGGTCGCAGCCCCCAACCCCCCTTCCCATTGTTCTTCCTTTGGCCAACCAAGCTCTTCCACCCCTCTCCCCCCCTTTGATCAGTCTGCAGGTGGCTGAAGAAGGCCCGTCTTGCAGAAGCTACCCCGAGTTCGTACGGCGACATCTGAGGGCGTATCTTACCTTTCTGGAAAGGTCGTCCAGTCCCCTACGTAGGCGAGAAGGAATCGTGCAATTCCGAGTTCGTGGCCACCTGTGAGAGCTATCCTACCCCGACTGCGCCAGACACCACCTGCAGAAAGTCTGAGCCCGATTGGAAGCTGCTTCACGACCAACGGCGAAGGAATCAGGCTGAAGTCTCTTCTTCAAATATCTTCCTCCACCAGTCCTCTGTATGGATCAAGAAGCGGAAGTGCATTCAGCATCCGGAAGTCATGGTCTTTCTTCCTCGACTGGTCGGGTCTACCTCCTGCAGTCTGCAGCGACCAGTTCCCACTCGTCGGCGTCCCCCTGTCCACCCCGACCTCAGAAGGTGTTTCCGTCAGTTTTTCTGAGAAGAAGCTTTGTCCACGGTTCCATCGACTCCAACGATTCATGATTCGGCATCCAGGAGCGGCCGGGACAACTTCTGCAATCCACTGTTTGCATCTGGTAGCTGCTGCGGCCAGAGTCTACAACCCGGTTTGTCGCTGCACCACGGCTAATTTTGGAGGATTCAGACCCACGGCCCTTCATCAAAGTTCTTCCTCCATCTGTCCCCAACCAGGAGCAAGAAACAGAACCTCATTCAGCATCCCGGGGCCAGAGTTCCGAATTTTCTCCCTCTGTCGCGCGGATCTGCCTCCAGCAGCCTACAGCGACCAGTGCCTACTCTTCAGGGCACACTGACCGTCCACGGCCTCAGATCGCAGCCCCACCAACTCCAGCTGAAAGCTACCTCGACCACGGAGACGACACCGCTGATTTCGTGCCAACCGGAGTTCTGGAGCGCCCGTGACAGCATCTGTAACCTACTTCTACAGAACAGGTCCGGCCAGAGACCACACCAACTGTCCTGGTTCAGTCGCCAGTGCCGCCAGTCCCTGACTCCAAAGGCCGCCCCAAAATTCAGACAACACCGGCTTCAAGTCAGGAAGCATTGCGAGGTGGTTTCGCTCAATTCGGAGTCCAGACAAGCCCGGGACAGAGCCAACAACAACACCCTGTCCAGCCGTCCAGATTGCAGCTGAACCCACATTGATTTCCTTTCTACCATTTCGGTCCGTCCTCCCATCCCCGCCTGGCCGGCTTACCGCCCCACCCTACGTGGTGGTAGTGTTTGTTTGTAATTAACCAATTCCCACCCCCGAGATCACCCTCCTGCGCGAGGTGTAGTAATTGTACTCTTGAATAGGTTTTGAAGCTCCACCGGCGCAGTGTGCGGGAGCACACTTCCCCGCTCGCCCTCGTCTTCGACCGGGATCGGCGTCTTCACGCCGATCAGGTGAGATCCTGGTCACTCTTCGCTGCTGGTTACTACCATTGCTAGTTTAGTATCGCTCTTAGTTGCTGTCGGAAGTGAGACGAGCGACCGACCCACAATTTAATCAATTTTTGTGTTCACCGCGGAGCAAGTTGAGAGAGAGCCATTACATCCCACGCCCTCGGCGTGCCGACCGCCCTTGAAATCAGGCATCCCTGGCCCATTGGGGTCCCTTCCTAGCTAGCCAAACCTTTGGAGCCCCGAGATCCAACCTCGGACCCTCACCGCCATCGCCGGTCCTTCTACGGATCCGAGTGTGCTTCCGCGAGCGAAACCGCATGTGCGACGTTGCCGACTCATAGTGCTGCTTGCTATCCTAGGTCCAAGGGAGTCGCAACACATCAAATTGATATCTTTGTCCTCCGCTGCATGTTGTGTCACATCAAATTGGTATCAGAGCCAGGTTCTAGACTTGTCTCTACTAAGTCTTGTCCTAGGGCAGTTGCATTCATCACCCGATCATCATGCATACCCCTCGTTGGCCAAATGGTCCGATTGACCCCCTCCACATGGACTACATTGTAGATGAGGACCTTCATTTTGATGGAGATCCTCATGCCTATCTTAGGTGGGAGAATACCATGGAAAGGGACTTTGAAAGAACTTGGGTACATGGATCCGAGAGAGTCCGCAGGGCCAAGGCACGACTTCGGGGTCTAGCTAAGAAAATGTGGGAACACAAAGAGAGATTCAGAAGGGTTTGGGGGCAAGAGCCCATTCACTCATGGGAAGAGATGAAGAGTGAGCTTAGGAAGATCTACGCTCCCCGACCGTCCCACTCCTACCGTGAGGACCATAACCCGAGGAGCACTCCCACTCCCCCTTTTCCTCCCAGTCAACCCAAGGCCTCCACTAGGACCCAAACCCCACCACCCAAAAGACCCCAAGACTCATTAGAAGAACTAAGGATTGAGATTAAGAATATCTTCACCTCCCTTAGGGTCCAAACTCCACCACCCCAAATAATTCCAACTTGCACCACCCCATCGCCAAAAGGCCTTCCCACTCCCCTGGAGAGCAAGACCCCCACACCACAAAGGAATGAGATTGAAGTTGAGGAATATGAGGCCCCCCCCCCCCCCCCCCGATTGGGCAGAGGAGTATGAATCACAATATCATGGGTTAGGCAAAGAAGTTCCCATCCCAAGTGGAGGAAGCATTATGGCTCAATCCACCCTCACCATTCCAACCCGTATGGACCCCATGTCCACTCCACCAAGGCCCATGATGGCCACCACCACCCCACCCAAAACTCTCCCACCAACCCACACTCCACAAACTTCCTTGGACCCCAAAACCACCCCTCCATCTTCCCCTAAAAGAGACACACCCCCTGAAACCAATCAACCCAATCCTCCTCAACCCCTCCATCTTCCACTACCAATCCCTACCCAACCCCAACCGAGGCCTCCACTTCTCCCCTTACCGATCCCAAACCAAGTTCCCCTTTACCTCCCACCCCGGGGGTACCACACACCTACCCTCACCACCCCACCCTCAAGGAACCATCTCACCTCCTTGATAGAGGAACCCATGATTCCCATACCCGACCCCATAGAGGTGAACACACCAACCCCCGCTATAGAGATCGCCCATGTCCAGGAAGAAGAAGGAACTTCACATGGTGGTCTTCACCTTACACCACCCTCCTTAATAAGGACCGAGCTTATCTTAGGAGAACCCCTTTCACGTTGGCTAAAGGAGAACCCATTTGGAGATCTCATGGTCCATGCTTACCCACCCATGGAGCAAAACCTTCCTATAGTACCCTTATCCACCTATCACACCACAATCCAATCATCCTATCAGGTGGAAACATTAGGGGATTTTCTTGAGGGTCTAACTTGGAAAATGAAGCTAACTGGCATGTTGACCACTGTAGCCGACCAACCTATGAGTCTTAACCTCCTACATCTATGTGTCGGGTCCATCTCTTCCATTTACACTGTGGGTTGCTACACTAGCGACCTTCTTTTATCCCTCCCCATTCCCGAAGAGCCCGATGCTATCCGCGAATTGGAGTTACTTATTTCGGGTAGGATACCAAGCCCTCCAATCATGACCAACCAACCCTCCTCGAACTTCGGTTCAATTACTACATTTAAGGAGGAGGAGTCACCATCATTTGGAGACCTTGAGGTGAAAGAACACCTCACCCTTGGTAACACATTCCATGACCCCTTTGATCCCACCCTATGGAAGACAATGAACCCATGGGACCTGACCGCCCTACCCACCACCCACTCCCTCCTACCCTCACCCACCATGCTAGAACCAACACACCTCATCCTAGACCCAGCCCACACCAAGGGAACCATGACCATGGGTAGTATACACCTAGGGAACAAGGTAGTTCCCCACCCCATGATGCATACCTACTATGATCCCTTCGACCCTTACAAATGGGAGCTTAAAGGCCACCCCATACCCACACACATGGTCATCATCTCTAGGAGAAGAAAGCACCCATCTTGGCATGTCACATCATTCGACAAGGGTCATGAGTCCAGCCCTCCCATGCATGTCACGCACAGTTTAGGCTCAATGCATAACTGGCCTACATTTGGTTGTGCTGGTCCACCCACATTCTTCATAGCCCTTACACTTGAATGGAGCACACGTGGATGTCCGGGTCCCCCGGTAACTCTCACAGCCATACACAATAGATCCGCCTATGGTTTCCCAGGCCCCCCTGAGTCCACAAGATGCCTCATCACATCCATGAATGATAGGTCTATGTATGGTTGCCCCGGTCCCCCTTTGCATACCACATACTTCCCACCCCCACCGCACCATCACTCAAAGCATACTCATTCAAGCAAGCATCCAAATATGGGTAGTGACGATCATAATGAGCGGGCTATAACTCACGGGTGGCACTTTGAAATCCAAGGAGGAAACCTCGCGATGGTGGCATTGGAACGACTCTATCTTAGGGCCACCTCCAAATCAAGGGCACGAGGACTTGGACCTTTCATGTTCCGAGTGGCTTTGGCAAACCTGGCTTATGGATTAGATTTACTAATGGGCTATGGGATATACCCCAATTATCATGCGGCTGATCCGGCACCCTACATGAGCACCGCGGTGAATCCCAGTGAGTACTTTGAGCCTATAACTTCCTTTAAGAGGGACACCCCGGAGTGCTTCCACAAAACAGCCTTGAGAGCCCGACGTGTACACAGAGGGGCAATACTATGCAAGCAGGGTTCCATCGCCAGCTTGAGGGTGTGTCCGGGCCACCTTGAGAGGATGAAGAGCCGTCCCCTGGTCGCAGGTGCAGGTTGGTTTTGGAGATTGCAGGACGCCCTGAGCTGCTCCCCCGGTGGGCCCTTACTCGACGGAGTCGAGTTCTCCGCACCCCGGGAGTATGATGGGGACATCGCTTACTCCTTCACATACCTCCGAGGGTCCTGCTACTCGCCATTTTGCTCGCCATGATTTTTGGAGTCTAGCTATATAATTTCCACAATTTTCTTGAGTCATTATCATGTAATTTTGCTTTTTATTGAGTCTATTACCTAAGTTAGTTAGTCATTTACCTAAGTCCAAGTTTCATTAACTAGCTTAGTAGGTTATTGGGCCTGTTCATTGGGCCTGGCCCATGGGTGCCCCCTTCCCCAACCTTTGGTCTTATGTCAGTTGTCCACAATGTGAGGACTTATTGTAAATTGTGGGTTTCCTATATAAGGACCCCAATCCCCCACTTGAAGAGGGTAATTGATGAATGAATGAAAGCTTGAAATCCACTTGAATCCCCTTGAGTCTATCTCTCTCCCACTCTCTCTATCTCTCTCTCTCTAAATTTCAAAATTCACTCTCTCTCCTCCCTATTCTCCCCTAATTAAGACCCCTCCCCCTTCCCCATACCTCCCATTTAATCCCCCTCCAACCCCTAGGTGGAAGCCCCTCTTCCAAGGCACCCCTTGGCATTCCCCATACACCCCCTCACTTCCCCAAGCACCCCCTTCACCCCTCCCAAGCTAAAATTCGAATTCTCCTCCCTTTGGGACTGCACCACATTCATTCCCAGCCCCCCTCACCTCCCTAGGTCGCAGCCCCCAACCCCCCTTCCCATTGTTCTTCCTTTGGCCAACCAAGCTCTTCCACCCCTCTCCCCCCCTTTGATCAGTCTGCAGGTGGCTGAAGAAGGCCCGTCTTGCAGAAGCTACCCCGAGTTCGTACGGCGACATCTGAGGGCGTATCTTACCTTTATGGAAAGGTCGTCCAGTCCCCTACGTAGGCGAGAAGGAATCGTGCAATTCCAAGTTCGTGGCCACCCGTGAGAGCTGTCCTACCCCGACTGCGCCAGACACCACCTGCAGAAAGTCTGAGCCCGATTGGAAGCTGCTTCACGACCAACGGCGAAGGAATCAGGCTGAAGTCTCTTCTTCAAATATCTTCCTCCACCAGTCCTCTGTCTGGATCAAGAAGCGGAAGTGCATTCAGCATCCGGAGGTCAGAGTTTTGGTCTTTCTTCCTCGACTGGTCGGGTCTGCCTCCTGCAGTCTGCAGCGACCAGTTCCCACTCATCGGCGTCCCCCTGTCCACCCCGACCTCAGAAGGTGTTGCCGTCAGTTTTTATGAGAATAGGCTTTGTCCACGGTTCCATCGACTCCAACGGTTCGTGATTCGGCATCCAGGAGCGGCCGGGACAACTTCTGCAATCCACTGTTTGCATCTGGTAGCCGCTGCGGCCAGAGTCTGCAACCCGGTTCGCCGCTGCACCACGGCTAATCGTGGAAGATTCAGACCCACGGCCCTTAATCAAAGTTCTTCCTCCATCTGTCCCCAACCAGGAGCAAGAAATAGAACCTCATTCAGCATCCCTGGCCCAGAGTTCCGAATTTTCTCCCTCTGTCGTGCGGATCTGCCTCCAGCAGCCTACAGCGACCAGTGCCTACTCTTCAGGGCACACCGACCGTCCACGGCCTCAGATCGCAGCCCCACCAACTCCAGCTGAAAGCTACCTCGACCATGGAGATGACACCGCTGATTTCGTGCCAATCGGAGTTCAGGAGCGCCCGTAACAGCATCTGAAACCTACTTCTACAGAACAGGTCCGGCCAGAGACCACACCAACTGTCCTGGTTCAGTCGCCAGTGCCGCCAGTCCCTGACTCCAAAGGCCGCCCCAAAATTCAGACAACACCGGCTTCAAGTCAGGAAGCATTGCGAGGTGGTTTCGCTCAATTCGGAGTCCGGAAAAGCCCGGGACAGAGCCAACAACAACACCCTGTCCAGCCGTCCAGATTGCAGCTGAACCCACATTGATTTCCTTTCTACCATTTCGGTCCGTCCTCCCATCCCCGCCTGGCCGGCTTACCGCCCCACCCTACGTGGTGGTAGTGTTTGTTTGTAATTAACCAATTCCCACCCCCGAGATCACCCTCCTGCGCGAGGTGTAGTAATTGTACTCTTGAACAGGTTTTGAAACTCCACCGACGCAGTGTGCGGGAGCACACTTCCCCGCTCGCCCTCGTCTCTGACCGGGATCGGCGTCTTCACGCCGATCAGGTGAGATCCTGGTCACTCTTCGCTGTTGGTTACTACCATTGCTAGTTTAGTATCGCTCTTAGTTGCCGTCGGAAGTGAGACGAGCGACCGACCCACAATTCAATCAATTTTTGTGTTCGCCGCGGAGCAAGTTGAGAGAGAGCCATTACATCCCACGCCCTCGGCGTGCCGACCGCCCTTGAAATCGGGCATCCCTGGCCCATTGGGGTCCCTTCCTAGCTAGCCAAACCTTTGGATCCCCGAGATCCAACCTCGGACCCTCACCGCCATCGCCGGTCCTTCTACGGATCCGAGTGTGCTTCCGCGAGCGAAACCGCATGTGCGACGTTGCCGACTCATAGTGCTGCTTGCTATCCTAGGTCCAAGGGAGTCGCAACACATCAAATTGATATCTTTGTCCTCCGCTGCATGTTGTGTCACATCACACTTCAAGAGAGGACAGGAGAAGGATCTCCGGTAGAGAGCGCCATCCAGAGTGACGAACCACCGAGCTTGGTACTTCAATCTTCAGGATTCCTGAGGGTCGGGAGGCTCTTGAGAGTCTTGAAGCCACGACAGATTGGGGGTATGCCAGTCGCTTGGGGAGGCCGAGTCAATAGCTAGGAGCTCCGAATCGATGCTCGGCCGCTCTAGCTCTTCGAGAAGGACCGATCGAGTGCCCTTGGGGTCAAGAGAGGAGGCCAGCCGAGAGAGGGCGTCCGCTCAGGAGTTTTCCTCTCGAGCTATTCGGACTACCTCAAAACTCTCGAACTGTTGTGCCACGGTCTTGACCAGCTGGAGGTATTTGATCATCGGTGCTTCTCGAGCTTCATAACTGCCGTTGACCTGGCTAGCGACCAGTTGGGAGTCAGTGTGAATCCTGACTCACTCAGCCCCTAACTACCGGGCCATGCGGGCTCCCGATATGAGGGCCTCATACTCGGAAGCGTTGTTAGATGCTTGGAAGTTGAACTTCAGGGCGTACTGTAGCTCTGCTCCTTCGGGGGACTTCAGGAGGATCCCGACGCCGCTCCCGGCTGAGTTGGAGGATCCGTCGATGAACAGGTCCCAGGTCGGCCCGGGCGCGGACGGAGATCTTTCTTCAGTCGGGATGGTGCTCTCGGCGATGAAGTCAGCGAGCGCCTGGCCTTTGATAGCTGAGCGAGGCCGATACGATATATCGTAGGCCCCGAGCATGATGGCCCACTTGACGAGGCGTCCCGAGGCTTCAGGGTGAGCGAGGATTCTCTTCAACGGTTCGTCGGTCAGCACGGTGATGGAGTGCCCTTGGAAATAGGGTCGGAGGTGCTTGGCCGAGGTAACCAACGCTAGCACGAGTCTCTCGGTTGCGGGGTACCTTCTTTCGGCCTCGTTGAGCACCTTGCTGGTGTAGTAGACCGGTCTCTCGACTCCCGAGTCATTTCTGACTAGGACCGAGCTAACTGTAGATGGAGTCGCCGAGAGATAGAGATGCAAGGTTTCGCCTGATACGGGCTTGGAAAGCACCGGTGGTGAAACCAGGAACTCCTTAAGCTCGGTGAACACTTTTTGGCAGTCATCATCCCACGCGAATGTAGCAGATGCCATTTTAGGCCCCCTCAACAGTCTGAAGAAGGGTAGGCATCGTTCAGCCGCGTGGGATAGGAATCTGTTGAGCGCGGCAATGAGCCCGGTAAGGCGTTGAACGTCCTTGATGCAGGTGGGTGGGCGCATGTCCATGATGGCCTGGACCTTATCGGGGTTGGCCTCGATCCCATGCTGGGTGACTAAGAAGCCCAAGAATTTCCCGGACCTTACTCCGAAGGCGCACTTGGCAGGATTGAGCTTCATGTTGTACTTCAGGAGGGTGTCAAAGGTTTCCGCTAGGTCGGCGAAGTGGTCCTCGGCACTGGGCATCTTCATAGGCATGTCGTCAATATAGGCCTCGACGTTCCGACCGAGCTGTCCCTCGAACATATGATTGACCAGCCTCTGGTACATGGCTCCAGCGTTCTTCAACCCGAAAGGCATCCGAGTGTAGCAGTGTACGCCAAAGTCGGTGATAAAGGTGATCTTCTCGATGTCTTCGGGGTGCATTCTGATCTGATGGTAACCTGAATAGGCATCCAGGAAGCTGAGTATCTCGTTGCCCGAGGTTGAGTCAACCAGTTGGTCGATGCTCGGTAATGGATAGCAGTCCTTTGGAGTAGCCTTGCTCAAGTCGGTGAAGTCCACGCACATTCGCCACTTTCCTGAAGCTTTTGGCACCAGGACGACGTTAGCCAGCCACGTCGGGTACAGGACCGGTCTAAAAAGACCAGTCTTTTGCCCCTTGGTGACTTGCTCCTTGATAATCGCCTACTTCTCTGGCGCGTGCTTCCTTCTGCGTTGTTGTACGGGCTTCATGGTTGGGTCAAGGTTGAGCTTATGCATCACCGTTTCTTCCGATATCCCAGGGAGTTGATCATCAAACCATGCGAAGACCTGGATGTATGCGGAAAGAAACTCTTTGTATTGCTGTTGGACTCCAGATGTTAGGTCGGCTCTGATCTTTACTCCTACGGTCGGGTCGTCGTTTAGGAAAACCGCTAGCAATTCGCCTCCTGGCTCGGCGGTTGCGGATTTTTCCTCGACTTCCCGGGGGCCCTTGTTCTTCCCATCCGGCCTTGTGGCTTCAACCGAGATATTGTAGCACCTTCTGGCCATAGCCTGGTTGCCTCGGACTTCCTCTAACCCATTTTTGGTGGGGAACTTCATCTTTTGGTGATAGTTAGAAGGCACCGCTTTCGTTCGGCTGAGGATTCCCCGGCCGAAGATTGCGTTGTATGCTATCATATATTTGATCACTATGAAGTCCACCATGACCGTAACGGTTTTGGGTGGGGTGCTGAGAGTAACCGGCAGGCTTAGGGCTCCCTTGGGATAAGTGGCCTGGCCATTGAACCCGTAAAGAGGGGTTCGGATCGGGCGGAGTCTAGATGGATCCTCCCCCATCTTAAGGAAACATTCATAGGATAATACATCAGGGGCACTTCCATTGTCAACTAGAATCCTGTCTACGTTACAATAGTTTATTGTGGCCGAAATGACTAGGGCATCGTCATGCGGGGTGCTTAGCCCTTCCAGGTCTTGGTCGGAGAAGACTATGACCTAGGGCTCACTCGACGGGGCCCTGGGAGGCTCGATGGCTCAGCTCGCCTGCTCAGCATGACGCTTCCTTCCTCGGCCGATGTCTCCTCCTGATGCTGCTCCTCCTGCGATGACGTTGATGTGGACCCCTTGGGGGGGGGGTTGTCAATTTCCTCTGGGGCGCCTCGGTCTTCTTTGTGCCCGGCCACGAACCGGGAGAGGTGCCCTTGACGAATGATATGCTCGATCTCATCCTGGAGCTGATGGCAGTCGCCGGTGTGATGTCCGTGGTCGCTGTGGAACAGGCAATGCTTGCTGCGACTGCGGTTCTTCGACCTCATTGGCTCGGGTTGGCGGAGGAGGCCCGAGCCTTTGATGTCCTCGTAGATCTCGTAAACCGGAGTGGTTAAGGGGGTGTACCACTCATACTTCCGTGACGATTCCTTGCGTTCCCCGTCTTGGTTCCACCTTTTCCCCGGACCTGAGTTTGGCTCGGGTGCCCGCTTCTTGTCCCCCTCCCGACCCGAGCCAATTGCGTCTTGGCATGCGCTGAGCACTTCTTCACACTCGGCATGGCGCAATGCCAGAGTCACTAGCGCAGCAAGGGTCAAAGGAGGGTAGAGGACAAGCTCGCGGCGGAGGTTCTCGTCGCGGGTGCCCCCGGTCAGCGCGGTTATGGCCGAGGCGACGTCTAGGCGGGGGATCCTCAGGGCTTCCGATTTTAATTGGGTAATGTAAGCCCGAAGTTTCTCCCCTTGCGCCTATTTGAGGGCCAAAAGTGATGGGGGCATCCCTTGCCCCTCCACTTTTTTTGAGGCTCGAATCGTCGTCGACTTATGCCATTATGTTCGTCATGTGTTTTTGAGTCTAGTCATGTAATTTTTATATTTTATTTGAGTCTTAAACCATGTAATTTTCCTATTATTTGAGTCATGTACCTAGGTTAGTAGGTTATCTACCAAAGTCTTGTGTCATTATGTTGGTTTGTTATGCTATTGGGCCCAACTAGTGGGCTAGGCCCAGGGGCACCCCTCCCTTGGACTACTGTGGTCATTAGTTAGTTTGTCAGGGTCACTATGGTCATATGAAAGTATGGAGCCTATAAATAGGCCTCCCCTCCCTCTCATTGTAACAACTTTTGATGAATGAACTTGATTAGAATCCACTTCCACCCCCACCCTTTCTACAAGATATTCTCTCTCCCCCCCTCTCTCTTTATCTCTCTCTCTCTCTTCCCTAGGGAAGAAATTCGCCCCCCTCTCTCTCTCCTCACTTCCAACCCACCTTCTCTCACTCTTTCCCTCCCCATTAACTCCTCCCAAGTCCCCACACCACTCCATTAACTCCCCTCCTAGTCCCAAGGCCCCTCCACCAATCTAAGCCCTATCTCCCAACCACCACCTACCCCATTCACTTCCCTAAGCACCTCTCCATCTTCCCAAGGCTGAAGTGACCCCTCCCAAGGCCATTTTTGAATCTCCCTCCCATCTCTCCACTCCCAAACCATCCCTAGGTCGAACTCCCCTCCCTCCCAACAGCCAAGACCACCCCCCATCCTCCTCTCACACTCACCCTCTCTCTAATGCACACCCACCCCCCATCTCCACCTCTAGCTGCTCCAGCCCCCTCCTCTCCATCTATCCCTGCCACCCCAGACCCCCTGAAGCCCTAGCCACGTCCTTCCCATCTTCCCCAGCCATCAGCCAACCTCCCTCTTGCTGAGTTGCCCCATTCTTACACCATTTGCCACCACCAAGTTGCAACTCCATCAGCAGTTCGCAGGCAGCAAGATCGGGTCCTGGAAGCAGCTTCATCTCCGACACTTCCCCTCATCTTCTGGTGGCATGGCATACACAGTTGGAAAGGTATTCCAAGGTGCTTTCTAGGCGAGGTGGTTTCATCTTCTTCCAAGCACCGAGTTGCCGGTAGGAGCGATTCTCCCTCGACGGTGCAGGATCTCTCAGGCAGGGAACTAGAACGAGAGTGGAAGCTCGACCACGATGAACCTTTTGGGATTCAGATCAAGTGTTCTTCAGAAACAATCTTCCCTCTCAAGTCCTCTTCCATCCTCAAGAAGCAGATCTGCATTTGAACATTGGCATCTAACGTTACGAATTTTCTACTCCAAGTCTATCAGGTCCGTTTTCAGGAGCCAGAATCGACACCCCTCTACTCATCTGATCGTCTTGGTCTTCTCCGACATCTGCCGACCACACCGTTGGTGCCGAAGGAAAGAAGACTCCACCACGGTTCCAACGGTTCAGGTCTAGTCTCAATCAGAGTTTGGTAGAGATCGTGGCACCCTCTGCAACAGGCCACATTATTCTGCACCAGACAGAGGCAGAACCAATCAGTCCGGTTCCAGACTCTGCCCCGGCCAGCAACGACTTTACCAAGCTCAGAAAAAAATTCAGAGATCATCCTTGGTCCGTTGGGAAGCTTTTGGCGCAAGTCTCATCAAGTTATGAGCTCTGTGGAATTTTTGGCAGCATCATCACCGAACCACTGTCCAGCAACTCTGAAGATTGGCAGAACCGGCAATGCTCCGAACGTCGGGTTTTCTTCATAACTCCCCCACCCCGCTTGGCCGGCTGAAGGCCCCTCCCTGCGTGGAGGTAGTTTTGGATGTAATTAGCTTAATCCCCACCCCAAGATCACCCCTCCTGCGAGAGGCGTAGTGTTGTACTCTTTGCAATTTCAGGTCAAGCACCATCGCCGCAGCGTTCGGGTTCATACCCACGCTTCCCGGCGCGCCCACGTCTTCGAACTGGATCGGTGTTTTCACACCGATCAGGTGAGTGACTGATACAACCCTTGCTGGCCTATATTTTGCATGTTTAGTATCACCTTGAATGCTCGTCAGACGATGAGAGAGTGGCCGATTCCGCATATACTCGATTGTGTACCCACCGCGGCTCGTGAGTGAGAGCTACCCAATCCCACGCCCCGGGCGTGCCGGCCTCCCACAAAGTTGGGAATCCCAGACCCTTTTGGGGTTAGCCTAAGCCGACTTAGCCACTTAGAATCATTGGGTTCTGCCTCGGACCCTCGCCATCATCCCCGGTGCCTTCGGGAGATTGCATGTGTCGTACGAGTGAGCCGCTAGTGTGAGTCCGTTGCTCAATCTTAAATGCTTGTGGGTCTAGGTCCGAGGTCCAACAAGTCAACCTTAGTCATACTTGGGCTGTGCCACATCAAATGGTATCAGAGCGGTCATAGGCTTGTCCTCACAAGTCTAGTCTTGGGTCATCATCATACTAGGTCATAGGTGCATCCGCACACCCGTGCATAGCCCACCCAACCTTGCATGACCACTCGTAGTGGTACTCACTATCAACCCAATACTTCATCTTCCAATCCCACTATGAATCCAAAACCCCAAGGGATACCTACCACTAACACCCATGACTTCCTTGGCCACGTCAGTTACCTCATGAAAACCTTGACCCATGCCAATGGCAAGCTTGATAACCTATCTAGACGACTTGACCAACTAGAAGAAAATTGGCCCGCCCCAAGGATGAATGATAGTAGGGCTCCTCCCTCACCTCTCACCTTTGATGGGACTCATCCTAATGATTATTTAGAATGGGAGGCTTCCATGGACCATTATTTCACTTGGTATCCAATGACCGAAGAAGAGAAGGCCCAATTTGCCAAAATGCAACTTTCTAAACGCGCCCAAACTCAATGGTTGCAAATTATCGGGATAAGGGTGCTTAGAAGGGAAGCTTCCATCACCACTTGGGGGGACATGAAAGAATAACTTAGGGCTAGATATGTTTCCCCCTCCTACTCAAAACACCAAAGCCTAAGGAGCACTTCAACTCCTTCACCCCCTCCTGGCCAACCCATGACCCTAATCTCCCATTCCCCACCACTTCCCATCTATCCTACCCCGACCACCACATCTACACCCTATCTACCAGTCCTCACCACAACCATAGCTCCACAAACCCAATTGGGCCCCATGTCCACCCCTTCACCAAAACCCATAATGTCCACCACTCCCCAACCCAAAACCCCTCACCAAATTCATACCCTACAAAATCCCTTGGAATCCACCACTACCCCTCCATCATCCCCCCAAAAAGTCACACCTCTTAAGACCAACACTTCTCACCTAACCCATCTCCCACTCCCAACCCCAACCCCACCATATCCTAGGCCCCCACTACTTCCCCTACCTATCCCAACCCCAGTCCACCCTTACTCACTTCCCCAAGCGCGCACATTGCCGGATATCACCAACCCACTTACCATAAACCTTCCTACTCCACTATCCTTGAGAATTGTGACCCCCACACCCACCCAAGTGAGGGTGGTTGCCAATCGAGATCCACCTCCTACCATAGGTAAAATCCAAGAGCCACATGTCTCACCCACCCCTCCTCCTCCAAGTACACTAGAGCCACACACCCTCATCATGGATGAAACCATACTCCAATGGCTAAAACAAAACCCCACCCTCCATGACTTGAACCCATACCTCCTAGCCATGAGACACCAAACCCAACTAGTGCCCCTCCGGCCTCCCCATATCACCTATCAAACCTCCTATCTTGTAGAACATTTGGGAGACTTAGTGGATTGCCTATACTGGCAAGTCCACTTGACCGGTCTGCTAGCTAGGGAGTCGCCAAGGCCTAGCACCATTAACTTCACTTGCCCTACCTTTGGCTCTATCACTACTATCTACACGAGAGGCCGCTGCACTAGTGAGATCATCCTCCTTCTCCCCATGAAGGAAGAACCCATCACAATCCACTCCCCTACCATTGAGATCCCAAGGACATTGGCCAACCCACCCACTCACTACACCGGCCCAATCATCCTAATAAATGAGGAAAACCCACCTTGTGAAGACCTTGAGATCATAGGGCACTTCTCCCTAGGAAGCCTAATCCACGACCCCTTCGATCCCTTCCAAAGGGAGCCTAGTTACCCATATGACCCACCCACCTTACCCACAACCCACCTTTCCCGACCCACCATGTTGGACCATGCCCACCTCTTCCAAGACTCGAGCCACACAAAGGGAACCATCGCCATAGGCGACATATACCTAGGAAGCAAGGAAGAGCTCCTCTCCATAATGTCCACCATCCTAGATCCCTTTGACCCTTTCACATGGAAGTTCAAAGGCCATTCCCCACCCATACACATCAAAGACATCTTTGGGATAGGAGTACATAAGTCTTGGCACAACACACCACTTGGCATGATTAGAAAGTTGGGTCCATTCATTCACATCACCCACACGTCAAGTAGGAAGCATGAGTGGTCCCTATTTGGGTGTAATGGTCCTCCCCAACTCAACATTGGTCTTATGAATGATAGGAGTATCCTTGGATGTCATGGTTCCCCAACATTGGTCACACTTATGCATGATAGGTTCACTTGTGGGTGCCCAGGGCCTCCCTCGTCTAGCAAGCTTGATTGTTACCACTTACGTGATAGATCCACATATGGATGCCCATGTCCTCCCATTCTAATCAAGTATAGGCATGATAAGTCCACTTTTGAGAGTTTGGAATCTTGGAAATCTTCATTCACAAAGTCCATTATGCACCACCCCTCAAAGTTGCCTGATGTCATCCATAAGCATATCGGAAAGAGCAATGTGACTTACAAAAGGTAGGCCGATGCTCGGCAGCGCCACTGTGAGTACCACGTGGGAAACTCGGTGATGGTGAGAACGGAGCGGCTCCTTTCGGGGCTTGCCTCCAAGTTGAGGGCACGGGGTTCGGGACCTTCTCGAGTTCTGAGTCGACTTGGTAATAATGCTTATGAGCTGGACCTACTTAAGGGTTTTGGGAGACACCCTACCTTCATTGTGGCAGACTTGGTACCCTACAAAGGCCCCGCGGTGGGACCCAGTAAGGAGCTCGAGCCTTTACCCCCCCCCCCCCTTGAGAGAGACACCCACGGTGGGACTCCACTTCCTAGCCTGAGAGGCCGACAAGAGCAGATAGAGGCAATACTGGACGAGCAAAGTACCATCACCGGGCACAGGGTGTATCAGCACTACTTGGTTAGGTGGAAGAACCGTCGCCCAATTGAGGATACTTGGGCGAGTCGGGAGGGCCTGCTGCGACTTGACCTCGACATTCTGGAGCTGGTACGACAGCCAGGCGGACCCATACTCGACGGGGTCGAGTTCTCCCCACCCCGGGGGTATGATGGGGGCATCCCTTGCCCCTCCACTTTTTTTGAGGCTCGAATCGTCGTCGACTTATGCCATTATGTTCGTCATGTGTTTTTGAGTCTAGTCATGTAATTTTTATATTTTATTTGAGTCTTAAACCATGTAATTTTCCTATTATTTGAGTCATGTACCTAGGTTAGCAGGTTATCTACCAAAGTCTTGTGTCATTATGTTGGTTTGTTAAGCTATTGGGCCCAACTAGTGGGCTAGGCCCAGGGGCACCCCTCCCTTGGACTGCTGTGGTCATTAGTTAGTTTGTCAGGGTCACTATGGTCATATGAAAGTATGGAGCCTATAAATAGGCCTCCCCTCCCTCTCATTGTAACAACTTTTGATGAATGAACTTGATTAGAATCCACTTCCACCCCCACCCTTTCTACAAGATATTCTCTCTCCCCCCCTCTCTCTTTATCTCTCTCTCTCTCTTCCCTAGGGAAGAAATTCGCCCCCCTCTCTCTCTCCTCACTTCCAACCCACCTTCTCTCACTCTTTCCCTCCCCATTAACTCCTCCCAAGTCCCCACACCACTCCATTAACTCCCCTCCTAGTCCCAAGGCCCCTCCACCAATCTAAGCCCTATCTCCCAACCACCACCTACCCCATTCACTTCCCTAAGCACCTCTCCATCTTCCCAAGGCTGAAGTGACCCCTCCCAAGGCCATTTTTGAAACTCCCTCCCATCTCTCCACTCCCAAACCAGCCCTAGGTCGAACTCCCCTCCCTCCCAACAGCCAAGACCACCCCCCATCCTCCTCTCACACTCACCCTCTCTCTAATGCACACCCACCCCCCATCTCCACCTCTAGCTGCTCCAGCCCCCTCCTCTCCATCTATCATTGCCACCCCAGACCCCCTGAAGCCCTAGCCATGTCCTTCCCATCTTCCCCAGCCATCAGCCAACCTCCCTCTTGCTGAGTTGCCCCATTCCTACACCATTTGCCACCACCAAGTTGCAACTCCATCAGTAGTTCGCAGGCAGCAAGATCGGGTCCTGGAAGCAGCTTCATCTCTGACACTTCCCCTGATCTTCTGGTGGCATGGCATATACCATTGGAAAGGTCTTCCAAGGAGCTTTCTAGGCAAGGTCATTTCATCTTCTTCCAAGCACCGAGCTGTCGGTAGGAGCGATTCTCCCTCGACTGCGCAGGATCTCTCAGGTAGGGAACCAGAACGAGAGTGGAAGCTCGACCACGACGAACCTTTTGGGATTCCGATCAAGTGTTCTTCAGAAAAAATCTTCCCTCTCAAGTCCTCTTTTATCCTCAAGAAGCAGATCTGCATTTGGACATTGGCATCTAAAGTTACGAATTTTCTACTCCAAGTCTATCAGGTCTGTTTTCAGGAGCCAGAACCGACACCCCTCTACTCATCTGATCATCCCGGTGTTCTCCGACATCGGCCGACCACGCCGTTGGTGCCGGTAGAAAGAAGACTCGACCACGGTTCCAACGGTTCAGGTCTCGTCTCAATCAGAGTTTAGTAGAGATCGTGGCACCCGCTGCAACAGGCCACATTGTTCTGCACCAGATAGAGGCAGAACCAATCAGTCCGGTTCCAGACTCTGCCCCGGCCAGCAATGACTTTACCAAGCTCAGAAAAAAATTCAGAGATCATCCTTGGTCCGTTGGGAAGCTTTTGGCGCAAGTCTCATCAAGTTCTGAGCTCTGTGAAATTTTTGGCAGCATCATCACCGCCCCACTGTTCAGCAACTCTGAAGATTGGCAGAACTGGCAACGCTCCGAACGTCGAGTTTTCTTCATAACTCCCCCACCCCGCTTGGCCGGCTGAAGGCCCCTCCCTGCGTGGAGGTAGTTTTGGATGTAATTAGCTTAATCCCCACCCCAAGATCACCCCTCCTGCGAGAGGCATAGTGTTGTACTCTTTGCAATTTCAGGTCAAGCACCATCGCCGCAGCGTTCGGGTTCATACCCACGCTTCCCGGCGCGCCCACGTCTTCGAACGGGATCGGTGTTTTCACACCGATCAGGTGAGTGACTGATACAACCCTTGCTGGCCTATATTTTGCAAGTTTAGT
Source organism: Amorphophallus konjac (assembly GCA_022559845.1). Taxonomy (NCBI): domain Eukaryota; kingdom Viridiplantae; phylum Streptophyta; class Magnoliopsida; order Alismatales; family Araceae; genus Amorphophallus; species Amorphophallus konjac. The sequence goes on from CM040118.1 coordinate 411,448,023, forward strand.
ATCGCCTTGAATGCTCGTCGGACGGTGAGAGAGTGGCCGATTCTGCATATACTCGATTGTGTACCCACCGCGGCTCGTGAGTGAGAGCTACCCAATCCCACGCCCCGGGCGTGCCGGCCTCCCACAAAGTTGGGAATCCCAGACCCTTTTGGGGTTAGCCAAAGCCAACTTAGCCACTTAGAATCATTGGGTTCTGCCTCGGACTCTCGCCATCATCCCCGGTGCCTTCGGGAGATTGCATGTGTCGTACGAGTGAGCTGCTAGTGTGAGTCCGTTGCTCAATCTTGAATGCTTGTGGGTCTTGGTCCGAGGTCCAACAAGTCAACCTTAGTCATGTAAGGTTTTGCTCAGCACCTACGGGCGACGCAGCGGATAACAAAAATTTAATTTGCCCGATCCCGGTATTGTGGAAAGCTTAATCTATGCTCTAATCGGTGTTTCTAATACTCTAATTACGGGTTACGTGTTTCACCTTGCACGGAATGACGCTGTCCGCTAAGCCCGATACAGAAAAATCGAGCCGCACAGCTGTACGGCCTCTAGATATGATCCACACGGATCCTTGTGCAGCGACGGTACCTCCCCGGCACGACCTTCCCCAGCTCAATCACCTTCAGGAGAGAGAGAGAGAGCAAGAGGGAGAAAGGGGGAGGTTAATCCTCTCCCTTAAGCTTAATGCTTGTTAGCTTAAGGGAAGGAAGGAAGCAAGCGTTCGAGTGAACTCACGTAGGATTCTATATATAGAGATTTGGTCATTTCTGAAAGGGCTCCAAAAGACCAAAATTATATATATATCCTATCTACTATTATACATATGTATTAAGCTCCATTTACACTCCTTTCCAAAAGGAATTAAAGGGAATTAATACATACGCTTGTATAATAATAAACCGTCACCCAAGAATCTATTGTGTGTGATCCTCTAGGCCCACAGTCACTCTTGTTTAAGGTCCATTAACTTCTAATTCCCACTTAGAAGTAAATTAAATGTATTCTTCGCTTCTACTAGAGCCGAACAATAGTTTAATTTATTCCGAACCTTTGATCATGTTGGGTCAAGCAAATCCGCGTGATCCTAGAGGATGTCGGGTTTAAACCAACCTGTCTGGTACCTGTAAGTCCACAGTTACCGCATCGATATAATCCCTCGCTCCTTCTATGAGTCTGGTACGATCGAGGGTATGGTATCTGTCAAACCCCATGATCTTGCCATTTGACTATGACCTCTTTAAAGTGTATGACGTCCGTTCTAAACGAACTCATACGACCCTGGCCAGGGATTTAACGGAGCGTCAATGTCATGACCCATTAACTGTCTGATATATACCCGACAGTGAGCGATCCCTTCTTGACCATTGACGATCTTCACACGTATCCTGGAGTGGTTAACAACTCGGCAACTCATGACTTATGGTTAAAGTCACTTAGCCAAGTAATTAAACCATTCCAATCCTCGTGTAAGATCCGATCAATGTCTCAAGTCAAAGGACCAACGATGCTACTGAGACCGTTGGATCTTCAGTTGACATTAGGTATAATCAACCATCTGAAGATCCAATAGCGGATCAGTTCAGTGCACATCCTCCAAGGACATACACCTACACATATGTGTTGGTGCCCCACACCAATGACCATGAGACTGGTCACTGACACATCATGTGTACTGGTTTAATAGATAATCAAAGTCCCCGAGTGATTACCCTCCAAACAGGAACAGTTTAAGGTATGTGTACATGTAAAGTCAATCTCATGTTCGAGATCCCATCTCGAGCTGACTTTACAACCACATATCCTAGGGACAACGTAAAGTAACACAATCGCATATTTACGCTCAAACACCACTTTATTAATAATGAACGAGATCGTACAACTATTGGGCCTACCCGACCCGAAATTGACCTGTAGCACACCAACACTAACAATCTCCCACTTGAACTACAACCAATTGCCCACAACTTTGAGGCCCATCTTATCCCGATGACGCTCAAATACAGTCTGTGTCAATGGCTTAGTCAGTGGATCTGCTATGTTGTCTTCTGACGGTACACGCTCTACCATCACATCTCCACGATCAACAATCTCCCGAATAAGGTGAAAGCGCCTGAGAATATGCTTTGACCTTTGGTGAGATCTCGGTTCCTTCGCCTGGGCGATGGCCCCATTATTATCACAAAATAATGGGATGGGAGCTGTTATCTCGGGAACTACGTCAAGTTCCAAGATGAATTTCTTCATCCAGACGGCTTCCTTAGCAGCTTCTGCTGCAGCAATATATTCTGCCTCCGTCGTCGAGTCTGCAGTCGTGTCTTGTTTGAAGCTTCTCCAACTGACTGCCCCTCCATTCAACATGAATACAAATCCAGACATGGATTTGCAGTCGTCTGGATCTGACTGGAAACTAGAATCTGTGTAAGCTCTAAGCTGTAAGTCCTCTCCTCCATAAAGCAGAAAAAGATCCTTAGCCCTTCGCAGGTACTTAAGGATGCCCTTTATTGCCTTCCAGTGCTCTTCGCCTGGATTTGCCTGATATCTACTGACAATGCTCAAAGCATTGGCAACATCAGGTCGTGTACATAGCATTGCATACATGATTGACCCTATCGCCGAAGCATATGGTACCTTATTCATATGTGCGACCTCCTCAGAAGTTTTAGGACTCATCCCCTTGGATAGGCAAATTCCATGTCTCATGGGAATGAGACCTCTCTTGGAATTTTCCATCCTAAACCTTTTGAGGATAGTATCTATGTACATTGATTGGGATAATCCTAGCATCCTTTTAGATCTATCTCGATAGATCCTTATGCCCAGCACATAGGATGCTTCTCCCAAATCCTTCATGGAGAAGGTCTTGGACAACCAAGACTTAGTTGATGTCAACATCGCTACATCATTCCCAATGAGTAAGATGTCATCAACATAAAGGACCAAGAAGGTCACTGAGCTCCCACTGACCTTCTAGTAAACACAGGGTTCATCTTCATTCCGAATGAAGTTGAAAGATTTGACAGCCTCGTCAAATCTTAAGTTCCAGCTTCTAGATGCTTACTTTAATCCATAAATGGACCTTTGAAGTTTGCATACCTTATTAGGATGTAGATTGGAAGTGAATCCTTCAGGCTGTACCATGTACACCTCTTCTGACAGGTTTCCATTAAGAAAAGCTATCTTCACATCCATTTGCCAGATCTCATAATCCAGGTATGCAGCAATGGCAAGGAGGATTCTGATTGACTTAACCATGGCTACCGGTGAAAACGTCTCGTCATAGTCAACGCCTTGCCTTTGACGATATCCTTTCGCTAGTAGTCTAGCCTTGTATGTGTCAACCTGTCCATCTGTACCGATTTTCCTTTTGAAAATCCATTTTCAGCCGATAGGGACCTTCCCTTCGGGTACATCAACTAAGTTTCAAACTTTATTGGTGTACATGGACTGGATTTCTGAATCCATTGCCTCTTGTCATTTCTCAGAGTCTACACTATGGATCGCCTCCTGGTACGACTGAGGATCATCATCCTCATCGATACATACCTTAGAAGACCCCTCTGAGACATGTCCAACATATCTCTCAGGTTCTCTCGGTAGTCTACCAGATCTCCGTAGTGTCAGTGTTTCACCTTGAATAGGATCAACCGATACCGTCTCATTTAACGAGTTTGTGTCTATGGGTTGTGGTTCTTGAACCTCGTCCAATTCTATCTGGCTCCCACTATTTTTCTAGAGTAGATATTCTCTTTCCAGAAATACAGCTCTCTTGGCCACTAAGACCCTTTGCTCAGAAGGGTGATAGAAATAATATCCAAACGTCTCCTTTGGATATCCCACAAACCTACACTTATCGGTTCTCGACTCAAGCTTATCACTCTCATTCTTCTTTACATGAGCAGGACACCCCCAAATTTTAATGTGATTAAAATTTGGTTTCCTGCCCTTCCATATCTCATATGGTATAGAAGGAACTGATTTACTTGAGATCCTATTCAATAAATAAGCCGCAGTCTCTAACGCATAGCCCTAGAGAGACAAGGGTAGTCCTGACATAGATGTCATGGATCGGACCATGTCTAACAAGGTCCTATTTCTCCTCTCGGATACACCATTATGCTATGGTGTATACGGTGGAGTCCACTGAGAAACTATTCCATGGTCTTTACGATAAGAAGTGAATTCATGGCTTAAGTATTCACCTCCTCGATCCGATCGAAGAGCCTTAATACTTTTGCCAGTCTGTTTCTCTACTTCATTCTTATATTCCTTAAACTTCTCAAAGGCTTGTGACTTATGTCTCATTAAATACGCATAGCCATATCTAGAGAAGTCATCAATAAAAGAAATGAAATAGAGATAACCTCATTTTGCTTCTATGGACATGGGTCCACACACATCCGAGTGTATGAGCTCGAGAAGGTCAACAGCCCTCTCACCATGTCCACCAAAAGGAGCCTTGGTCATTTTCCCCATGAGACACGACTCACAGGTATCAAATGACTTGTATTCGAACGAATTCAAATACCCATTTGAGTGTAAGTGAGAGACTCTTTTCTCACCTACATGACCAAGTCTGCAATGCCATAGATATGCATAATTCACTTCATCAGCATTGGAAATTTGCATAACATTAGAACGTGTATCTAATACATAAAGACCATTGACTAATGAACCATTGGCTATAATCAAACCATTATTCATTATAGAGCACCCAGTGCTATTAAAAGTCAATGTATATCCAATGTTATACAAGCCAGAGATTGCCCATCCTCAGTTCAATCTCATTTTTGCCCAATCGCCTTCTATTTGCCAGCACCTGCACAGAATTGCAGATATGGGATGCACATCCAGTATCCAATACCCATGATGTGGATTCCATATATGACAAATTAAGGTCTATGACAAAAATACCTTCATTTAGAATTGCCTTGCAATTCCTTTTCCAATGCCCAGTTTCCCCGCATCGAAAACATTTGTCTTCTTTTTCATTCTTCTTGCCCTTCCCTTTGTCAATCTTGGCGAGCTGCTTACCCGTGGCCTTTTTCTTTCCTTTCCCTTTGTTACTTGTAGTGGATATATGGGTGGCCTTCCTTTTCTTATTGGCCCGGCCAATAATCATTACAGAAGAAGATGGTTTATCTTTCTGCATAGTTCCTTCAGCACTCTTTAACATGTTGAGCAGCTCCGGGAGAGTTGCATCAATTCTATTCATGTTAAAGTTTATGATGAAGGAAGAAAAGGAATCGGGCAATGACTGGAGTATAAGATCAATGCACAGTTCAAGATCCAACTTGAACCCCAGTGCATTGAGTCTCTCTATCCACTCCATCATTTTCAGTATATGAGCCTGTACTGAAGAACCCTCAGACATCCGTGTCCTGAAAAGCCTTTTGGAGATGTCATACCTCTCAATCCTACCCTGCTCCCCGAAGAGCTGGCGTAGATTGAGAAGTATACTTCTACAATCAGTCTTTTCAAATTGCCTCTGTAGCTCGGGAGCCATAGAGGCAAACATGTAACATTGGGTTAGAGAGGAGTCCTCAGACCACTTGGCATAAGCTTGTAACTCGCCCTCGTCGGCATCAGGAGCTGGCTCAGAATGAACCGTGACCAACACGTACGCAATCTTTTCGGCGGTAAGGACTATGCGTAGATTACGCAGTCAATCCGACTAGTTCGGTCCAGTTAAGCGATTTGCATCCAAGATGCCACGGAGGGGGTTGGACGACGACATTGTAATCTGGATAAGAAATAAAAGACAACTTAGCATGTGTTCAAATTCTAACTTAGATGTGGTTTTCTATCTTAGTTAGTCCCACTATTTTTCGATCGAACTATATAACCCTCAGTATATAGAACGGGAGATCAACCTAGTGGGTCGGAATCCCAACGAGATTGATGTACGACCTTGTGGAAAGCACAACAAGCCATACACCATCTCAAGGGCAGTCAACAGGCACTTGCATCTAATGCAATATTCGATATTCGGCCCCCGAGAAATCATCCCCTTGTGGAAAGCACAACAAAGGATATTCTCGGTTAGATCTAACTATCATTACTACATAGCAATGAGTTCATGACCCGACCCTTGTGGAAAGTACAACAAAGCCGAGTTCAATTCCTCACCCCATTGAGGCCGAGCCTTGGAGTTTAATCCCGCCCCCAAACTCATGGACCTTGTGAAAAGCACAACAAATCCATGAAATGAAGACGTTCATTTACTCCATAATGATGGAGGGCCACGACGACTCCTAGAGCCACGCTTACCAGATCTAAAATTTAAGCGCGAGGGAATTCAATTTTATCTTGATCTCACCCTAGGTGGTAATATAAATATATCCAATATATTTACCGTACCTAGTAGTTTGCACAAAGTAAATGCATCCAATGTAAAATTAAACGCAAGTGATCATGGACTTTAACCCTAATGTAACTAAGACATCCGGCCCGCTTCCGAAGCAGCTGGATCGTCCTCGTCGGGTGTGCTCCGCGCTTTCAAACTCCGACGCCGCATCAATTACAACTTTTACACGGCACGCAGGCTGGAAAAATTAAATTACATGTGACTCAAATTCCAGCAGCCCTTAGGGCGAGTACAACAACGGAGGAAGATAGAAGTACATTGGAATTTTAACAGAGAGAGAAAGGAGGTTCGCAGACCCCAATTAATTACATTAATCCAAGTCCATGATCACTTGCCAACCCATTTAAATAAAATCAATCAAGGGTTATTTTTCTGAAAATAATCCTTACTTTTGAATTTAAAAATGGGATGTGCAAACAAAAACAGGCTAGCTTTGTTTAATTTTAAAAATTAAAGCATGATTAACTAAAATTAAACACACAAGCAGGCCAATACAAGGTAAATAAAATAACGCACGTAAAGAACCATCATTTTCTACAGGGGCATCTAATTGAGATAATTAATTAAATTTAAATTTAAATTTAATTATCCAATAATCAAATTTAAATTTAAAATTTAAACATGCCAATAATTTAAATTTAAATTCAAACTAATTATCCAATATTTTTTGTTTGAAAATAAATTTAAATAATGCAATTATCCTCAATTAGTAATATTCTAAAATTCAAAATTTGAATTTAACAATTATCTAATAATTAAAAATTCAAATAGTTGAATTTTTTTTACATTTAACTTCAATAAAATTCAAATTTAAATTTTCTAATTATCTAATAATTAAAAATTCAAAAATTAAAATTTACTAAAGTAACTTCAATTATTATCATTTTATCCCAAGGTAAATAGTAATTATCTCACCTCTGTAAATTCAAGTCAGTTAAATAAAATTTACCATTCGACATTTACTATTGAGATAAAACTATTTAACCTACTAGATAAAATCCTATTTAATTTACTGTGCATTTTCATATATATATCTAATATATATATGTTATAAATATGCACCAATAAATTAAAAAAAGTTAAAAACGTAATTTTTTTTAATAATAAAAAAATTTCTGCGGCCGGGGGGGGGGGGGGGGGCGCGCGCGTGGGCGGCGCCCACGCGCGCGGACCCGTCCGCGGGTCGGCGCCCGCAACGCGGGTGTTGACCCCCGCGTGCGTGCGCCCGCCACCCGGGCGCTGCCACGCGGGCGGCGCCCGCCCCGCGGGGCGCCCGCGTGCGCCACGCGGCGCCCCCAGCGTGCGCCACGCCGTGGGCGCACTGCGCTTCAGGGCGTAGTGCGCCCGACGGCGACTAATTTTTTTTAAAATTTTTTTTTTAAAAAAAAAATTGCTCTCCTTATGCCCAGCATCCAGGAAAAACAGAAATGCCCAGCACTCCCGTCTCCAAATAATAATTGAAGATTTAAGATGCCCCTGAAGCATGGTTCTAAACGGCGATAAAAACACCGACCAGAGTGCCAACCTGGCTCTGATACCACTGTAAGGTTTCGCTCAGCACCTACGGGCGACGCAGCGGATAACAAAAATTTAATTTGCCCGATCCCGGTATTGTGGAAAGCTTAATCTATGCTCTAATCGGTGTTTCTAATACCCTAATTACGGGTTACATGTTTCACCTTGCGCGGAACGACGCTGTCCGCTAAGCCCGATGCAGAAAAACCGAGCCGCACAGCTGTACGGCCTCTAGAGATGATCCACACGGATCCTTGCGCAGCGACGGTACCTCCCCGGCACGACCTTCCCCAGCTCAATCACCTTCAGGAGAGAGAGAGAGCAAGAGGGAGAAAGGGGGAGGTTAATCCTCTCCCTTAAGCTTAATGCTTGTTAGCTTAAGGGAAGGAAGGAAGCAAGCGTTCGAGTGAACTCACGTAGGATTCTATATATAGAGATTTGGTCATTTCTGAAAGGGCTCTAAAAGACCAAAATTATATATATATCCTATCTACTATTATACATATGTATTAAGCTCCATTTACACTCCTTTCCAAAAGGAATTAAAGGGAATTAATACATACGCTTGTATAATAATAAACCGTCACCCAAGAATCTATTGTGTGTGATCCTCTAGACCCACAGTCACTCTAGTTTAAGGTCCATTAACTTCTAATTCCCAATTAGAAGTAAATTAAACGTATTCTTCGCTTCTACTAGAGCCGAACAATATTTTAATTTATTCCGAACCTTTGATCACGTTGGGTCAAGCAAATCCGCGTGATCCTAGAGGACGTCGGGTTTAAACCAACCTGTCTGGTACCTATAAGTCCACAGTTACCGCATCGATATAATCCCTCGCTCCTTCTATGAGTCTGGTACGATCGAGGGTACGGTATCTGTCAAACCCCATGATCGTGCCATTTGACTATGACCTCCTTAAAGTGTATGACGTCCATTCTAAACGAACTCATACGACCCTGGCCAGGGATTTAACGGAGCGTCAATGTCATGACCCATTAACTGTCTGATATATACCCGACAGTGAGCGATCCCTTCTTGACCATTGACGATCTTCACACATATCCTGGAGTGGTTAACGACTCGGCAACTCATGACTTATGGTTAAAGTAACTTAGCCAAGTAATTAAACCATTCCAATCCTCGTGTAAGATCCGATCAATGTCTCAAGTCAAAGGACCAACGATGCTACTGAGACCGTTGGATCTTCAGTTGACATTAGGTATAATCAACCATCTGAAGATCCAATAGCGGATCAGTTCAGTGCACATCCTCCAAGGACATACACCTACACATATGTGTTGGTGCCCCGCACCAATGACCATGAGACTGGTCACTGACACATCATGTGTTCTGGTTTAATAGGTAATCAAAGTCCCCGAGTGATTACCCTCCAACCAGGAACAGTTTAAGGTATGTGTACATGTAAAGTCAATCTCATGTTCGAGATCCCATCTCGAGCTGACTTTACAACCACATATCCTAGGGACAACGTAAAGTAACACAATCGCATATTTACGCTCAAACATCACTTTATTAATAATGAACGAGATCGTACAACTATTGGGCCTACCCGACCTGAAATTGGCCTGTAGCACACCAACACTAACAAGTCATACTTGGGCTGTGCCACATCAAAAAGCCCCGCTACCGACCTTGAGAGACCGCTGCCGGTGAAACTCTCCTTGAATACTCGCCCGAATTGCTTGAAGTCCCGGATGGATCCAGGGGCGAGGGCCCAGAACCATGCTTGGGCACCTTGGACCAAGGTGGTCATAAAGGCTCGGCATTTGATGGCGTCGGACACTCCATGGAGGGTCATCAGGGCGTCAAAGTGATCGGCCGGGTCGCCCTGGCCGTCATAGAGCGTGAAGGTCGGGATGGAGGGTCTAAAAGATACCTCTGCCTTCAAGATATAGTCGGAGAATGGGGATTTCTCCTCATCCTCCACGGAGGAGTCCTTCTGCAGGGCGCATAGGGCGCGCTCCTACTCTATGAAATGCCTCTCGAATTCTCACAGTCGGAGGGATAGCTCCGGCTGCCGCTGCGCGTCGGGCTGGGGGGGGCTGTATTGGCGTTCCCCAAGGACTTCGGTCTCTGGGTTCGGACGGCATGCCCCATGTTTTTGGTGCGGACACCGGAGCACACGAGCGGCACGGGTCGGCGAGCCACCGGTACCGCACGCGAAGCACTACTCGAGCCACTTCAGCGTCCATCTGGCTCGGAGACAGCCTGGAGACTACCCCCTGAGTCTCTGCATTTATCGTATTTGTTTAGACGTTATTTGTGTGTAATGTGTGTGTATTTCATTTTATTCGGTTTGTAATTTTGATTGTAAGAGGGGTTTATTTGTAAAATGGGACCCCCGGGCCCCACGGGCCCCCCAGACCTCTTCCCATTGATCCACCTCAGCCTAGGGCCCCATGTGGGGTCAGTCAACATTTCAAATGGAGACATCTAGAAGGTTGAATGGTAAATGCCACATGGGTAGACAATTGGACTTCAAAGTCCAAGGTAGGCTACCTACCATTCTACCATGTCCCCCCCTTGGTCAATAGGTTGCCCCCCCTATATTTTATTTAATTTTTGTGTGTGTGTCACATTCAATCTAGGCCATCCATTCCCCCATCCCTAGATCCAAGGGTGGCTATTGGATTTGATATGTAACCTATAAGTACCTTGTATTTTCTCATTTAGGAGAATTAATGCATTTGAATTGGAAGAAAATCCCCTTGAGCAAGGCCTAGGCCGCCCCTCTCTCCTCCTTGCAGCTGGGAAGGCTGTATTCTGGTGGTGTGACTCCATCCCTATCAGTTCCGGTCGCCGTCGCCGCCGCCACGTGCCGCCATCGCGCCTCCACCATCACCGCCGGTGTTCTATCCATCCAGGACAGAGGTGTCTTCTCCGAATTCTTGCTCTCCACCCCGTCGTGTTTTTGAGCTGGGATTTTGAGGGGATGTTCCAGAGGTGTTCCTCACGATCCACACAAATTGGTTGGTCATGAATCTTCCATTTGATAATTTTCCATTTTCGTCCAACCTCTATTCCCAGATCTATCTGCTTGCTGTTTAGATTTCCATCCGCCCTGTGTTTCTAGTGTTCGGACCCCTTTGTGATTTTTTCAGGGGCTCCCCATTTTACTGGGAGTTATGTCCATCAACCCCACCGTCCCCAAATTTTCTTGAATTGTTGTGAGGCCATCCCATATTTTTCAAAAATCGATCTCAGAGATAGCTACAGTGCTGTCCACCTATTCCTAGATCCGACTACTCTCCAGTAAACAAATCATAACAAATCACAGACACCTCCAATCAGTCCACAAAAAATATCCCCGTTCTCCTTGTTCAAAATCCCACAAGTTTGATGAAGAGTTCAGGAGCTGAATCGGCCATCTTCCTTGCGGTCAAAGGCAGTCTTCAGACAACTCACCGGTAGATCTGAGGTTTCGGTTACTGTACAACAAGGACTTGTCAATTCAATAAAGTTCTGATCCGACCAGATCCAGCAGATCTCTCTGGGTCTAGATTGAAGCATTTGAAGATATCTTTCCAACGATAGCTCATGCGTCCCGATCCAACTTCAGGATTGATCGCAGCGGTCGTTTTTGTCGGAGCGCGCGCCGGAAAACAGCAATCAAAATCCGTGGGAAGTTAGTTCAAGAATTGGGAATCGGGGCCGATCGACCCCCGATCGGTGTTCCCGGCCGACCGCCGTCAGTGGAGGCGCGCCACCAGGGGTCCCCATCACAGTGGGTCCCACCCCCGCAGATCCGGAGGATAGCGCTGTCCGTGGGCCCCACGGGCCCGTAGAAGCCGCCGTTCGGAAAGCACGAAAACGCAGAGTTCGGCACCGCCGGGCGACATCAAGATGCTGCCCGTCAACCCGAGTTGCGTGATTCCCGGACCCCACATGTGACCTTTTACCTCCCTGCGTGGAGTGGGTCGACTTAGTGTATTGCTGTAATAATTGTTAACCGGGAGTCCGTGATTCGGCCGGGGTTGTCTTCGCCACGCCGGGTGCGTGGAGGTAATGGTCCGAACCTCTTGGCGTTCATTTGCTTAGCTAGTATATGGTCTTTTGCCACTGCCGAGAGCAATAGGTACTAGCCCGTGTGTCCATGTCACCGCTGTGAGTGTGAGAGTGACCCGTCCCGTGACTCGATCCGAGTCCGGAAGTGAGTCGACTACCCGTGAACTCTGCCGGTTCTTCAACCGCGCACGATCCGCGTTTCCCTCGCTTGGGACGACGAGTGAGCTTGCGTTTCTGTTAGCGACGTATAGCCCATAGGAGCTCTCCGTGTCGGGCTTAGTGTCTCTCCTATCATGTGTTGCTGGTCGTGTCCGCATCTAGAGTCCGAGGTCCATACCACGTAGAGTCGGTTCCCGTGTCCGTCCCGCATCAGTTTGGTATCAGAGAGAGTCGCGTGTAGGGTAGTCGTTGCATAAGTCTTGCATAGTCTAAGTCGAGTCTAGGATCATCATTAGTTTTCAAAACAAAAAAAAAGGTGTTTTAAAATTGTATTTCATCCCGATAATTCGGTATCTTAAAAGGTGTTGTCTGAACGTTAGGCTATGCCTATCGGGAGGTCGCACACTTGCGGGAGTGATCTTCGGATCGATTAACTCCGCCACGTGCCGGATATTGGTTTCGGTCTAAGTGCATTTGTCGGTGTTTACATTAGTTAGTGCATTCCAACCTTGCATTGTCTAGTGTCTGTCTCCACGTGTCGGCATTTCTAGCATGTAGTTTCGCCAAATTCACATGGAATCCCCATCACCTGGGCAATATGGCCGTTGGTCCATGCATGGGCTTGGCAACCACCCACTCCACTTCCGTAGGCCCGAAGCCTCGGATTTTTATGGCTCCAATGGCCCGGGTGACTACCTCAAGTGGGAGGCCGCCATGGACACATACTTTGATTGTTATACCATGTCCGAAGCCGGGCAATTCTATTTTGCCAAGGAGAGGCTTCTACACGAGGCCGCCGAAAAGTGGGACCACATTGAGCACTTGAGAGAGGTTAGGAGGCAATGGCCCATCGAATCATGGTGGGACATGAAGAGAGAGCTTAGGAAGGTCTACGTGCCCCAACCGGTCACCTCCAACCGGCCCCACCCAATCACTTCCAACCAAGTGGATCCTAGTCGGAGGCAAAGAGCCCCACACGTAGATGAGCCAAGACCCAATCCTAGGACAGTTGACTACGGGCGAGTCCACAATGATATCCCTATTCCAACCCACTCCGTTGCCGAACTTATGCAAATGATCTTGGACCGGTTGGATGGGGTGGATAGGACACGTACTCCTAGTGATGTACTCCTACCCGAGCCTAAAGAGGTAGCAACTGGTAGCCCCAACCCAATGCCATCTATAGTGCCATCCCGAGATCCTCTCCACATCTTGGTGGATCCTCTTTCCCCACCCACGAGAGCTCCATTGCCTACACCCCCTGTCCTTCAGGAGGATAAGGGTAAGGACACACATATCAAGGAGCGTAGTGGATCACGACAGCAGTGTTATCGCTGCCAGGGGATTGGCCACTTTGTCGGGCAGTGTCCCACTCAGACCTCTCTAGCCCTAGGGGACAAAAGGGTTGGAGAAGCCTCACTCTCCGATCTTTATTCGGAGCCACCTCAGCCACAGCTACCCGTGTTTCTAACGGGAAAGCTACTTATAGCCGAGCCACTCCTTAGCTGGCTTAAGAGTGGCCTGGCCCCATCTCCCCTCCCATCTATGGACCCTATCCTACCTTTGGTGCCAATCAATTCATTTCACACCACTTTCCGGTCTAGTCACTATGTGGATACATTGGATGACCTTCTTAAAGGGTTGGACCGGCAATGGACATTTACGCACTTGTTGGCTCCAGGTTTCGACCGACCCACATGTCATAGTTTCACTCATCCCGCTTTAGGGTCCATCACCTCCGTGTACACCATGGGTCATGTTACCATAGAGGTTCTTCTACTCCTCCCTATGCCGGCCGAGTCCGACTGCATTCCCCTTTGCCCAAGGGAGGAATCTTACTTTCTACCTATGACTGCCGTCCCACCTCTCACAGTGAATGAAGGTGATCATTTACACCTCCAAGATTTCCAAATGTGGGACAGTGATTTGTGGAAGCCTAGTCCGAGGTGTCATACCTTCTTTGATCCCTTCGACCCATTCTCTTGTGGACCCCGTGACCCACCATATTTACTCCACCTTTTTGAGAGGGTCCACCATCATACCCCCACCGTCTCATCTCCCTTCATGAATGAAGGAGATCAACAACACCTTCTAGACTTCTACACATGGGATCTAGAGATGAGGGAATCCATATCGAGGGGTCACAGATTCTTTGATCCCTTCGATCCCTTTCTTCGTGGGCCCCTTGGCCCACAACCTCCATTCCACCTCTTTAAGGAAGTCCACTATCACACTCCTCCTACTCGGGCCTGGCAACCTTCACATGGCAATAGGTCCGAACCGTCATTTGGGGGTAATGAAGACTTTGGTTCCCCCGGTCCACCTAAACCGCCCAAACCTCCCGGACTTCCCACATCCAAACCCAATGTCCATGATTGGTGCATCGTAGGATGTCCAGGAGTCCACCATGACATTAACCTCCGGTTATGTCAAATGCATGCATGGCACACATTCGGATGTCCTGGACCACCTTGCATATGATTGGGTTTGACTAACATTAGGTTTGTGTAGGGTCGTGTGTGCATCTGTGTGTTTTTATTTTTGTTAGGCATGTTAGGAGTCTGCATGATGATGTCCATCGTCACATTGAGGTCAGCAATGCACATTACAAAGAGCTAGCCGATGCTCACCGACACCACTGAGAGTTCCAAGAGGGCGAATATGTCATGATCATGGTAAGACCAGAATGGTTTCCCTCTGGAACAGTTAAGAAGTTGCAAGCTCGCGGAGCCGGTCCATTTAGAGTGTTGAAACGCGTTGGATCCAATGCGTATAGTGTGGACATGCCCGAGGAATACGGTATAAGCTCTACTTTTAATGTTTCGGATCTAGTTGCATATAGGGACCCAGCGGTGATCCCTAGTGAGCCTTTCGAGCCATCTCCTCCCATTGAGAGTGAGCCCACACCTGAGTGTCCACCTCCACCCCCTTTGTCACGTCAGCGTGAGCATATAGATCATATACTGGATGAGCAGGTGACAGTTACCAGGAGTGGATCCTACCCGCGCTACCTAGTGCGATGGAGAGGACGGCCCGCTACCGAGGACACGTGGATCACGCATGGAGAGTTGCAGCAGATTGATCCGGACCTTCTAGAGCGATACCGGAGCGATGCAGACCCTTACTCGACAGGGTCGAGTTTCTCCCACCCGGGGAGAATTGGTGCGGACACCAGAGCACACGAGCGGCACGGGTCGGCGAGCCACCAGTACCGCACGCGGAGCACGACTCGAGCCACTTCAGTGTCCATCTGGCTCGGAGACAGCCTGGAGACTCCCCCCTGAGTCTCGACATTTATCATATTTGTTTAGACGTTATTTGTGTGTAATGTGTGTGTATTTCATTTTATTCGGTTTGTAATTTTGATTGTAAGAGGGGTTTATTTGTAAAATGGGACCCCCGGGCCCCACGGGCCCCCCAGACCTCTTCCCATTGATCCACCTCAGCCTAGGGACCCATGTGGGGTCAGTCAACATTTCAAATGGAGACATCTAGAAGGTTGAATGGTAAATGCCACATGGGTAGACAATTGGACTTCAAAGTCCAAGGTAGGCTACCTACCATTCTACCATGTCCCCCCCTTGGTCAATAGGCTGCCCCCCCTATATTTTATTTAATTTTTGTGTGTGTGTCACATTCAATCTAGGCCATCCATTCCCCCATCCCTAGATCCAAGGGTGGCTATTGGATTTGATATGTAACCTATAAGTACCTTGTATTTTCTCATTTAGGAGAATTAATGCATTTGAATTGGAAGAAAATCCCCTTGAGCAAGGCCTAGGCCGCCCCTCTCTCCTCCTTGCAGCTGGGAAGGCTGTATTCTGGTGGTGTGACTCCACCCCTATCAGTTCCGGTCGCCGTCGCCGCCGCCACGTGCCGCCATCGCGCCTCCACCATCACCGCCGGTGTTCTATCCATCCAGGACAGAGGTGTCTTCTCCGAATTCTTGCTCTCCACCCCGTCGTGTTTTTGAGCTGGGATTTTGAGGGGATGTTCCAGAGGTGTTCCTCACGATCCACACAAATTGGTTGGTCATGAATCTTCCATTTTATAATTTTCCATTTTCGTCTAACCTCTATTCCCAGATCTATCTGCTTGCTGTTTAGATTTCCATCCGCCCTGTGTTTCTAGTGTTCGGACCCCTTTGTGATTTTTTCAGGGGCTCCCCATTTTAATGGGAGTTATGTCCATCAACCCCACCGTCCTCAAATTTTCTTGAATTGTTGTGAGGCCATCCCATATTTTTCAAAAATCGATCTCAGAGATAGCTACAGTGCTGTCCACCTATTCTAGATCCGACTACCCTCCAGTAAACAAATCATAACAAATCACAGACACCTCCAATCAGTCCACAAAAAATATCGCCGTTCTCCTTGTTCAAAATCCCACAAGTTTGATGAAGAGCTCAGGAGCTGAATCGGCCATCTTCCTTGCGGTCAAAGGCAGTCTTCAGACAACTCACCGGTAGATCTGAGGTTTCGGTTACTGTACAACAGGGACTTGTCAATTCAATAAAGTTCTTATCCGACCAGATCCAGCAGATATATCTAGGTCTAGATTGAAGCATTTGAAGATAGCTTTCCAACGATAGCTCATGAGTCCCGATCCGACATCAGGATTGATCGCAGCGGTCGTTTTCGTCGGAGCGCGCGCCGGAAAACAGTAATCAAAATCCGTGGGAAGTTAGTTCAAGAATTGGGAATCGGGGCCGATCGACCCCCGATCGGTGTTCCCGGCCGACCACCGTCAGTGGAGGCACCCCACCATGGGTCCCCATCACAGGGGGTCCCACCCCCGCAGATCCGGAGGACAGCTCTGTCCGTGGGCCCCACGGGCCTGTAGAAGCCGCCGTTCGGAAAGCACGAAAATGCGGAGTTCGGCACCGTCGGGCGATATCAAGATGCTGCCCGTCAACCCGAGTTGCGTGATTCCCGGACCCCACATGTGACCTTTTACCTCCCTGCGTGGAGTGGGTCGACTTAGTGTATTGCTATAATAATTGTTAACCGGGAGTCCGTGATTCGGCCGGGGTTGTCTTCGCCACGCCGGGTGCGTGGAGGTAATGGTCCGAACCTCTTGGCGTTCATTTGCTTAGCTAGTATATGGTCTTTTGCCGCTGCCGAGAGTGATAGGTACTAGCCCGTGTGTCCATGTCACCGCTGTGAGTGTGAGAGTGACCCGTCCCGTGACTCGATCCGAGTCCGGAAGTGAGTCGACTACCCATGAACTCTGCCGGTTCTTCAACCGCGCACGATCCGCGTTTCCCTCGCTTGGGACGACGAGTGAGCTTGCGTTTCTGTTAGCGACGTATAGCCCATAGGAGCTCTCCGTGTAGGACTTAGTGTCTCTCCTATCATGTGTTGCTGGTCGTGTCCGCATCTAGAGTCCGAGGTCCATACCACGTAGAGTCGGTTCCCGTGTCCATCCCGCATCAGTTTTCCCTTCTTCGGCGTGGATGAGGCTTCCTACTCCGGAGGGGGGGCTTGTGAAGGTCCTCCTTACCTGTTACGGATGATCTGCCGGCCCCGGAGGGTGAAGCGACCTCCGACAGTGTGCTGGGACACGTTCTCATGGGGAGGGCTCTCCGGAGGGGCGCGTGACCTTCCATCCCTGGCCGCCTGGGTACTCATGAGTTCTACGAGGACGTTCAGTTTTACGTTGAGGGCTTGAAAGGCATCAGCGTCGCCGTTAAGCGGCAGCCCTACCGCCGCGGGGGGAGGGGGCGGTCCGTCGGCGGGAGTGCTGGCACCGGAGGGGGGGTTTTGGGATGCTTCAGAGGGGCCTTTCCCCGCCGCCACCATGGCCTTTCCCCTGTCGCCGACGGACCTCCTCCCTGAACTTCTTCTCACCATACTGGCTCTTTGGTCGTTTCCCACATACGGCACCATATGAAGGGGCGTGATCTCACATGGCTCCTGAGCTGGGAGGATGATCACCGATCAGTGAACTGTAGAGAAAGGGAAACAGATCAGGGGGCCCAGGGATGGTTCCCTGGGGAAAACCCTCCGATACTTAAGTCAGTAGAGCAATGGTGGAAGATAGGGAGGGAGGTAGAAAGAGGTGCACGAGATCCCCCAACACCAAGGTGGTGAAGTGGTTCCTGCTCAGGGGATTTTAGGCGTGTATTGCCCTTACCTTTCACTGGAGGGAGTCCCTTGTTTATATAGTGTGCTCACCTTATGAGTCCCGTAAGTTGAGGAGTTTCAGGTGGGAGTTACGTCCTCATCGTGGGATCTTTAAGTCCTCATCGTGGGATCTTCATAGCCTTGAGAGATCATGGGTCTCTTATTCTCATAAACTCCTACTCATAAAGGGCTCTCAACGGCAGCGTGGATAAGCAGTCGTCGGTCGGTCCGAGCATAATAGGTGCCAACCCTGTCTGGGCGATAGGCATAGCTCGGATGAAGATAGGTCGGAGTGGGCGCTGAGCGCTTGCCTCTATCCCGATGAGGGGATAACTCGGGCATGGGTCTTCCTCCGTTCTGACCGTCGCTCGGGCCTTCCGAGCCTAAGGGCCGCCGAGGAAGGATGAGATCCCGAGTAATCTTATTGGGCTTTTTAGCCTAAGTGGGCCCTATGGGGCTGTCACTTGGGTGAGCTGAGCCTCGTTTGGTCCTGATGGACCTAGTTTGGCTGCTCTTAGATGGGCTACAGAAATCCCCCTCTCCAAATTGTATTCATAAGAATCAATCAGTATGCATTCTTGAGTAAGGTTAGGTTTAATAGTTATAGAGGGTAGAGTGAAATCACTGGGTTTCTGAAATATGGTTATAGTGTCCGTTTATAGCAATTAACCTAAGTCACATGACTATACTAGACTAGGTCAAGACTATATCTTACTTATTTCAGAAACAATGAATATCAAGGAGAGTGACCTATATTTGTATTGATATTTCATAACATTTTGCATTAGAAGGGTTACAACATTTCTTTTTCACTTCTAATCTGAACTTAGTGAATGGACAAGTGTCATTTATGCTGTTGACATTAGGTGTACACGTGGATTAGACGTAAGTATCCCCAGTTACTAGGTAAAAACTACTATATCTGCCTCTGATCAAGAACTACCAAGATGATTTACACCTTTGACATTAAGGGTGCAGGTTTATCAGACACCAGTACCCCCAGTTACTCAGTGCAACCAGCCCTATAGATTTAACCATGTGAACAGAGATAACATGAACCACCTCATGACTTAAGGTCCTCTCCACTTCCTTGATGGTGAGTTCAGTTTCTCAGTGTAATTCAGTCATTGCTCTGCGACTTTGTTCAATTCTTTTTCATTAAAAATTTTATTGATGCTGCCCTTATAACTTTTCAGTGATACATGACAAGAACAATACATGTTCTGGTATTCCCAGCCTAGACTTCACTAAGTCTGAAAAGTTCAGATATTGTGAATACCTTTTCATTGAAATCATGAGACAAATGTTAAGAGCTATAAATGTTTTCTATCACCTTATTTTCTGAAGAGTAGTTCTTTTGACTCTACAATTTATTAAAATTAAACCTTTAGTTTATTCAAGAAACACATGTGATTCATAAAAGAAATGAAGTGCCTGATGCTCAAAATAATGAACCAGTTACAAGATTGTTAGCCAATCAGAGTGATAGAAGTAGACTTCGAAGTGCAGAAACAACTCAAGAGTTTTCAAAGAGAGTAGTTCTAGGCAGAATCAATTGATACCAATGACATAAGTGATGCAAAATGATAAGGACTTCTGAGACTGAGGAGAGAGTAGAAGGAGTTGAACTCAGTTCAGACATTGCTACCCTCCCCCTGACATCATGATGCACCGACCTAAAGATGCATTAAACATTCAATGCACCGACCTTAAACTTCACGAGCCATGCAATGAACCGACCTTAACATGCAGGACATAGACAATGCACCGACCGTATATGCGAATGATGTGCAAGTGCACCGACTCTGATATGTGAAGACATGAGGTGCACGGACCTACATGTAGTTTGGACATAAGGTGCACCGACCTACATGCAGCTTTGGACATAAGATGCACCGACCTTCATGCTGTTTATACACTAGATGCAAAACATGCATCGGCTATGTGAAAGGCATGCATCGACTTAAACTTGGTGCAACGCATGTATAGGAAACAAGTGCTGGCACAATGCATTGACCAAATGCACAACGTGCATCGACTTCAGAGATTATCTGTGCAAGACTTGCAGCAACTTATATACTCAGTGCAAAAGTAATTATTCTAACATCAAACATCATTTATTCAAAGTTTAGAGACAGGCAGACACTATGATTTAAAGCATTTCAGGAGACAATTCAAGAATGAAATTAGTCATTTTCAAGCTGAAATTTACAAAGCCCCAATTCTCTTCTTAGATATTTAAATCTTTCATTTCCAAGGGATTTAGTAAAAATATCATCCATTTATTTATCAGTTTCAACAAAATGTAATTCAATTTCATTTTTACTTACTGCATCTCTAAGAAAATGGTGTTTAATCTCAATATGCTTAGTCCTAGAGTGGTGAACATGATTCTTGGTTAGACAGATATCACTAGTATTATCACATAAAATTGGAATACATCCCAAATTTATCTGATAATCTGAAAGTTGGTACTTAATCCATAGTACCTGAGCTGTACAATTCCCTACAGCGACATACTCTGCCTCTGCAGTGGACAAGGCAACTGTGTGTTGCTTCTTTGAAGCCCAAGATACTAGGCAACTACCTAGGAATTGGCAATAGCCACTAGTGCTTTTCCTATCTATCCGACACCCAGCATAGTCTACATTAGTGTATGCTAGAAGCTCCAGCTCACACTTAGCAGGGTACCAAGGACCAAGCTCTTGGGTGCCTGACAGATACCTAAAGATCCTTTTCACTGCACTAAAATGAGACTCCTTAGGACTAGCCTGAAATCTAGCACACAAACACACTGCAAATTGTATATCAGGCCTAGATGCAGTAAGGTACAAAAGAGATCCGATCATACCTAGATACAGCTTTTGATCCACTGTTTTACCTTTGTGGTCTTCATCAAGACTTGTTGAAGTACCCATTGGAGCTGCAATGTCCTTGAGATTTTCAAATTTAATCTTCTTCAGCAGGTCCCTTATGTACTTAGACTGGGTGATGAATGTTCCATCTTTGGTCTGTGTCACCTGCAGTCCAAGAAACAACTTTAGCTCACCCATTGAGCTCATCTCAAATTCTTGTGTCATTAAATCAGAAAATTTCTTACACATCCTCGGGTTAGTTTAACCAAAAATAATGTCATCCACATAAATCTGAACAATGAGTATGTCTTGATGACTTACCTTTGTAAACAATGTTTGGTCAATCTCACCTCTTGAGAATTTCTTATCGATAAGGAATTTGCTAAGCCTGTCATACCAAGCTCTAAGAGCTTGCTTCAAACCATAGAGAGCTTTATTCTATTTATAAACATGACTAGGGAAATCTAACCATTCAAAACTAGGAGGTTGTCTCACAAAGACATCCTCTTTTATTTCCCCATTCAAGAAAGCATATTTCACATCCATCTGCTGGAGAGTTATTCCTAATGAGCATGCATAAGCAAGGAAAATCCTAATAGCCTCCAACTTAGCTACAGGGACAAATGACTCCTCAAAGTCAATTCCAAATTATTGATTGTACCCCTGAGCTACAACTCTGACTTTATTTTTAACTACATTGCCTAGCTCATCAATTTTTTTCCTAAAAACCCATTTTGTGCCAATGACAGTCCCATGATCAGGAGGTGGTACCAGATGCCGCACCTTGTTCTTGTCAAACTGATTAAGCTCCTCGTGCATGGCATTGATCCAATGCACATCTTTGAGGGCACTGTCAATGGATTTGGGTTCTACATGAGAAGCCAATGCATATGCATTTAATTCATACTGTGCTCTAAAGTAGCCTCTAGTCCTAGGGGGTTCATTTAAGTTACCAATGACATTATTTACTGGATGATCTCTTAAAAATATGATATTGATAACTTGGTTACCTTGACCTTCATTTACCTCCCCCTGAACAGCAGGCTCCTCTGCATTGTTTTCTTCAGGTTCTTCTTCATTATCTGATTGGTCTACAGAGTTTCCTTCCTTCAGAATTTCTCCATCATCTTCTTTCCTACATAGACCAGCATCAGACTTATTTAGGGACTCATCAAAGATAATGTGTGGAGATTCCTTAACAGTTCTAGAATTAAGGTTGTACACCCTATATGCTCTAGTATTGTCAGAATATACAAGGAAAATTCTTGGATCACTTTTAGGTTCAAATTTATCAAGGTCTCTTTTATCGTTAACGTAAATAAACACTTACAGCCAAAGACCTTGAAATGAGCAATCGAAGGCTTCTTACCCTTTAGAATCTCATAAGGTGTTTTCTGAGTAAACGACCTTACCATGGCTCGGTTAATTACATGGCATGCAGTGTTGACTGCCTCTGCCCAAAACTTCCTTGGTAGGACTCCTTCGACTAGGAGTGTACGAGCCATCTCCACAAGTGTCCGGTTTCTCCTCTCCACCACTCCATTTTGCTTTGGTGTCCTCGGTGAGGAAAACCGATGAGTAATCCCATTGACCCTGCAAAATTCATCAAATTGTGAGTTTTCAAACTCACCTCCATGATCAGACAAAATATTTTCAATTGAATTTTCTATTTTCTATTTTATTTTCAAGTAGAACTCCTGAAATTCGTGAGATGAAAAAGACCGACGTATATCTAGAGAAGTCATCCACTAATACATACCCATATCTCCTACCTGATAAGCTGACTGATCTAGTTGGTCCAAAAAGGTCCATGTGTATCAGCTCATAAGGTTTGGAAGACATGTTTTCAGTTCTAGACTTGAATGACTTTCTAGGCTGCTTCGACTGTGTACATGCATTACAGATTTTATTTTATTTTTGAATGAAATTTCAGGGAGTCCTCTAACCATGCTATGTTTATTCAATTTATGCAAGACAGTGTAACTTGCATGTCCTAATCTATGATGCCACAGAAATGTTAAATCATCTTTATTAGCAGTGAGGTATAGATTAGAGTGAGCAAAATCATCTAAATCTACCATGTAGATATTATTTACTCTCTTACCAGAAAATTTAACTACATCAGAATCGGGTTCATAAATTCTACAGCATTAGGAATCAAAAACAACTCTATGCCCTTTATCACATAGCTGGCTGATACTGAGCAAGTTGTAAGCAAGACCATCAACTAGTAGGACTTCTTCTATACAACAGGTAGTACACTTACCTACCTTACATGACCCGATGATTTTACCCTTTGTATTTCTTCCGAAGGTGACAAGGTCTCCATTTTTCTTAGTCAGCATGCAAAATTTAGCATTGTCTCCTGTCATATGCCTGGAACAGCCACTATCCAGGTACCACATGTTGTGCTTGGCTGCCAAGCATACCTGCAATCACAATCACGGAGAAAAGTTTGGAACCCAACACTATTTGGGCTCCAGAATATATGTAGAGTTATTCAAACAAGACAACAAATCTTTAGGAATCCACATTTGTTTGAACATTGTGGGTTTAATGGATTTCTTAACATTATTTTTGTCATTTTTCTTCTTCTCAACATTAACATTCTTAGTCTCTCCTTTCCTGTTCAGTATACTGGCACCATTGTTCTTATCAAATTGATTTCGTTTGTGCCAGTGCCTAGGCTAATGGGCATTCAGAGAATTGTGGCCAGAGTTGATCCTAGGCTGACTGTAGGTGGTTTGCTTCATAGGAGCCCATGTTCTAGACTCCCCAACCCAGTTTCTAGCCTGAGGTCTATATGTCTGTGTGGGATATGACTGATATCTAGACCTCCCTTGAACTCTATTCCATTCAGACCTATGAAATTGTTGTGGCTGTGCATAATGGTAGGTCTGAACCCTGGGTTGGTAACACTGGCTGGATTGACCTCTTGCTGGATTCTGTCTCCCTTGCACCCTAGACCCACCTGACTTTTACATGGGTGAGGGTTGAATCTTCTTCTGAACAGCTGGTGGAGACTTGGTATCCCTAGCCTGGGGTTTTGATGTTCGTGAGGATTGACCCCTGACCTGAGACTTACCCTGAGGAATAGGGCAGTATGTACTATCATGGCTAGACTCACCCATCTTCTGCTTGCCATTGTCCTGAGCACTGGCATTTTGGAATTAACATTTTTAACAGCAAAGTTTACATTGGACATTTTAGTGAGAGTTCTCTTCTCCTTTTCAGCAACAAATGAAATTGTTTTCAATGCTAAACTCTTTTTAGCAGTGGGGTTATACCCGAGACCCTCTTTTCTGAAATTCACTTTGGACCCCAATAGAGCATTCAAATTCTCAGTGCCTTGGGTCATATTCTCAATGATTCTATTTTTATCCTCATTTTGATTTTCTAGGTGTTCAATTGATTCCTTCAGTTCATTATTGACACCTAGCACAGCTTTATATTTCTCATTGACAATTTTTATTTCATTTTCAAATTTTTGCAATCTCAATTTTAAGTCATCAATAACACTTTTCAGAGACTCATTTTCTTTTCTAGCATCTATCAAAGCATGCTTCAAATCATCAAATTCAGCACATGAATTTCTCAACCTATCATTCTCAGATTATAGCTGAGCAATTTTATCAGTCATTGTGGTGTCATTCATGAGAGAATTAATTTTCTTCTTTAAATGCATGTTCTCTTTTCTAATATCATCTACTTTATCTAGCAAATCATCGTAAGCATCCTCCCAATCAGAAATAGTGTAATGCTCAAATGGAGAGGATATCTCATTAGAATCTTCTTCTTTTTCACCATCCTTGGCCATCAGGCAGATTGTCTTATCTTCATCTTCTTCACTGTCTGAGGTGCAGCTCAGGGTGCCTTCATCCTCATCACTCTAGGTACTCACCATCACTTTCCCTTTAGTGTTCTTCGTCTTTGATTTCTCCTTGAGCTTCTGGAGCTCCGGACAGTCTGCCTTCATGTGGCCGGCCTTCCTGCAGTGATAGCAAACATTAGTGTCAATTTTCTTGGCAGGGTTAGATTTATACCTCATTTGTCTCCTGCCACCATACTGTCTTCTGGTGAAATTTCTTCCTTCGTTCCTCAGGAACCTTCTGAACTTTCTGTTCAGCATTGCTAATTGATCTCCTTCGAACTCTGACCCAGAGATACTTTGATCGCTTGAGGATCCACTGTGATTGGATCGACTGGAATTAGCCTTCAACACTATAGGCTTCTTCTTCTTTTCCAGCTCCTCAGTCTCTGGAAGATTCATCTCATAAGTCATTAATGAGCCAATCAACTCATCAACCTTCGTGTTCTGTAGATCCCTGGACTCCTCGATAACAGTTGCTTTGGTGTGCCAAATCGGAGTCAGAGATCGCAGTATCTTCCTCACTATCTCGTAGTCCGAGTAAGTCTTCCCCAGACTTCTGAGACCGTTGGTGATGATCGTAAGCCGCGCATACATCTCTATAATCGTCTCACCAGGTCTCATTCTGAAAGCTTCATATTCTAAGACTAGCAGATTTGCCTTGGTCTCCCTCACCTGCGAGGTCCTCTTGTAGATAACCTCCAGCTTATCCCACATCTTTTTCGCTGTGGCATACGAAGAAACTCTTGAAAATTCCGTGGGATGTAGAGCGCACTGAATGGCATTGATGGCGCTCCAGTTGAGAGTAGATTTCCTGATCTCCTCTCTCGTCCATACATCCTCATTAGGATGCAGCTTGTATGGTCCTTTACTGACCACCTTCCAAATCTCATAGTCTTTCGCCCTTAGAAAAATGTGCATACAATTCTTCCAGTATCCGTAGTTCGAACCGTCAAAGTATGGGGGCTTCGTCGTGGAATGTCCTTCAGTCGTCATCCCTCTTGCATCCATGGACGTTTCTCTTCAGGATGTTGATCCCTACAGAAGAGTTAGGCTCTGATACCAACTGTAAAGAATAGATGGACGCTCTGATGCCAACTGATAAGTCCAATACGTGATCTAGAGGGGGGGTGAATAGATCAGTCACCCAATTAAAATTCTAGCTACAACAGAACCTAGTGCAGAATAAAATCGAACTGCTACAGGACGGTTGAAAAACACTCAAAAAGATCTCAGTAAAGCAACACAAGTGGATCGGCCCACACACGATCCTAAGTAAACATCTAATGAGCGCAGCAATGAGATGAACACGGATCAAGAGTCTAACACACAAAGGCATAGGAATTTTAGGTGGTTCAACCTCTATCCAGAGCTTTACGTCCACCCTACACTTAACTAAGTGTGGCTTCCCTGCTGACTAACAGCTTGCCGCTGATCCACAGCTTTGGAGAAATCCTTCCCTACAATCTGCTGAGCAACACAGCTTGCTGTCTAGAGGAATCCACCTCTGCTCCGCTGAGGCTTACAGTTTCACCTGTCCAGAGGAAACCACCTCTGCAAACGCTGACGCACAGCTTGAAGGAACAAGAGTTTCGAAAATGAAAATAAAACAAGGCAAAAAATCAAAGCCCATGAAGGGAATGTAGCTCAACAATGAGCAAGATCAGTTCCGGTTTTGAACCAGGAAACTGATACACTAAACTCACTAAAATTTCTGACAGACTCTCCTCTCAAAGCTTTCTCTCTTCTTCTTTCAGATTTGCACTCTCTCTTTTCTTCTTTCTGGATCGTGCTGGCTCTCACTCTCTCTGCTTCAATTCTCAATATCTCGATCACGATCAATCTTCACTTGAATGAGAATCTCCTTATTTATATGAAGCATCATAGAGGTAGGGCGTGTGCTCACCACAATTCTCGCTCAAAAGCCTTATCCAGATTTGACGTTCCTACGCCACGTGGCAGCATCCCGGCTCGACTGCTCTCCACGTGTCAACATCTTGGCACCTCCTCCATTCTTGGATCACGTGCCATTCTTAAACTCCTCGAGTAGATATCCTATCAGAGTCAGGCTTATTATCGGATTGAAACATTTCTTTTACAGATGGTAAAGGAACACATAGAGTTAATAATGTTTTGAACTAAAAGTGCACAGACTCACTACAGCATGTAATCACATATGCACGGACTCAATCTTCACACGTTGAACTGATGCACAGACTTGTTTTATTGACATAGTGAATGTGCACAGACTATATGTGTGTGACATGCAGTAATGCACTGAGTGTGTATATGCAAAGTGCAAACCTTGCACTGACTCAATGTGCCGAGAACGACATTGCTTAGACTTAGATCATTTGACGTGCAAAGGTTGCACATACTTACTTATGCAGCATACTTGACTTGCACAGACTTAATGTGCAAATACTGAATGCATGAACTCTTATGCACAGAGTTGCCTAAGACGTGTTGCACTGACTTTGTGTGCCCGGTGCAAGAATTGACCCGACTCATTATGCCTAGACAATAACTACCAGTGTATCGACTTGGCTAATGCATGGATTACACTTGCACTGACTTGGTCGCGTGCAGAAACAAGGCTTGCATCGACTTTATGTATGCATGCACGGACTTGGTGTGTGCGTGAGCAACCTTGCTTAGACTTAGTTCTTGCAAAAGATAACTGTTGCACAGACTTAGTGCACGGTGCAGAAGTTACACTGACTTGATCGCGTACAATGAGAAATGTTACACCGACTTGCTTTGCCTAGACTTGAGCATGAACGGACTTGGTCGGGTGCTGGACTAATGATTGCACCGACTTACCTAATGCATGGAAGGCATTGCAATGACTTGGTCATGTGCAGAAAGAAGGGTTGCACCGACTTGATATAAGCATGCACAGACTTAATGCAGAATTAACCATGTGTTGCCCCGACTCTACTTAATGCATAGACTAAGTGTAAATATGCAAACAACATTTATATGATTATCTGACATATAAAAGTCATCAAAATACACACATCATTATGTCAATATAAAGTTGACAAAGTTAGCTATGCAGTCAAAAAAGTCAACCAATACTGTTGCTAATTATCAAAACACTTCAGCATGTTGCCTTTCTCCCTTATCATTCAAAGCCAGAGGAGACCCAACAATCCCTCGGACCTATGAGGGGACCGCAGCAAGCAGCAAAAGGAAACATACTAAAACTCCAGATAGAGACCTTCAGTCAATCAAACCCAGTGAACAGACCAGAGAAAACCTTCCAACTCCGAGTGGAATAGTTCCTCTTACTTGAAACTATGAATGCACAATCATCCATCACAAATGAGATACTTTTAGACAAACCATGGGCCATGAATGCTCAAAAGATGCGTATGATGCATGCTGGGTTAAAATAAAAGAAATCATAAAAACGAATGCAAAGAAAGCCATAAAATAGAAAATACTCGAGAATAATATTGCTAGACAAGAAGAATCAGGGTCAAGACACTATCCGCAGTCACGGCGTGCGGGGTAGAACCATCGTTCCCTAATTCTCCCAACCTAACGGCCTATCCGATGATTAAACACGTGCACCTAGATCATCATCAGTTTTGTTGGAGGGGAACATCAGATCCTGGAACACATGAATGACCAGCCGGTTCTCGAGATATATAGCTTAGATACCATATAGTAATGCAATAAGGGATATAGGGATAGAAGGCCATACCTGACTTACCTGTGCAGGCGAAGTGGCATTTTTTTTGGATTTTTGAATAAGACACAACCACATGAACAAGCATGAGGATAATATAACATAACTGAACATGAATTAAACATAACATCACAAAAAACATAACAGCATAACAAACATCACAAGAACAAATGGCAAGCATGCGTGAGATTGAAGAATACGGTGGAACAAGACAACACCACAACACGGTGGGACAAGGACATGGTGGGACAAAGACACGTGGGACATAAGACAACACGTGCGATGACACGGACGGACAAAGGCACGCGTGACAAGGACAACACGTGCGAGACATAGACACATGAAACAAATGCATGACAGACATAAACACATGTGACAACCAACACAGGGGACAAAAGATAATAAACACATTCTTCAATCAAAGCCCCAAGATCGGATGAAGCAGAACTTGCCAGGTTCAAAATCGCGAGGCATTGCCCTCTCATAGAGACATGATGAGATGACGCGAGAGTTGAGAAGGACACAAGCTTAAGAACAGATCGAGAGATATAGATTGAAGAAGAGAGAACAGATCAGAAGTCGTGAATATGAAGTAGAGCGAAAGATAGAGCAAGGAAACTTGAACACCTGCAACCTGCACACTTGGCAAACAGATCACGTATCTGTCCTCAAAATAAATAGATAGAAAGGAATGAAAAGACAAATGTTTTTAGTTTTTTCAATTTTTCTAATTTTTTTTGAATTTTCAACAATATTTGATTTTTTTGGTTTTTGAAAAATATTTGATTTTTTGGACTTTTGATAATATCTCATTTTTTGGATTTTTGGTAATATTTCATTTTTTTTAATTTTTAAAATAGTAATCCGCAGGACCAAAAGATGGGCTCGAACTACTAGCCAGGGACCGTCGTTCCTACCCCTCTCATTAAAGGCTTCCCTTAAGCAGGGCGTGCATATGAGGGTGGCTCGCCACAACCAACCACTTCTAAAGAACGGTGCCCCTACTAAGGCCATACCCGGGATACTACCCAGCCTAAGAGGGAGAAATAGGAGAAAAATTGGAGACAGGCTTTATGCAGGATGGGAGATATTAGGACTGGACTTCCTTCCAGGGCACTACCCCTCTAAGATATAGTCTGTTGCGGCGGGGCTTTGTGTCTTTAATTTTTAGACCCATATTTATCAGGCACGCATGCGACCGGGCTCATGACGTCCCGCGGGGAACTGTACTGCCACTCTTGCCATGTCTTTATTTTCATAATTTTGCATATTGATTCATTAAATTTTGATTTTGAGAGCCTTTATTGGCTAGATATTACATGAAAGCTCATTTTTCAAGGTCAAGACTACCCCTATTTGAGACCTCTCTCGTATTAGGGAGCGCCTAGGTCAGTCATCTCATCCGCCAATCTCTTGCCCCTGCACTCGGCCGAGCAGAGAAAAGAAAAGGCCTTTGTGCATACCCATGGTATGGCCAAAGCAGCAACGATGTGCCTTAAAGGAATCGGCTATGGCTTGCCGTGAAGTGTGTAAAAAACCTGTACAAAAGGTCACCCTTAACAATTGAGGAAAAAAACTAGACTCCCAGCGCGGATCTATCACCATCCTAAGGATGCTGTAGAAGCTAGCTTTTTTGTTTGACACAAAGTTAAGATCTAATTAAACAAAGACTCCTAAAGCCACTCAATCATGTTAAGAAATTAACATTATAACCATGTGTAGAAAGAATAGAAATAATGGAAATGAAAGCACGTTTCTTGCACAAGATACCTTTGCAAATCTATGGCGTTGAAATCGGCATCCTGAAGCAATCTCGATCATCGAGCTTTGAGGAGCGTGAGTAGCTTTATATTCCTTGCTTGCCAGAATAAAGGATGATACGAGAGCAAACGATTGGATTCCTCGACACAGAGGAGTGGCAGACATCATACTGGACGAAGAAGGGATAAAAAGTAAGAGAGATGAGGGCTAGAACTCTCTCGTTAAGGCACTGAGGTCTTGATAACAAGGAACCAGATACAGAATAAACTGGGATTAACTGAGATCAAGGCGAGCTAAAGCCTCAAAAATAGCATGAAAAAGGGCAAGAATCCCGAAAGGGTGAGGAGGAGTAAGAAGAAAGAGGAGAATAAGAATCATCCGACATAGTCGAAGAAATAGAATAGCGATCACCCGCCAGAGGCGGGTAAGAAGAAGCATAAACACCCGACAAGGTCGGGGAAGGGAAATGATAGACACCCGACAAGGTCGGGGAAGGGAAATGACAGACACCCAACAAGGTCGGGGAAGAAGAATGATGGTCACCCGACAGGGTCGGGGGAAGTGAATGAGAAGTAGAACTCATGATGGGGACATCTCCGACCACTCCACATTTTTGGGGCTCCTGATGATCATCAGCAATGCTACATCTTGTTCGCCACTTTATTTCGAGTCATATGATGTATTTTTCATTTTCTTATTATGTAATTTTCTTTTTATTTGAGTCAAGTCCCTAGGTTAAGGAGTCATCTACCTGGGTTAATTGGCATTAGAGTGGTTAATGAGTCAGTTGGGCCCAATTAAGTGGGCTAGGCCCATGGGCGCCCCCTTCTCCCTTGGTTTATTGTCACTAGTCTAAAACTCAGGGTCTTATGTTAAATTGTGGGATTCCTATAAATAGGACCCCAATCCCCCATTTGTGAAGATGACGTATGGAATGAAAATTTGAATTAAGTGTCCACTATATCTTGTGAGCTCTTCTATCTCTCTCTCTCTAGCTCTCTCTCTCTCTCTCTCTAAAGGGGGCGACCCCCTCTCTCTCTCCTCCCCTCTCTCTCCCAATTTCTCCCCCCCCTCTCTCTCCTCACTCCTTGCCACATCAGCCCTCCCCCATTAATCCCAACCCTTCACCTTCCCAAGACCCATAAATTCCCCTTACTCTCACCAAGTCCCAAGCAACCCTCCACCTTCCAAGGCAACCTTCCCCATTCCCAAGCCAACCCTCCATCTCCCAAGGGAGAATCCCATTCTCCCAAACATCTCTTCACCATCCCCAAGCAACCCTTCCTCTCCGCAACACACCCTTTCCCCTCCCCAAGGCAACATTAACCCCACCATTAACCACCCATTCAACCAAGGGGGAAGTCTCCCTCCCCCAAGCCACCCTGTGCCCCACCCTCTCCCCTACTCTTCCCTGGTTGCAACCCAGTCCCTCCCCCACCCTAGCTGCGACCGTAGCATCCCCCCCACATCTCCCAACACCTCCCACAGACATTAGACCTCACTCCATTGCACCCCTTCACCTCTTGCCACCATTAGCAATCACTCTCTCCAATCAGTCCTGCCCAGTTTGCAGGCAGTAGCAGAAGCACGAGTTGCAGGCCCGACCCTGACATCAACTCAAGTATTCAAGTGGCATATCTTATATTGGTGGAAAGCTCTCCCATCCAGCGTCGCAGGCGAGGTGGTCTCGCATCCGTCTGAGCTCCGAGCTGTCCGGGAGGGCCATTCTCCCACGACTGCGCAAATCTGCTCCGCCTGGGAACCAGAGGTCAAGAAAAGGAGCAACCACGGCTGCTCCAGGATTAATTTGGAGTGATTCTTTCGCATAAGTCTTCTCCTACAAGTCTCCTAACATCACCAAGAAATGGAGCACCGTTTGAAGCCCGAAGCATAATGTTACGAATTTTCCACCATTGGTGCGCAGGTCAGGTTAGTCAGGATCCGACCAGACCCCCTCCCACTCTTCTGGCCGTTTCTCTCGACACCGACCTCCTCTGGCACCCTTCTTTCATGCTGGACAAAGAAGACTTGACCACGCTCGCGACTGCCCTGGTCCCGCCTCGATTGGATCACGGGAGCGATCGTGGTGATGTCGCCAACCTTCTGCTACAATCTGGACTAAGCCCGAACCAGAACCAAGAAGCACCAGTCCAGCCTCCACCTCAGCCAACAGCGACACCCCGATGTCCCTAGAAAATTCAGGAGTCATCCCCGAACAGTCAGCGACGTTTTGGCCCTGGTCTCGTCAGATTCCGAGTTCGGGATCGTCCGTGGCAGCGCCATCATCGGCCCCCTATCAGTCTGTCCTAGAAGCGGACAGAACCAACAACGATCGCCGATCTTGCTTCCCAACCCCCGCCTGGCCGGCTTACAGCCCCTCCCTATGCGGAGGTAGTATTTTTATGTATCCCACAGTCCCCCTCCCCTATGCCAACCCCTCTATGAGGGCGTAGTGATTGTATTAGCAGGTCGTCACCGGAAGCCTCATCGGCGCAGCGTGCGGGTAGCCCACGCTTCCCCGCTCGCCCTCGTCTCCGACCGGGATCGGTGTCTTCACACTGATAAGGTGAGCTTCGGACCACTCTCCTCTACTGGTTTTTCTTACCTTTGCTTAGCTTAGTATTATCTCTAGTTGCGCCGTCGGCAGTGAGAGAGGGCTCGTTCCAACTTTCCATCTAATCGAGTGCCACCGCGGGTGAGTTGTGAGGGAGACATTACATCCCACGCCCTCGGCGTGCCGGCCGCCCTTGAAATTGGGCATCCCTGGCCTATTGGGGTCCATCCCTAGCCGGCCATACCCTTGGAACCCCCAGGCCCAACCTCGGACCCTCACCACCATCGCCGGTCCTCCTACGGACCCGGGTGCGCGCGACGCGGGTGAGCCCGCTTGTGAGAGATCGCCGTTCGGTCCGGTTGCTTGCAAATTCAGGTCCAAGGGGTGGTGTCACATCAATTTGGTATCAGAGCAAGTTCTAGACTTATCTCTACTAAGTCTTGTTCTAGGGCCATTGCATCCATTCCCCCCGAGCTTCATCACTTCCCCATTCCTATGACTAACTCATATCAATCGCACCCATCGCTTTCACCTATGTACCACAAACCCCATGGAAGCTCCGCTGCCAACAAAGTGGGTGCCATCTTAGAAGCCCTATCTAATGTCCTTGATCGGCTTGAAGACCTCATGTTCTGACTCGACCGACTTGAGGGCAAAAGACCCCTAATTGACCCGGTTCCCCCCATGAGGGACACCAACACCCAATCCAAAGCCACTCAACCAACCCTCAACATTCAAAACCAAGTGGACCCCATGTCCACCCCTCCACCTAGGCCCATGACGGCCACCACCCCCCAACCCAAAATTTCTTTCCAAACTCACGCCCCACAAACCCCCATGATCCCCACCACTACCCCTCCATCGTCCCTTAAAAGGGACACACCTCCCAAACACAATCAACCTAAACCCCCTCACCCGACCCACCTTCCACTCCCAACCCCAATCCTACCCCAACCTAGGCCTCCACTACTACCCCTCCCCATCCTATCCCAAGTCCCCCTTTACCCACCACCCTAAGAGCACCATATGCCAGTCATCATCACCCCTCCTACAAAGGACCTACTCACCTCCTTGGTAGAGGAAACCATGATCCCCGCACCCGACCCCATAGTGGGGAACACCGCAGAACCACTCCCCACCTTGGGGGAAAATCATGCCCAAACCGAGGAAGAAATTTCACCTTTTATGCCACCCCCTCCAATTGGGAGTGAACTTATCATAAGTGGGCCCTTGGCTAGATGGCTAGAGGAAAACCGGGCTCACCCTATCCTGCCCCATGCCTACCCTGCCATGGAACAACACCTCCCCATAGTACCCTTCTCCACCTATCACACCACAATCCAATCATCCTACCAAGTGGAAACTTTACGGGACCTCCTTAAGGGCCTAGCTTGGCAAATAAAGTTGACCGGCATGTTGACCACAGTGGCCAACCTACCAAGGAGCCTTAACCTCCTACACTTGTGTGTCGGGTCTATCACCTCGATTTACACTGTGGGTTGCTACACTAGCGACCTCCTTCTATTCCTCCATACACCCGATGAACCCGATACTATCCACGAATTAGAGTTACATATCTCGGGTAGAATGTCAAGCCCTTCATTCATGGTCGACCATCCCACCAAAGACTTCGGCCCAATTATTCCATTAGAGGAGGATGACTCACCACTATGTGAGGACCATGAGGATCTAGAGTTCCTCTCCCTAGGTGACCCTTACTATGACCCCTACGATCCCTTCCTAAACCCACCCACCAAAAACTTTGGCCCAGTCATTTTACTAGAGGAGGAGGATCCACCACCACATTGTGAGGACCATGAGGACTTAGAGTTCCTCTCTCTAGGTGACCCTTACCATGAACCCTTCGATCCCTTCCTATACCCACCCACCTTACTCACCACCAACCTTTTCCAACCCCAACCAACCATGTTGGACCAAGCCCACCTCTCTCAAGACCCGGCCCACACCAAGAGTACCATGACCATGGGTGAAATACACCTAGGAAACAATGAAGTGCCCCACTCCATGACACATACCTTCTTTGACCCCTACGACCCTTTTGAGTGGAAGCTCGAAGGCCACCCCACCACCCCACACAAGGAAGTCACCTATGGGAAAGAAATTTCTATGTCTTGGCACATCACACCACTTGACATGAATAGAAAGTCGGGTCCTTTCATACATGACACCCACATGTCAAGTCGGATGCATGACTGGTCCAAAGGTCCTCCCACATTCATCATTGGTCTTAAGCATGTTACGAACATTCACGGATGTCCGGGACCCCCGGCATTTGCTATACCCATGCGCGATAGATTCCCCTATGGATGCCCCATCCCTCCAACCATTGTTATGAAGTCCATGCATGATAGGGCCACTTGTGGTTGCCCTGGTCCACCTAAGTTCATCAAGGTCCACATGGCATCAAAGCATGATAGGTCAATTTATGGTTACCCCGGTCCACCTTTGCACACTACCCACTTTCACAACCACTCACCGCATCATAATGTATGGCATGAGCATACATGCAAGCAAATCGTAACGAGCGGTGAGGTTCACAAAGAGCGGGAAAAGGCTCGCGAGCGCCAGTTGGAATTCCAAGTAGGTAACCTATCGATGGTGGCATTAGAGTGGCTCTACCCTAGAGTCACCTCCAATGTGAAGGCACGAGGACTTGGACCTTTCCATGTTCCAAGTGGCTTTGGCAACACAGCTTATGGATTGAACTTACCAATGGGTTATGGGATATACCCCACTTCTCACGTGGCAGACCCGACACCCTATATGGGCACCGCGGTGGATCCTAGTGAGTGCCTTGAGCCTATACCTTCCTTGAGGGACACCTCGGAGAGCCACCACAAAATAGCCTTGAGAGCCCGACGTGTGCACACAGGGGCAATACTAGGCAAGCAGGGTTCCATCGCCAGCAAGAGGGTGCGCTCAAGCCACCTTGAGAAGATGAAGGACCGTCCCCTGGTCGCGGACACAGGGTTTAGTTTGGAGGTCGAGGTTCACCCCGAGCTGCTTTAGAGGACCATTTACTCGACGGAGTCAAGTTCTCCGCACCCCGGGGGTATGATGGGGACATCTCCGACCACTCCACATTTTTGGGGCTCCTGATGATCGTCAGCAGTGCTACATCTTGTTCGCCACTTTATTCCGAGTCATATGATGTATTTTTCATTTTCTTATTATGTAATTTTCCTTTTATTTGAGTCAAGTCCCTAGGTTAAGGAGTCATCTACCTAGGTTAATTGGCATTAGAGTGGTTAATGAGTCAGTTGGGCCCAATTAAGTGGGCTAGGCCCATGGGCGCATCCTTCTCCCTTGTTTTATTGTCACTAGTCTAAAACTCAGGGTCTTATGTTAAATTGTGGGATTCCTATAAATAGGACCCCAATCCCCCATTTGTGAAGATGACTTATGGAATGAAAATTTGAATTAAGTGTCCACTATATCTTGTGAGCTCTTCTATCTCTCTCTCTCTTGCTCTCTCTCTCTCTAAAGGGGGCGACCCCCCCTCTCTCTCCTCCCTCCTTGCCACATCAGCCCTCCCCCATTAATCCCAACCTTTCACCTTCCCAAGACCCATAAATTCCCCTTACTCTCACCAAGTCCCAAGCAACCCTCCACCTTCCAAGGCAACCTTCCCCATTCCCAAGCCAACCCTCCATCTCCCAAGGGAGAATCCCATTCTCTCAAACATCTCTTCACCATCCCCAAGCAACCCTTCCTCTCCCCAACACACCCTTTCCCCTCCCCAAGGCAACATTAACCCCACCATTAACCACCCATTCAACCAAGGGGGAAGTCTCCCTCCCCCAAGCCACCCTGTGCCCCACCCTCTCCCCCACTCTTCCCTGGTCGCAACCCACTCCCTCCCCCACCCTAGCTGCGACCCTAGCATCCCCCCCACATCTCCCAACACCTCCCACAGACATTAGACCTCACTCCATTGCACCCCTTCACCTCTTGCCACCATTAGCAATCACTCTCTCCAATCAGTCCTGCCCAGTTTGCAGGCAGTAGCAGAAGCACGAGTTACAGGCCCGACCCTGACATAAACTCAAGGATTCAAGTGGCATATCTTATATTGGTGGAAAGCTCTCCCATCCAGCGTCGCAGGCGAGGTGGTCTCGCATCCGTCTGAGCTCCGAGCTATCCGGGAGGGCCATTCTCCCACGACTGCGCAAATCTGCTCCGCCTGGGAACCAGAGGTCAAGAAAAGGAGCAACCACGGCTGCTCCAGGATGAATTTGGAGTGATTCTTTCGCAGAAGTCTTCTCCTACAAGTCTCCCAACATCACCAAGAAATGGAGCACCGTTTGAAACCCGAAGCATAAAGTTACGAATTTTCCACCATTGGTGCGCAGGTCAGGTTAGTCAGGATCCGACCAGACCCCCTCCCACTCTTCTGGCCGTTTCTCTCGACACCGACCTCCCCTGGCGCCCTCTTCCTTGCTGGAAGAAGAAGACTCGACCACGCTCGTGACTGTCCTACTCCCGCCTCGAGCGGATCATGGGAGCGATCGTGGTGACGTCGCCAACCTGCTGCTACAATCTGGACTCAGCCCGAACCAGAACCGAGAAGCACCGGTCCAGCCTCCACCTCAGCCGACAGTGACACCCCGACGTCCCGAGAAAATTCAGGAGTCATCCCCGAACAGTCAGCGACGTTTTACCCCTTGTCTTGTCAGATTCTGAGTCCGGGAGCGTCCGTGGCAGCGCCATCATCGGCCCCCTATCAGTCTGTCCTAGAAGCAGACAGAACCAACAATGATCGCCGATCTTGCTTCCCCACCCCCGCCTGACCGGCTTACAGCCCCTCCCTGTGCGGAGGTAGTATTTTTATGTATCCCACAGTCCCCCTCCCCTATGCCAACCCCTCTATGAGGGCGTAGTGATTGTATTAGCAGGTCATCACCGAAGCCTCATCGGCGCAGCGTGCGGGTAGCCCACGCTTCCCCGCTCGCCCTCGTCTCCGGCCGGGATCGGTGTCTTCACACCGATAAGGTGAGCTTCGGACCACTCTCCGCTGCTGGTTTTTCTTACCTTTGCTTAGCTTAGTATTATCTCTAGTTGCGCCGTCGGCAGTGAGAGAGGGCTCGTTCCAACTTTCCATCTAATCGAGTGTCACCGCGGGTGAGTTGTGAGGGAGACATTACATCCCACGCCCTCGGCGTGTTGTGTCCCTATGGTTTTGATGATAGCAAATACTATAATAAGTCATCATCTGTTTGTGTCTGCATATGAATCTGTTGTGTTGCATATGAATGTTTCATTGAACATCTTATCTGAGTGTCATTACATGGAACAGGCTGTGTGCATTAACATCTTATCTGAGTGTCATTACATGGAACAGGCTGTGTGCATTGGTGCATTTCATAACTGGTGCATTTCATAACTCTGCACATTCATTTGGTATGTCATTGCATCATTTTGTAATGTTCATAGTCCTGCACACGTGAAGTCTGTACAACGTGTGTTGCTGTAGTGTTGTCTGTACAGCCAGTGTCTCACTCTCTCAGCATTGTCTGTACACCCTTAGACATCCTGCCTGAACCTTGATAGCTGAAGTCTATACACTCATCTGCTATTAATCGATCAAGTCTGTACAGCCAATACATTTCATGCATCTCATGCATCATGTCAAAGTCTGTACATTGTTCTGGTCGCTCTCAAGTCTATACAGTGTCTTGTCTGCACGTTACATAGTCTACACAATGTTGCAGGCTAAGTCTGAACACTCTTCAGTGAAGGCTGTACACACTTCAGATGGCAAGTATGTACATCGCCAGTGCTATTCATGCTTTGTCTCACTCAGCGTCTTTCTGAGTCCATACATTGCATCGCGGCTTACAATACTATACACTGTCGAAGCATGCATCGTCTCTCTCAGCGTCTCATGTTGTGTCTTAACACAACCAGCAAGTCTGTACATTCGAGCGTCTCATGTTGCGTCTCACTTTCATAGCAAGTCTGTACAGCCTTCAGTTGTATAACTCAAGTCTGTACATTCGTCTGGATGCATAACGAGAAGTACATACACTGTCTGGCTTGCACGCACCTGCTGACTGTGTTCGTGCATTACTCTAGCAAGTCTATACATCGCTTGCTTTATCTACGTTCACTGCCTTTGCACGCACACAAAGTGTGTACACTCGTTGAAGGCTGTCCAAGCATTCGTGGGTGTTATGTCCATACGATAGTTCAGCAACTCTGTACATTGGACTATGTTTGTACATCATGACAGCAAGTCTGTACATGCATCATTCAAGATAAAGTCTGCACATTCATAGCTGGTAAGTCCATACACTTGCTGCTGGCAAGTCTACACATCGCATAGCATGCATACGTCCAAGTCAGTACATCGTATAATGCATGTGTTCAAGTCTATACATCGCTGCTTTGCCAAAGTCTATACATCGTGCTTTCTCAAGTCTTTACAGCCCTTGCTTTGCTCAAGTCTGTACAGCCTTTCCTTTGGCAAGTCCACACATTGTGAAAGTCCATACATTCGTTTACCTTGCATTGCATCAAGTCTGCACATTCATTGCTAAAGTCTGTACAGCCCTTGCTCAGGCTAAGTCTGTACAGAGTCCTGTTGCATCACATGGACATTTCGTCAAGTCTATACATTTGCTGCATGCCTGCACATCAGTCAAGTCTATACATTCATCTGTTGAAAATGGAGCCAGTCTGTACATCGGCTTGTTCATGCATTCATCTCAAGTCTGTACATCCACCAGCTGAAATGAGCAAAGTCTATACATCTGATAGTTCAGCTCGTGGCTAAGTCTATACAGCCAGTGCATATGTTAAGTCTATACATTGCATCTTTACCTGCGTTCTGAACTGAGCAAGTCTATACATTTCTTACCTTTACCTACGTTCAGAACACCAAGTCTATACATCGGTAAGGGCTGCACATGGTTGCTTTGAAGCTGCATCAAGTCTATACATTGACTGTGCATTCATTTGTCTGGCTGCAGAACTATAAGTCTGTACATTCGTTGCGTCTTGTGCATGCATCATTTAGAGTCTGTACAGCCTGTGTTCACAACACAAAGTCTGTACATCGTTCTGCTTGCACAAACGCCAAGTCTATACATTGGCTTTGCTTGCACGAGCTGAAGTCTATACATTGTCCACTTGCAGCTTGTGGTTCATTCGTCTAAGTCTGTACAGCCTGTTCCTCATACAAGTTTGTACATGCATTAACTGTGAGCATGACATAGTCTATACATTGTCTTTACTGCACGCATGACTAAGTCTATACATTGTGCATTGCTCAAAGCAGAGTCTGCACACTGCATTACATTTCAGCAAGTCTGTACAACGTCTTCACACTACATATTATAAAGTATGTACAAGGTTTTAGTCTTAAACTGGTAATCCTATTCGACTGTCTGACAGGGACTCTTTGCAGAGCTTAATGAAAGGCACATGATCCGAGGCTGGAAGGGCTGACAGGAAGATGACACGTGGCCAAAAGCTCTAGGTGGGAAATGTGGAAGACACACCTTCCTGCTGCTGCTATATATATGAAGACTCCTTCATCAGGTGAAAGTGATCGACTGAAGCAGAGGAGAGCCTGCACGATCCAGTGAAAAAGAAAAGAGAAGCAGAAGAAGCAGAGAAGAAAAAGAGAAAGAGAGAAGAAGAGCAGAAGAGAAAGAAGAGAAAGAGAGAGATAGAGAGCTCGAGCAGAGAAAGAGAGAGAGATAGTGGTTGTCTGGCATTTGGATCAAATCCAAGCCAGATCTGCTCCTTCGAGAGCTACATTTGTGCTTTCATTGTTTACAGCTTTCTGTCGCTGTGATTTCCATTTTCTCATTTTATCTTTTACCCTTTGTTCAAGCTGTTAGTCAGCGTTTGCAGAGGTGCTGCCTCTGGACGGGTCAAGCTATAATCCCTAGCGGTTACAGTGGTGGATTCCACTGGACAGCAAGCTGTGTTGCTCAGCGGGGCGAGGTGGATACCTCGGACATCAAGTTGTGAGGCTCAGCGGTTTGTAGGCAAGCTGTGATGCCCAGCGGTTCAAGATGTGAGTCAGCAGTAATCCACACTCGGGTTGAGTGTGGGGTGGATGTAGGTCTGGAGGACCAAACCACCTAAAAGTCTTCTGTGCACTGTGGTTTGATTTCTCTATCTATTTTTGCTTCCGCTAGATGAATGCTTAGGTGTGTTCCACCTATTTGAGTACTGGTTCAATAGAAGACTTGTTTAGCTTTTCAGATTGTCTAATTTTATCTTGTTAACTTTCTAGTGAGCATTAGATTTTAATTGAGCAAAATTTTTAAAGGGGAGATTCATTCACCCCCCTCTGAATCCATAGCACCGAACCCAACACTTGGTATCAGAGCAGGTGTCTGCATAGAAGGTCCAACGACCTGCAGATCCGATTCTGCTGTATTCGGTGCTATTTCACTTCTGATTCATTTCTTTTCTAATTGTTGTGTGCGTTGAATCTGTTTGCCATCTCTCCAAATGGCTCGTCCTCTGATTTATGATGGTTCTAACTTCAATAGTTGGCTAGGAGGCCTATGTATGTACTTAGACTCCATTGATCCCAAACTATGGAGTCTAGTATCTAAAGGCCCACATCAATTACCTCATGATGAGACCAAGTGGTCTAGAGAGGACAGAATAAAGAACCGTGATAATATCATAGTTCTTAATATCATGAGAGCTGCGATCAATACTGACAAATATCCTTTTGCTCTCAGGTGCACTTCTGGAAAAGAGATATATGACAGAGTCATTTCTGCTTATAACAAATATGAGGACAGCTGCTTGATGGCCAACCGTGGAAAGGATGATGAAGAATCATCATCTCAGGTAAGCTCTGGATCCGAAGAACTTTTGATTGATGATTTATGGAATATAAATGAGGAACTCTCTGATAGATGTGAAAGATTAAAATCTGAGAATAAAAAATTGAAAAAGAAATGTGATCAGATAAATTTGAAAGCTCCCTGTGAAAACTTTCCAAATCTGAAAAAATCCTATGATACATGCATGCTAGATGTTCAGAACCTTAAGAAATAAAATGGTTCTCTAAAAATTGAAAAACAATCATGCTTGGACAAAATATCAGAAATTGAGAATCAGCTGAATGAGAAGAAAAATGAGCATCTAAAAGGCATGCAAGAGTTGACTGAAATTAATTCTTTAATGGACAAACTAAAGTTTGAACATGCTGGAGTTCAAAAAGAAAATGAAAATCTCAAGGCTAGTCTGAATAAAATCAGCAAGGAAACAATGCATATTTCTGCTCTAAGAGAACGAAATGAAGATCTTTATAATGAGAATGAATGGATGAAGAAACAAATTATCTTGTTTAAAGAAGATCACAGAAATTTGCTTGCTGATAAAATTAAAGTGGAGGAAAGAGAAGATGAACTAATTGAAAAATTGGAGCTTATGTCTGGAAATGGAAAATGTAGTGAAGGAGTCATGAAGCTATCTGAAGAGAACAAAGAACTGAGGGAACAAAATAAGAAACTGATGGTTTTAAATACTATTTTCTCACAGAGGTTTCTGACTGTAGAAAAAGAAAAATCTGTTATTAAGGAAGCTCAACCATAAAAACTTGAGGAGGAAAACACTGAACTGAAAGCTGAAGTTGAAAAGTTAAAGTTGTTAAACACTGGCTTATCTGAAACACTTCTCACCTTATAAAAAGGGAAAATTCACCTGTGATGGAGAATCACAAATGTTGAACAATTTAGAACAAGAAATTGAGAAGTATAAAACTACAAACAAAGTTCTAAGTGAATGTGTAAATTGCAGTAAACATGAGATAGCCAGTTTTGAACTTCACATTGTTAGCTTGGAAAATAAAATTCATGATCTGGAAAACTCAGCATCCAAGTCTGCTAAAAATGAAGGAAAGATAAAAGCTGTCATGAAAGATAAGAATGACAATTCAAGAGAAGGGATAAGTTGTAGTTCTGATGTTAAGAAAACTACTAGAAACCAGCCATACACTACTTTTGTGCAAAGTTCTGATGTAGTTGGTACCTCAAGTAAATCCCCAAAATAAAACAAAAATCTGAAAACACCTTCATCATCTGTCTTTCAATTTAAGGCTCAGAAAGCTAAAAAACCAACAAGAATTGTAAACAAAGTTAAACAATTGAACAAGAATGGAAAGAAAGATGGGGTTAAAAATGTCTCTACTTGTGTCATGAAATCAGTTAGCTCGGCTGAATTTGATGGGTCAATACAAAATGCTCATGCCTCATGTACTCATTCGC
Organism: Amorphophallus konjac; assembly: GCA_022559845.1. Lineage (NCBI taxonomy): Eukaryota > Viridiplantae > Streptophyta > Magnoliopsida > Alismatales > Araceae > Amorphophallus > Amorphophallus konjac. The sequence goes on from CM040118.1 coordinate 411,491,203, forward strand.
ATGCATCTAGGAATTCATCTGATAGAAACCATGCCCCTAGGAAATCTGATGCTTCTTGCTATTACTGTGGTAAGCATGGTCATATCATGGATGCATGTTTCATCATGAAACAAGATGATAAACTGCATGCTAGATCTTCTGATCATCATGGGTACAACAGAAACAAACTTAAGTTTAACCAGCACATCACATGCTTCAATTGCAACAAGCCAGGTCATAAGGCTGTTGAGTGTTGGTCAGGGAATTACATGAATAATTCTGGATCTAGAAGTAAGCATGTTAGGTGCTTTGAATGTGGTAAGTATGGGCATGCAGTCAAGGACTGCTGGTATGCTCAGGGAAATCACTTTAATTCTAAATTTGTCAAATTCCCTGCAAATAGAAATTTTTTGGGAAGAAATAAAGTTGTTCTTAAAGAAAAGACACTTGTATGTTCGGAATGTGGAAAACCTGGCCACCGAGCTTCTGAATGCTGGTGGACAGGTAATGGTAAATCAAAATGTCATGCAAGTAACAGAAATCTTCATGCTAACTCACATAGATTCCATGATTATAACAATGTTCACAAAAAGAATTCAAGGACTGTTACATCATGTAGATACTGTGGAAAATTTGGTCATTCCATGGATAGTTGTTACCTAATAGATCATGATGATAACATGGCTAAAAGATTGTTCAGAACACCTGTCAGAGTTAACGCAGGACCCAAGACTGCTTGGGTTCCTGCATGATCAAATTGATTAACATGTTACAGGTGTGCCTTGGAATGAAAAAGAGGGGTAAATAAACCAAGGTACTCAACAGGAAGATCCCAAGATTCTACTTTTCATGTTTGTTCTGAATACTCATTTTAAATTCCATCATCTGAAAATTGCTTGCTTGATATGGTTAAGCATCTTGTTGACTTGATTTGTGTTTAGTCAAAACTTTCTGAAAAGTTGAAATGAAATTGTGAACTTGAAATGATTGCATATCATGTTGATTTGTTGATGTTAAATTGAAACTCTCTGAAATGTGAATTGCACAATCATGCTTATGGTAATTCTCTTCTGTCTAATTTGCATGAATCATATCTGAATGTAAAATTTGATATCATGTGATGTGCTTTTAATACATTTCATGCATATAGTCAGGAGGAGTCCAACTATTTTTGATTAATGCATATCATAATTATCTGTCTGGGCTAAATTGATTTATCTTGAAAAGTTGATTGCTCTCGCATTATGCTCTATGAATAAAGAATGCTCTGATGTTTGAACAATCATCTTGCATAAATTGCATAAATTCAGGGGGAGTTTGATGAGTCTTATGTGAGTCACTGCATATAGACAGGGGGAGCATTATAATATTTTTGACACTGTCTGAAATTCTCACTGTCTACACTCTTTCAAATCATCAATTGACTATTTTGAATTCATACTTTCTTGAATCTGAGAATTTGGCTGCTAATCCTCAATCTGTTGAAGGAGAGTTTCATTTTGTCTGACTGAAATTCAATCTATGCTATTGGCTTTAAAATTTTATTTTCTCTTGCTGATTGACTTGTCCACCAGCTTATGCTCATTCTTCATATATCTCTTAGCTGGTGTGACTGATTTGATTCTACTGTTGATTAGTTGGTCAGCTAAATTTATTGACCTGATTTGAGGAACTTAAGCTGCATGTCATGCAATTCAGTCTGAGAACTTTGTAGAAATTCCTATTATATAGGTTTAAGAATTACCACTGAATCAGACTGATATAAGATTAATGTATTCTCAGATTTGTAATTAAATGAATTGAAAATATCTGAATGATAAGCTTTAATAAATTTTAACCATCTGTGTCATAAAAACCTTAGACTCACTCATCAGATATCTGAAAAATTGAAATCAGGGCTAATTTGGTTAAGATACATAGAGTGAGTATTGTTGTTAAACATTAACTTTGAAATTTTTGACAGGAAATAAAATCAGTGAGTAATGAAATGACTTTGTTCACTGAGAAACTGGGTTTTCCATCAAAGAAATGGAGTGAACCCAAGTCATGAAGTGTCATAGTCACTTAACATGAAAATTCATTGAGAACCTGACAGAGCAATGGCATATCTGTGTTGAGTAACTGGGGAGTCTGGCCTCTGATCAAGGTGTCTTCTCATGTAAAAAGACACTTATATTGCTAACTCTATTCTCGAAATTGAGAGGCAATGACAGTTATCACACTGAGTAACTGGGTCACTTCACCTGAGACGTGTTGTGCCTCATGTAAAAAGATGTTGATCAACCTAAATTGCTCAAGAAAAATAAAATGTGCTTCAAATGAAAATATTTTGAAATTTCTGTCAACTCATGCTCTTAGAAATGTGTTTAACCTCAGTACTAATCTGTGTTTCTTTCAAAGGAGCTATTGAGATCATGTGTGTAAGATAAAGATGATTGATTTTGAGTGTTATCTGACTATTCGATTCACCTTTATTAAAACTTGGATTCAGATATGAGTATTGAATTTAATTGATAAATCTGGTATACATCATAATTAAATTAGGTTGGTCAAGTTGCTAATTCATAACCCTCTATGATAAGAGAGTCTTTTCATGTTAAGACTTATTGTAGTTGTGCATGCCCTACAATCCCTCATGATCTGTTTCATATCTGACAACATGTTCAACAGAAACTGTATTGACAAATCCTCTCTTATCAGTTTTCTGACCATACAAATGTGAGATGCTACTCCCATTATTACCTTGTTCACTTACAGTCTTCTGAACTTCAGAATCCTTATGGTGGTGGACTTCAGATTGATTCATTGGTTAACCAGAGTTCATCCCTACTCTTCAAGAGAAATTCTGGGTCATATGTAGGTAAGGTAGTCAAACATTCATGTTGATAGGGGGAGTTTCAGATGACTGTAACTCAGCATTGCATAATAGCTCCTATATCATCTCCTTCAACAGTCAATGATCACTCCATTTTCTTTGCTGTTGTCAAAAGGGGAGAAAGCATTTCATGGCTTAGTCAAAGGGGGAGTTTTTTTAATTCACTCATCTTATGCATTCTTATACTTTCCTATTCAACTAATGTCTTTTTGCTGAAGTCAAAGAGGGAGAATAATTGATTCAAGTCAGTATGACTCATAGTGTTGCCATCATCAAAAAGGGGGAGATTGTTGTGTCCCTGTGGTTTTGATGATAGCAAACACTATAATAAGTCATCATCTGTTTGTGTCTGCATATGAATATGTTGTGTTGCATATGAATGTTTCATTGGACATCTTATCTGAGTGTCATTACATGGAACAGGCTGTGTGCATTAACATCTTATCTGAGTGTCATTACATGGAACAGGCTGTGTGCATTGGTGCATTTCATAACTGGTGCATTTCATAACTCTGCACATTCATTTGGCATGTCATTGCATCATTTTGTAATGTTCATAGTCCTGCACACGTGAAGTCTGTACAACGTGTGTTGCTGTAGTGTTGTCTGTACAGCCAGTGTCTCACTCTCTCAGCATTGTCTGTACACCCTTAGATAGCCTGCCTGAACCTTGATAGCTGAAGTCTATACACTCATCTGCTGTTAATCGATCAAGTCTATACAGCCAATACATTTCATGCATCTCATGTATCATGTCAAAGTCTGTACATTGTTCTGGTTGCTCTCAAGTCCATACAGTGTCTTGTCTGCACGTTACATAGTCTACATAATGTTGCAGGCTAAGTCTGAACACTCTTCAGTGAAGGCTGTACACACTTCAGATGGCAAGTATGTACATCGCCAGTGCTATTCATGCTTTGTCTCACTCAGCGTCTTTCTGAGTCCATACATTACATCGCGTCTTTCAAGACTATACAATGTCTAAGCATGCACCGTCTCTCTCAGCGTCTCATGTTGTGTCTTAACACAACCAGCAAGTCTGTACATTCGAGCGTCTCATGTTGTGTCTCACTTTCATAGCAAGTCTATACAGCCTTCAGTTGTATAACTTAAGTCTGTACATTCGTCTAGATGCATAACGAGAAGTCCATACACTGTCTGGCTTGCACGCACCTGCTGACTGTGTTCGTGCATTACTCTAGAAAGTCTATACATCGCTTGCTTTATCTACGTTCACTGCCTTTGCACGCACACAAAGTGTGTACAGTCGTTGAACGCTGTCCAAGCATTCATGGGTGTTATGTCCATACGACAGTTCAGCAAGTCTATACATTGGACTATGTTTGTACATCATGACAGCAAGTCTGTACATGCATCATTCAAGATAAAGTCTGCACATTCATAGCTGGTAAGTCCATACACTTGCTGCTGGCAAGTCTACACATCGCATAGCATGCATGCGACCAAGTCAGTACATCGTATAATGCATATGTTCAAGTCTATACATCGCTGCTTTGCCAAAGTCTATACATCGTGATTTCTCAAGTCTGTACAGCCCTTGCTTTGCTCAAGTATGTACAGCCTTTCCTTTGGCAAGTCCACACATTGTGAAAGTCCATACATTCGTTTGCCTTGCATTGCATCAAGTCTGCACATTCATTGCTAAAGTCTGTACAGCCCTTGCTCAGGCTAAGTCTGTACAGAGTCCTGTTGCATCACATGGACATTTCGTCAAGTCTATACATTTGCTGCATGCCTGCACATCAGTCAAGTCTATACATTCATCTGTTGAAAATGGAGCCAGTCTGTACATCGGCTTGTTCATGCGTTCATCTCAAGTCTGTACATCCACCAGCTGAACTGAGCAAAGTCTATACATCCGATAGTTCAGCTCGTGGCTAAGTCTATACAGCCAGTGCATATGTTAAGTCTATAGATTGCATCTTTACCTGCGTTCTGAACTGAGCAAGTCTATACATTCCTTACCTTTACCTACGTTCAGAACACCAAGTCTATACATCGGTAAGGTCTGCACATGGTTGCTTTGAAGCTGCATCAAGTCTATACATTAACTGTGCATTCATTTGTCTGGCTGCAGAACTATAAGTCTGTACATTCGTTGTGTCTAGTGCATGCATCATTCAGAGTCTGTACAGCCTGTGTTCACAACACAAAGTCTGTACATCATTCTGCTTGCACAAACGCCAAGTCTATACATTGGCTTTGCTTGCACGAGCTGAAGTCTATACATTGTCCACTTGCAGCTTGTGGTTCATTCGTCTAAGTCTGTACAGCCTGTTCCTCATACAAGTCTGTACATGCATTAACTGTGAGCATGGCATAGTGTGTACATTGTCTTTGCTGCACGCATGACTAAGTCTATACATTGTGCATTGCTCAAAGCAGAGTCTGCACACTACATTACATTTCAGCAAGTCTGTATAACGTCTGCACACTACATATTATAAAGTATGTACAAGGTTTCAGTCTTAAATTGATAATCCTATTGGACTGTCTGACAGGGACTCTTTGCAGAGCTTAATGAAAGGCACGTGATCCGAGGCTGGAAGGGCTGACATGAAGATGACACGTGGCCAAAAGCTTGATCTGGGTGGGGAAATGTGGAAGACACACCTTCCTGCTGCTGCTATATATATGAAGACTCCTTCATCAGGTGAAAGTGATCGACTGAAGCAGAGGAGAGCCTGCACGATCCAGTGAAAAAGAAAAGAGAAGCAGAAGAAGCAGAGAAGAAAAAGAGAAAGAGAGAAGAAGAGCAGAAGAGAAAGAAGAGAAAGAGAGAGATAGAGAGCTCGAGTAGAGAAAGAGAGAAAAGATAGTGGTTGTCTGGCATTTGGATCAAATCCAAGCCAGATCTGCTCCTTCGAGAGCTACATTTGTGCTTTCATTGTTTACAGCTTTCTGTTGCTTTGATTTCCATTTTCTCGTTTTATCTTTTACCCTTTTTTCAAGCTGTTAGTCAGCGTTTGCAGAGGTGCTGCCTCTGGACGGGTAAAGCTGTAATCCCCAGCGGTTGCAGTGGTGGATTCCACTGGACAGCAAGCTGTGTTGCTCAGCGGGGCGAGGTGGATACCGCGGACAGCAAGCTGTGAGGCTCAGCGGTTTGTAGGCAAGCTGTGATGCCCAGTGGTTCAAGCTGTGAGTCCGCAGTAATCCACACTCGGGTTGAGTGTGGGGTAGATGTAGGTCTGGAGGACCGAACCACCTAAAAGTCTTCTGTGAACTATGGTTTGATTTCTCTATCTGTTTTTGCTTCCGCTAGATGAATGCTTAGGTGCGTTCCACCTATTTGAGTACTGGTTCAACGGAAGACTTGTTTAGCTTTTCAGATTGTCTAATTTTATCTTGTTAGCTTTCTAGTGAGCATTAGATTTTAATTGAGTGAAATTTTTAAAGGGGAGATTCATTCACCCCCTTCTGAATCCATAGGAAATTGGGCATCCCTGGCCCATTGGGGTCCATCCCTAGCCGGCCATACCCTTGGAACCCCAAGGCCCAACCTCGGACCCTCACCACCATCGCCGGTCCGCCTACGGACCCGCGTGCGCGTGACGCGGGTGAGCCCGCTTGTGAGAGATCGCCGTTCGGTCCGGTTGCTTGCAAATTCAGGTCCAAGGGGTGGTGTCACATCAACCCAGGAATACCGGAGGAGAAGGATTAGAAGAAGCCCTGAAAGTGGGATGAAAGGATGACATAGGCCGAGGCCTAGAATCATGAGAAAATGGAGAATCCGGAGGTTCCGAATGAGGGGAGAAAGAAGAATGGGGGTTTGCGGACCCGAAAAGAGAGGAGAAAATAATAGAAACTGGATTGGGAGAAGGTAAATACACCACCCAAGGGTGGGAGCTGAGTAGAAGAAATGATGAATGGAAGAAGTGAGAAGAAGAAGTAACAGCCCCTCGAGTGCACAACATGCGACCTTTGTACTTACGCCGTCGCCTCTTCTTAGCAGCAATCTCTTGAACACAGGCCTGCCTGGTGAGGACCCAGACCTTCGGCCTTCTTGATCTGTAATGTCTTTTCAAATAACGGGCCCATCTAGGAGACGACCTAGCCCGATCATGAATATGCAGCTTCGTCGGGGCGGTTGCCCCTAGACACCCAGTGCTAGCCATAGGCGGACATTCTTGGATAGATAACTCCTTGGGATGAACATCAGAAAACCATGGAGTTTTGTCACTCGGTACTAACAGCATAAGATTCGGCATCTTCACTCGGTAATCGGGCATGAAGCATAACTCCCTTACCAGAAGAGCATGACAAAACTGAGGGAGAGTAATGCACGGCGTTGACGTGGCCGATTCACCAATAAACCAAGGGAGATTGCATAACGAGTGCAGAATGTCCTTGGAAAGTGTAGAATATATGGCCAATTGCCCCTTGTATAGGGAATCCATCAGGCTCTTGGCGGCCGTATGGGTTAGCACAATCCGAGTAGAGAACCCCTCTCGGCCAATGAACTGAGCAACAATGGAGCGAGGAGAAATAACAGCATCGATAGTGAATCCCCCGGCGAGCAATAAGATTGCCACCGACCTCGCTTGTGAAGAAACTGGCACTAGTACAAGGAACTCTTCTTTGCAACCATTTCCGAAAATGCAGGCTCATTATCCCTAAAATAGCTAGGGACCAGGACCCAGATTGGCATGCGGCAAATGACATCTTGAATCTTGAAATGCACAATCGAAACCTGGCTCGGCTCATTATCTCCCTGGGGACCAGACCCAAGGGGCACCAGAGATAGCGCACACCCGCTCCGTGGGGTGGAAAGGGATGGAGAAGTGGAGGTAATAGGCTTGGAAGGCGTAGGTAAAGGCTCGGAAGGCATAAGTGGGGGTAAAGGCAAAAGTGGAGGCGTAGGAGAGGGTAAAGGCGAAGGTGGAGATGTGGGTATAGGTATAGCCTACTCAGGCTCGAGCAATAATGGCGAAGGGAAGGGTAAAGGCGGTGGAGATGGAGGAAGTGATGGAAGAGGGGTCGCTGGGAGAGGAGGTGGTAAAGACGATGGTGATAGCGGTATGGGTATTGGAGATGGTGGAGAGAGTGATGTGGTCGATGAAGGTAGTGGAGGTGAGGATGGTAACAATGGTGGTGACGCGGAGGAAGTGGAGAGTCATGACGCCCACCTTCGACGTATTGACACGACATGTCGAGCGGCGTCGAGAGTAGAAGCAATGGTGGAAATGGAGGAGGAAGAAGTGGTAGCACTAGCCTGAGCAGAGGCTTGAGTCTGTGGAGAAGATGGAGGTTGAGTAGGAGATGGTCAAGGTGAGGGGGTAGGTGGATATGAAGAGGGTGATGAGGTAGGCAACGAGGTGGACAAAAGCATAGGGGAGGGAACAGGTGATGGAGTAGGTGACGGAGTGGGTGCAATACCAGATAAAGAATCACAGGGGTGCCCCTGGTCTTGTAGTGGAGATGGCTGCCTGGGCGGAACTTCTTGCTGCTGCTGTTGCTTATTGCAGAGATTTAAGATAGCTTCATGCATGGCGGCCCAATCGATCATCTTCTTGCCTTCCAACTCATAAACCAGCTCCTGAAACTCGGGGCAATCCTCAACCAAATGCCACTGCTGGTGATGAAATTCACAATATTGAAAGACATCCCCGGCCGCGGGTCGGCAAGGCATAATCGGAAGGAGCTGCAACGCATGAGCGGCCATCAAAGCCTTAAAAATGTCTGTAAGAGACTCCAGCAACGACAGAGAAGGAGCCCGCTTCGGGCACGGTGGATGCCGAGGGATATGGGAAGGTGATGGAGTAGGTTGCGGGGATGGAAGCGGAGGTTACGTAGGCAATGGTGCATGGCTAAGGGAAGGATTTGGTGAAGGCATATGCGGAGCAGGATGAGGGGGTATATAGATGACATCCACCTGCTCGGGGTGTAGTGTTTCCTTGATCGGAGGTGGAGGTTCATGCGGGTATGAAGAGGCGGAAGGCTGACTCGTGGAGGTTTGATATGTGGAGGGATATGTGGAGGTATATGGATGTGTGGGAGCGGAAGGCTGACTTGTGGAAGGATATGTGGTGGATGGCTGACTCATGGAAGGTGATGGATAGGAGGCGTATGTAGGCATAGAAGGTGAGGGGACTCGGGGTCAAGGGAAACTAGGAGTTGTTGGCGGATGAAGTGGGCTCGACTATAAAGCTGTTGCCATGAGGTGATATCGTTCAAGGCTAAGATAAAGTGGTACTCAGGCGTTGCATTAGAAATGATCATTTTGATTTGTTCTCCCTCTAGAATATGCCTCGGGACTTGCGCGGCCAGGCGACGCCAGCGGTCGGCAAAGGTAGAGAACTTCTCGTCGGGCTTCATCTTCTCATGGGCCAAATCAACCATGGAATACCTGGGCCCAACCTGGTCTTGATACTGCTGAAGGAATTTCTCTTGAACGGTTTGGAAATTCACCACTTGATCTTGCGACAATGCAAAGAACCAATCCTGAGCTGGGCCTTCTGGAGAGAGACCAAACAGATAGGCCATCAAACGTTGGTCATGTCAGAATTGGGCCAACTCATAAAGAAACCCCTTCAAGTGCACGTAGGGGTCACCGGCTCCACCATAGCGGCGATATGCGAGAATTTGTGAACGCGGTGGAAGCTGAAGACCTTGAAATGCAAATGAGACACTCAAAAAAATTTTGGGATCAATTTGACGTTGATGTTCATCAAGTTGGCATTGGGTTTGAGCAATCATCTCCTCGATGGGGAGAGATCGGGAAGGATACAAGCCTGCCTGAGCAGGAGAGTGTGGATTTGGACCAGGATTATGATATTGGGCCCGATAAGGAGATCTGGACTGAGAAGAAGGAAAGTCCATTCAAGGAATAGAAGGATGCATGGGCCTGGATGATGAGGACATCTCCCAGTATTCACTATGGCACGAGGCGTCCCCGACTTCGTGACCCATTGGAGAAGTGGTTCTCATATCTATCTTTATTTTCTTGCTTATGTATTTTCTTTTATTTGAGTCATATCAGGTGTAATTGTCTTTTATTTGAGTCCACTATCTAGGTTTAAGGATTAATTAGCCATAGTGAGTCACTTGGGCCCTTAGTTGAGGGTGTTAGGCCCACTTAGTGGGCTTGGGCCCAGGGGCGCCCCCTTCTTGACTCATAGTTTTCTGTAGTTGTGTTAAATGTCAGGGGGTTTTGTGTAAAGGTCCTAGCTCTATATAAGGACCCCCCCTCCCTCCTTTGTAGCAGCTTTGATGAATTAAGAAATTTGCCACCCAATATTGTCTCTAGCTCTCTCTCTCTCTCTCTCTCACTCTCACTCTCTATCTCTCTCCAATTCTCTCTCATCCCCACCCCAAATTCGGAATCCACTCTCTCTCCTCTCTTTCACCTCTAATTAAGACCCCTCCCCCTTCCCTATACCCCTCATTTAAGTCCCCTCCCCTCCCCTAGGTAGAACTCCCACTCCCTAGGCATTCTCTCCCCTTCCCCACACAACCTTTCGTCTTCCCAGGCACCCTTTCATCTCCCCAAGGCCCAATTTCGAATTTGGGTGTTCCCTCCTCTCTCTCTCACCACCCCATTACCTCCCCACCTCCCAAAAGCACCCCCCTTCAACCCCAGCCACGTCCATCCCCCCCCCTCCCTTAACCCAAACCCACAAATCCCTTCCATCCCCCTTAATCCCCCCTCCTCAATCAGCTCCATTCGCAGGCAGAAATCAAGCCCGAGTTGCAGTCGATATTGGGAGCAGTTCCAGGCAGAATCGGCTTCCGGGTTCTTCATCAAAAACGTACATTGGCGAGTCTTCTGACCAGGCGAGGTGGAATCGTCCGGTTTCGACTTCGTGGCCATTCAAGACGGCGATTCTCCCACGACTGGTCCAGTTGTCCCCTGCAGAGGACCTGAGCTCGGTGGAAAGCTGCTCCACGACCAACGGTGCCGGAATCAGACCCAAGTCTCTTCTACGAAAATACTCCTCCCCCTGTCTGCGACCAAGATCAAGAAACAGAAGTGCGTTTGGTCCCCGGGAGCGTGATTTCTGATTTTTCCCCTCCAGACACTCGGGGCAGTCTGCTCAGGTCTGCTTCGACCCACAGTCAGTCAACAACGGCCCCCGGATCACTCCGACCCCGGAAGACATCCCCGCCAGTTTTGCTGCAAGGGGGATTCGACCACGGTTCCAGATCTTCAAGCGGTTCGAGAATCGGAGTTCGGGAGTCCCAGGTACCGTTCCTGCAAGCTACTACAACAATTCTGTGGGTACCGGCTCTCAGATCCTACCTCCAGTTCGCACTTCTACCACGGCCAGAGACTGCGTCCGATTAAATCAGTAAAATTCAGAGGTGTCCCTGGCCCAGTCACGAAGACTACGCAGGTGGTCTCGCCATCGGCAAAATTCCTGAGGGTGAGATACGACTGCTGCACCGCCTCCTGCCCCTGTCCACAGCAAGCGAGCAGAATCGACGGAGACATCCGCTCCATCGTCGGGGGCACATTTCCCCCACCCGCCTGGCCGGCTTAACGCCCCTCCCTGCGTGGAGGTACATTTTGGTTGTAATAAGTTAATCCCCACCCCGAGATCACCCCTCCTGCGAGAGGCGTAGTGGTGTAACAGTTAACCCGCAGGTTGAAGCTACCCCGCCGCGGCGTCCGGGTACATACCCACGCCTCCCGGCGCGCCCGTCGTCTCCGGCCGGGATCGGTGTTTTCACACCGATCAGGTGAGCAGCTGGTCCCTCTCCTGGTCCTTTCAATTGCTTTGCTCGTTTAGTATCGTTTCCTTAGTTCGCCGGCGGTGAGTGAGAGCTTGAGCATGAATGTTTGATTTCGCCGTGAGTATCCACCGTGGTAAGTGAGGGAGAGCCACCCTAAACCCACGCCCCAGCGTGCTGGCCCGCCCATAAAGGGGGCATCCCAGGCCCATTAGGGGTCAACCATAAGCCCACCAACCGGTGGAAACCTTGGGGTCCCACCCCGGACCCTCGCCGTCATCATTCGGGCCCACCCGGGTGCACGTGTGCGTCGTGTGAGCTCGGCCACTCGGTGAGCCATTTGAGTGCTTGTATGCTTGTGGATTGGTAGGTCCAAGGGTCAAACATCTCATTAGTGGGCTGTGCCACATCAAGTGGTATCAGAGCCAAGTTGTAGGTTTGTCCCATCAAGCCTAGTCTTGGGTCATTTGCATCCTAGGTCTTAGGTGCATATCGTTCGCCGTTGCATAGCCCAACCTTGCATGACCACCCGGAGTGGTACCCCTTACCAACATCATTCAGCATCATCTTCCCAAACTACAATGGAGCCCAATCCCCATGAGGAGCCCGACCACAATGGAGCAAGACACCCCGATCCCATGGGCTTTGTAATGGAGGGTATGGCCGACATCATGGTTCGGCTTGATGACATCACTCGGCGCTTTGGCCAACTTGAGACCCACATGCCAAGATTAAATGAGAGAGTAGCCCCTCCCCCACGTGAGGAGCCCGTCAATAGGGAACCACACCATGAACTTCCTCCCGAACCACATAGGGGTCCCATACCTAGAGGAAATGAACGGCCACCCCGGGACAACCCGGATGACCACCTTATGAGGCTTGTCAAAGTGGATGCTCCCACTTTTGACGGATCACACCACCCTAGTATCTACCTTGATTGGGAGGCAGCCATGGACCAATATTTTGATTGGTACCCAATGACCGAGGATAGGCGGGTTCGGCTTGCAAGAATGCAACTAATCAAGCTAGCCAAGACCCATTGGCTAAATGTGGAAGCCCTTAGAATTGTTAGGAGGGAGGCACCCATTACCACATGGGGAGCCATGAAAGAACAACTTAGGATCAAATATGTCCCACCCTCCTACCACCAAAATCTATTAGATGAATGGCAAGCCCTGACACAAGAAGGAAAACCCGTCATGGATTATATCGAAAAATTCGATTACTACCTTCTCAAGTGTGGAGTCCAAGAGGACCCCGCCGTCACCCTCTCACGCTTTAGGAATGGCCTCCAATTCCATATCAAAAAGGAACTTTTCATGAGGCAAGTGACTACCCTAGAGCAAGCTTACCAAGTGGCTAGGGATGCGGAGAAGTTTACCAGGTTCACGCGTTTCACTCCCCCACGGGGAGTTGACCCCAAAGTCATGGCACCTCGGCCTAACCCACTCCCTCCCCAAAGGGGCCTCCTTCCCATACCCCCGGGAACCCAACCCACTAGGGTAGCCCCTCCCAACCACACTCCATTCCCTCGCCCTACTAATGGGCCCCAAAACCCCACCCCCACTAGGCCCAATCCTACGCCCACCAAAGGTGCCCAAAATCCCCCTAGTGGGCCACAATGCTTTAGATGTTCGGGGTATGGCCACATTGCCACTCAATGCCCTACTAAAAGTGCATCCAACCTCTACATAGAGGAGGCCACACCCCAAACCCAAGTTGAGTACGAGGGCGAATTAGAGGTTTATGAACCCTCCCAAGAATGGGAGGAGGAATATGAGAGTCATCTTCTAGGGGCCCACCAAGAACAACCTTCCCCATCCGCCGACTCCCCCCTCGGAGTTGTGAGGTGCACCCTTACCCAAACCCAAGAGCATGATTGGAGGAGGACAACCATCTTCCATACTTACATCCGGGTAGGGAACCATGTTAGGAAAGTCATCTTGGACAATGGGAGTAGTGTGAACGTAGTGTCACCCGACACCGTCAAACTCCTAGGCCTTACCATTACCCCACACCCCCAACCATACCGGGTAGCTTGGATAGATGCCACATCCGCACCCGTTAGCACCCGATGCCTTGTCCCCATCACCTTCCAGTCATATCAAGGGCAAGTTTGGTGTGACATCCTCCCAATGGAGGTGGGTAGCATTCTTTTAGGGCGACCGTGGATCTACGATGTAGATGCCACTTTCTATGGGAGGGTCAACACTTGTGTCTTCACCCATGAGGGGAAGAAGATCCTTCTCAACCCCACACCCCCACGCCCAAGTCCCAAGAAGACACCCCCTTCCCTTGAAGGGACTCCTACCCCCCCAATCCCTCAAAACCCCACCCCAAGTCCACCAAACCTAACCCCAAGTCTCCCTTCCCCCTCACCTAGCCTTAGTGTAGTCCAAGAGCCCACTAGGAGCCTCCATCTCGTCACTAGGCAGGAATTTGAGGAAGAGGTTAGCCAAGGGGGTCAAGTGTGTGCCATTGTCATTTGTCTTGGGGACTCCACCCCAACCAACCCCCATCCCATAGAGATCCAACAAGTCCTTGAAGAATTTCAAGATGTATTCCCCGAAGAGCTTCCGGATAAGCTACCTCCCATGCGCGATGTGAAACATGCCATCGATCTTGTACCCGGGGCTACCTTACCCAACCTTCCCCATTACCGCCTCAACCCCACCGAGCACGCGGAACTTAGGAGGCAAATCGAGGAGCTCATCAAGAAGGGCTTCCTCCGCCTAAGCAAGAGTCCATGTGCCGTCCCGGCCCTCTTAACACCCAAGAAAGATGGGACATGGCGCATGTGCGTGGATAGCCGAGCAATCAACAAAATCACGGTCAAGTACCGATTTCCCATCCCTCGGCTAGATGATATGCTCGACATGCTTGCAGGAGCCACTATCTTTTCCAAGATAGACCTCAAGAGTGGCTACCACCAGGTCCGCATTAGGCCCGGGGATGAATGGAAAACCGCCTTTAAGACCAAGGATGGTCTTTATGAATGGCTTGTCATGCCTTTCGGGCTCTCAAATGCCCCAAGCACCTTCATGAGGCTAATGACCGAGGTCCTTAGGCCCTTCATAGGCAAATTCTTGGTCGTCTACTTTGACGACATCCTCATCTATAGCCAAAGCAAGAAGGCCCACCTCGATCATCTTAGGCAAGTTTGCATCACCCTTAGGAAGGAGAGCCTCTTTGCCAACCCCGGGAAGTGCCACTTCATGACCAACCAATTGGCCTTCCTAGGTTACATAGTCTCTTCCCAAGGAGTGTCCATGGACCCCGAGAAGGTCCAAGCTATCATTGAGTGGCCCGAGCCCAAGAACATCCATGAGGCCCGTAGCTTTCATGGACTAGCCACCTTCTATAGGAGGTTCATCCGTGGGTTTAGCACCATCACCTCCCCCATCACGGATTGCCTCAAAAAGGGGAATTTTGTTTGGACCAAGGCGGCCTCCAAGGCCCTCTTAGAGCTGAAAGACAGGATGACTCAAGCCCCGGTCCTTTGCCTACCCGACTTCTCCAAGGTCTTTGAAGTCACATGTGATGCCTCGGGGGTCGGGATTGGAGGAGTCCTTAGCCAAGAAGGTCACCCTGTGGCCTACTTTAGTGAGAAGCTTTGTGAGGCTAAGACTAGATACTCCACCTATGACAAAGAGCTCTACGCCGTGGTCCAATCCCTTCGGCATTGGAGACACTATCTCCTCCCCAGTGAGTTTGTGATTTTCTCCGACCATGAGGCATTAAAATATCTCAACACCCAACAAAAGCTCAATGCCCGCCATGCCCGCTGGGTGGAGTACATTCAGTCCTATACCTTTGTCCTCAAGTACAAAATGGGTAGTGAGAACCGGGCCGCCGATGCCCTTAGCCGGAGGGTGACTTTGCTATCCACTATCCAAGCAGAAGTCACCGGGTTTGAGAGAGTGAAAGAAGAGTACCCCACTTGTCCCGACTTTGGGACCATCCATAACACTCTCTCCACCCAACCCCTTAAGGAACATGAGGGGTTCATTCTCCAAGATGGGTACCTCTTCAAGGGTACTAGGCTGTGCATACCCCGGACATCCCTTAGAGATTTCTTGGTGAGGGAGTTACATGGGGGTGGCTTGGCTGGCCACTTTGGGGTCCAAAAGACCATTGAGCTGGTAGAGAGACAATTCTATTGGCCTAGCCTTAAGAGAGAGGTGGCCAACATTGTTGGTCAATGCCGTACTTGTGCCTCCGCCAAACAGGTGAAGCAAAACACCGGGCTCTACACACCCCTCCCCATCCCAGACCGCCCATGGGAAGACTTGAGCATGGACTTCATCCTGGGCCTCCCCAAGACCCTACGCAAGCATGATTCTATCTTTGTGGTGGTGGATAGGTTCTCTAGGATGGCCCACTTTATTCCCTGCTCCAAAACCTCCGATGCCTCAAGGGTAGCCCGGCTATTCTTTGATGAGGTGGTCCGCCTCCATGGACTACCCAAGACCATTGTCTCTGACCGGGATGTCAAGTTCACTAGTTATTTTTGGAAAACCTTGTGGCACCTTTTGGGCACTCTTCTCAAGTTCTCTACCGCCTACCACCCCCAGACTGACGGCCAAACTGAGGTTGTCAATCGTAGTCTCGGAAACTTGCTCCGTTGTCTAGTTGGGGACCATCCTGGGAATTGGGACCTCCTCTTGCCCCAAGCTGAATTTGCATATAATGATTCTGTCAATAGGTCCATAGGAAAGAGTCCATTTGAGGTAGTGCATGGATATAGTCCTAGAAAGCCTTCGGATCTCATACCCCTCCCCCCTCATGCTAGAGTGTCAGTCTCAGCTGAGTCATTTGCACAACACATCAAAGAATTGCATGAAGATATCCGCAAGCATATAGGCAAAAGCAATGAGGCTTACAAAAGCGGGCTGATGCTCATCGGCGACACTGTGAGTTCCAGGAGGGAGACCAGGTGATGGTGAGAACGGAGCGGCTCCTCCCAGGGCCCGCCTCCAAACTGAGGGCACGGGGTTCGGGACCCTTTCGGGTTCTACGACGGATTGGTACCAATGCTTATGAGTTAGACTTACCTGAGGGCTTTGGGGTTCACCCCACTTTTAATGTGGCGGACCTAGTGTGCTACAAGGGCCCCACGGTGGAACCCAGTCAGGATCTTGAACCTCTACCCCCCCTTGTGAGTGACCCTCCCGGAGCG
The DNA here is from genome assembly GCA_022559845.1 of Amorphophallus konjac. NCBI lineage: Eukaryota > Viridiplantae > Streptophyta > Magnoliopsida > Alismatales > Araceae > Amorphophallus > Amorphophallus konjac. The sequence goes on from CM040118.1 coordinate 411,507,927, forward strand.
AAATTACCACCCCAATTGAGAGGCCGGCTTGAGCAAGTGGAGGCAATACTGGATGAACAAAGTACACTTACCAGGAACAGGGTCTACCAGCGCTACCTCGTGAGGTGGAAGGGCCGTCCCCCGACCGAGGATGCATGGGTAAGCCGAGAGGACTTGATGCGCCTGGACCCGAGCCTGCTGGAGCAGTATGAGAGGCGATTGGACCCCTACTCGACGGGGTCGAGTTCTCCCCACCCCGGGGGATTTGATGAGGACATCTCCCAGTATTCACTATGGCACGAGGCGTCCCCGACTTCGTGACCCATTGGAGAAGTGGTTCTCATATCTATCTTTATTTTCTTGCTTATGTATTTTCTTTTATTTGAGTCATATCAGGTGTAATTGTCTTTTATTTGAGTCCACTATCTAGGTTTAAGGATTAATTAGCCATAGTGAGTCACTTGGGCCCTTAGTTGAGGGTGTTAGGCCCACTTAGTGGGCTTGGGCCCAGGGGCGCCCCCTTCTTGACTCATAGTTTTCTGTAGTTGTGTTAAATGTCAGGGGGTTTTGTGTAAAGGTCCTAGCTCTATATAAGGACCCCCCCTCCCTCCTTTGTAGCAGCTTTGATGAATTAAGAAATTTGCCACCCAATATTGTCTCTAGCTCTCTCTCTCTCTCTCTCTCACTCTCACTCTCTATCTCTCTCCAATTCTCTCTCATCCCCACCCCAAATTCGGAATCCACTCTCTCTCCTCTCTTTCACCTCTAATTAAGACCCCTCCCCCTTCCCTATACCCCTCATTTAAGTCCCCTCCCCTCCCCTAGGTAGAACTCCCACTCCCTAGGCATTCTCTCCCCTTCCCCACACAACCTTTCGTCTTCCCAGGCACCCTTTCATCTCCCCAAGGCCCAATTTCGAATTTGGGTGTTCCCTCCTCTCTCTCTCACCACCCCATTACCTCCCCACCTCCCAAAAGCACCCCCCTGCAACCCCAGCCACGTCCATCCCCCCCCCTCCCTTAACCCAAACCCACAAATCCCTTCCATCCCCCTTAATCCCCCCTCCTCAATCAGCTCCATTCGCAGGCAGAAATCAAGCCCGAGTTGCAGTCGATATTGGGAGCAGTTCCAGGCAGAATCGGCTTCCGGGTTCTTCATCAAAAACGTACGTTGGCGAGTCTTCTGACCAGGCGAGGTGGAATCGTCCGGTTTCGACTTCGTGGCCATTCAAGACGGCGATTCTCCCACGACTGGTCCAGTTGTCCCCTGCAGAGGACCTGAGCTCGGTGGAAAGCTGCTCCACGACCAACGGTGCCGGAATCAGACCCAAGTCTCTTCTACGAAAATACTCCTCCCCCTGTCTGCGACCAAGATCAAGAAACAGAAGTGCGTTTGGTCCCCGGGAGCGTGATTTCTGATTTTTCCCCTCCAGACACTCGGGGCAGTCTGCTCAGGTCTGCTTCGACCCACAGTCAGTCAACAACGGCCCCCGGATCACTCCGACCCCGGAAGACATCCCCGCCAGTTTTGCTGCAAGGGGGATTCGACCACGGTTCCAGATCTTCAAGCGGTTCGAGAATCGGAGTTCGGGAGTCCCAGGTACCGTTCCTGCAAGCTACTACAACAATTCTGTGGGTACCGGCTCTCAGATCCTACCTCCAGTTCGCACTTCTACCACGGCCAGAGACTGCGTCCGATTAAATCAGTAAAATTCAGAGGTGTCCCTGGCCCAGTCACGAAGACTACGCAGGTGGTCTCGCCATCGGCAAAATTCCTGAGGGTGAGATACGACTGCTGCACCGCCTCCTGCCCCTGTCCACAGCAAGCGAGCAGAATCGACGGAGACATCCGCTCCATCGTCGGGGGCACATTTCCCCCACCCGCCTGGCCGGCTTAACGCCCCTCCCTGCGTGGAGGTACATTTTGGTTGTAATAAGTTAATCCCCACCCCGAGATCACCCCTCCTGCGAGAGGCGTAGTGGTGTAACAGTTAACCCGCAGGTTGAAGCTACCCCGCCGCGGCGTCCGGGTACATACCCACGCCTCCCGGCGCGCCCGTCGTCTCCGGCCGGGATCGGTGTTTTCACACCGATCAGGTGAGCAGCTGGTCCCTCTCCTGGTCCTTTCAATTGCTTTGCTCGTTTAGTATCGTTTCCTTAGTTCGCCGGCGGTGAGTGAGAGCTTGAGCATGAATGTTTGATTTCGCCGTGAGTATCCACCGTGGTAAGTGAGGGAGAGCCACCCTAAACCCACGCCCCAGCGTGCTGGCCCGCCCATAAAGGGGGCATCCCAGGCCCATTAGGGGTCAACCATAAGCCCACCAACCGGTGGAAACCTTGGGGTCCCACCCCGGACCCTCGCCGTCATCATTCGGGCCCACCCGGGTGCACGTGTGCGTCGTGTGAGCTCGGCCACTCGGTGAGCCATTTGAGTGCTTGTATGCTTGTGGATTGGTAGGTCCAAGGGTCAAACATCTCATTAGTGGGCTGTGCCACATCACTGGAAGGATTATGACCATGGGAACAAGGGCCCATTGGGCCAGCAGCAACATGGGTAGAAGGAGCGGGCCCATTAAAAGAGGTTGGCCCATTAGGAGAATAAGAAGGCCCGCTAAAGAAAGGGGGTCCATTAAGAGTAGAAGATGGAGGCCCGTTAGAAGGATGAGGCCCATTGAAAGAGCGAGGCCCATTGAAGGGATAAGGCCCACTAAGAGAATGGGACCCATTAAAGGAAGATGGGCCACTCAAGAAAGATGACCCATTAAAGGAATGAGGCCCATTAGATGAATGAGGCCCGTTATGAAAATGAGGCCCATTAAGATGATTAGCAGTGAGTTTTTGGGCCTGGACCGGGTCCATTTGGCAAACAAGAGGTGATAAGTGGGCCATGAGATTTGCTTGTGGGTCGGATAGGCCACGAGGGGATGGGCCCGCGTGGGAAGAGGAATCCACGCGGGCATAGGAAGACGGGGAAGAAGAAGGGTAATATACAGGAGAAAAATGGCGCCCCATGACGGCAAATGGAGACTTTATACAGGAAAAATCAGGGAAATACAATGAGGGAAGTAAAGGGCTTGAGAATTAAAGAGGGGGATTGACTCAATAATGCAAAGGAGAAAAGAAAGAAAAAGAAACCTAGGACAATGAGACTAAACAAATGGACGCACATAATGGTCTAGCCTAAATGGGCCAAATAACAAAATTTATATGGATGATGGGGGATGCAACACAAAATAACACAAATGGGCTTGGACAGGCCCAAACAAACAATATGGGTGTGAGGGGGTTCAACCAAGATCAAACAAGTTGATATGATCGTCAATTTTTATTTTTCCAAAGTTTTGATGGGCCTTTTAATGATTTGAATTAAGGTCAATTCCCTCAAAATAGGAAACCTATAGGGAATAAGGTCCAAACTTTGAGTTTGACTATGGTTAATTCCCTTACACGTATGCAAATGCAAACTTAAGGGTAGAAAGGTACAACCGGCCCGCCGTCCGTGTGGGAATCCACGGCTCACGGGGACTTACGGAGGTCCCGGGTAAGGTCACCTAGTCGGCTCCAAGGAATATGGAGATGAGAGGATCCGCTACCAAGGTAGGAATGCAACTAGTATGGAATATATGCATGGTCCTATGCGCACCGGAGTGCATGCAAAATGTAACCTAAATCTAACAAGCAACGATCTATAAATTATAACAAGTATAACAATAATCATGCAAACATGAAATGACTGTCAAGGGAGATCAAAACAGCACCCAAACAAGTATGAAATAATGTCAAATAATCCTAAAAATGGTGATCACGGGTGCACTGTAGCACTAAAACACGGTCTGATGAGAGACCGCTCAGGGAGGTAGACGGTCCTGGGCAGCACCGTTCAACAGCAAGGGTAGTAAAAAAAAATTAAAAACACAGAGAGGATGCATACCTGACCGGACGGTCTATCGATCGACCATGCAAATTATGGAACGGCCCTAAACAGACCGCGGAGAATCAGTAAAACCACAAGCGTATGAGGAACAGTAACGTACCTGAGCCAGCAGACGTGAACGACCTTTTGACAGACCATGGAAATCAGTGCACGGCCCAAGGATCACCGCTGAAACTATCAGGCTCACAAAAGCACATACACTCGTGAGATGGAAATGGACGGTCTATCAAATGACTGTGGAAACTGAAGATCGGCCAGAAGTAGACCGAGCAGTCAAGAAGAGTGTGAAAGAAATCAAACGGGAACGCACCTGAGACCGGGACACCACGGCCTATCATCCAACCGCGGGAGGCTTGAGCGGCCTTGGGAGAACCGCGTACACCTCCAGGAACAGAAACACACCATGGACGAGATAGCAACCTGAAACAACTTAAAAAACCCTAACCAAGCACATAACGCAGGTCAACAAAACAACAACACGATGGGCACTAGGTGTCCCACCGTGATCGCCAAAAAATGTAGTGTTGACATGTTTTTCACCCCTTCTCTTCTTTCTCTTACCTTCCTAAGTCAAGATGTAAAGGCAATCAAAAATGAAGGAAAGAAAGGTGGAGAGGTGTGTGTGTGATCGTGATCGGCACCGAGGTGTAGAATGCAAATGAAGTGCACCCGTACCTTGGAAAGGGAGAAGACACTCGCCCAAAGTGCAGCGCTGACAGTTATAAATGGTCTAGTAATGACCGCTCAAGGATGGCACGGCCGCTCGATAGGCCGTTACAGCGCTGGAAAGAGAAATGGGACAAAGGCTGGACTGGCTCCAAAATGGTTCGTAGACGGCCGCACACAGGATCCGGACGGTTCATGGTGGACCGCGCTTTTCTGAAGACGGATGGAATAAGATCGTTCAAAGCCGCCAGACTCTAAGTTGTAGGACTTGATCCTCCACCCCTTCCGGCCGGCCAGTGGGGATGGGCCTCGTGCTGTGCTGATGCTGACCTGCAAAACAACGTAGACAACAAGCAAACAAAACCCAAATTAGCCCTAGAATGTGTAGCAATTATAATATAGAACGGAAAGTTAACATAATGGCATGGAATGGGCGATACCTGGGGTTGTTTTTAAACCCCTATAGGGCGTGAAAATGATAGGACTGTATGAAAATGGCATGTAAATAGTAAAAAACGTGGAAGAAAGTAATGGAGATGAGCATGCAAATGATGAAAGGACAACTAAAAGCCTAGACCAAACACAACTAGAAATAACTACTCCCTTGACCGGAGACTCAAAAGGACGTAGAGAGCCTCCCTCCCTGGCTACAGCTTGCTCAAGAATTCGGTAGAGCTTCGACGTCGACGTTGGATCTCCCCCTTTTCAAGCCTGGACTAGGGGTGCTATTTATAGACCCCCAAAAGTCCAGCCCCGAAATTGGATTTTCTACTAACAATTAGGACGTGATAACAAGAGATAAATCGTAGATAATACTTCTATCTCTCACCAGGATCAAACGGCACCCCATTTGGTTGAGAAACCGTGGAAACATGGGTGGGAGAAGTTAGGGATTTAACCACGGATGGAGAGAAAAAATTCAATAAAACCCAGGATATCGGGCCTGTACGCAGTCTCTCGATAGGCCGCCCAACACAGTAAACGGCCCAATGCTAGACCGCTTAATGCTATCGGTGATAAATAAATAAAACAACAAATTATCCAATTATCCACTGAATTGACCGGCTGACCCGGTGCTGGACTATTTAGGATAAAACGGTCTAATGATAGACCACTCAATAGTGGCACGGTCTAATACTAGACCGTGCAAAACGTGTCGGTGATAAATCCAAAAAAATACGATAAGTAAATAATTATCTGAAAAACCTACCGACTGAGGAATCTGGGAATTTGACAGTCTAAATCCAGGCCGTTCAATGGCAATAAACAGCTGAACTCAGACCGTGCAAAGGCTTGTCGGTGGAAATTCAGAAAATCAAAATAAATATCGAATAAATCGTTCTGAGCTTGTAAACGGTTCCAAATAGACCGCCCAACAGTAAACAGCCAATCCTGCGACTGTGCATTTAAAAGAACTGCCCATGAAAATAACACGGTCGTGTAATGGTCTGTCCAACACACTGAACGGTAGAGTGACAGGCCGTGTGGGTGGAAATGCAGAAAAGCTAGAGATAAATCACTGTAAATTTTACACGGTCCCGAATCTGACCGTTCAATACATACATGGCCTAGCGATAGACCGTGCAATTACTGGGCGGTTGAAATTGATAAATTAGGGTAAATGAACCCATTTAACCTAGAAACCAAGCGAGATCAAGGCCCTATAAGCCCGAATTCGAGAACAGACCTAGCTAGGGAGGGAGATACCCATAGAATAAGCCCAAAGACGAGCCTGAAAATGGCCCAATGAGTAATGGACAACTCGAGACATCAACAAATGGTGATAAGAGGAAAGACCCAACTCATAGGCAAAAAACGGGTGTCAACAGGTATGTATGATTACTTTTTAATGAAATTTGATGATAATGAGGCATTGAAATCAAGAATGAATATGGTTGATGGTTCCAAAAATCATGAAAAATTCATAGAGAAGAACCACAACATTCATTGCTACTACTGTGGGCTACATTGTCATGTGTTTAAAAATTGTTTCACAAAGAAAAATGATGATGAATGGTTTGTCAAAAAGAATTTTTCATGTCATTAATTACTGTGATAGTTTTAGACATGTAATGAATGATTATTATCTAATGAAAAATGATGACGATTGGTTTTTGAAGAGAAAATTTTCTCACTACTTTTATTGTGGTCAGAATGGTCATTCAATGGATGACTGCGGCACAATGAGATTCGATGATGATTTATGTGCTAGGAGATATAAGAATGCATCTGCTCATGCTAGAACTAACCCCTCGGGACCCAAGATGGCTTGGGTACCCAAATCTCCAAAATGAGAATCTGTTTTGCAGGGGTGCCTTGAGGACAAGGAAAATGTCGATAAATAAAGGTTTCTCAAGGCGAGAAAGAAAATGGTTTGATCTTAAGAAATCATCTGCTTAGGTTCATTTTGAAAAATTTGCAAAGGTAAAAATTATGTTTGGAGGAAAATGTTCACAATTAAACAGTTGCAATTTTGGTTCACTGATTTTGACATCTTTTGAAATCTTGAGATCTATTGAGTCTGATGAACAGTTAACTTGAACACTTCTCTTTGCACAACTTGCGAATAATCTCAATTTTTAAATGCTTTACATTGTGCATAAAGTCTCACACTTTTGCTCATATTGTGCAAATAACAATTCAGTTCTTGAATGCTTGAGTTTGAACATAAAATTCTTCACACTTTCAATCACCTTTATGTAAGTAACAGTTTACATGTGCATATATAGTTCACATATGTACTTTCATGCTCATATCATGCATGCCCATGCATACTTGTAAATAGGAATAATTTTTAATCATTTTCCATTTACCTACATATATTTACATATACCTTCCATACTTGTGTGCCTGAATGCCATGATTATCCGGTATATCAAATGGCGATTGTGGAAGGTTAGATTTTGTCCAACTGGAAGCCTTCCCCATGCTTGATGGTGGTCTTTGGAGCTACGTTCTCAGCCACGTACCGGTAGTCACCTTGTGTGAAGACTTTACCTTAATGGATGTTTGAGTGTATATATATTATATCACCCTTTAACATCCTATGACTTTTTCCCTTGCTAGATAAAATTACATTGATTTAGACATGTTTGTTGCATGGCATATATTAAGAGGGAGAATTCTTTATAACCGTTCAAACACTTAGGGGGAGACATAACTGTGATTAGACTAATTCATGTCTTACATTCAGTACAACCACCCACACAAATTGCACCTTTTTGAGATAAATGATTCAACTTAATAAGGATTTCAATTTTCCTCTGAACACTTTAGAGGACTCTTGAATCTCTACATGAAATTCACATGTCTCGTGAGAAAAAAGCTGTTTGCCCCCACCAAAAATCTTTATAAGTGGAATGCGAATCTGAGTAGCTGGGAATCTTCCCTGAAACAAAGGAGGAAACTCGCGTCGAAAAGTGAAGCTAATCCACATGAAAATAAGTGTGATTCACCACCGAGTAGCCGGGAAGTGTCCCTGAGACAAAGGATACAACTCACGCCGAAAGGTGATAAAATCCACAGTTAAGATAAGTGATGAAACTGAGTAACCGGGAAATGCCCCTAAGACAAAGGGTATGACTCGCGTCAAAAGGTTAGTCACCTTTTTATGTTTAATCAAAATTTTGGGGTTTTACGTAGCTACCAATATTCGAGCTTTATGTATGAAAGTGTATGGAGGATTGGTTGTTTCCTATGTTCTTTAGAAAATCTGTTTATCCATATGATCTTGGAATTCACTGCTCAATTTTCATTTATACACTTTGGGCATGATTGTGTGAATGTGCTTTATGAATCTGTCATCTTTCATAGTTAATGCAGTACCTTCTTTATGTAAGCACGACCTTCTTAGTATTATACATGTTCATCATGTTCAACAATCAATTGCATGATTCTTACACATGTCCCAAAGGGACTTATTTGAGTCTATACTTAATTATGCATGCTTGAGTGCTTGACTGCTTGATCCTTTTGTTCATATCATACTTCATTTCATATTGGTGCATCTTTTGATCATACTGTCCATAATAGTTTAAATTTTTGTTCATGACAATAGGGGGAGAATAATGTGATGCTCAGCACAACATTTGCATATAGTTAAGTCACTTATACTCCTTGTGCATAGTTCGATCACACACTCTGCATATAGTTCAAAAATTGTGCATTTGCACATAGTTCAACCATCTTGCATATTGCACATAAAGTCTCATTCGCTTGCTTGGTTCTTGGTTTGCACACCTTCCTCTCATGGGAGATTGATTGATGGGTTCGTGCGCCATGGTCATTATAATTCTATCTCATTCATCTTTGAAAATTCCACAGTTTGTTCCTCTGGTCCCCCACCTTTTGATAATATCAAAGGGGGAGAGAATCTTGGTGGCCACACAATATATTGTCATCATCAAAAAGGGGGAGATTGTTGGGTTCATTGCCCTCCCTCCTTGTCTTTGATAATGGTTTTGATGATAACAATATATTGTGTGTGAGTATTGTAGAAAATACTCATTGATCATTTTGGTGTTATGGAGCTCAATGTTGATATCTATGTTTTGTAGGTATGAAATTCTTGGGTTGACAGGCCTTTATAGTTCTCCATGTATATACTTGCATTTGGATGGCCAGGTTTATTGCTTTAACAAAGTGTCGACACTGGGTTGCTGAGTGTCGACACTTCCTATGTTTCACATGCACTGATCTATTTTTGGGTATTGGTTTTATGACCCTACTTGCATGCTATTCTATTGGATAAATCATTTTCTCAAATGGGGTTGAAGTGCCCTTTTTATTTAATGCATGTCTTTAAATGTTCCAGAATGTGGTTTAAGGAACCTTAACTTGCTGGTTTTCATCCCTTGGACTGAATATGAAATTGCTTGAGCTGTAGTTGTATTGAGTTTTCCCTGCTGAATCAATCTTGATATGTGAAGCTTGTGTAGAAAGTGGGATAATTATTTTGTATTTCAAATGCATTGATTTAACCTTCATATGAATTGAATTTCCATAATGTGCAAGTTCCATTTTGCTATCAACTCATTGGGTCCATGGTAAGCTTCCAGTCTTGTTTACAATTCATTGGATATTTGGTAAGAATTTACTCTTAAAAGTTCACTCATATTACCTTGATTGGGGTTTGAAACCTCTGGACTTTAATTCATTGCATATTTCATTTTTCCAAGTCCTTGGTCGAGGGTCGACCCCTGGGAGTTGAATTTTCAAACCCGCACGGGTTCCTCACTGGCAGTCACAAGGCTCGACCCCTGGGTGGTTTTTGTACATGCACCGACCCTATCTTTTCCATTTCTATATGTGCACAGACTTATCTTTGTGTGTGCACCGACTTTTGTTTTTATGGATTACACAATGTTCACCGATCCATCTTCTGTTCATAGATGTGCACCAACTGTCTTTGGCAAGTTTCAGAACTGCACCGACCTATATCTTTATTTTGTGAAACTGCACTGACCTGTCCCTTGTCTTCTTCTATGTGTGCACCGACCTATATCTTTGTTTTGTGAAACTGCACCGACCTATCCCTTGTCTTCTTCTATGTGTGCACCGACCTATCTTCCCATTTCATAAGCAGTGCACCGACCTTGTCTATAGGCTACACACTATATGCACTGACTTTTCAATATATGCACTGACCCTACTCTTTGGGTCTTTCACACTATGCACAGACTCTGTGCTACATATGCAGAGTTCTTTGTTGTTTTAACAAACTTGCACCGACCTTCTTTTGTTGTGTTGAAAAACTTGCACGACATGTTCTCCTATGTGCATCAGCTTTTATATTCACAGACTTGTTTCCCAAATGTGCACCGGCTTTGGGTTTATATTGACTACGTTTTTATTGACTGCCTTGGGCAGCTTTCCATTTCCCCACTGCATCTGGTTCGGATTTCTGGGTTTAGGTTTCGAACTCCCCATCTTATGATCCGTTTGGCTTGGATTTTTACCCCATTACCCTTAGGGTTTCACCCATCTATTGGGTGTGTATTTGAAGGGTTTTTACAAGGGCTTTGTGGTCTTTAGTTCTATATTCCTGCCCTATTTATACCTTGCGATCTACATCGAAGGAGACATCCCCTGCGCTAATATTGTTCTATTTGTTGCAGGGAGAAGAAAGGAGTGCGGCCACAAGGTGGAGAGGAGAGGGCTTTGATAGACTCATCTGTTCATGGTGTTTGTAGGAGCGATTGGAGCTTGGATTTGACGGAACACATCTTGGATCTTCAAGAAGAAGGATCGGCTGCTCCCACATCATGTGGATTCAACTCCTCCAACCTGAACTTCAAGAAAGATCTTCTAACGGCCAGTGGAAAAATGAAGGGGAAACTTTCTACATCTTTTATACATTTCCTGATGATAGTCTTCTCTATTTACATACTGCTGGGAGCTATATTGTATATTTTCTTACTTTTCTGAACATCGAAGAACATCTGTGTGTGGTGAACGGAGCTGAGTCTCCGTGTGGTTTTTGCGTCCGGGGTGAGTTCCCCGACTGCGTGTGTGTGTGCTGCGGTGGCAGCGTCTTGGGGCCAGGCCCCGTGTGTGTGTCTTACTGCAGAGGCAGCGTGTGTGGTGTGGGGTTCGTCCCCGTGGTTGCTACTTTGGTAGCGTGTTAGTGAAGCCTCACCGGGTTCGGTGAGGGGTGGACGTAGGGAGCCTGTCGTGGTCCCAAACCACCTAAAAATTTCCGTGTTATCTGTGGCATACCTGTGTGATTGTCCATTTCTACTATCTCCCTTCACAGGTCAACCTTTAGATTTTTATTCACTGCACATCTACACATTGCTACTCTGCCATTCGTGTTTGGATTAGGCTTTGATTTAATCATTCATTGCATAGATTATTCGAGTGAGATCGGAAAGTTTGAGAGAACGCTTCTATGTCACGTCTGTTTAGGAAATTAAAGTAGTTAATTTTAATTCCGCTATAATTAGTTAAGAAAGTTTTTAAAATCCGCCATCTCGGCAAGGGGACAATTCAACCCCCCTTCTTGTCTGCCATCTATTCTGGGCCAACATAGGAGCCCAAGAGTTCTTGGGCCCTGTCAGATGACTAACACCTCTAACAGGTGTACTCCAAGGATTCCAAGCATTTAAATGATCAGATTTCATCCAATAGCATTCAAACATTGTATGACTAAGTTTTCCACAATAATTGCATTTTGGATGTCTATAAGTTGGAGCAAATTTATTCCTGAAATGACTATTTCTAAATGTAGGCAACTGAGCATGTTTAGCATGAAAATTCTTCCTAGCAGACTAGCATTGTGATGCAACATGCCCAAATTTTCTACAATTGAAACACTCAACATTTTGAACTGCATGTTTCCTAGCATGATAATTATTTGCATTATTATTTTTAGCATGAGATTTGCTAATCATCTTGTTTTATTAGGTTACAATCATGCATGTGGTGACCATTTCTTCCACAGTAGAAACATGAGGTGAAAATTTTATTTCTGTTTGCATACGTCTGAGAAATAGCATTATGTTTATCATGCAAACCACTACCACCGATGTTTCTAAGCTTGTTCTGCAGGTTCTTATTTCCATTCTTAAGAACATTCATTTTCTTAAATGCATTCATGCCATCAGCTTTCATAACATGGCAGTCATCCATTACATGCCCTGCCCTACCACAGTAATGACATGAAACATTTTTGGGTTTATTCAGATTTTCAGTTTGCTTTTTAGATTTCTGAGCTGTGAACTGAAAGAAAGATGAGAAAGGTGACTTTGAACAGCTCACAAAAGAAGTAGACAACTTATTTTCAACTTTCTTCTTATTGACTAGATTATAACCCAGTCCTTCCTTCTGAAAATTCACTCTAGTTCTAAGAAGTTTATCTAAATTTTCTTTCCCTTGAACAAATTTAGACATAGAATCATTTACATCAGCCACTTGAGTTTCCAAAGATGTTATTGTCAATTCTAAATTAACTATCTCATCCTCACACTCAATTATTCTATTTTTTAGACTTTCATTTTCTTCTTGTAGAGTTGATAATTTTTCAGACTCATTGATGGTAGATGATTTACCTTTTTCAAAAGTGATTAATCGTTCTGACATAACAACATTTAAAACCATCAATTTTTTATTCTGTGCTTTCAGATTTTTGTTTTCTTCAAACAAATCAGCCTTAGCTATTGAGTTCAGCTTTTCATTTAACTCCTCCTTACTCTTTTCAAGGTCTTTCTTTCTGTTTAGCAATTCTTCATTTTCTTCTATTAATGAATCAATCAACTCTTCTTGCCATTTCAGATCCGACTGAAGACTGGCATTCAGTTTATTCACAGACAAACACTTATCACATGGATTATCAATCTTCTTTATCTCAGCTTTAAGGTGTTCATTCTCAGATTTCAAACAGTTTATTTTAGATGACATGTTCTTTTTCAATTTTCTATTTTTAGACTTGGCTTTCTTGTATTTATCTAACAACCCATCATACAATTTCATCAAGTCATTAAAAGTAAGTTCATCAGATTCAGAACTTACTAGAGAAGATGATTCTTCCTATTGATCACTGCTGTGATCCTTGGCCATTAAGCATTTGTTTCCTTCTTGCGTATGAATCTCTATCAGTTTGTCCAGGATTTCCTTTGCACTCTTGCACATGGAAACACTAGGGAAGTTATCAAAATTTATTGCCCTCTTTATCATCTTCAGGGCTTTCACATTATCTACATTTTTTAGTCTGTGTATGACATTCCATTTGAATTCATCCTCTGGAATGTCATATGGACCGTATGCAAATAGTACCCAGAGATTTGAATCAACGGTGTTCACATAATCCCTAGATTTTCCTAGCCAAATGTAGAAATTGGAACCGTCGAACTTTGGAGGATTGACCATGAAAGTAGATTTACCTGCTTTGATACCAATTGATAGGATTGGTAATCCTCTCTGATTGCACAAGTGAGATCTAGAGGGGGGGGTGAATGGATCCCTGTAAGAACTTTTTGTGGAATTAAAAATTAAGCTACTCTAACTGATCTAAAATAAAAGCAATGTTCTACTCACAGAGTACACACTAGCAAGTATTACTTAAATGAAGAAAGTGATCAATCAACCAATTATAGTACTTGGCAGAGGTTTGATCTAAGATCTTCTTACGCAAGAGGTGACATTCCAGATAGGCCTGACCTATCCTTCCTGCCACACCTTTTGATATACTGATTGGTTGATGACTCACTCAGATCATAAGAATGAAATTGCATTCAAACTTGAAACCAAACGAATAGCAATCCTAATCATGCATCTAAGAAAAGTAATGAATAGATAGGCAATCACACACGGGACAAAGATTTTTAGGTGGTTCGGTCTCAACCTTGAGACCTACGTCCACCCCACACTCAAACCTGAGTGTGGCTTCTGCTGACACACAGCTTGACTGCTGATCCACAGCTTCGGGGTCGAATCCCTACAACCGCTTACTAACAGCTTGATCCGCTGAGCCTCACAGCTTGCTAACCGCAGAGCACCATAGCTTGCTGTCCAAGAAACATATTCTCACCGCTGAGTATCATAGTTTGCTCCGTTGACTTACAGATTGAAAAATAACGATGAAAGAGAAATACAAAGAACTGATGTAGCTGGAAAAATAATGTAGCTCAAAGTGAGCAAACGATTCTAGATATGATCTAGAAATCGTGACTGTAGCAGCTATCACTTCTTCTCCTCTTCTCCTCTTCTTCGATGCTCTGTTTTGAGGCTTCTTTAGCTTTCCGTAGCTAACTCACTTTCCAGCAATTTTCTCTCAGGCGCTCTCACTACTCTCAATTCACTCTTCTTCTTAGATTGCCTCCACCTCCTCTAATTTCTTCCTCTCAGTATCTCTTCTTCTTTCTGCACTTAGATTCGCTACTTTTCTCTTCTTCTCGATAATCACTTTTCTTAACTTCTATTCACTACTTCGGCTCACTCCTTGTCTTCTCAGAGATCCCCCTATATATATATATATATATATATATATATATATATATATATATATATATATATATATATATACAGGCGAACTGGATGATGTGGACCCCGCACAGTTTCGCTCCGACGTGTGAAGGGAGGATTCTCGCCAATGCCTTGTCAGAAAAGTAGCTTGAGTGGATCCACGTGTTAGATCTTGAAGATGAGGCGAGACCACGTGGCTGATCGATCTTGAAGAACTAGCTGCCTTGGATCACATGTCTGATTAAGTAATTTCTGGGAACATGTGATTACTTAAGTCTCTGTTACTCTCAGTCCTTTACGTGTTTGACCGAATCCCTGTCAATAAGAGATAAGTCATTTCGTCAAACACCTTTTTCATCATCATTACTCAGGAGAATGCATATTTAGACAACTTCGTGAAAGTCAGATGCTCAGATCAACAGAAAGTATGATAATGTAGATGCCTCAAAGCATATACTCAATGCACAGACCTGATGACCTGGCTTCTACATGTGCATCAACCCTGGACTCTACATGTGAACAGACCTAGACTCTACATATGCACAGACCAAGTAAAGCATGTTAAAGAATGTGCATCGACCTTGTAGAGTATGATACAATACGTGCATCGACTTGTAGAACATGCTACACTACATGCATCAACCTGATGTGCCTAATACTTGCATGAGCGTCGGCCTTCTAGAATGAGTGTAAGGATGTGCATCCACCTTGCTTTACACAAGGTAGAAAGTGCATCGACCTTGCTTTACACAAGGTGCAACATGCATCGACCTTGCTTCACACAAGGTGCAATGTGCATCGACCTTGCTTTGCACAAGGTATAATGTGCATCGACATTATGTTCAACATAGTACAAGGATGCATCGACCTGACACGATGAAGACATGTACGTGCATCGACCTAACAGACGTAATATGAGGATGTGCACTGACCTGACAGACTTAAGATGAAAATGTGCATTGACCTCAAAGACTTAATGCAAATATGTGCATTGACCTGATGTGATGAAATGTGAGTGTACATTGACCTTATCTAACTAAGATCGGAACATGCATCGACCTTATATGACTAAGTGCCTCCATGTGCATCGACCTGAATTTCTTGACACTTAGACAAATAAAAGGCTTGTTCAACATGAGTGGTTCTTATGCATTTCTGTCTCAACATGATTCATTGTGTGTCATCTTTAAAACCAGGGTTCCAACACATGTTACATGAACTATGCAAGTATAGCGATGCATGTACGCAAGATAAAGACGAGATTAGAGTATCAAGAATTAATAGAGATGAACTAGCAAGATTTCAAAGATAATCATGTGAAGTATATCAAGATTGTCAAGCATGTAATAACAAGTCGTGTCATGTGAATTGGTTATTATAATTTCAAGCAAGTAAATACCCATTCCGGGCCATGCAAGTCATGTCAAGTCAAGTCAAGTACGAGTCGTGGAATGTCATAATCTCGAAAGTCATGCACTTCGGTGCAATGCCACACCGTGATCAATCAACTCCCATGGGCACAAGTACTTTCGGGTGCTCCACCCAGGACGAGATCGGGCCCTATATGTACAAGCGTTGAGTCATGTATATTTTTAGACATCCACTATAGTTTATAACCAATATAGAGTTCCAAAAGAATAAGCCATTGTAGGATGATAAGGTAGATTTCATGACATTATGAGTTCAAGGACAGAACTTGAACAAGTATGACATACCGATAAATCGCATGAAAAATGATGACATCACATGAAACTGGGTAATTGACATCCACTCAGTTGCCATCAATTACAGAAACAACGTCCATTGTATGGCCGCTCATTCCTATGAACAGTACAGGCATGATGAAATAGCGTTCATCCTCAGGTCGCTAAATCAAGGATATAGCGCCACTGGCCAGGTCGGCAATTCCTTCTGACGTCCAAGTCACAGTCGCTAATTACTGACAGAGATAGACTTCTCAAAAGAGGCCAGAAACAGCGCTCTATGAGAGCTAAGCATCACGTTTCTTCAGAGTGACGTGACAAATAAAGGTTTCAGGGTTCTTAGGGTACAACCTACTCGGCTGCCTTAAGGTAAGCGTAGACTTACAGAGGTCTCAATGAAGAAAGTATCAGTCCGAAGGAAGGAATATCCCACGGAGGGTCCAATCATCACCAAGAGTTGAGGGTGTAATCGATAGAAATAAAATAGAGACTCCATCTATGGATGTTAGATGAGAGTGTCAATAGACCCGCTATATGGGCCAAAAATTCGATAAAAATTAAGAGAGCAAGAATCTACATCCAATCAGAAGTCGCTATATCCAGAAATAGCGGCTCTTTGAAAAGTCGCTCAGTCTTATTTTTAACAGAATTTCAAAGAAAATAATAAGAATTAGCGACACTGTGTATGGGCGCTATTTCTATAATTTTTTCAGAATTCAATAATACTTATTATAATTAGCGACCTTGTAAAAGGGCGCTCAATCTATAAATAGCGTCCATTATTATGTCGCAGATTCAGGATTTTCATATAGTTTCTATTTTACTAATTGTTTTACAATCAACGTCTCCTTACAGGGGCGCTCATTCATTAATTGGCGACTGTGTGACGGTCGCCCATTAGTTTACAAATACGCATCGGGTAGGAACCTTTACAGGCATAAATTACTATTCATTTCTTTTAATTGTACATGAACAGTAGCACTTTTCTATTTACATGGAATTTAAAGAGACTAAGGACAAGGATAGCTAGAGAAAAATATAGGGAATCTAGAAACATGCTCATGCAAAAATTGTAATGCAAGGTTTCATAGATGTTAAAATTTTAAACATGGGAAATTATTAATTCTATTTACAGGAAATAGCGGCAGAGGTAAGGTCGCACATTAATGGGTGGCCAGGAGATTGTCACAAATTCAGATTTTGCAACCTTCTGCACGGTCATTCATTAATAGGCGGCCTCAGATAGGTCACTATTTTGATGCAAACACTAAACTCAAAAATAACCACGCAAACGGAATAGCAGAAGCTAGGGAATCATGATATAACTATACTTATGAATGCCATGGACCTTTGCTATTGATCTTCGGCTTAGATACTTGAGAAAACCTACCTTTTTGGTGTTTAAACGAAGACGAACTGAGAGAAATATGAAAGAATATATAACCAGCAGCAGACCAATAGTTGTAATTTCAAGTTACGGTGACAGCAACAGCAAAACCACCGCAACTGGGAAATATGATGGATGGCAGCTGCAGCTCCCGTTCATGCGAACAGGAAGAGAAAGAGGAAGAAGCAGCAGGCTTCTTCACGGCCGAAGGAAGTTGACTCAATAGTAGCAACGAGAAGAAGGGAAAGTAGAGGCTCCTCTTCACGCACGGCTACACTCACGATGTCGACGCCAGGAACAGAACGAGTAATAGCAGTAGCCTAGAACTCATTCGATGGAGGTCTTTATTTATAGAGATTGATATCTCTGACTTCTAATCAGATTTTAGTTTCCCTGATGGGTTTAGAATTTCCACGTAAAGAATCCTAATGAATTTAGAACTTCCTCATCAACAACCGCTTTCTCTATTAGGGACAAAACCCCAAGGTTCCATGCAACTCCCTCGAACCTGATAAAAGCCTCATAGATATATATGAAAAGGTTATTTTATTCCTAAGCTATCTCTGTTCGTAAGGCCTGTTAAGCCTCATTTGGGCCATATTAAAACAACCCAATATATATATATATACATGTATCATGTTTTTATGCCCTTAAACCCATTTGTAAGGCCCATTAGTTCTTATATGTGAAGCCCACGTATAAATATAAAGGTTAAGGCTTTTGTAGGTTTGGACTTTGCATTTTGTTTTAGTTGAAGGGTTTATTTATTTTAGGAAATTTCATTCCCATAATTTATCCGGGTTGCTACACCCTCCCCCACTTAAAAGAATTTGGTCCCCAAATTCAATTTCATATAGACATGGAGGGCGTAGGGTACTTACGATTTTTGAATAAATCTGGAAATCTTTTGTTCATTGATTCTTCAGTCTCCCATGTGACTTCTTATTCGAGATTCTTGTTCCATTGAATCTTCACCATAGCGATTGTCTTGCTCCTGAGTACACGAATCTTGTGATCATGGATCCTTAATGGCCTTTGCTCATAAGTAAGATCCTTTTGTATCACCAGGTCATCATGTTCTATGATGTGGGATGGATCATGAACATATTTCTTAAGCATAGATATATGGATCACATTATGTACTTCTGATAGTTGCGGTGACAAGGCAATCCGGTAGGCAACCTCGCCTACTCTTTCCATTATTTCAAAGGGACTGATATATTTTGATGTAAGCTTGCCTTTAACACCAAATCTTCTAATGCCTCGTCTTGGGAAAACCTTAAGAAAGATGTGGTCTCCGACTTGAAACTCAAGGTCTATCCTTCTAGTGTCGGCATACGTCTTTTGTCTCGATTGAGCCATCTGAAGTCTTTCTCTAATGATTTGAATCTTCTCGGTGGTGTCTCTTACCATGTCCGGTCCTAGAAGTTGCTTTTCTCCAACTTCATCCCAGCATATTGGTGAACGACAACTCCTTCCGTATAATGCCTCAAAGGGTGCCATTTGAATAATTGCCTGGTAACTGTTGTTATATGCAAACTCAACCAGAGGTAGATGATCATGCTAGCTTCCACCAAAATCAATAATACAAGCTCGTAGCATGTCTTCCATAACTTGATTCGTTCTCTCAGTCTGACCATCCGTTTGCGGATGAAAAGCTATACTAAAATTGAGTATTGTTCATAACGAATGTTGTAGACCCTTCTAAAAATGAGAAATGAAGCACGGGTCTTAGTCAAAGATGATTGAAACAGGAACTCCATGTAGTCTAACAACCTCTTTGATGTATAAGGTGGCTAGAACATCAACCGACCATCAACTCTTTATAGGTAAGAAGTGTGCCAACTTGGTCAATCGATCTATGATAACCCATATTCCGTCATGTCCGCCTCTTGATTTAGATAAACCCATGATAAAATCCATGCCGATATCTTCCCACTTTCACTTGGGAATGTCTAGAGGATGTAACTTTCCAGTGGACTTTTGGTGTTCTGCCTTGACTTGTTGGCACGTGAGACAACGAGAAACAAAGTCTACTACCTCCTTTTCATGTTGGGCCACCAAAACGTCTGTTTCAAGTCCTAGTACATCTTGGTAGATCCAGGATGAATTGTGTACCTTGATCGGTGAGTTTCTTCTAAGATTTTCTTCTTTAATTTCGGACAGTCCGGTACACAAGTCCTTTCTCAGAATAATAATCTTCCATCTGATGCTAGCTTGAAATTGGGTTGCTCCTCTAGCCTGCCTTTAACTTCTACCAGCACTGGGTCATTGTCTTGAAGTTCCTTGATCTCAGAGAGTAAATCTGGTTGTGTCCTCATGTGTGATAGAGTAATACACCTTTTCTCATTGTCCGTGCTTATATCGAGCTTAGTGAATTTCTCCAGCATTTTCCATTCTTGGATCATACAATTGGCCAATAATGCTCTCGGCTTTCGACTAAGGGCATTTGCTACGAGATTACCCTTTCCAGGATGGTATTGTATGGTGAAATCGAAGTCCTTCAGGAATTCTAGCCAACGTCTTTCTCTCATGTTTAATTCCTTTTGAGAAAATAGATATTTGAGACTCTTGTGATCGGAGTACACGGTGAATTGTTCTCCATAAAGATATTATCTCCAGATCTTTAAAGCAAATACTACCACGGCCAGCTCTAGGTCATGCACCGGGTAGTTCTCCTAATTCTTCTTTAATTGTCGGGAAGAGTAAGCAATGACTCTCCCTTGTTGCATTAAGACACATTCGAGGCCAATACCAGATGCATCAGTATATACCTCAAACTTCTCTCCTTCCGTTGGCAATGCCAAGACCGGGGCAGTTGTCAGATGATCTTTTAAGCCTTGAAAGCTCTTCTCGCAGTCTTCATTCCACTCATAAGGAATCTCCTTGCGGGTCAGCCTAGTAAGAGGAACGGCGATCTTGGAAAGTCCCCGATGAATCCCCTGTAATAGCTAACTAGACCTAAGAAGCTTCGAATTTCAGTTGCATTTGTAGGTCTTTCCCAATTCTTCATAGCCTCTACTTTTGACGGATCAACAAAAATCCCATCCTTCGAGATCACATGCCCTAAGAAAGATACTTCCTCGAGCCAGAAGTCTCATTTGCTAAGCTTGGCATAGAGTTGATTCTTCCTTAATATTTGCCATGAAATCCTCAAATGCTCTTCATGTTCTTCCTCGGTCTTTGAATATATCACTATATCATCAATGAAGACCACTATGAATTGATCTAAGTGAGGCCTAAATATGCTATTCATTAACTGCATAAAGGCTGCATGGGCATTTGTTAGTCCAAAAGACATACCAGTAAATTCGTAATGCCCATACCATCTCCGAAAAGCCGTTTTGTGAATATCCTCATCCTTGATCCTTAACTGGTGATATCCCGACCTAAGATCAATCTTTGATAAATATTTGGCTCCAAATATTTGATCGAATAATTCATTGATCCTCGGCAGTGGATACTTGTTCTTGATGGTAAGGTGGTTCAACTGCCGATAGTCGATGCAGTGTCTCATCGATCCATCCTTCTTCTTTACAAATAGAACAGGTGCTCCCCATAGGGAAGTGATCGGCCTGATGAATCCTTTCTTCAAGAGCTCCATCAATTGTTCCTTCAATTCCTTGAGCTCGGTGAGGGACATCCTATAAGGTGCTTTAGAAATTGGGCTAGCACTAGGGACAAGGTCGATGGTGAAGGCCACCTCTCTTTGTGGGGGTAATCCGGGCAAATCTTCCCAAAATACATCGGGAAACTCCCGAACCACGCGGATGTCTTCTATCTTGGACTCCTTAACTTCCGTGGTAGACACAAATGCTATGAAAGCCACACATCCTTTTCTTAAGAGCTTACTAGCTGGGAGGGCTTAAATAAGGGGTGGCTTGTTTCGACTCCGAGGACTAGTGTAGACAAGTTCTGGAAATTCCTTAAAAGTTACCTTGCCATTTCCGCAGTCTATAACTGCCTTGTGTGTGGACAGCCAATCGGCTCCTAGTATGACATCATATCCGTCCATATCTAGGCATATCAGGTCGACAGGTAGATTGTGTCCTTTAACCATGACTTCACAATTTGCATAATGATGTGACATCTCGGATTCATTTTCGAGAGGAGTGGAAATAACTAAATCTATCCATTCTGGTTCCATAGGTAATGGATCAGCAAATCTCTTGGAAACAAAAGAATAGGTTTGTGCCGGTATCAAACAAGACAAGAGCAAACTTGGAATAAATCTTTAATGTACCTTCCACAAGTCCACCTTCATTTTGTTCTGCCTCTTAAAGTGCTTGTAGGTGGCCTTGCTTCTTCACCGGACACTTTTCCTTATTGTTGGCTTGTTCATTCTATAATGGACAGTCGGGAATCTGATGATCATGGCTACCACAACGGAGGCACGCTCCCAACCTTCTCCAGCATTCTTCGGCCTATGGCTGGCCTTGTCGTAGTGCTTGCACACCTCTTTGGAAAGTGTGGTAGTGATAGAGAAGGGCTTGTTACTCTTCTTAAGTTTCTTCTCTTGGGAATCTCCTCCATTGCTAGTTCTCTTCTTATTGAAGGTCATCTTGAATGTGTCGGAGCTTGTAACGTGCTTCTTCTTGTCCTTCCCACGGATCCTGTCAGACAACTCCATGGCATCTTCGAATAATTGGGTTCGCCTTATCATCTCTGAATAGACTTGAATGTCCATCGGCGCCAGTTGAGTAATGTATTGTGGCCGAAGCCCATTAAGGAATCTCCTAGCCTTCATCTTCTCGGTACACACTAGATGTGGTGCATACCTCGATAGACGGGAGAATTGAGCCTCATACTTGGCCACTGATATGGTCCTTTGCTTGAGTGCGGCAAATTGTGTAGCTTTCTTTTGTTGAATCCAATTTGAGAAGTATTTGTTGTTGAAATATTCTACGAACTCGCCCCACATAACTTGCTCATGGGGTAAGGTAGCTTCTATCGACTCCCACCAAAAATGAGCGTCCCGCTCAAGTTGGAACGTCGCTAATAATACTTTCTCCTCATCCGTGCATTGCATTACACAGAATAACCTTTCGATCTCCTTGATCCAGTGTTCGGCATCGTCGGGGTCAGGCGAGCCGGTAAACTTTGGTGGATTCATGTTGCGGAAACTACGGTGGAGATCTCCTGCTCCACGGTTTGCTCCGCCCTTCGCCACTTGTTGTAGTGCCTAGGTAAGGCCTTGAACACGTTGCATATCGCGCCATTGTGCACGTTTGGCAGCCATGATCCTACAAGATTTAAGTAACTATATTAATATATGATTAACCAAGGGTCTTAATCCCTATGTTAACTTAACCCATGGCTCTACCCAATCTTGTTGGTAAAGGTATAAACCTATCCTTGGACTTGGTTTCCAAGGAATTGAATATCCTAGGCTCTGATACAACAAAAACTATCATGCCCTGAGCGCGGAAGGAACCCAGTATGCGTGACGAGTTTATATCGATCATGTCAATCAGAGCACGAGGTAATTCGACACATAAGACAGAGCGCGCAAAAGTAGAGACAATAAACCAAATCCTTTATTCCATTAATACCTTCAACTAGTTCCACATATAATCCTTCAAAGTAAAGGAATACTTGATGACAAACTAGACTCAATAAACAGGAAAATACAATGATAGATTCAAGAAAGATGAAAAGACACGACTAGGTGGACGCTTCAATAGTCGGGTGACTCTATGCTCTTCACTCATATCCGTTCCCATCCGAATGATCTTCGTCATCGGAGTTAACTGAAAAATAGGGGAAAAACTAGGGTGAGTAAATACTCAGTAGGAAATATATCTCAATATCAAGCTTGCTTTAAGTAAATTACATGTTACATGAACTATGCAAGTATAGCGATGCAAGTACGCAAGATAAATATGAGAGTAGAGTATCAAGAATTAATAGAGATGAACTAGCAAGATTTCAAAGATAATCTTGTGAAGTATATCAAGATTGTCAAACATGTAATAACAAGTCGTGTCATGTGAATTGGCTATTATAATTTCAAGCAAGTATATACCCATTCCGGGCCACGCAAGTCATGTGAAGTCAAGTCAAGTATGAGTCGTGGAATGTCATAATCTAGAAAGTCATGCATTTCGGTGCAATGCCACACCGTGATCAATCAACTCCCATAGGCACAAGTACTTTCGGATGCTCCTCCCAGGACTAGATCGGGCCTTATATGCACAAGCATTGAGTCATGTATATTTTTAGACATCCACTATAGTTTATAACCAATATAGAGTTCCAAAGGAATAAGCTATTGTAGGTTGATAAGGTAGATTTCATGGAATTATGAGTTCAAGGACATAACTTGAACAAGTATGACATACTGATAAATCGTATGAAAAACGATGACATAACATGAAACTGGGTAATTGGCGTCCACTCAGTCGCCATCAATTACAAAAACATCATCCATTGTATGGTCACTCGTTCTTGTGAACAGTACATGCACGATGAAATAGCGTCCATCCTCAGGTCGCTAAATCAGGGATATAGCGCCACTGGCCTAGTCGCCAATTCCTTCGAGCATCCAAGTCACTACTGATAGAGATAGACTTCTCAATAGAGGCCAGAAACATCACTCTATGAGGGCTAAGCATCACGTTTCTTCAGAATGACGTGACAAATAAAGGTTTCAGGGTTTTTAGGGTACAACTTGCTCGACTGTCTTAAGGCAAGTGTAGACTTACGGAGGTCTCAATGAAAAAAGTACCGATTCAAAGGAAAGAATATCTCGTGGAGGGTCCAATCATCACCAAGAGTTGAGGGTGTAATTGATAGAAACAAAACAGAGACTCTATCTACGGATGTGAGATGAGAGTGTCAATAGACCCGCTATATGAGCCAGAAAACCAATAAGAATAAAGAGAACAAGAATCTACGTCCAATCATAAGTCGCTATATCCAGAAATAGCGGCTCTTTGAAAAGTCGCTCAATCTTATTTTTAACAGAATTTCAAAGAAAATAATAAGAATTAGCGACACTGTGTATGTGCGCTATTTCTATAATTTTTTATAATTAGCGACCTTGTAAAATGGCGCTCAATATATAAATTGCATCCATTATTATTGTCACAGATTCAGGATTTTGAATATTTTCTGTTTTACTAATTGTTTCACAATCAATGCCTCCTTATAGGGGCCCTCATTCATTAATTGGCGAATGTGTGACGGTCGCCCATTAGTTTACTGATACGCATTGGGTAGGAACATTTACAGTCACAAGTTATTGTTCATTTCTTTTATATATACATGAATAGTTGCACTTTGCTATTTACATGGAATTTAAAGAAACTAAGGACATGGATACCTGGAGAAAAATATAGGGAATCTAGAAACATGCTCATGCAAAAATTTTAACGCAAGGTTTCATAGATATTAAAATTTTAAACATGGGTAATTATTAATTCTGTTTACAGGAAATAGCGACATGGGTAAGGTTTCACATTAATGTGCGACCAGAAGACTGTCGCAAATTCAGAATTTGCGACCTTCTGCGCGGTCGTTCATTAATAGGCGGCCTCCGATAGGTCGCTATTTTGATGCAGACAGTAAACTCAAAATGACCTTTGCTATTGATCTTGGGCTTAGATACTTGAGAAAACCTACCTTTTATGTGTTTAAACAAAGACGAACTGAGAGAAGTATGAAGGAATATATAACCTGCAGCAGGCCAGTAGCTGTAATCGCAAGTTACGGTGACAGCAACAGTAGAACCACCGCAATTGGCAGCAGCAGCTCCCGTTCATGCGAACAGGAAGAGAAGGAGGAAGAAGCAGCAGGCTTCTTCACGGCCGGAGGAAGTTGACGGAATAGCAGCAACGAGAAGAAGGGAAAGTAGAGGCTCCTCTTCACGCACGGCTAAACTCACGATGTCGACGCCAGGAACAGAACGAGTAATAGCAGTAGCCTTGAACTCATTCGATGGAGGTCTTTATTTATAGAGATTGATATCACTGACTTCTAATGGGATTTAAGTTTCCCTAATGGGTTTAGAATTTCCACATAAAGAATCCTAATGAATTTAGAACTTCCTCATTGACAACCACTTTCTCTATTAGGGACAAAACCCTAAGGTTCCATGCAGCTCCCTCAAACGTGATAAAAGCCTCATAGATATATATGAAAAAGGTATTTTATTCCTAAGCTATCTCTGTTCGTAAGGCCTGTTAAGCCTCATTTGGGCCTTATTAAAGCAACACAATATATATATATATATATATATATATATACATGTATCATGTTTTTATGCCCTTAAATCCATTTGTAAGGCCCGTTAGTTATTATACGTGAAGTCCACGTATAAATATAAAGGTCAAGGCTTTTGGAGGTTTGGAGTTTGAATTTTGTTTTATTTGAAGGGTTTATCTATTTTAGGAAATTTCATTCCCATAATTTATTCGGGTTGCTACAAGGTCTATATTATCAAGAGGCCCAGTTGAGTCCGAGAGTTTTGGAATGATGTGGAAGAGGACTCAGCGGTGATAAGAATTTGCGAGGTTTGGGGAGACGTGTGCCTTGGTCGCAGCGTCGTCGACCAGGATGCTATGGTGGCAGGCGGCACTTGTCTGTTCTGAAGACTTGTGCCGAGGATCATTCAGGTGTTGTCCAGTGGCTGTGTGGCGAGAGCAGAGCCAAGGAATTGGCAGGCATCCATTAGGACTAATTGAGACGGAGGATTTGACGAGGTAGTGCAATGGACGATGCCTGCTTGTGAAGGTGCCTTGAGGACGTTGACATTGGATGGTGAACCTTGGTCTCGTGACCAGCATGGGAGAATTTCTTTGTAATCCTGAGTCGAGTGAGGTGAGGACCGAGGATTTCAGAATCTTGTCCTTTGGTTTTACTGTGCTCCCCTAAGAGGGTAGAGTTGGCATGAGGATAGGTCTGGATGTGGTGTCCGAGTGAGGATCGGCTCGTGAAGGCAGTAATGGTCTGTGTGAGAGTCAGCGGATGGCCCGCCCAGTTTTGCAATGTGCTTACTTGATCTGGTGATGGACAAGGAGGGAAGGAAGAAGTTGAGCAAGTAAAGGCTTCCCGTTGATGAGTGTCTGGTAACCGGTGTATGGTCTTTCATAGACATAAGATGCTGGTTGTAGCGAGTCGAGAATGGTGAGAGCCGTATGCAAGCGAGGCCTTTGGTGGCCGTTTCCATGATATGCCTTTTCCCTGATGGGATCTGGGCTTTGTCAAAGTTTGAGTTCTTACAGAGCTGGTCCAGTGCGATTATTTGCGTTCGGCTTGCCAGGTGTGAGATGGTTCATGGCGCAGAGCCGACGGAATTGTCACAGTCAATTATGATGAATGCGTGAGCTGGCGAAGCTCGATGATGGTTGTCCCTTGTGGAGGGCGTGAGATCAGTCATCTGGTAGCAGAGCTGATGCGTGATTGGTCCGCCGAACATGGGATTTGATCGGTGGCTCTTTCTTGTAATGAGGATTGTGTTTCCTCGGTGAGGGAGATCGTGGCAGTGATGCCACAGTTGGAATTTCATTGTGGCTGAGGTGACACCAGACTTGTTCCTTTTTTGTGTATGCCTACTCTGATGATCGATGTGTGTTGTGAGTAGAGTGAGGCATGTTAATCGTGATCAAGGTATGTCGGTATCCCTCAGGAGAAGTGTCTCTGCGTGTTTCGAGATTTCTGAGCTGGAGCTCTAAGAGCGCGGCCAGCTAGGTGTGTTGTTCTTCTCGTATGCCTTGGTGGTTGCCTCAATTTCGAGGATGAAATTTCTATATGGAGGGGAGAACTGTAACAACCTGAATTTTTTTTTCATTTTTCTGGATCAGGATCCGTGTGTTCGGAGCGTCATTGTGACTCCTGAAATGTGTTTTGGGCTTTATACGGGTTTGTGTCTGACGAACATTTGGAACCCCGTGCAGGCTGAACCAATGTGTTGTCGGGCTTCGGGACATTGCAGGTGTGTTGTGCGTTTTCCAAGGATAGTGGGGAGTATTTTCTCCTATTTTTGTATTTTCCAAATCACGGAATATCCGCGTGGGTTTTTCTATTTAAAACCCCCACTCCCTCTCTTTCTCTCATTGTCTCTTTCTCACTCTCTCTCTTCTTTTTGTCTCCCCCTCTCCTCCGGGCGGCCGATGGAGGTGATGGCGGGTGAGGTGGAGATGGCGTGAGGGTGAGGAGTGCAAGGATGGGTCGAGGATCAAGGCGTCGTGGTGTGAGGAAGCTCGGGTGCGCGTTCGTGAACCGGGGGTGGCTCACGGGGCATTTCATGACGAAACGGCGTCCACCGTGCGCGGAATCTTCGGTGGAGGTGGGGGGATGGTTCCTTAACCCCTATACTTCCTTTCCTGTGGTTTTGGTAGCCCGTGGTGAGGCAAGCATGGGTTATTGCTCGTCGAGGGTTTTGAATACATTTTAGGGCATGCGACGGATTCGTCAGATCGAGCGAGATTTTCCCGCTTTCTTTCCTTCCTTTTTGGGTTTTGGGACTCGGGGAATGATCCCCGTTGTTTTCCCCCTCAACTGGGGTCGAGTGCGCATGGAAATCAGAGCACTAGGGTGGCTCCGGTCGATTTTCCACCGTAATCAGTCGACCGACGTGGGCAGTTCGGTCGACAGATCGGCATTCACTGCGGGGCGCGACTGTGTTGGTTCGGTCAACCGCCCTAGCGGGCCGGTCGACTGACTGCTACTGAAGGGGGGGTCAACGTAGTTGTGCTGCGTCGAATCGCTTGGTCACGTCGTTTGACGGACAGGGTCGGTTCGGTCGATCGACCGGCGTGGGTGGCTTTGGTCGACCGACCCTTGGGGTTTGGTCGACCGACCCCTGCCCCTCTTACCCATTTTGGGTCCCGGTCGGTCCGGTTGAGACCCAATGACCGACCTTTGGCCCCGTGAGTGTCCCGGAGACCTCGTGGGTACTGTGACAGTGGTTTTGGATGTCTGGATATACCATTTTACCTCAATTAGCGTGTGCGTATGTTTTAGGGGTCCTAGTGACCCTTCCGTGTTCCGGGCTTCCGTGTTACGCTAAATCGAGTCACCATGTATCGGCATGAGTGTGGTGGGCTATTCCCGCACGTTGTGAGATTCTCCGGAAAGCGGTTTCCATGTGGGCCAAGTGTATGGCCTAGGGACTGTGAGTCCAATTACCCAGCCTAGGGATGGGGGGTTTCTATGGTTCCCTTTTGAAGGGATTAAGTCGGCAGTTATGTCCCACCTCAAAATCTATATCGTACCATGGTTTCTGACCTAGGGGTAGGCCTGATTGATGGCTTGGAGTTGTCCTATGCGATGACCTTGACCTGAGTCTTATGACTAGAGGGCCGTTGGGTTTAAAAGGTTTAGTTGACTGTCTAGAGTATGGTGGCATCGTGCCACCTATTTTCTGAGCTAATTCACGACAGGGCTCGTGCGTAGCCTGTCCACATTTCGTGGGCTTCTTCCGAGAGTCGTTTTGCTCAGTGAACCCCCACTAGTCGTAGCTTGCCTTTGCACGCATGTGCATACCCACCAGGGAGTAGGTGGAGAGCTACACCCAGGAGAGATAGTTTTAGGCTGGTTACCGTAGGGCCTCCCCTGTTTACGGCTCGAGTCCGAGCCAGAAGGAAAACCAGCTCGAGGGCCTAACGACGGGCAGAGAGTCAGTGTGTGCATACGTGGTCGGGGACTTTGGACGCATGCTGACGAGCATGACCCCAACTAGACCTTTGTTTTACGGTTACTAGTACGATGTCTCAGTTCTCGCTGGGCCGGAAGGAGACACCTGAGGCGCAGACTAAGATGCCAATGGACGCATTCGGCCTTGCTTCTAGTGGGCAGTACTCTTGTCACGTGAGATGGGTTCTTTCATGGATTCGAGTGTAGTTTCTGGGCGTTTTCTCGACACCGAGGTCTAGGGTTTTCGGTAGCATTACCGAGGGTTTTTCCTAGATGGCTCCGGGTTCACGACAGCGAGGTCGTGACCGTGTTCCCAGACCACGTGGTCTTGGGCTAGGCCTTAGGCAGCGAGGATAGGCCTCCGTGACAGCATTGTCGTGGTGTTTCTCCTGGCAGCGTAGCTAGGGTTTTCTCGTTAGTTTGGTGGTCCCCTGATTGTGGGATCGGGGTGTGTTTCCCGGTACAGTAGGAGTAGCTGTAGAGCCGAGGGTTTACCGGCCGCCGCATTTGCCATTTTTGTTGTTATTTCTGCTTTCCATTATCGCCGTTGTTTACGGTTGGGGTTTCGTGGGACCCCTATTCAGCCAGTGAGATGAGGCTCACCCCCTGCTTTTTATGTGTGGCGGTTCCTCGTCGAGGTTCGAGAGTGCTGCGCGGTGGTTCTTAGTTGCCAGCTCGCCGGACCGAGTGTTCACTCGGTGTTGGGTATGTTTCCTTGCCTTAGACTGCACTTTCTTTGGATTGTACTATGTAGTTAGTTTATATAATTGTTTTCCTACTTTATTTCTTATTCCTGTATATCTCAACTCACACACATCCTTTATCCCTTCCGAGCCCTCTCGCTCGTGGGCGGCGGACCAGGATTCGAATGTTATCGGGTCCCTCCTGGTATCCGGATCTTGGGTCGTTACAAAGAATATAGCTTAGCAGCAAGTAAATGGTGACTCCAAATTGCAATGGACACAATAATGAGCAGACAACCGATGAAGTCGACTTGGGAGGCTGTTTAAGTCGACTTGAGTTTGAAACAGAAGATGTTGTTTTCTAAGTACAGTTGGGAAGTCGACCTGAGCAATCTACAAGTTGGCTTGAGGATTTTCAGAAAGGACTCCCCCTCAGCAAATGCGGGAGTTTAACAATGATATGCAACCAAATATAAATGCATGACATGCATATAGGTAACTAGATGTGTGCATTTACTCCTCCTCATTAAATGCCAACTATGCATAAGTGAAATTCTAATCAAATGAGACACTTACTCCCCCTATCTAAATGGATCAAAATGGAATATTGACCTATGGTACAGGGCGGAGGTGTGTCCTCACACATAGTGAAAGTTTCCAGGCAAGTCTAACCTGCCTTTCCACAAGTCGCCATTTTATATACCATGGTCATGAAAAAAATGCATTTACTAATGCAGTGCAATGCAATATGAACAATGGCCACTCAGATTATTCATGACAATGCAAATCAATATGTACAAACTGAAAAGAAAGCTAATGCATGAAAATTTTCAATATTATTTTCAGAAACAATCTTTTCATTTTTAATTCAAAAATAGTTAAACTCCCCCTAAAGACAATTATCATTAAAAGATTCAGCAATTCAGCAGATTATTTTAGAAATAGGTATTTTGTAGTTATCATGCAAGAAAATCAGTAAGAGAGTTAATCAAACATCTCAAACCAGATTTGATTGAGGTATACATGGACCTAACTCCCTTCTTAGAGTTGAGAACCTATCATTGCACAATGGCTTGGTGAAAATGTCAACAACTTGATTTTTTTATTGGATAAAATGTAGCTCAAAGTTTTTCGTAAAAATTTCATCTCTAATAAAGTGATGCCTTATATCTATGTACTTAGTCCTAGAGTGTAGGACTGGATTTTTAGCAAGATTGATTGTACTTATGTTGTCACACAAAATTGGGACACATCCAAGATATACTAGGTAGTCTTGGAGTTGGTGTTTAATCTACAACACTTGGGTGCCACAACTCCCTGTAGCAACATATTCTACATCTGCAGTAGAGAGGGCAACAGAGTGTTGTTTCTTGGATGCCCAAGAGACTAAACACCCACCTAAAAATTGGCAATAGCCACTTATGCTCTTGCGATTCAGCTTGCATCCTGCATAATCCGCATATGAATATGAAATAAGAGATAGTTCACAAGATGTCGGATACCATAATCCCAATTCCTGAGTGCCAGTAAGGTATCTAAAGATACGCTTGATAGCAATCAAGTGAGATTCTCTAGTACTAACCTGGAATCTAGCACAAATTCAAACACTAAACTGGATGTCTGGTCTAGATGTAGTTAAGTAGAGTAATGAACCAATCATACCTCTATAGTTCTTTACATCCACAAATTTACCTATCTCATCTGCATCCAGTGATATAGTTGTTCCCATAGGAGTTGTAATTGTTTTACAGTTTATCATGTCAAATCTTTTCAGCAGCTCCTTGACATATTTGGCTTGACTTATGAAGCATCCTTCATCACTTTGACTGATCTTCACTAGTAGCCATGACCCTTGTATTGCTTGATTCTCCCGGGTCACCATTTCCTTTTGTCTCCTCATGTAGAAAATCATCTTTTTTCTTGGAGTCTAGGAACTCCCCATCATCATCTTTCTTGCAAGATTTGTCATCATTAGTTTCATCAAATGTGACATGGGGTGACTCTTCCACACTTAGACTCTTAAGATTATAGACTCTATAAGTCCTAGATCTATCAGAATATCTAAGAAATATGCCTTCATCACTCTTGGGCTCAAATTTGTATAAATCTCTTTTATCATTATTATGAACAAAACACTTTGATCCAAATACTTTCATGTGAGAGAGAGAGAGATGGCTTTTTACCTTTGAGCAACTCATAAGGAGTCATTTTAGTGAATGGCCTTACCATTGAGCGGTTGATGATGTAACAAGCAGTGTTTACCGCTTCTGCCCAATATCTCCTTGGGAGTTGCCTTTCAGCAAGCATTGTCCTAGCCATCTCTATGAGCAATTTGTTTCTCCTCTCAACCACCCCATGTTGTTCAGGGGTCCTTGGTGATGAAAACCTGTGAGTTATTCCTTCAGCCCTCCAAAGATTATCAAAGTCAGCATTGTCGAATTCACCACCATGATCACACAGTATGTTGGAAATTTTAAACTCACCATCTTGCTTCATCTTCAAGTAGAGTGCCTGAAACTCATCAAAAGTATCATTCTTATGTATAAGAAAGAACACCCATGTGAACCTAGAGAAATCATCTACTAAAACGTAGCCATATCTTTTACCACTTAAGCTAGCAGTTCTTGTTGGCCCAAACAAGTCCATATGAATTAGTTCAAGTGGCTTAGATGCTAGACTTTCAGTTCTACTTTTGAATGATTTCCTAGTTTGTTTACGTTGGGAGCATGCATCACAGATTTTATTGTTTTGTTTAAATTTAAGTTCAGGCAACCCTTTCACCATTGAATGCTTCATAAGTTTATGTAAGACATTATAGCTAGTGTGTCCTAGTCTACGATGCCATAAACATGCAAGATCAGATTTCGGTGCAACAAGATAAAGATTTACATGAGCCGGATCATCTAAGTCAATCATGTACACATTGTTGACTCTCTTACCAGAAAATTTAGTTTCATTAGAATTTGGTTCCGAAATCCTGCATTCATGAGAGTCAAACACTACACTATGTCCTTTATCACATAATTGACTTATACTTAACAAATTATATTTTAAACCTTCAACTAACAGAACATTCTCAATTGAATTGGAGGGGTTCTTACCTACCTTACCTAAGCCAATGATCTCGCCTTTATTGTTCCCTCCAAAGGTGACATGCCCGGCTTCTTTCTCCACCAAGAGAAAAAATTTTGTTCTGTCCCTAGTCATGTGTCTTGAACAGTCACTATCAAGGTACCATCGATTGTGTACGGCTACAAGGCACTCCTACATAAGGAATTAAGTAAAAATTTTTGGAAACCAAGGATAATTGGGTCCCAACAGGCCTTTCCTTTCAGCAAAGCATGATAACACAGATTTAGAAATCCAAACTTTCTTCACATTTTTCATTTCCTTGCTTGATGGAGAGTTTTGTTTCTTATTTTAAGACTTTACATTCGCTTTTTGTTTAGGAACCTTTTTGGCCTTTGATTTTTGATGGAAGTGTGAAAACGATGGCTTCTGATTCGAATTCATTATTTTTGGTTGATAGAAGTTATGGTAGTTCATGGGGTAATAGGTTGTGCTAGGTCTGTAAATGTAAGGACTGTAATGAGGCCGACCTGCTGACTGTCCTGGCCTATAAGTGCACCTGTGCTTACCTATTCCCTGTTGCTCCCAATGGTAATGCCTTCTGTGAGGCACTTGAACAGTCTCTCTATAGAATGGGTGATAACCTGTGTATGGCTTTCTCTTGTTTGGACTGGGCACTGACCAAGTATGTGTTGTCCTCCCCCCAGATGGATATCTACCAGCACTCTCCTTCTGACCACTACTAGCCTTGGTGTAGGCTGGCTTGGACTGAGATTTTTGATGTTTCGACTGGGATTTTTGAGGAGGTTTTTTGGGAATTTCAGGGTTTTTCTTTTGAGGTTCTCCCATTTTTTCTTTTCCTCTGTTTTGAGTAGGTTTGGAATTTGAACTGGAAGCTCCTTCAGAAGATATAAAAGTGATGGTCTTTAAACCTACTTACTTCTTGTTTGTGGGATGAAAGCCAAGTCCTTCCTTATTGAAATTCAATTTTGTTCTTAGTAATGCATCTAGGTTCTCCCTGCTATCTACAAACTTTTTCAAAGATTGTTGTTTGTCTTTCAATTCCTTTTGAAGTTTTTCAACATTTTTAAGTAGCTGAGAATTGACTTGTTCGACAGCTTCATATTTCTCATTACATAGTTTGTTGTCATTTTCATAGCTTTGCATTTTTAGCTTCAGTTCATCAATTTCTTATCTTAAACTTTCATTTCAACTTTCAGGTCTTTCATTTCATTTTTTCCATATTCCAAGTCTTCAATTACTTTCTTTAGATCTTGAATTTCAGATTCAAGGGAAGCATTATTTTCATACATGCTATGATCATGCACAATTGTGTTGATTTTCTTTTTCAATGCTTTGTTTTCTTTCTTGTACATATGATATTTATCCATAAGCTCAAAATATGCTTCTTCATAATCACTAGATGAAAAATGTTAGAATGGAGAGTTTACCTCAGATTCTTCTTCTCCATTTGCCATAAGGCACATGTCTTCATTTTCTTCCTCTGAGGAGCTTGTCTCATCCTCTTCTTCATCTTCATCACTCCATGTAGACACCATTGCTTTATTTTTCTTCCCTTTCCATTTCTTGGAAGCTTTCTTCACTCCTTCAGGGCAATCAGATTTGATATGCCCTGGTTTCTTGCAAGAATAACAGACAATTCTATCAGATTTCTTCAAATTTTCAGATTTTGATCGGAAACCTTTCTTTACCTGAGGCTTCCATTTCCTGAAGCCTTTACCTTCATTTCTTAAAAACTTTATGAACTTACGGGTGAGCATAGATACCTCATCTTCATCCTGATCACTGCTAGAAGACTCACCTTCCTCGAAGGTTATTTGACTGCTAGGTCCAGCCTTTAAAGCCAAAGGCTTTTCTTGCTTACTTCCATCTCCTTGTTCTTCAGATTTATCTCATAGGTCATAAGGGATCCTATAAGTTCTTCCACTTTGGTTGTTCAGAGATCCCTTGACTCTTCCACCACAGTAGCTTTTGTGTGCCAGGCCGGGGTTAATGATCTTAGAATTTTTCTCACTATCTGCTGCTCTGTGTAACTCTTCCCTAAGTCAGTTAGACTGTTAGTAAGTTGAGTTAGACGAGCGTACATATCTGATATAGATTCATGAGGCATCATCCTAAACATTTCAAATTCTATAATGATTAAGTTGGCATTGGTTTCACGTACCTGAGATGTGCCTTCATATATTACCTCTAATCGGTCGCACATCTCTTTGGCCGTGGCACATGTTGACACCCTTGAGAACTCCACTGGATGTAGAGAGCACTGTATTATATGATTGGCACCCCAGTTGAGTGTTGACCTCCTTATCTGCTCACGGGTCCAAGTCTCCCCATCTTCAAGCAGCTCATAGGGACCCTTGCTTACTACTCGCCAGATCTCATGATCTTGAGCCTGAATGAACACCTGCATGCGATTTTTCCAATAAGGATAGTTAGATCCTATGAAGAAGGGTGGCATGTTAACAAAATGACCCTCAACCATATGACCCTTTGATGCCATTCCACCGTTTCTCTCAAGGTCATTGGACCCTTGCATAAGAGATTGGCTCTGATACCACGTGATGTATGGAAATGGCTGATCTAGAGGGGAGGGGTGAATAGATCTGCCCCCCTTTTTTGATGAAAGCACAGCGGAATATAAAATAGCCTACCACAAGGAGGAGCCACACACAGAAGATGCAATATGGAATATATAGACCGGCCTAAGCAAGCATCTAGCGCAAAGCAATCACATATGCAAACCACAGAGACAAGGATTTTAAGGTGGTACGAACTCAACCCAGAGCCCTACGTCCACCTCTCACTCAACAGAGTGGGGCTTCCCTAGTGCAATCTACACTAACCCGCTGATCTACAACTTTAGGCACACAAGGCCTACCACCGACCAGAGATACCCTCTATCTGTCTTCCTACAATACCAGGTAGGGACTGAACACCGTAGACCAGAGCTCACCTCCGTCTGTCTTCCTACTACAACCGGTAGGGACGGTTCACTACAAGGAAAAAAGGTTAATTCAACGTCCATATTCCGTCGCTAATACGTCAGAAATATGTCGGAAAGTGAAATTTTGACGGATTTCAGACATATTTGCGACGGAATATGGACGTCGGCATGATTACGTCGCCAATTTCTAACGTAATATAATTGCGTCGCCAATTCGTCAGAAATTATCGACAAAAATATGCCGTCGAAATTATCATCGGTATTTATGTCGATAATTAATAATAAGGAAATTAATTAATATTTGCGATGACACATAATTTAGTTAAAAATATGTCTAAAATTTTTGACGTATTTCCGACTAAAACCTATTTAGTCGGAAAACTATAGGCCAAAATATTTCCAACGAGCCGAAAATTACAGACGTATTTGCGACTAAAATTTTTTTTGTTGGAAATTATTTGACCGATAGGCTTCTGAATTATTTCCGACGAAAAGTATATTTGTCAAAAAATAGTCGAAACTTACCGACGTATTTGCGACAGAAACATTATTTCGTCAGAAACCTGTAGGTTAAATTAGTTCCGATGAAAGTTAATTTGGTCAAAAATACGTCATTAATTTTCAACGTATTTGAGGTGGATAATTAATATGTTGGAAACCTGTGGGTCGATTTAGTTCCAACGAAATGTTAGTTGGTCTAAAATACGTCAAAAATTATCGATGTATTTATGATGAGCATTAATTCGTCACAAACTTGTGGATCAAATTAATTCCGACGAACCGTTAATGGGTCAAAAATATGTCATTAATTTTTGACGTATTTGAGACGGATAATTAATACGTCGGAACTAATGTGGCTCAAATTAGATCTGACGACCTTTAGTTGGTCGAAAGTACGTCTAAACCTTTCGACGTGTTTACGCCGGAAAATTAATACGTCAGAAATAAGTGGGTCAAATATATTCTAACGAATTGTTTGTTGGTCGAAATTCCGTCGAAAATTTTCTCCACATTTTTTATATATTTTTTAAAATTTTAAAAACTTGTTTAAAGCTACAATTATACACCACACAATCTACACAACTCAACATAAAACACGCAATAAACAACTTATACAACATACAATAGGATAAAATCCGTCGAACATTAGAAAAAAGAACGTCCACAACCCGTAACTTAATGAACAAAAAAAGTTATTATATTAATTGAAATGTGTCATTTTTTCACAATATCATTAGAAAAATCAAGAGATATCCGCTGCATCATCCTCATTCGTCATTCGTAGCATCTCCAGCATCACCAGCTGCCGGAGGATCCTACATCACAAAATATTAATAATAAATTGATTTAAATAAAAATAATTAAAAATAAATCTAGTTAAATATCTTTTTGATTTTCTAAATTCGAAAGTAGATAACATGAAGATGATTTCTTTGACTCTCAAATCTGAATTCTTTGAACTAAGTAGTAATGTTATAACTCTAAAGTCTACGAAATTAAAAGTTAAATTAAATACTCACATGAGAGGGATGTGTTGTGCTCGAGGTGCTCCTTGAGTCAAAATACCTACCTGGGCCAGGAGGGTAGCAACCGCCCGAGTAAAGCGTACCTCCATGCATTCTTCGATGCCGTCTACCGCATGTTGGACGATGGATGTAATCTGGCTCGTAGAAGCGCCGATGGAGGTAGTAGAGAAGGAACTGCAACTGGGGTAGGACGAAGCTGAGCCCAAAGAAGATGGTAGAATCGGGTTGGTGTCCAAGTTTTGCCCAAAACCATATACTCGTCCTTTCTTCGATGGGCCGACTACTGCTACCCATGCCTTAGGATCTAGCTGCGGCCGCTGCGTCTCCTCCTCCCCGTACTTTTTAGTCATATGCCTATCATATGACTCCTGTAAATTGAATAAAAAATATTGTAAGTTTTATATTAATCAATCATATTTAAAAATTGAAATAGAAAAGAAATGTGTATGTATATAATCTTACCACTATCAAGCGAGCTCTCTCGCTCACATACTGATCGGTCCCCTTCTTCTGGTGAATTGTAGCAAAAACATCGTGGTACGAGACCGTACCACCCCTCTTCTTTGCATGTTATACATGTTATGTAGAATAAATAAGGACATATAAGAAATAAAATATAATAAAATTAAGATTATCACTTACCAATCTCTACTTTTGGATCGCGAAGGAAACGAATCTAGAAGTATGGAGATGCACGTCTGGATGTGTCACACATGCGGCTTTGGCTTTTGCGGATTTGACCATCCAATTAGGCTTGGCCCATCTATCACAGAGGTCCTCCCAGTGCTCCCTCCTCATCCATGTGGGGCCGTGTGCCTTCCAAAGGCCACGGTCCTCGCTACCCCCGGCTAGAGGCTTGGCATGGTCCCGACAGCTGTGTAATTGATGCTTATAATTTATAGTTGATGTGGCCTTCCATGCACGTCGAGCTCGTCCGGCGTCAACTCGCCTCACAAACTGATATCCTTGCTGTGAAGAATTCAAATTTTATAAGTTGTCAACTAAAATTGCGGAGTTGGGAAATATGTAAATTATAAGATTAAATTGTATATCAGGAACTCGTCGTATAATCGATCGCGGATATCCTGAGGAAACTGTCAAAATGACTTATATGGGCCGGTCACATGTTGCTCAATAATGTTGGTAATAAAATGAGAAGCGTCATTGGGTTCTACTTTATCCCTACAATTACAGATGTTAAATTGATAGCCAATAATTATATAGTTGATGGATAGATAACGAACATAATTCATGAGTTTAAATATTTACCCAGAGACCCAACATGGCTTACGCCCCTCTTGCAACACCACCTGCTCGCCCTCATGATGGCAAAAAGCTATTGAGCTATGGTTTTGATGATAACTAAACTTAGTGTGTAATGCTATGGTTTTGTGTGATTAATTGAATGATGATAACTAAACTAAATGGTTGATTGTTCCTGTCGATTGGTTGAATATGATTGAGTTGAACATGTGCTTTGAATGCTTCCTATGCATACTCTTCATGGAGCTTGGTTACATGATGCATGGTTTCGTATGATTAAGTGAATGATGATAACTAAACTAAATGGATGATTGTTCCTGTCAATTGGTTGAATATGATTGAGTTGAACATGTGCTTTGAATGCCTCCTATGCATACTCTTCATGGAGCTTGGTTATATGATGCATTCATATTGGACAAATGCATAGATCTTGATCTTTAGTCAATCATGTTTTCAAAGTGTTCACTTGTATATGTGCATGGCTAAATTGTTCTCATACTTTGCTCACTTGCATAGAAATAATCCTTGACATTTAGCTTAAAGCTTTTATGGTTCAAAGTGTTTGTATGCACCTTGAACATGGGCTTTCATGTATGCATTTCACACATTTATCATATTGATTATTAATCGAAAGTTCTATTCATTTTTATTATGGTTTTACCGGTTAAATTCTTTGTATAATCCCTCCAAGATCAAAGGAGTTTGATGCCACAGAGTTTGGAAGGGTTGCAATGGAGTTTGGGGCTAAAATGTAGTAGTCTGTTATTTACTGTAGCTGGCGGTCGACCGACCTGTAGCTGGCCGTTGACTGAAATTACCAGAATTCAGAAAACTATAGTTTTTCACATTCCGGTCGACCGCCGGGTGGTGGCCGGTCGACCGAAAATTCCAGAATGCAAAAATCTCCATTCTGCAGATTTCCGGTCGACTGCCAACCTACCTCCGGTCGACCGCCAGCCCCGAAGCCACTTTTGTTGACTTGGTTTTTCCATCCCGTGGAGAGGTATCTTCACCCATTTGCTGCTCCCAATCAAAGAGGATTTCATGGATCTGGTCTGGGGCTTATCCAGGACCATTCAAGAGTTATAAAACTCTCTTATGGAGTCATAAACCCTAGCCATCTAAGGGGGAATCAAGAGAGATCCAAGGGAGATCAAGAGGGTGTTGTCCAAGGAGGAAGAAGAAGGGTACTGTAGCCGTGAACAGTTATTCCGTGCAGCAAGTGTTCTTCATCCATTCTCAACCCATTGAAAGCATATCTAAAGCCAACCTCCTCCAAGGAAGAGAAGAGAAGCCAAGCAAGCAAGCAAGCAAGGATTCCAAGAAGACTGCCTAATGGAGAAAGAAGAGAAGCGAAGCAAGCAAGAAAGGAGAAAAGCCAACCAAGCACAGACTGAAGCTCCGGTCAAGTGAAGATTGAAGATATGTTTAAGATCCACAACATGCATTCAAGGGGAACCCAAAACAGGACTTTTCTAAACTAAGCCTCATCGTCTTTATGTTTTGGGTGTTGTATTTGTGTACGTCATAAGTTGAAGAACTTGTGTGTGTGCAGATCGTTATTGGATCTGTGGTCGTGTATGTGTGTCGTATTTGATTCGTGTGTGTGCATGGATCTTCCTAGATCTGTGTTTGTGTGTGGGGGTTTATTTAGATCCGTTCTGTCTCGTGTGTGTGGATTGCTGCACTTGTGGCAGCGGGTGTTTGAGTTGGTGATCCGGTTGTCGGATCGTGTTGGAGACATGGTCTCCGTGTGTGTGTGTGTATTGGGGCGCCTCCCCGTGTGTGTGTGCTGGCGTCGTCCTGCGTGTGTGGTTTGAGCGTCGTCTCCATTTGGGGATTTATAACCGAGTGAAGCCTCACCTAGTTTGGTGAGGGGTGGACGTTGGATTGCCGTCGTTGCATCCGAACCACCTTAAAAATCACCATGCATTGTGTTTGAATTGTGTGGTTTGTTCCATTTCGTCTACCCCCATTCTACGTGAGTGTGAGTGTACATTATAGTTCAGATTTTATCCTCGTTCACCTTGCATAATCTATCTCATCACCAAATAGAATTTGATAAATCAAAGTGTGAGTGAATAGATTTGATTATCTTAATTGGTAGTTTATCACATATTTTATGAAAGGCTAAAAGTTTCTTTAAAATTTGTAAACACCCAATTCACCCCCCTCTTGGGTGTCATTGATCGCGGGACTTCAATTGGTATCAGAGCTAAGGATCTAATTTCATAGATCTAACGATCTAGAGTGATCTGAATCAATGACTACCATAGTGTACACCTTGAACTCTCCACCCATGTTTGATGGTTGTAATTTTGATTTGTGGTTAGGAAGGATGTGTAGTCTAGTCAATTCATATGACCCTAAGCTATGAAAGCTTATCTCACATGGTCCTTATGAATTGCCTAAAGATAAAAATGTCTGGACTGCAAATCAAAAACTTAAACATGATCAAAATTGCTTGACTCTAAAATTGCTCATTGCTGCAGTTGATTCTAATTATTTCTCATTTGTTTCTCGTTGCAGCTCCGCAAAGGAAATATTAGATGGATTAACCAAAGTCTGGGAAGAGCATGAAGACCAATGCCTTGTGGCAGGCACGAGTGATCAAGGAAGTGTTCAATAAATTGAATCAAGCTCCAAGGTAAATTCTGACTCCGATTATGAAGATGAATTTAGCTATGAAGAACTATTGAATGCATATGATGAGCTTGCTGAAAAATACAAGAAGTTAAAATCAAAAAACAAAAAATTGAAAAAGGTTGCTGAACAAAATAAGTGTAATTCCCCTTGTAAAAAATGCATGCATCTAGAGGAATTGATTGAGTCTCATGTGTTTGATCTTGAAATTCATAAAGATCAAGTTTCCTCCCTGAGAAA
Source organism: Amorphophallus konjac (assembly GCA_022559845.1). Taxonomy (NCBI): domain Eukaryota; kingdom Viridiplantae; phylum Streptophyta; class Magnoliopsida; order Alismatales; family Araceae; genus Amorphophallus; species Amorphophallus konjac. The sequence goes on from CM040118.1 coordinate 411,549,581, forward strand.
TGAAAACAAAGATTTGAAAGAGAGAATAAGTCTAATGGACAATGGTCAAGTTGAACTCCTTCATGATAAGAAACTTGAAAAAGAAAATGAGAAACTGAAGGAATTGAACACGGCCCTTTCTGAAAGATTATTTTCTTTTGAAAAAGGAAAATATGTGAATATTCATGAATTTGAAAGAGTGGATGAAGTGTTGCAAGAAATTGAAAGTCATAAAACCATCAATGTCACTTTACATGAACAAGTCAATTCTTGTGAAAATAAGATGTCTTCCTATGAATTGCACATTTCATTCCTTGAAAAAGAAATTTTTGACTTGAATGCTTCATTGTCTAGATTTGTCAATGGTCAAGAAAACTTGGACAAATTGTTGGGAATGAAAGTTAACTTTCAAAGAGAGGGGCTGGGGTTTAATCCTGTGAACAAAAAGAAATTTGGAAGTAAAACATATACTTCATTTGTTCATGACAATTGTGCACCCAGCACCTCTACATCTCACTCCCAGCAACCCACTGTATCAAGAACCCAATCAAATCAGAAAAATAGTGTGAATGTCCAAATGATTCAAAAAGAAAACAAAAATAAGAAAATCAGCATGCATCAAAAATCTAAAAATGTTGCTAGCATCACTATGCATGTTAAGCATACCTCTGCCTCACACACATATCCACTAATAAAGAAACTCTCATGCTTTTACTATGGAAGACATGGACATGCTACACATGATTGTTTCATTATGAAAAATGATGACTTGAGAGCATGTAGAAATCAAGTTGGTTTGAAAAATGTAAAGAAATCTTTTACCATAAAACCCTCCATGCATTGCAATCATTGTGGTAAAAGGGGACACACAACTTCACATTGCTGGTTATTGTCGAAGAGAAAGAACTCTCATTCAACACATCATGATCACTCACATGAACTAGCAGAACCAATGAAAAGAAGGAATGTGATGCCACGTGCCCTCTACCATCATTTTGGCAAATCTGAGAATGTTAAGCATGATTATTTTCTCATGAGAAATAATGACTTGAATGTTGTTAAGAATTGGAAGTTGCATGCCAATGTTGCTCCTAACCCACAAGGACCCAAAAGGATTTGGTTACCTATGATTGCAAAATGAGAAATCTGTTTTACAGGTGTGCCAATGGAGTGTAAAGTATGAAATCTACTTTTGTCAAGAAGGTAAGGTACACGGGCCAAGTGGCATGAGTCAGCTTGAAAGAAAAATAAAAAACTGAACTTAAAAAATCATGTGATATCCCTCCTATTCTCTCCAGTGATTGTGTAAGATTTTGAATCATTTTGAGTCTTATAGTCATGTAATCTTGTATATGTCCTCACATGCATTCCATTCATGGCTGTTTGCATATTTGTGTGCATCTCAAGTGTCATATAGCATCTTGTTGTAGGGAAGCTTGAAGACTATTCAAGTCATGATTTCACTACATACATTGAGTTTGCATAGACATTCATGTCTGCGTGAACCTTCAACTCAGTCTTAAAATTTTGAATATTGTGAACTCATCGCAACTCCCGTGTCTTCATCACACATCCATGACTCCATATAGCATTAGAATTTTTCGAAACATCTTGCATTCATGCACACATATTAAAGTGGAGCAACCACGTTCATCATATGGATTTAGTGTCTAGGTTCACACATGAGTCATGCATGGCATCTAGAGCTGTCTAGGAAATGTCAATTGTTAAATGAATTTGTCATGTCATTATTAATAAATTTGAATCAAAATTGACAAATCAATTCTGTTTGCTCCTGGATGTAGATTATACTCCCAAAATGTAAATGATGATGGGCTAGTCATGACCAAGCTTGAATCAACTAGAAGAATACCTTGCAAGGATGAAAATGATGAGAACCCTATCAAGTTGCTACAAGAAGATGGGCTACTTTGTGTAGAACAACTTCCAGGATCGACTCAAGTACAAGGTGGTGAAAGTCTTGTACGTGTTGAAGTAAGTACCCGAGACATGGTATGAAAAACGCGCATCTATTTTAACCAAGAATGGGTTCAATTGGTAAGCTTGATCAACTACCTCTCACAAGACAAATTAGGCAAAAGACTTCTTAGTAGTTCAAGTACATGTGGACGATATCATTTCTGAGCTACTAATAATGTCTTTTGTGAAGATTTTGCAGGGATTGTGCAAGAAGATTTTAAAATACTCTCATGAGTAAACTGAATTTCATTCTTCTTTGAATTGCAGGAGAAAGGCTTGGAAGAAAATGGATTCTCAAGGCAAAGGTAAGAAAGCAAAAGCTGAAATATCAACCTTCGTGAGGTTGGTGATTTTAGTGATTGAAGGCTTTCAATCTTGTCTCCTGAACTAAGGTAATTCAACCTTGTCAATTCATGTAATGGCCGTCTTTGTCACTTGGCAACACACTCAGGTGACAGGTATTGATTCTAAAAACGTGAATGGACATGTACTAGCATGTTGTGATGAATGTGTCTAATTGGTTGAATCAAATTGAAAATCTTGAAAGATGTGTATGAAGTGGTTGCATATTGAAATTTCTCAATTTGAATTGCATGATCACACTTGAATTGAATTGCATATCTGGTATATCAAATGGCGTCTGGGGAAGAGTGGATCATGTCCATTTGGAAGCATTCCCTATGTGTTGAGCTGGGTCTTCGGACTAAAATCTTTGTCTCGTACCAAATCTTGAAAATTGTGATTGGTTGATTTGTGAATAAATCCTTGAAATGAGTTATTTAAATTGAAAATGTGTTTTTGATTAAATGTTTCAAACATTTGGCTTGTGGATGAATTCTCATTTTAAAACTTGTAAAAGACCTTTAAAAATATATTTTTGAATAATTCTAAAAATTAGGTTGTATTGCTTAATTTTACTCATTTAAACACCCTTATTTCATAAAGGTCATGTCATGAAAATATTTGTTGACACATTAATATAATGTGAATGCTCCAATATGGAATTTGTCTCATGGTTTGAAGATCAAGCCCTCCTATGCTGCATTTGCAACTTGCATCACATGCTCATCTAGGCATAGGTTGCATGCATAACAATTCATGCATTTGCTGATGTTAGTTCATTCATTTGGTATCAGAAATTTTGCACCACATTGCATTTTGTCTTGGCATGTTACATTGGATTATTATATGATCAAAGGTTGCATTGCATTAGGACTCATGCATTAGCTGTATTCAGTTCATTCAATATGTATCCATTTGATTGGTATCAGTTTCATATTTGCATTGCATGTTGCATACATTCTCTCTATGTGCTTGCTTGATACTATATGCTATTCACCCCCATCCTTTGGAATTTCTATGACCTTATGCCTTCTTGCTAAATAATGTTACATTTGAGTCATTATTAGAGTGTTTCATGTCATACACTCTGGGGGAGAGTTCATATCTCATAAGTGTATCTATTTAGGGGGAGTTGCACTGTTATGTGTTCGTGATATTTTTGGTATACATGTTGAATCAAATTCATACACATCCTGCACAAATATGAAAATGAGTGTTAAAGATAAGGTTATATGAATTTCCTTTCAACACTATGGAGATATTAAACTTACTGCATGAATGTTGAAGAGACAGTTGAGGAAAAAGCTACCTACCTATCTTTGTTCAAAAATCTGAAATGAAAATGAAAGGTAGAGCAATACTCAGTCTCACTGAGTAAATTGGGCACATGTCACCTGAGACGTGATGTGGTTCATTTCTGAAAAGTGTTGACTAAAGTACCTCTGTTAAAGATGAGGTGAAATGGTTCAGTATTCTGAGTAACCGGGGATTCTGGCATGAGCTCCATGCGTCTACTCGCGTAAAAAGGAATTATTTGAACCTGATCACTCTTGAAAAATTCTGACTATCATGTGATATTGGTTGAGTTAAAAAATGATGGTGAAAACTCATTATGATAGAGCGTAGCCTCCAATACGCTGTTCTCAAAATTAAAGTGTAGTCTGTAAAATGTCTCCATGTGTTAATATGAAAATATGAGTATCCATATTGCAACTATCATTTTTCATGTTACTCACTTACACTTTAGAAATTTGATTCATTATGTATTCTGAAAATTGATTGACTGCATTAGCAATTGCATGAATCTTCTATATGATTACACAATCTCCCATGTGTTATAAGTGAACATTTCAGTTGCTATGACCCTCATGCACCCTTCTTATATCCATTCCCTCTTAAATAAGTACGAGAGAGCTGTGTTGCATGTATATATACGTATTTGTCTGTTTGTTTATTTATGCATCTTACATGTCATCACATGCATATGTTACATCTCATACATTTCAAACCACAAATCAATAATTAAAAATCTAAAAATAATGAAAACCCAAAAATTGAATGGACTTCACATGCTGCACACTTGTTAAATAAGCTTTGGTTTTTGATTGACCAAGGGGAGAAGCATGAAATTAGCTCTACTCATCCTAGCACGTCCAAGTGATCAACAATTGGTATCCTCTCATGCCAACCATTGGTATCACAAAACAAATAAAAATCTACAAACATGACAATCAACAACAACATGATTAGGTGCCTCCCAAGCACTCCATGAACCCACTTGCTTATAATTTGCTCATGCTTCATGAGAACTTCAAACGTGGGTCATTGTTCCTTGCTTATTCATCATGTTGCTATTTGGACCTCAGTGGTTTCTTCCCTTCATCTTGATAGTGTTAATGTGGAAGATAGATTGACGTTCATCCGCCTGTTGATACTGTCAAAGGGGGAGCAAGAATTGCTCCTACTTCGTTGGTTTCTTTTTGCTTGCTGATAGGGGAGAAAACGTTGCCTTATCCCGCTTTTTGATAATGTCAAAGGGAGAGAAAAAGAAGATTCATGATTACCTGTGTTAGGGGGAGGAGAATATGTTGTATCCTCATTTAGTTTATCATCATCACTACGTTTGTCCTCATTTATCCCTAAGTTTGTCATCATCAAAAAGGGAGAGATTGTTGAGCTATGATTTTGATGATAACTAAACTTAGTGTGTAATGCTATGGTTTTGTGTGATTAAGTGAATGATTATAACTAAACTAAATGGTTGATTGTTCCTATCGATTGGTTGAATATGATTGAGTTGAACATGTGCTTTGAATGCTTCCTATGCATACTCTTCATGGAGCTTGGTTACATGATGCATAGTTTTGTGTGATTAAGTGAATGATGATAACTAAACTAAATGGTTGATTGTTCCTGTCGATTGGTTGAATATGATTGAGTTGAACATGTGCTTTGAATGCCTCCTATGCATACTCTTCATGGAGCTTGGTTACATGATGCATTCATATTGAACAAATGCATAGATCTTGATCTTTAGTCAATCATGTTTTCAAAGTGTTCACTTGTATATGTGCATGGCTAAATTGTTCTCATACTTTGCTCACTTGCACAGAAATAATCCTTGACCTTTAGCTTAAAGCTTTTATGGTTCAAAGTGTTTGTATGCACCTTGAACATGGGCTTTCATGTATGCATTTCACACATTTATCATATTGATTATTAAGCTAAAGTTCTAATCATTTTTATTATGGTTTTGCAAGTTACATTCTTTGTATAATCCCTCCAAGATCAAAGGAGTTTGATGCCATAGAGTTTGGAAGGGTTGCAATGGAGTTTGGGGCTAAAATGTAGTAGTCAGGAATTTACTGTAGCTGGCGGTCGACCGACCTGTAGCTGGCGGTCGATCGAAATTACCATAATTCAATAAACTGTAGTTTTTCACATTCCGGTCGACCGCCGGGTGGTGGCCTGTCTACCGAAAATTCCAGAATGCAAAAATCTCCATTCTGCAGATTTTCGGTCGACCGCCAACCTACCTTCGGTCGACCGCCAGCCCCGAAGCCACTTTTGTTGACTTAGTTTTTCTATCCCGTGGAGAGGTATCTTCACCCATTTGCTGCCCCCAATCAAAGAGGATTTCATGGATCTGGTCTGGGGCTTATCCAGGACCATTCAAGGGTTATAAAACTCTCTTATGGAGTCATAAACCCTAGCCATCTAAGGGGGAATCAAGAGAGATCCAAGGGAGATCAAGAGGGTGCTGTCCAAGGAGGAAGAAGAAGGGTACTGTAGCCGTGAACAGTACTCCGTGCAGCAAGTGTTCTTCATCCATTCTCAACCCATTGAAGGCATATCTGAAGTCAACCTCCTCCAAGGAAGAGAAGAGAAGCCAAGCAAGCAAGCAAGGATTCCAAGAAGAGTGCCTAAGGGAGAAAGAAGAGAAGCGAAGCAAGCAAGAAAGGAGAAAAGCCAAGCAAGCACGGATTGAAGCTCCTGTCAAGTGAAGATTGAAGATATGTTCAAGATCCACAACATGCAGTCAAGGGGAACCCAAAACATGAATTTTCTAAACTAAGCATCATCGTCTTTATGTTTTGGGTGTTGTATTTGTTTTCGTCATAAACTGAAGAACTTGTGTGTGTGTGGATCGTTGTTGGATCCGTGGTCGTATGTGTGTGTGTCGTATTTGATTTGTGTGTGTGCGTGGATCTTCCTAGATCTACGTTTGTGTGTGTGTGGGTCTATTTAGATCCGTTCTATCTCGTGTGTGTTGATTGCTGCACTTGTGGCAGCGGGTGTTTGTACTGGTGATCCGGTTGTCGGATCGTGTTGGAGACATCGTCTCTCTGTGTGTGTGTGTATTGGGACGCCTCCTTGTGTGTGTGTGCAGGCATCGTCCTACGTGTGTGGTTGGAGCATCGTCTCCATTTGGGGATTTATCCCCGAGTGAAGTCTCACCGGGTTTGGTGAGGGGTGGACGTAGGATTGCCATCGTTGCATCCGAACCACCTTAAAAATCACCGTGCATTGTGTTTGAATTGTGTGGTTTGTTCCATTTTGTCTACCCCCATTCTACGTGAGTGTGAGTGTACATTATAGTTCAGATTTTATCCTCGTTCACCTTGCATAATCTATCTCATCACCAAATAGAATTTGATAAATCAAATTGTGAGTGAATAGATTTGATTCTCTTAATTAGTAGTTTATCACATATTTTATAAAAGGCCAAAAGTTTCTTTAAAATTTGTAAACACCCAATTCACCCCCCCTCTTGGGTGTCATTGATCGCGGGACTTCAACAACATCGTCTGTCGGTTGTATGCCCAGGTGGGCGGACGAGCCAACTATCGTAGGTGGTGTGCCCGACGTACCTGTTACAAGTAAAATAGAAGCAGTTAATCATGATTTAGCTCATTTTTAAAAAAAGAATTTATTCAACAAGTAAACATATAGAATTTTCATCATTTAATTAAGAATTTAAATAAACATAGTAGTAGAATGTGATGGAAGCGGTGTACTCTGTAGACCAGATGTAGAGGCACTCAAACCTGTAAACATAAACTATCGTGAGCAAAACAAAGTGCATATTCACTACTCATTTATCTAAGAGTTTAAATAAACATACCCACAGCAAGTGGTGGGGCTGGTGCACTCTGTGTACCTAGTACGAAGATATAAAATATCGTGAGCAAAATAAAGTGCATATTCACTACTCATTTATCTAAATGATGTGCAGAAGGATAGGATATATAGGGGGGTGAATATATCCCCCGATTAAAAACTGTGCCCAAATTAAAATAACAAATCCGGTGCTGCCCAATCTTAAAATAGAATGAAGAATATGTTAGCAAGAGTTTGCATAGAACATACGTCGAACACTTAAGCACTCAACGCACACTAGAGGGAAATGAAATGAAAGTTAAGTAGCACTCTTGCTGACCGATCTAACGACAATATAAGAGTAATGCTTTGCATAGAACAAATTTCAAACAGCAAGCACTCAATACCCACAAAATGAAAGTGAGATAAACATCATGTGGCTCTTCTGCTGAACAGATCTGAAAGTGATATAAAAGAAAAGCTTGAACTGTATCAGGTGCCATATGATTTGCCTTTTCAACCTTGGGGCATGTGACAGTTGAAGGTGTGAAGAGATCACACGTGTTCCTTACGTGTTTGACCCTTTTCTGCACTGGCGAGCTATTTCTTACTCCTATCGGGTATTTTATACCCTTAAGCAGCTATTTGTCTGCCTTAGGGAGCTATTTGTCACCCTTAGCTTCCCTTTAGCCATCACCATAGCTCCTTTCTCTGCCTTGCTTCCTTGCTGCATCGACGCCACAGCTTCATGCGTCGACTCTGCCTTGTTTCTTTCCACGCATTTACCCTTGCTGCCCATTTGTCAGCCTAACACAACTATTTGCCTGCCTTGTCCAGTCATTTCTCTCCAATATCCATACTGAGCCGTCGCCCTTGCTGATTTCTTCTTTAGCTTCAGCCGACGCCAAAAGCCATTTGTCACCCTTGTTCCTCTATTATTCTGTCTGACTATGGAGCTTGACCTCGTTGACCACGACTGATGTGTGACTTTGACTTGGGTCAACATTGACTTAAGTCAAACATGATAATAACGTTGGCTAGAGTTAGTTGACTATTGTTGACTTTGACCAATTCAAAGTTTGATCGATCCACCTTGACTTGAGTCAACCCTTCGATTGTTCTTTTGGCTTCTTCGAGGGCTTCAGGGATCACTGTAGAACACTGTAGCTCATTGTCTTCTAGTGATTTATTGTTAAGCTTTTGGCTTGTAGTCAACCATTCTCTCCGTCCTTCATTTCCCTTCTTTCTTCATTTGATAACTCTTCTCAGGCTATTAATCAGAGATAATAGTTGTTTTTCTCCCTTGAAGACCCATTTGTCACCACTGTTAACCCAGAAGCCGTCGCCCTGTCTCATGTAACATAGCCTTGAGAGTCGTCGCTAATGTCTCCGTTGAGACCTATTTTTCACCCTTAGGAGGGTATATGTCACCCATAGAAGTCTATTTCTCAGCCTTAGCTTCTTCTGTTAGTGGGTAAACACAAGTCGACTTCCCCTTCATGCAGCTTCAACACTTCACACATATTCAACGTTACAAGCAATTTTTCACCCGTAGAGAGTTATTTGTTAGCCTTACTTGCCTATTTGTCACCATTAATGAGTCATTTGTCTGTCTTATCTTCCTGCCTTGCCTTGTATGAATCTTAATAGATTTGTGACCCATTTCTAAAGAATTAAGACTTTGTCTGCATTGACTTGTGTTGACCACTGTCTTAGCTCCATTGACTGTGCGTTGACTTCATTGACCACGTTGACTTTTCTTTAGTTCTTTAGAAAATAATTGGCTTTCAGCCTGTTCTATGTACAACTATCAACATGTTCTTTGTGCAATTTAGAAGTAAACTACACACAAAAAATCATTATAGCTCCATGCATGATTCTACATCAACAAAACACATTGACTATCCACATGAAGAGTATACATGACTCATGGGTTTGACAACATCAAAACACAGGGACATAACACTAAGAATTTAAATAAACATACTCGCAGCAGTTGGTGGGGGCGGTGCACTCTATGTAACTGGTGCAGAGACATAAAATATCATGAGCAAAATAAAGTGCATATTCACTACTCATTTATCTAAGAATTTAAATAAACATACCCACAATTGTTGGTGTGGGCGGTGCACTTTGTGTAGCCGGTGCGGAGACATAAAATATCGTGAGCAAAACAAAGTGCTAAGTCACTACTCATTTATCTAAGAAGTTAAATAAATATACCCACAGCACATGGTGGGGGGAGGTGTAGTTTGTGTACCTTGTGTAGAGACATAAAATATCATGAGTAAAATAAAGTGCATATTCACTACTCATTTATCTAAGAATTTAAATAAATATACCCACAGTAGGTGGTGGGGAGGGTGTAATCTGTGTACCTAGTGCAGAGACATAAAATATCATTATCAAAACAAAGTGTATATTCACTACTCATTTATCTAAGAATTTAAATAAACATACCCGCAGCACGTGGTGGGGGCGGTGTACTCTGTGTACCTGGTGCAGAGACATAAAATATAATTACCAAAATAAAGTGCATATTCACTACTCATTTATCTAATAATTTAAATAAACATACCCGTAGAACATGGTGGGGGCAGTGTACTCTGTGTACCTAGTGCAGAGACATTAAATATCATGAGCAAAACAAAGTGCATATTCACTACTCATTTATCTAAGAATTTAAATAAACATATCTACAGCAGGTGGTGGAGGCGGTGTAATCTATGTACCTGGTGTAGAGACATAAAATATCATTACCAAAATAAAGTGCATATTCACTACTCATTAATCTAATAATGTAAATAAACATACCAGTAGAACCCCTCCCGGAGCCACCTCTCCTCGAAGATCCGGTACGACCTCGAACCATCTAATTATTGACAACAATTAAAGTAGTGCATATTAGTGCACAACAAATTATGAGGAGAGGTGGTAAGTAATAATGATAAGAAGTGTTTATATGTTAAATTAGTTACAAAATATTCAATTAGTATCTATTTCATCATCATATGCTGAAGATATATCAAACTCATTGTCATGTTCGTCATCTTCCTCATTCTCACTAGATTCATACTCTTCCTCCTCAGAGGACTCCTCCTGCCCAACAATTACTTCATTTAGCTCAGTTGAATCGACTTCTTCCACTTCGTCCTCTATAGACAACTGAAGTGGAATGTCAGATTCGATCAGATGAAGATTAGAAGCAACCAACTCTGTAGTGTCACCCTCGTCTGATTGAAAAAATTAGGCACTAGAATCCTCTGAGATAGCTTCAATGAGGTCTAACTCATCACTAGGCACAAGCCTTGGTTTTACCCTACAGACTAGCCACCAATCTTTATTCTTGGACGATGAATATCTTGAATAATACATTTGCTTGACTTGTGCGGCCAAAATGAACGGCTCATAGGTATTCAATTTGGATCTATGTTTGACATCGACAATCCCATATATTGCGTCATTTCGAACTGAATTAGGATCAAACCAATGACACTTAAAAAAGAATATATGGTTGTCTTGTCTAAGATACTGTAATTCTATGACCTCCTCAAGAATACCATAGTAATCAAGATCATTTTCATTGTATGTACTACCTTTCATGCATACACCGCTATTCATCGGAGACTTATTTCATCCATAATCTCTGGTGTGAAATCTATAACCATCACAAAAAATCCTAGATAGGCATGCGCGACCTTCGAAGGTCCATAACTTATCAACTGGACTCTTTAATCAGTAACATAACCTTCTTCAATCAATTAATATAAACCACGTTACTTTAAAATGAACTTGCATACACCTCAAGCTTTGTGGAACTTAACTTCGGCACTTACTTGACCTTTAAGCCATCTGGCAAAAGATCTCTCTCGTTCCTTTTGAACTTCCATGTCATTGAGGCGTGGACATTGAGTTATTAATTCTGAATCAAATTGCCTGCAATGATGAATGCAACATCACCATAAATGGGAGGAAGAACGTCAACAAACTTATAAATTTTAGCACCTGCGGAGTTGAGGACTCACTCAACATAAGGTTCAATCTTACCACAGTTGAGGAGAACATATATCTCTACGGCCAACAACTCTCTGTCCTGTAATATGCGATTCGAACAACGTCCGAATGCACGTCTTGGATACTTAAATATGGACAACCGGTCGGAGGGACCCACCTCTCCTCCATCATCATTACGTGGAGGTCGATTGCGACGAGTTTGAATTTCAGGTTTGAAGTACATCGAACAGAAGTTTAAAATTTCTTCAATAATATATGCCTCAGTAATCGAACCCTCTACTTTAGCCTTATTGCGAACCTTCATTTTCAGGTCATGCATACACCTATGACAACAATTCATATGACAATGATATACAGTGACAATGACAGACACATGTAACTACTGTCAAATAATCAGTAAATATATACTGATTACCTCTCAAATGGATAGATCCATCGAAGTTGTATCGGTCCTCCAACTTTGGCGTCGTATGACAAATGGATAATTAGGTGCTCCATGAAATTGAAGAACGCAAGGGGAAATATCTTCTCTAACTTGCATACCGTCGTGACCACATTATGTTCCATAGTTTGCACGTCCCCAAGTTATAGTTCTGGTGCACATAGAATCCTGAAAAACTGACTCAACTCAGTCAATGCTCCCCATATAGGCTTTGACAATATGTCACGGAACGCAATGGGCAGAAGTCTCTCCATGAACACATGGTAGTCATGACTTTTCAATCCATATATTTTTCCCTCATTGACATTCATGCAACGGGCTATGCTAGACACATATCGATCAGAGAATCTTAATTGCTTCAGCCACTGACACAGTTCATTGATCTGTGTGTCTTTCAACATTTAAGCTGCTTTAGGTTGCACAACTTTGCCCCGTACCTACTGCAATTCCAACTCTGGTCATTGGGAAAGTATCTTCAAGTCCGCTCGCGCCTTGGCATTGTCCTTTGTTTTGGCTTTCACGTTCATGATGGTGTTGAACACATTATCAAAGACATTCTTCTCAACATGCATGATGTCCAGGCTGTGCCGTATTAAAAGGGCTGACCAGTAAGGCAATTTCCCTATGAATCTTTTTCTTCACCCAGTTGTGATCCTCTCTAAATCCACAAAGATGTCGTGTACTACCCGACAATTGCACTATATCTGGTAAGTTTTGCACCTGTGCCACCATTTGTCAACCGGACATCCGTTTCAAGTCTGCTTCATCCATTTCAACTGTGTTCTTAATGAATGAGTCCTTTTACTTTCGGAAAGGATGGTCAATTGGTAGAAACTGTCAATGACAATCGAACCAGCATGATTTCTTACCATATTTCAGGACAAATGATTTGGTATCGGCCATACAGTAAGGACATGCCAACCTCCCGTGTGTGCTCCAGCCAGATAGCTTTCCATATGCAGGGAAGTCACTAATTGTCCACATCAATGCAGCCTTCATAGTGAAATTTTATTTTCTATATGCATCATAAGTAACAAGTCCATCATTCCATAATCTTCTCAACTCGTAAATCAGTGACCTGAGATATATGTCCAATTTTTTTCCTGGATTTTTTGGACCTGGAATCACCAAAGTTAAGAAAAGGTTCACTCGCTTCATACACAAGCCCGGCGGAAGGTTGTATCGCGATAGGAACACTGGCCAACATGAGTAAGATGCCACTAAACCTCCAAAAGGGTTGAAGCCGTCTGTGCATAAAACTTGCCTAACATTCCGTGGCACGTGAGTAAAAGCAGTATAAGTACGATTGAAATGAGCCCAAGCTTCACCATCGGTGGGATGACTCATTATATCATCTGCACGACATGCTCCTTCCGTGTGCCGTATCATATGCCGAGCTATCTTTGATGACATATACATCCGCTGCAATCTGGGCATGAGAGGGAAGTATTGTAGTGACTTGTAAGGCACATCCTTCTTCTTTGAATTGTCCCCTCTCTTAGGTTTAAATCTATCATGATGACAAATATCACATGATCTTTTATCTACATTATCTTCATACTATAGCATACAATGATTAGGGCACGCATCTATTTTTTGGTATCCAAGCCCTAACTCATTGACTATCTTCTTTACACGGTAAAAATTTTCAGGTAGCTTCTCATCTCGAGGCAGCATACTCTTGATAAGGAGGATCAGACGGTCAAAACAACTCTCACTAAGGTGAAATTCAGATTTCAAATTCAACAATTGTGAGATAGTAGACAACTGAGTGTGATTTTCACAACCATCCTACAGTGGCTCATCAGCATTCCAAAGTAATTGATAAAATCTTTCAGTCGACTTGTTTGGTGGTTCTTCGTTGTACACGTGTTCCCCTTGTACATTAAAGTTAGGGCCAGCAGCATCGATTATCATGTCTGCATAGGTACTTGTGCCTGCAACATTGCTGGGCTCATACGACCAGAAGTCCTCACCATGACACACCCAATTCATATAACCTTTCGCGAACCCTTTCCTATATAAAAGAACTTGCACATCCCATAGCGAGAGAAATCTCTTATTTTTACCAAGTAAACAAGGACATCGGATGTTACCACGTTGGTCCACTGCAGTTGGATGCCCCAATATAAACTGAATAAAACTATCAACTCCATCATTAAACTCCCTTGACACCACTCCGTCAACTACTCTGCGATTCATCCATGAACGATCAATTCTAGCCATATTTATCTAACAAATTAAAAAAATCATATCAATATGTCTTACCACTACTTCTAAGAAAATATCGACAACATCTCCCCTAAATATTGACTATTTTCCACATTTGTACATCCTATTTGGTCACATATACATCTATATCCACATCCATTTTCACTTCCATATTCACACACCCACGTTGACATTGACATCATCTTCTGGAAAAAATCATTATCATACTCGCATTCACATACACATTTTCTCACATATCGGCATCCACACTTGTCTACAAATTTAATTCACATCCAAGCATACTAATCACATATATCATAACAAAAGTCTTGAATGGGCAAAAATGAAAAAAAGGGTCATATCCACAATGACGCGCACACATTTATATCCACATCCCTCTTCCCACCCTCCCAATAAAAATAGGGGCTTGGAATTTCATCTCTTTTTGTAAGAGTACACCAGGTGATAAGGAGAAAAGGCTCATCTTGGAGATTGGGCATGAAGGTTAAAATTCTAAAAGGAGCAGTTGATTTTCTTAAAAGTAATCTCTATGCAACTCTTGAGTACATATTACTTGGGGGGTAATATGTACTCAAGAGTTGCATAGAGATTACTTTTAAGAAAACCAACTGCTCCTTTGAGAATTTTAACCTTCATGCCTGATCTCCAAGATGAACCTTTACACCTTATCACCTGGTGTACTCTTACAACATCAGATGAAATTCCAAGGTCCTTTTTTTATTGGATGGATAATCAACAAGGATAGGTTCATCCTCACCGCCATCTGTAACGACCTGGAGATCCGGGTACCGGTAAATCGATACCAAGAACTCAGAGACGCCACACAAGAGGTTGATGAGGCCCCGTAAGGGTTGGGAGGATTGTTTGAGGAGGTGCATAATGAACTGGAATTACACGTGCATTTTTAAGGTAATAACTTTAAATGCAAGCAATTTACAACATCAGAGTGATATATTTATATAATAGTACATGTTCATCCATTACAAGTCTAGACGCTGTACAAGAGTCAAAAGAAGACAACTACATGGGGCATACCCCGGTCAAAACAAAGGAGAGACCACTGATGGCACCTACAACTGCCTGTCAAAAACACGAGAACCACCAGCGGAATGTTGTTGCTGCTCACCTGGAAAGGAAAGGGTGAGTCTTACAACATAGACTCAGTAGGGTTCGCGCAGATCCCTACCTCATAGCTAAACTTATAAAAGCAGTTAATAATGCAATGGTATAGGAAAACAACAGTAAAATAAAGCTGTATAAGTGCAAGAACAATTAACTATAGCTAAATATAAACGCCATTTAATCTCATGCTAAATCAAATGAATAATTAAATGCGAGAGTCACAATCTACCAATAGAATTAAAGTTCAACATTTCCAAGTGATAGGAGAAAGAGAAGGGACAACCAGAAAGAAGACCAGACGCGTCCACTGACGACTTATACTGCCTCTCGGGTATCTCCACTAGCTTGGAACGCGGCAAGTGAGACACGTAACAGTAACCAAAGTCAAGAACTAGTCAGGGTCACACTCGTCAGTGTCAGTCCACGCCCCTGACCACGTGTGCACACACAAGCTCAATGCCTTGAGCCAGACCTCTAGCTAGTTTCCCCCCCCAGTAGGACGCTACTGCAAAGCAAGGGGGCCCACGGAAACCAGCTTAAAAATCGTACACCGGGACTACCCCGCCACCTCTCCCAGGTGGGCCAACACTAAAGGTCGTCGGGCTATGACTTGTGGTCTCGTCACAAGGAAAGAGAAAATAACTCTACTGGGATATAAAAACGTGCCATAGTTCATAAAAATACTTAAACATGGCAAAGATGCAACATTAAAAGCATGATTAAATAAGCAAGATTGAATTTATAAACTGTAAGGGTCAAACGGTCTAATCAGGGCCGCAAGGCCCAAGTAAGCGGTCGAACGATTGGCCGCTTCACTGACCCAAGCGGTCTCACCATGACCGCTTAGGCACGGTTACTTCACTATAATTATTGAACAGAATGGAAAACGGTATAGGATAGGGCCGCCTGATCAAGAAACAGTCGTGCGATTGACCGCCTAATGATGAAAAATGGTCCGGTCTAGGCCGCTACGCTTACACCACCTCAATCGGGACGAAGGAGCTTAGCGGTCGTCTACTGGGCTGCTACGGTCAACAGACGGTTGGACGAAGGACCGCCATTAACAAGAAACGGTCAGGCCGAGACTGCTAAGGTCCACCGCCTTATACAACTAAGAAAATGGTCTCTGGAAGGACCGCTTGCCTTCCAGAGAACCCAAAACGTGGGGAACTCAAATGGAACCCCTCCCAATCGATTCAAATCGATGGGAATACAACTGTAAACTTGTTCCCTGCCTTCATACATCCATTCCATAACATTTCTACATCCAAAAACATAAAAATAATGGCCATGGAGTGATTTTCATGGATTAAAACATAAATGACTATGTTCACGAATTTTCACTCAAACTATGAGAAAACATACGACAATGGGCATGCAATTAGAAGTAAATCATCCTAAGAGGAAGGGTAATCTACCCCCTACTTATGTTGCCGATTGCTACGCCGTTCCTCACCATTCTTTACGAAGGAACCACACCCTACTCTCGGGGTTTTCCACTTCTACGCTCCTCGGTCGCCTCCACGACGACGACACCGTTCCACCTACGCCTTGGGCATGCCAAGGCCACCTTCCGCCGATCCTGCAAAGCCCCGGGGTGATCACACCACCAAGGAGAGCAAGAGAGGGGAAGAGAGAAATGTGGGGAGAGAGGAGGGAGCCTCCTTCGATGGTTCAAACAAATGAGCATTTGATTAGTATTTTTTATTATTATAAAATCTATAATTGCAATAAGGCATCAAAATAAGTAAAATTGCATATATGCCCTATGTAGCTTCTAAAAGCTTATACAAATGGGCTAACTCAATTGAATTTTGCTCATCAAGGCCCTTAAAATCACTTTAACACATGAATCTTTTCATAATTTGATACCGATATGAAGCCATTAACTACCGAGTCTTACAGTCCCTCCCTCCTAATAAAAATTTCATCCTCGAAATTTAAAAAGGAAACACTAGGAGAGAACTGAAGAGATATACCTCAATCGAATAAAAATGGAAACTGTTGACGCATTTCATCCTCACGTTCCCAAGTAGCCTCATTACCAGAGTGACGCTGCCATACTACCTTTACCAGAGGGATAACCTTAGTCCTCAGTCGTTGTTCATGATGATCTGCAGCACAAATAGGATACTCTGGTGTGGATAGATCTGCTATCACCTCAGGCCACACTGAATTATCTAATACATGAGATGCATCAGAAATTTACTTCCTTAACTGGGAGGCATGAAACACATCGTGGATTGCTTGCATCGCCGTTGGCAATTGAAGTCGATAAGCCACTTCGCCCACACGCTCCAAGATAGGAAATAGACCAATATACTGGGGACTAAGCTTTCCACGCTTCCCAAACCTCATCACGCCTTTCATTGTAGATATTTTCACAAAAATAGAATCTCCAGCTCAAACTGCAATGGTCTTCTATGTCGATCTGCATAGCTTTTCTATCGACTTTGAGCTGTTAACATCTTCTGTCTGATCAGATGTACAACATTGACACACTGCTTTACCATATCGGGTCCTGTCAACAGTCGGTCACCAGTCTCAAACCAGTCCAATAGTGTGCGATAAGGACGCCCATACAAAGCTCATACGGAGCCATGTCAATATTGGAATGATAGCTATTATTATAAGAGAATTCCACCAATGGCAAGTGTTGACTCCATGAACCCTGCCAATCCAGACAACATGATCGCAGCATATCTTCTAACGTCTGAATAGTCCTCTTAGACTGACCATCAGACTGTGGATGATACGTTGAACTAAATGCCAATTCTGTACCCAACACCTTTTAAAAACTCTGCCAGAAGCCAGAAGTAAAACGTGGGTCACGATTTGACACAATGGATATTAGAATTCCATGTAATGGTACAACCTTCGCAACATAAAGCTTGGCCAATTTCTGAACATTCCACTTCACCTTGATCGGCAACATTCTTACTGTCTTGGTCAGACGATCAACCAACAGCCAAATACCATCAAAGCCTTGTAAAGTCCGAGGTAAACCCACAACAAAATCAATAGTAACATGTCAAACATTGGAATCTTCAACGGTTGAAGCATTCCTCCAAGCCTTTGATGCTCAGCTTTGACTTGTTGACATGTCAAACATTTAGACACAAAGTCTGCTACATCCCTTTTCATACCTAGCCACCAGAATTGCCTCTTCACATTATGATACATCTTCGTGGTTCCGGGATGAATGGCATAACGAGATCCATGTGCTTCACGCAAAACAACATTCCTCAAGGAATCTTCAGCTGGAACATAGAGTCGACCTCTGAATCTGACCACTGAATCATCACAGAACTGCACATCTGGCATTATCACAATGCGAGACAACTCAAAATTTGCTTACTGTGCCTCCTTGATCAGCTGGTAAATTGCCGGAGTCATCACTAGACTAGCGAAAACAGCTACCATCAGATCACGGGAAATTCTCATCCTAAAAGCCTCATAAGGAAATTGTTCCCACAACTTCCATTCTTGAATCAACAAATGACTGATCTGCACTTTTCTACTTAGTGCATCAACCACCACATTCATCTTACCAGGTTGGTACGATATAGTAAAATCACAATCTTTCATATACTCCATCCACCTGCGTTGACGAAGATTCAAATCTTTTTGAGAGAACACATATTTCAAGCTTTGATGATCTGTGAAGATCTCAAAATTTTCACCATACAGATAGTGTCTCCAGATTTCCAATGCAAAGATCACCACCGCCAACTCTAAATGAGTGGGATAATTTTCTTCATGCGGCCTTAATTTCCGAGATGCATAGGCTATGACCTTACCATGCTGCATAAGCACTGCACCCAAACCCACTCGAGAGGCATCCGTGCACACAACGAATCCACCCGAGCCAGAAGGCAAAACAAGCACTAGAGAAGTAGTGAGTAGCCTTTTCAACTCAGTGAAGCTCTATTCACACTTATCCGACCACACAAATGGCTCATCTTTGCGAGTCAATTTAGTCATTGGCGCGACAATACGTGCAAAATCTTGAATGAATCTTCGATAATAACCAGCAAGACCCAAAAAGCTTCTAATCTCCGTGATCATCTTTGAGATTTTCCATTAGAGAATAGCTTCAATTTTAATAGGATCAACTGCAACTCCGTCACCAGAAATCACATGGCCTAGAAAATGAACAACCCGAAGTCAAAACTCACATTTTCTGAATTTTGCATAAAGCTTGTGATCTCGTAGAGTTTGCAATACCACCCGAAAATGCTGCACATGTTCCTCCTCAGAAGTAGAATAGACCAAAATGTCATCCACAAAGATCACCACAAATTGGTCTAAATATGGACGAAACACCCGATGCATTAAGTCCATAAATGATGCTAGAGCATTGGTTAGCCCAAATGGCATAACCAAAAATTCATAATGACCATACCTCGTGATAGGTCCTGAAGGGTCCTATATGGTGAGCTCAGATGCCAATAGATAGAACCTATGGAGGCTCTGACACCAACAGAAGTGGTGCTAGTCACGGATTCAGAAGGGGGGGGGTTGAATGAATCCCCTTATAAAATTACGCCCAAATAAAAACCAGTGGAAAGGTAAAGATGCGGAAGCAATATGAACAAGTGCCTAGACTAAGCTGGGTGCTCTCTCCGAATGACGAGAGGATAACGGAAGAAATGAATTTCTGAACACTGTAGAGTAGACTGATAAACAGACCCAAAATCACCCAACTAACATGAGACAAAAAACAAACGTGCAGTGTGCAATTTAAACACTCACAAGATTTGAAAGACAGAGTGATCGCACCTAAGCATTCATCTAGCAAAAACGTGTGAATCAATCAGACCACTGTACACAAAGAAGTTTTACGGTGGTTTAGTTCGCAGACCTACGTCCACCCCACACTCCAACTAGAGTGTGGCTTCCCGCTGATACATAGCTTAACAGCTGGGCCTCACAGCTTGCCTACATCCGCTGAGCATCACAGCTTGCTTCCGCTGGGCAATACAGCTTAGCCATTGATGCGCTCGACAGTCGTCGTTTAAAAATGCCGTGTCACACAAATTTCAAAATTTATAACCGCACTCACTCACTCGAATGATTTTGAAAATACTAGTACAGTGGTGAATACGGGTCGATCCCACGGGGAGAGAATATTTGATTTTAACTCAAGTTGGAAATACCCTTATGCTTGAAAATGTAAATTTTGTTCATGGAGTGCGATTATCACTAAGTGGAATGAAATTACAACTTTAAATATCAAGAGAAAAGTAAAGGAATAATTAGCCAATTGAAGAACACCGTCATTTCCTTACCGAGCCTTTGATGAAGACCGCTCTGCCTTGGAAGTCGACGCCGTGAGATGATTCGAAGATGACTTTCCGCTTCGGGTGTGATTGAAGAACTTATGAAGAAATGTAAATAGAAACAAACATAACTTAAAAATACATCAGAATTTTGTTGAAAACATGGGGTTGGAAGGAAAAGAATAACGTGAAATCTAGATGGAATTAGAAGAAATAAAAAACATGAAAGTTGTAGAGAATGAAAAGATGAAGAACTTTGATGAAGAACGCAGACACAGAAAATAAAAGGAACATAGTGAAAAATGAGAAAAACTAAAGAACTATCAATTCGAATGAACAGTAAAATGGCAGAAAATAGCACAGTAAATAATTAATTATAACTCTAAAAATAAGCAGAATTAGACAAAGTGGTATAAGAACGAAATTTAGTTCTACGAGAGAGGAACAACTTTGATGACGAACGCAGATTGAAAAGAGGTCTAGAAAGGCTTCAAAACATAAGAATACTAGAAGGTCTCACCACGGATGAATAGTAATCACACAAAACAGCACTTAAGAAAATGGGTAATAACTTTATGAATTAGGAAGAATTTGAAGAAATGCTAAGCATGGAAGTTTAAGAACACTTGAAAATGAACAACTTTCGTGAAGAACTCAAATTGAAATGAAGATCACAACAATGAGAAATGAGACTAAGAAGAGACTGAATGCTCAAACCAAACTTTCATTAAAACAAATTCAACTTACAACTTTTGCATCAAAACAACACTTTATGAAACCTTAGTAAGGCCAACATGAAAGAACTTGAAGAACACAAAGAACACTCTTACAATTCTTCACAATCTCTAAGCTTACAACTCTTTCTAGCTCTCCTTAGCCCTTCTTTCATTACAAATGAAGCCCTTATATAGGGTAACATAACACCCCTTAGGAAATGTGAACATCCATACCAATGTGAACACTCCATTGTTGCAATTGTTGACCCAAAATGGTAGGCTGACATGTGCTGCACACTTTGCCATTTTTTTTATGATTTTGTTCGGATTTTTCTGGCATTTTTATGGCCTTTTTCTTCTTCTCTTTCTCTCATTCTCTCTCTTTTTCTCTCTCTTCCTGGTCGCCGGCTCGTTGCGCCGACCGCCTCCTGCCGCGTGAAGCGCGTGGGCGTGGGCCCGCCCGTGCGTCGGCCTGCCGTCCAGCCGCCACGCGTCGCACGCGGGCGCGTGCGCCCGCCGTCCACCTGCCGACCAGCCGCCGCGCGTAGCCACGACCCCCCCCCGCCATTCGCCCTCCTTCGCCCCGCCTCGTCGCCCGTGCGTGCGGCGAAGGCGGGAAGGGCGGGGGCGGGGTTTGAATTTTTTTTTGTTTTTAATATATATATATATATATTATATCTAAATATATATATATATATATCTAGTATATATCTAGTATATATTTGTATAAAATACTAAAAAATAGCAAATAAATTTATTTTTTTTAATTTTTTTTCTTTTCTTTCTGAACCAATCCTCAGGCTTTTGGCCCATTCAACATGTATATTTTTATTCTTTTTTTCTTTTTCTTAGAGTTTTCCTCGTATTACGTGCCTGCATAAATAAGTAAAAATTATGATTAAAATTTATTTAATTTCAAAAAATTAAACATTTGAGTCTAAATCAACAATAAGTGTGAGAAGTGTATATTTATCATAATTTAAGCTCATAAAAATGTGTATAATGATGAATTAAGATGTAAAAATACACATTTATCACACCCCCCCAACTTACTCATTGCTAGTCCCTTAGCAATGCAATTACTGAAAAATTCAGGGCCAACAAGAGTTAAAATTATCCATGCCTCATTGCTAGATCATCTTTCATAGAGTTAACTAAAGATCAGGAATTTGGAATAATTACCACAGACTAGCATTATGTCGGAAATTCAGGTACATGATCAAGAATTCTAATCAAAATTCAGTAGCACTTGTGCATGTGTAATACTAAATTCACAGTAGAGGCAATTGCGTCCTCCAGTTGCTATTCCGAACAAATGTCTTTCAATTCTGCACTTCTTAATCAGAGCATTCAGCATACTAGCTTTTTTGTCTGCCTTATTGCTATGTCCCTTTTGGGATCTATATATATATTCCTTTCTTTTTTTCTTTCTACTTTTTTTTTCTTTACACACATGATGCTGCACTACCCTTCACTGTTTTACACGAACCTGAACACGTCTTAGGTGAAGTAGGCCCGGTTACACAGATCAAAGTTCCCTTTTCCTTTTGACGCGAACCTCAACACGTCTTAGGTGAAGTAGGCCCGGCTACTCAGAATCGGAGCATTTTTCATGGTGAATTTTTTTCTCATAATTTTGTCACTTGTGCATTTGCACTAATTTTTGATAAATAGCATGGCAGAAAGCTTATAAAAAATCTCTTCCTTAAGAAGTGCTGAAGATTAGACAACATATTCAAAATAACAGAAGGCTTGTCCTACGTGTTTCATTAGCATGCAACATGATTGTATTTTTTCTAAAGTGCACATGAACTTTAAAGAGATTCTTAAATCAGTTTTCCAAAGCTAGCTTAAAGAAATTATCCATCATCCTTTTCCTAGTCGTTTCTATTCCAGAATTACTTTTCATGAGACATGAATCAAGTAACATCAACTCGGGGAAAACTGTTGTTTAGCGTGACAATACAAAATTATAAAATAGCAAGAAAAAAATTTTTTTTTTAACTCCCCCCCAACTTAAATGACATTGTCCTCAATGGCATAAGCATGAGAAAGATCAGAGAACAAGTAAACAGATAATATGGTTGGGATGGAAGGATACAACCTGATGGTCTGGGCAAAATGACGAGGGCTTCATTGCGTTGTGGCCTGACAACTGAAAAACAAACACACTAAAACAAGAAATCAAATCATAAAATATTAGGTCGCCTCCCAAAAAGTATTTATTAGCACACCAAACTATGAAAACGTTGGGTTGCCTCCCAAAAAGTGCTAAGTTTACCGTCTTCAGTCAGACGCATGAAAGCTTAAAAGGAAGTTAAGCCTGATCACATAATGCTATAGATTCTTTAGGTGACAACAGCTCATTTTCCAAGTAGGGTTTCAACCTTTGACCATTAACAGTAAAGATATGACCATTTTGGGGATTCAAAAGTTTGACGGCTCCATGGTCAAATGCCTTAACAACTATGAACGGTCCATCCCATCTTGATTTCAATTTACCAGGGAACAAACGGAGCCGTGAGTTAAAAAACCAAACCTTTTGATTTTCATGAAAAGTTTTTCTATGAATATGCTGATCGTGAAAAGCCTTGGTTTTAGCTTTATAGATCTTGGAATTTTCATAGGCTTCATTTCTTAGCTCCTCCAGTTCATTGAGTTGAAGAACCCGTTGGGCGCCAGCGTGAGTTAAGTCAAAATTGACTTGCTTAATGGCCCAGTAAGCTCTATGTTCAAGCTCGACAAGTAGGTGGCAGGCTTTACCAAAGATGAGGCGGTAGGGTGACATGCCAATAGGGATTTTGAATGCAGTTCTATAGGCCCATAGGGCATCATCTAGTCGCTCAGACTAGTCTTTCCTATCCGGCCGAACTGTCTTGTGGAGAATGTTCTTAATCTCCCTGTTGGATACTTCCACCTGACCACTGGTTTGGGGATGATATGGGGTGGCAAATTTGTGGGTGATCCCATATTTCTTGAGCAAAGCTCGAAATTGGGAGTGAGTGAAATGCGAACCCCCATCACTCATGATAGCCCTCGGACAACCAAATCTAGAGAAAATGTTCTTGCGAACAAATTTCATGACTACCTTGTGATCATTGGTCCGTGTGGCTATAGCTTCAATCCACTTTGAAACATAATCGACCGCCACCAAAATGTATTCATTGCCAAAGGATGATGGAAACGGTCTCATGAAATCAATACCCCAGACATCAAAGATTTCCACTATAAGAATGGGATTTAGCGGCATCATATCTCTCTTCAAAATATTGCCCACAGCTTGACACCTCAGACATGTTTTGGAAAATTTATAAGCATCCTTGAATAAGGTGGGCCAATAAAATCCACTTTGTAAGACCTTAGCCGCAGTTTTCTTTCCTGAAAAGTGTCCCCCACAAGCGAGAGTGTGACAAAAATTCAGGACAGATTGTTGCTCATCCTCGGGGACACATCTTCGGATGATCTGATTAGGACCCATATGAAACAGTTCTGGGTCTTCCCAAAAATAGTGCTTGAGTTTAGCAAAGAAGTGATCCTTTTCCTGCTTAGACCACCCAATCAGGATTTGTCGTACTACCAAGAAGTTGACAATATGAGCGTACCAGGGGGTGGAGGTGATAGACAACAATTGCTCGTCTGGGAAAGAATCAGACATGGGAGCACTCTCAGGTATCACTATTCGGGATAAATGATCAGCCACAACATTTTCTAACCCCTTCTTATCTTTGATTTCCAGATCAAATTCTTGCAATAACAGAATCCATCTAATCAGACGGGGTTTAGCGTCCTTCTTGGTAAGCAAGTACCTCAAAGCGGCGTGATCAGAATACACAATGACCTTGGCCCCCAAAAGATATGATCAGAATTTCTCTAGGGCAAAAACAACTGCCAAAAGTTCCTTTTCTGTGGTGGTGTAATTTATTTGAGCATCTCCGAGAGTATGACTCACATAATATATCACCACATGTTTCTTATCAATTCGTTTCCCCAGGACAGCTCCTATGGCGTAGTCCGAGGCATCACACATGATTTCGAAAGGCAGTGACCAATCTGGGGATTGAAGAATCGGAGCTTGGGTCAGAGCTGCCTTCAAAGAATGGAAGGCCTCAAGACACGACTCATCTAGATGGAAGGGAGTGTCCTTGGCTAGCAACTTTGTGAGCGGGCGAGTGATGGAAGAGAAGTTCTGAATGAATCTTCTATAAAAACCCGCATGGCCAAGGAAAGATCAGATTTGCCTGACAGATGAAGGGGAAGGAAGATTGGAAATCAGATCGACCTTAGCCCTGTCTACTTCTATCCCCCTCTCGGAAATGACATGGCCTAAAACAATCCCTTCTTGGACCATAAAATGACTTTTCTCCCAACTAAGCACCAGATTAGATGCAATACATCGGGCCAACACTTTTTGCAAATTCTTTAAACAATTATCAAATGAGTCTCCGAAAAAGGAGAAATCATCCATGAAAATTTCAAAAAATTCTCCCACCATTTCAAAAAATATGGCCATCATGCACCGCTGAAAGGTGGCAGGGGCATTGCAAAGCCCAAACGGCATTCTCCTGAAAGCAAACGTGCCATAAGGACACGTGAATGTAGTTTTCTCTTGATCCTCCGGGTAAACGGCAACTTGATTGTACCCGGAGTATCCATCCAAAAAGCAAAAGTATTTTTGCCCAGCCAATTTCTCCAAAATTTGATCAAGAAACGGGAGAGGGAAATGATCATTCTTCGTCATAGAGTTCAATTTTCTATAATCAATACAGATTCTCCATCCCATTTGTAATCTCATGGCCACCTCCTCACCTTTCTCATTTTTAGTAACGGTCAGCCCAGATTTCTTGGGAACAACTTGTGTAGGGCTAACCCACTTACTATCAGAAATGGTATATATAATCCCAACATCCAGCCACTTCACTACCTCCTGCTTGACTACTTCTTTCATGTTCGGATTCAGCCGGCGTTGCATCTCCCTACTCGGCTTAGCATTGTCCTCCAAATAGATGTGGTGCATACAGACGTCCGGACTAATGCCCTTGAGATCTGCCACCGACCAACCTATTGCCCCCCTATGTTCCTTAAGGACATCTAAAAGTTTAGATTCCTGATCGGAAGTGAGGTTGGAGGCTATAATGACAGGCAAAGTTTGGTCAGGACCCAGATAAGCGTACTTAAGAGAGTCCGACAGAGGCTTCAATTCCAGAGTAGGTGGCTGATCCAAGGATGGAAGTGCAGGTTCGGATTGTAGTGGAGGGAGTGACTCTACCCTAGACCAGGGTGTGAGAGAGAGAGGAGAATCCTGCAGCATACTACCCTCTTCTAAGGTGTCCTTGATTGCATCCGGACTTTCATCACTCAACTCAAAAATATCAACAACATGACATTCTTCTTCAAGGTCCGGGTATTGAGAAGCTTTGAAAACATTCAATGCAATTTTCTCTCCTCCAAATGATATGTCCATCATTCCCGTGGCACAATTTATATTGGCATTAGCCGTAGCTAAAAAGGGGCGTCCCAAAATAATAGGTGTATGTTTAAGATCCTGGGACGAGGCCATATCCAAAATGAGAAAATCCACCGGGAAGTAACAATCATGCACTTTCACAATTACATCCTCCAACAGACCTCTTGGTGTTTTTACTGATCTATCGGCCAATTGAAGGATGATAGAAGTTTATTTCAACTCACCCAGATCAAATTGCTCATAGATAAAGGTGGGTAAAAGATTTACGCTAGCACCTAAGTCGAGCAAAGCTCGATCAAAGGTGACTCCACCTATATCACATGAGATCAAGGGGGCTCCGGGGTCCTTCAACTTTCTCGGCAAATGATTCATTACAACGGCACTCACATCCTCCGACAAACGGACCTTTTGAGTTGCCGCCCTTGGCTCCCTCCTTGGAGTGCAAAGCTCTTTCAAAAACTTTGCATATGCCGGTACATGCTTGATGGCATCTAAAAGTGGAATATTGATATTCACTTGTTTCAACAATTCTACTAATTCTTCCTGATGTACTGGTGGTTTCTTGGGAGCTTTCGGCTTTAAAGCATCAGGAAAAGGGGCCTTAGGCTCATAATCTAGGGGTCCTTCATCAAGTTTCACCTTTCCTTTAGCCAACCTCTTCTCTTCATCCATCGGCTTCTCTTTAACAATCATGGGTTCTTCCTCCTCCTCATTCTCCTCTCGGGCCTCTTGGCCCGAACTATTGCCAATTCCCGTAGCCTGATAAGGGTCATCTAAAATCTTCCCACTCCTTAGGGTTGATATAGCCTTGGCATTCTCAAATTGAGGGCCCATACGAGGAGGAGGCTGAGGTTGGTTTGGCTGAGGGAGAATAGGAGCTCTTTGAGGGAAGCCTGGAGGTTTGTTCCTCGGATTAGCCACTGGCTGGGCAGGAAGCTGACCTATCTCACTCCAAACATTTCCTGCTGCTATTTGCCCGATCTGACCTTCCAACTTAGCAATGGATTGCTACTGAGAAAAAATGAGTTGTTGGAGTCGGTCAAACTTTTCATCAAAATTTGACTGCGGAAATTGAGGAGGAGGTTGGAAGGGGACTTGATTGGATCTGTTGGATGGATAGTGATGGTACTGGCCCTTAGAAAATTGAGATTGCTGATACGGGGCCTGAGAATAATGTGATGAGTGTTGGGATTGTTGTGGAAAAGGTGCATTGGTTTGTGAGAAATTTTGATGAGTTTGGTGAAAAGGATGTTGATACTGTTGGTGAGATTGGACTGGAGCTTGGAATTGTTGTTTTTGGAACGAGGGATTAGTATGGGAAGATGAAACTTGTTGGGATTTCCAAGAGAAATTTGGGTGATTTCTCCAGCCTGGATTATAGGTGTTTGAGTAAGGATCATAAGGTGGCTTAGAAACACCCTGAGCAGCGAAGATTTGTTCCTGAATGAATGGGGGAAGTTGGGCCGCAGTAGGGCAATCAGTTACCACATGATCAGTGCTAGAGCAAAGAGCACAGATCTCGTCATAATTGAGAGCTGAGAATGGTTGAGGTCGAGGACCTGAAGAAGAAATTTCTTGCCTTGATAGAAATTGATCTAGCTTTTGGGCAACAAGATCAACATTTTCTATCTTTTGTGCCAACAATTCCATTTTGTTCAGTTTCTGAGTTAAGGCATTGATATCCATCCTATTCTCATGCTCACCGTGGCTCTTCACTTCATACAACCCGCCCTTCTTAGCCGGTCCCACCATTCTCTCATAGGATGAAAGTGAGGCATGACTGATTGAATTTTCACTCAGCATTTCAAACAAGTCATAAGCCTCATCCTCGCTTTTACTCATAAAAGCTCCCCCACAAGACGCATCCACCATTTGACGGTAACTATCCGTCAATCCCTCATAGAATGCTTGAACTATTTGCCATCTCGACAAACCATGATGAGGGCATTTCCGTAACAAATCTTTCAACCTATCCCACGCCTCATGGATTTGTTCCCCAGGGCTTTGTGAAAATCCAGTTATCGCTCTCCTCATGGTATTGGTTCGTCCTATGGGGTAGAATTTCTTCAAGAACTCCTTTTACATTTCTGCCCATGTTTCTATGGGTTTACTCAAGGACCCTAACCAATACTTGGCTTTGTCTTTAAGAGAGAATGGGAAAAGGGTTAGCCTGAGAGCATCATCTGAAAAATTGGGGATTTTTACAGTTGAACATATCTGGAGGAACTCATCTAGATGTCTATATGGATCCTCATTGGTATTGCCATAGAAAGATGGCAACATTTGAATGGTGCTGGACTTGATTTCGTATTGGGTTGCTTGATTTTGAGGTGCTTGAGTATAAAATGAAGGTTGGTATTGGTTTGGAAGAAAGTATTCCTTCATTTGCTTAGGAGCAGCTTGTGGAATTAGCTGATTTTGGTTTTGGTCCACCATGAGGTTAGGTTGATGGTGGGTTTTAGAATGCACTAACCTCTCAATCTCCTCTATAGGTCCTAGCAATGATGGTTTTAGAGATCGCCTTCCTTGCATAAACTAGGACAAAATGAGAGAGAAATTTTTTTTTTTTGATGATGATTTTTTTATGTGCTTTTTTTTATATTACCAAGACGAAGAGAGAAGAGAATGATTTTGTTTTTTTTCTTTTTATGATTTTTTTTCTTGTTGTTTTGTATTTAGGCAAACACAAACAAGTTATCAAGCAAATTTCCCTAATGACCTAGACGTGTCCTAAACCTACAAATGGGATTTCACAAAATGATTAAAGTGAACTTAAGTTCACCCTCAATATGTCCACCAGCCAGGTAAGGGGTGGGGAAGTGGGAGGATCCCCCTACTTGCGTTTGCCGTTCGACCGTCTTGCCTTAGGCACCGGTTTTCATATGAGGGTAAACCCAAATAACATAAAAATCACAGTGTGATCCTAGGGCCAACGTTTACTGACTTTTATTTATGGCGTAGGTTATGCAGATATGCAAGGAAAATATGATTTGCGGGCTAAGGAAGGGTGATGAATTCCCCACCTTATGTTATTTAAGGGTAATGCCCTTAGAATAATTTGAAATGAAATGCACACCACAATTTCAAATAAGGGGTTCTTTATGCAATATGCATGCCAGAAGAGGATAAGTAGAACGTACCTTGTCCCTTGCAATCTTCAATATGTAACGACATGAATTAAACAAATGAAAATTCTATGCTAAATGATGCATGACCTAGAACATGTTGTGTGGTTTCTAATCTTGAAATGATTTTTTTTTTATTTTGGTGTAAGTAAATTTTTTTTTTTGGTTTTTAATTAATGAACCTATCTAGCCAGAATAAAAATGTCTTTTTGTTTTGATGTTTTTGATTTTTATAGAGTTTTCAAGAATTTTGCAGATTTTTGTTAAAAAATTTTCAGAAGGTGGAAAAATAGAACCTGTTCCTGCGTTTCATCTCTTTTGCTTCAGGTATGAGTTTCCTCTTTCCTTGATTTTTTTGATTTGTTTTTGTTTTCCTGCAAAATAAAAATAACAAAATCAATATACAAATATACAAATCAAACACAAGAATATCCAACTTTCCAAAATTCCATCCCCGGCAACGGCGCCAAAAATTTGATGCGCTCGACAGTCGTCGTTTAAAAATGCCGTGCCACACAAATTTCAAAATTTATAACCGCACTCACTCACTCACTCGAATGATTTTGAAAATACGAGTACAGTGGTGAATACGGGTCGATCCCACGGGGAGAAAATATTTGATTTTAACTCAAGTTAGAAATACCCTTATGCTTGAAAACGTAAATTTTGTTCATGGAGTGCGATTATCACTAAGTGCAATGAAATTACAACTTTAAATATCAAGAGAAAAGTAAAGGAATAATTAGCCAATTTAAGAACGCCGTCGTTTCCTTGTCGAGCCTTTGATGAAGACCACTCTGCCTTGGAAGTCGACGCCGTGAGATGATTCGAAGATGACTTACCGCTTCGGGTGTGATTGAAGAACTTATGAAGAAATGTAAATAGAAACAAACATAACTTGAAAATACATCCGAATTTTGTTGAAAACATGGGGTTGGAAGGAAAAGAATAACGTGAAATCTTGATGGAATTAGAAGAAATGGAAAACATGAAAGTTGTAGAGAATGAAAAGATGAAGAACTTTGATGAAGAACGTAGACACAGAAAATAAGAGGAAGATAGTGAAAAATGAGAAAAACTAAAGAACTATCAATTCGGATGAACAGTAAAATGGTAAAAAACAGCACAGTAAATAATTAATTATAACTCTAAATATAAGCCGAATTAGATAAAGTCGTAGAAGAATAAAATTTAGTTCTACAAGAGAGGAACAACTTTGATGAAGAACTCAGATTGAAAAGAGGTCTAGAAAGGCTTCAAAACATAAGAATACTAGAAGGTCTCACCACGGATGAATAGTAATCACACAAAACCGCACTTAAGAAAATCGGTAATAACTCTATGAATTAGGAAGAATTTGATGAAACGCTAAGCATGGAAGTTGAAGAACACTTGAAACTGAACAACTTTCGTGAAGAACTCAAATTGAAATGAAGATCACAACAATGAGAAATGAGACTAAGAAGAGACTGAATGCTCAAACCAAACTTTCATTAAAACAAATTCAACTTACAACTTTTGCATCAAAACAACACTTTATGAAACCTTAGTAAGGCCAACATGAAAGAACTTGAAGAACACAAAGAACACTCTTACAATTCTTCACAATCTCTAAGCTTACAACTCTTTCTAGCTCTCCTTAGCCCTTCTTTCATTACAAATGAAGCCCTTATATAGGGTAACATAACACCCCTTAGGAAATGTGAACATCCATACCAATGTGAACACTCCATTGTTGCAATTGTTGACCCAAAATGGTAGGCTGACATGTGCTGCACACTTTGCCATTTTTTTATGATTTTGTTCGGATTTTTCTGGCATTTTTATGGCCTTTTTCTTCTTCTCTTTCTCTCATTCTCTCTCTTTTTCTCTCTCTTCCTGGTCGCCGGCTCGTTGCGCCGACCGCCTCCTGCCGCGTGAAGCGCGTGGGAGTGGGCCCGCCGGTGTGCCGGCCTGCCGTCCAGCCGCCACGCGTCGCACGCGGGCGCGTGCGCCCGCCGTCCACCTGCCAACCAGCCGCCGCGCGTAGCCACGACCCCCCCCCCCCCCCCGCCATTCGCCCGCCTTCGCCCTGCCTCGTCGCCCGTGCGTGCGGCGAAGGCGGGAAGGGCGGGGGCGGGGTTTGAATTTTTTTTGTTTTTAATATATATATATATATATATATATATATATTATATCTAAATATATATATATATATCTAGTATATATCTAGTATATATTTGTATAAAATACTAAAAAATAACAAATAAATTTATTTTTTTTAATTTTTTTCTTTTATTTTTGAACCAATCCTCGGGCTTTTGGCCCATTCAACATGTATATTTTTATTCTTTTTTTCTTTTTCTTGGAGTTTTCCTCGTATTACGTGCCTGCATAAATAAGTAAAAATTGTGATTAAAATTTATTTATTTTTAGAAAATTAAACATTTGAGTCTAAATCAACAATAAGTGTGAGAAGTGTATATTTATCATAATTTAAGCTCATAAAAATGTGTATAATGATGAATTAAGATGTAAAAATACACACTTATCAGCCATCCGCTGACACACAGCTTGACCGCTGGGCATTACAACTTCGCCGTCCAGAGGATACCACACCTCTGCAACCGCTGGGGCTTACAACTTAACCTGTCCAGAGGAATCCTCCTCTGCTACAGCTGAGCAACACAGCTTGCTCTGCTGACAAATAGCTTGAAATAACGATAAAAAGGAAAACAAGAAACGGGAAATGACAGCGACTGAAAGCTGTAAACACTAAAGCGCAGATATGGCTCTCAAAGAGCTGATTGGATAGAATTTGATCCTGATTCCAGTGGGGACTAATCTTCAGATGAAGCTTGTCTTCTTCTCTTCTCAAACTCTTGATCTCTCTCTCTTTCTGTCTACTACTTCTTCTTCTGTGTTTCTCTGTTGCTCTCTCTTTTTCTCTCTTGAACTCTCCTATTCTTCTCTCTGCTCTTCTCTTCTCCTGCTCCCCAATAGTTCTTCTTGATCTCGCATGAGAGATATGTTCTTGACTTGCAGAAGGATGACTTATATACTCCCTCAGACTGAGGTCACGCGCTCATGCCCTAGGCTTGTGGAGGGAACACTCCCGCCTGGAAGCTTTAGAAGAATCTTGCCACGTGTCAGAATCTGAACGATTGGGACCCCACGTGGCGGCTTCTTCCAATAAGGATCACCCTTGGATCACGTGCTAGTTAATTGTTCTGTTGTTCTCACGTGCCCTTGTTCTTCTGTTCCTTATAAGTTAGATACTCAGGTGCACGTATGCTGCTCGAACTATGGCTTCCCTGGCTTGATCACTTGCGTGCACAACTTCCATAAACTGCACGTATTGGGAACGATTGCACCGAGCTTGTTCTATCGAAACTGGGCATTGCACCGACCTGGTCGAGCTGGTAAAAGCATTACACCGTCTTAGATTGGTGTCCTGAGGAATGGTTTGCACTGATTGGCTTCTTCTGAAGTCACGCGTTGCACCGAGTATCCTCAGACGTTGCACCGAGCTCATTTTCTTGACCAGACACTGCACCAACTTGCTCGCGCTGAGAAGCCTACCCTTGATGAGAAGGAGTGCTTCGACTTTGAAGCTCATCTGTGTAAAGATTTGCTCACACAACATACGAATGCACTGACTCAGCTATACATACCTGCCAATGTGCACAAACTCAATAGAGATCAGAAAACTATGCAAAGGTATGACTTGAGTATATAAGAAAGAGATGCACAAGCTTTATGCACATGGAGGAAAAAATGCACCGACTCAATTACGTATCACAGCATGAGATGCATCGACCATGTGAAAGAAAGAAATGCACGATGCACCGAGTTTAAGCATGAGCACGCAAAGAATGCACTAGGTTAAGTACTCGCAGCAACATGAGTTGTACATACTTGGAGACGCGAGCTAAGCAATGCACCGACCTAACACTCGCCAAGGCTGGGTGCATAGAGAATGGAATGCACATACCTTAATGCCCATAAACAATGATATGCACCGAATTTGTTGGGCAGCCTGACTGACATATATGCACGAGCCTTAGACATAACTTGAATGCACCGACTTAACTGATTGCGTGCATGCATAGATATTTAAAGCCATGAAGTGCAATATATGCATTCAAGACATGCTCAGACCTAGACCAGGAGTTAAATGCACATCAATATATATATATATATAACCGTGACATTCAATCAAGGACATGAAGTCAATTCAGGCACATGAAGTGACTCAGCTATCATCAAAACATTCTTCAACCATTCATTCCCAAGTGGTGACTCATAGTGTTGCTATCATCAAAACTCATGAAGCAAAACATCATCAAGGCACAGGGGCACAACAATCGCCCCCTTCTTGATGATGGTAACACAATGAGCCACAATGACTCATCAAATTATTCTCCCCCTTTGACTTCAGCAAAAAGAAGGTAGTTTGCGAGAAAAAAAATATAATGCATGAACCTATTCTCCCCCTTCGAAATAATCAAACAGATCATGATAGTGAAAGAGTAATACTCCCCTTATCAACATGAATGCATGACTACTCTCCCACTTTGAAATACAGTCCACCCCCTTTGACATAATCATGAATATCTATAATGCCCAGAACTCCCCCTGAGAGCGTGAAAGGAATCGAAAATGCAAGCATAGGATGTATCTATAGGGATAAACTTTGGTTATCCAATGAATCAATCTGGAATCCACCACCATAAGAATTCTGAAGCAAAATTGGTTGCGGCATCTTACATTTGTATGGACAGAACAATGCAGGTGGCAGTCCAACAGAACCAGAACCAGAACCGGTTACAAGAGTCATTCGTCAAGGATACAAAAATAAAATGGAAGATTCCAACAGTGTGGAGAGTGAAACTGATGATGTAAATGAAGTAGATGTGACCAAAGGTAGGAGTAAATAAAAACAAGCAAGGCACAGGATCTCCAACAGGTGAGTTAGCATGATGATTAAGTTGTCAGAGGTGAACCTAATCAGAGGAAATTGTATGGCAAGTACCATAGTAAATAGTCCTCACAAGGA
This sequence comes from Amorphophallus konjac, assembly GCA_022559845.1. Classification (NCBI taxonomy): domain Eukaryota; kingdom Viridiplantae; phylum Streptophyta; class Magnoliopsida; order Alismatales; family Araceae; genus Amorphophallus; species Amorphophallus konjac. The sequence continues at coordinate 411,584,417 of CM040118.1, forward strand.
AATACTCTCCTATCATAGGGGGTTATGAATTAACCGATGTGACCCAACTGATTTAACCATGATGTATACCAAATTTGACAATTAAATTCAATACTCATATCTGAAGGTAAGTTTTAATAAAGGTCAACCAATTAATCAAGCAATACTCAAGAACAACCACCTTCCATCTTACTCAAATGAACTCGATGACTCCTTTGAGAGTCACATAGAGCAGTATTGAGATTAAACACTCTTACTAGAATGTGAGTTGACTATTTTTGCAAGATATTTTTTTTGATTAGCACATTATTTTTCTGAGCAATTTAAGTTGATGAACACCTTTTTTTTTACATGAGGCACAACACGTCTTAGGTGAAGTGACCCAGTTACTCAGTGTGATAACTTTCATTACCTCTCAACTTTAAGAGCAGAGTTAGCAATAGAAGTGTCTTTTTACATGAGGAGACACATTGATTAGAGGCCGGACTCCCCAGTTACTCAACACAGACATGTTATTGCTCTATCAGATTTTTCAATAAATTTTCACTAGAGATAACTATGGCACTTCATGACATAGGTTTACTCTATTTCATTGATAGATAACCCAGTTTCTCAGTGACCAAGTCATTGCTCTGAATTCAAATTTTCCTTTTAGTCAACATTTTTCAAGTTAATGTTTAAAAACTATACTCACTCTATGTGTCTCTACCAAAGTAGCCTTGATATCACATTTTCAGATTACAGATGAGTGAGACTAGGGTATTCATGACACAGTTGGTTAAAATTTATTAAAACTCATCATTCAGATACTTTCAATACATTTGAATATAAATCTGAGAATACATTAAACTTATATCAGTCTGAATAAGTAGACATTCTTAAACCTATATGATAGGAATGTATTTTAAGAGTTCAGACTAAAACATGATACACAACATAAGGATCTCAGATCAATCCAAACAATGCAACTAAACAACTTATCATCCCTGGAACAAGAACCAGATTAATCATACCAGCTTGAAGAGATGTGAGTGTTGGATAGGTACAAGCTGGTAAATCAAATAACAGCAGGAGAGAAGAGCATCAAATATATGCAGAGCATAATCAATTTCAGTAGCTGAGTCTGGAATACAGACAGATCAGCTAAACAAGTAGAGATAGCAGAGAATTTAGGTGAACCACTTAAATGCAGAGAGTGGATCAGATTGCTAGACAGAAAGGGTTCAAGAGGTGAAGAAGTGATGAAACAGGAATGCTCCCCCTGTCTAGACGCAATATGTAATAAAACTACACATGAGCAGCATGAAGATTAAATGAAAGCAGTCAATCTCCCCCTGACTAAGTGCATGGTATACAAAGAAAATGTAACACATGGTTTTATGATGAAAGCTCATGAAACAGACATGAAATTCAATCAAAAGGAGATTACCATGAACATTATGTGCAATTCAAATTTTCAACTGGTTTCAATTCAACACAAACCGAATCAACATGATATTCAAACCTTTCAAACTCACAATTTCATATGACAAAATTTGAAGTAGGTGCTCAGAATAGACCTGAAGAGCAAGATCATGGGGTCTTTTAATTTTTGAGTGCCTTGGTTTATTGACCCCACTTTATTCATTCCAAGGCACACCTGCAGCAAAGTAATCATTTTTGATTCTGCAGGAACCCAAGCAGCCTGGGGTCCTGTATTAGCCCTAGCAGGAGTTATGAACAGTTTCTTAGCGACATTGTCATCAAAATCCATCAGATAACAATTGGCCATGAAGTGACCGAATTTACCACAATATCTACATGAAATAGCAGATTTTCTGGTCCTATGATGTGTATCAACAGCAGCATGAGACCTATGAACCTGAGCATGATATGTTCTATTGTTTACATGGACATTTTATTTCTTATTCTTAATCAGCCAACATTCAGCAGATTTGTGACCTGGCTTACCACAGTTAAAGCATGAAAAGTTCACAGGTCGTTTTGCAGAGAATTTGACAAAATAGGGATTAACAGAATTTTTCTAAACATGCCAACAGTCCTCGACTGTATGGCCATGCTTCCCACACTGGAAGCACCTGATGTGCTTACCTTTAGAACCATTTTTACCCCAAGTAGATCCAAACCAACACTCAATGGCTTTGTGACCATGTTTGCTATAGTTAAAATAAATTATGTGCTGGTTTGAAACAAACGTGTTTCTTTTGGGGCCATGATGATTAGCAGAATATCTAGCATGCATCCTATCATCGAGTTTCATAACAGAGCACTCATTCATTAAATGACCATGCCTACCACAGTAATAGCATGAAGCATCAGATTTCCTAGTAGCATGCTTTCTAACAAATGAATTCTTAGAGTGCATTATTTCACAAAGGTGCTCATCCTCATCCATCAAATTGCAAACATCCATTACATGGCCTACCTTACCACAATAATGGCATGAAACACTCTTATCAGATGCATACGAATAAGTAAATGAGTTATGAGCAGTATGTATTGACCCATCAGATGCAGCAGAGCTAGCAGATTCCAAGGCATAAGTAGGAACATGTTTGACCTTATTTTTCTTACCATTCTTGCTCAATTGTTTACCCTTGTTCACAACTTTTGTTTGTTGTTCATTTTTCTGAGCCTTAAATTGGAATACTGATGATGAAGGTATTTTCAGGTTTTTATTTTGTTTTGGGGATTGACTTGTGGTACCAGCTACATCAGAGGTTTGCACAAAAGTGGTGTATAGCTGGTTTCTAGTAATTTTCTTTAACATCAGAACTGCAACATATCCCCTTTCTTGAATTATCATCCTCACCTTTCATGACAACTTTTATTTTTCCTTCATTTTTAGCAGACTTAGGTGCTGAGTTTTCCAGATCATGAAATTTATTTTCTAAAGAGGCAATGTGGATTTCATAACTAGCAATCTCCTTTTCACTGCAACTAACGCATTCACTTAGTACTTTGTTTGTAGTTTTATATTTCTCGATTTCTTGTTCCAGATTGCTCAAATGTTTAGATTCTTCATTGAAAGCAGTTTTTCCTTTTTCTAAGGTGAGAAGTTTTTTGGACATATCAGTGTTTAATCGTTTTAAATTTTCAATTTCTGCTTTCAATTTAGTGTTTTCCTCAAATTTTTCAGCTTGAATTTCCTTATTTGTAGATTTTTGTCTCTCGATAGCCAGAAGCCTCTCTGAAATAACAATATTTAGGACCACGAGTTTCTTGTTTTGTTCTTTTAGTTCTTTGTTCTCTTTGATCAACTTCTCAATTTCTTCACTACTAGATCCAAAATCGAGTTTTTCAATTAGTTCCTCCTCTCTTTGTTCGACTTTAATTTTCTCATTCAATGGATCTTTATTTTCTTCTCTGATAGAAGCAATCACCTTCATCAACCATTCATTTTCACTGTAGAGTTCTTCATTACGTTCTTTGAACAATGAGCATTTGTTGCAATCTGACTCTATAGAAGAAATATGTGAAACTTCCTTATTGACTTCATTCATTCTAGCCTTGAGATTTTCATTATCTTTTTGAACTTCTGCATTTTCAAACTTCAGTTTGTCCATTATAGAATTAATCTTGATCAATTCTTGCATGCTTTTTAGATGCTCATCTTTCTTCATATTTAGCTGATTCTCAAGTTCTGATATCTTGTTCAAACATGTTTGATTTTTAATTTTTAAAGAACCATTTTGTTCCTTAAAACTTTGAACATCTATTAAGCAAGTATCATAAGACTATTTCAATGTAGCACAAACATCACAAACGATTTTCAGATTTGCGTTGTTCAATCTTTTTCTTTAGCCTTTTATTCTCAGATTTCATTTTCTTGGATAGATCTAATAAATCTTCATACATTGCAACCAATTCATCAAACAAGGGTTCATCAGATCTGGAACTTACCTGAGAAGGAGTATCATCATCATCATTTCTTCGGTTGGCCATCAAGCATTTATCCTCTTCCTCCTTGTTTACAGCAGTTACTCTGTCCAAGATTTCCTTTCCCGACGCACACTTGAGAACAAAAGAAAATTTGTCAGCATCCACTGCATCTTTTAGAATATTAAGAACTGTGATATTCTCACGGTTTTTCGATCTGTCCTCACTGGACCACTTAGTCTCATTTCGGGGCAACTTATGTGGGCCTTTCGATACGAGTTTCCATAGACTCGAGTCAATGGAATTCATGTAGACGCAGAGACCTCCCAACCACTTGCTGAAGTTAGAACCATCAAAGACGCAAGGACAAGCCATATGGAAAGATAGAAAAATAGTCTTAGCACACAAAGCAATCACAGATGAATGCACCAAAATCCCTCAATCAAAACCGAACGAACAGCAACATGAGTAGCACCTTAAACAACAGGATCCTCTGTAGATCGTTGGATCTGAATGTACAGAGACCTACTCTGATACCAATTGATAGGTCATGAAGGGTCCTATATGGTGAGCTTAGATGCCAATAGATAGAACCTATGGAGGCTCTGACACCAACAGAAGTGGTGCTAGTCACGGATTCAGATGGGGGGGGGGTTGAATGAATCCCCTTATAAAATTACGCCCAAATAAAAACCAGTGGAAAGGCAAAGATGCGGAAGCAATATGAACAAGTGCCTTGACTGAGCTGGGTGCTCTCTCCGAATGACGAGAGGATAACGGAAGAAATGAATTTCTGAACACTGTAGAGTAGACTGATAAACAGACCCAAAATCACCCACCTAACATGAGACCAAAAACAAACGTGTAGTGTGTAATTTAAACACTCACAAGATTTGAAAGACAGAGTGATCGCATCTAAGCATTCATCTAGCGAAAACGTGTGAATCAATCAGACCATAGTGCAAAAAGAATTTTTAAGTTGGTTCAGTCCGTAGACCTACGTCCACCCCACACTCCAACCAGAGTGTGGCTTCCCGCTAATACACAGCTTAACAGCTGGGCCTCACAGCTTGCCTACATCCGCTGAGCATCACAGCTTACTTCCGCTGGGCAATACAACTTAGCCATCCGCTGACACACAGCTTGACCGCTAGGCGTTACAGCTTCGCCGTCCAGAGGATACCACACCTCTACAACCGCTGGGGCTTACAGCTTAACCCGTCCAGAGGAAGCCTCCTCTGCTACAGCTGACCAACACAACTTGCTCTGCTGACAAACAGCTTGAAATAATGATAAAAAGGAAAACAAGAAACGGGAAATGACAGCGATTGAAAGCTGTAAACACTAAAGCGCAGATATGGCTCTCAAGGAGCTATCTGGATAGGATTTGATCCGGATTCCAGTGGGGACTAATCTTCAGATGAAGCTTGTCTTCTTCTCTTCTCAAACTCTCGATCTCTCTCTCTTTCTGTCTACTTCTTCTTCTTCTACATTTCTCTGCTGCTCTCTCTTTTTCTCTCTTGAACTCTCCTATTCTTTTCTCTGCTCTTCTCTTCTTTTGCTCCCCAATAGTTCTTCTTGATCTCGCCCGAGAGATATGTTCTTGACTTGCAGAAGGATGACTTATATACTCCCTCAGACTGAGGTCACGCGCTCATCCCCTAGGCGTGTGGAGGGAACACTCCCGCCTGGAAGCTTCAGGAGAATCTTGCCACGTGTCAGAATCTGAACGATTGGGACCCCACGTGGCGGCTTCTTCCAATAAGGATCACCCTTGGATCACGTGCTAGTTAATTGTTCTGTTGTTCTCACGTGCCCTTGTTCTTCTGTTCCTTATAAGTTAGATACTCAGGTGCACGTATGTTGCTTGAACTATGGCTTCCCTGGCTTGATCACTTGTGTGCACAAGTTCCATAAACTGCACGTACTGGGAACTATTGCACCGAGCTTGTTCTATCGGATCTGGGCATTGCACCGACTTGGTCGAGCTGGTAAAAGCATTGCACCGTCTTAGATTGGTGTCCCGAGGAATGGTTTGCACTGATTGGCTTTTTCTGAAGTCACGCATTGCACCGAGTATCCTCAGACGTTGCACCGAGCTCATTTTCTTGACCAGACACTACACCGACCTGCTCGCGCTGAGAAGCCTACCCTTGATGAGAAGGAGTGCTTCGACTTTGAAGCTCACCCGTATGAAGATTTGCTCACACAGCATACAAATGCACCGACTCAGCTATACGTACCTGCCAATGTGCACAAACTCAATAGAGATCAGAAAACTATGCAAAGGTATGACTTGAGTATATAAGAAAGAGATGCACAAGCTTTATGCACATGGAGGAAGAAATGCACCGACTCAATTACATGTCACAGCATGAGATGCATCGACCATGCGAAAGCAAGAAATGCATGATGCATCGAGTTTAAGCATGAGCACGCTAAGAATGCACTAGGTTAAGTACTCGCAGCAACATGAGTTGCACAGACTTGGAGACGTGAGCTAAGCAATGCACCGACCTAACACTCGCCAAGGTTGCGTGCATAGAGAATGGAATGCACAGACCTTAATGCCCATGAACGATGATATGCACCGACTTTGTTGGGCAGCCTGGCTGGCATATATGCACGAGCCTTAGACATAACCTGAATGCACCGACTTAACTGATTACGTGCATGTATAGACATTTAAAGCCATGAAGTGCATTATATGCATTCGAGACATGCTCAGACCTAGACCAGCAGTTAAACGCACATCAATATATATATATATATATATATATATGAAACCGTGACATTCAATCAAGCACATGAAGTCAATTCAGGCACATGAAGTGACTCAGCTATCATCAAAATATTCTTCAACCATTCATTCTCAAGTGGTGACTCATAGTGTTGCTATCATCAAAACTCATGAAGCAAAACATCATCAAGGCACAGGGGCACAACACCTCATACTAAAGGTAGTCTTCTCGACATCAGATTACCTGATCTGTAATTGGTAATAACTAGATCGAAGATCAATTCGAGAAAAGACACATGTCGACTGAAGTTGGTCGAATAAATCATCAATCCTGGGTAAATGATATTTATTCTTGATAGTCACCTGATTTAATTGCTTATAATCAATACATAACCTCAGGCTTTCATCTTTCTTCTTCACAAATAATATAGGAGCACCCCATGGAGAAAAGCTAGGATGAATATAGCCTTTTCCCAATAATTCTAGCAACTGTGCTCTCAATTCTTTCAATTCAGCAGGAGCCATACGGTAAGGTGCCTTTGATAAAGGTGCCATACCTGGAATCAATTCAATGACAATCTCAATCTCTCGCTGTGGAGGTAAGCCTGGTAACTCATCAAGAAATACATCAAGAAATTCACAAACGACAGGAATATCACCTATCTCCTGCTGTGGTGCCTCAACATTAACCACAGAAGCAAGGAATCCTTGACAACCAGCAATAAGTAATCGACAGGCTCGAATAGCAGAAATAAGTGAGCGTGGAGAATGAGATCGAATACCTTGGAAATAAAATGCCACTTTCCTAGATGGTTGAAAATAAATCTTCTTTGTTTTACAATCAACCACGGCTCCATAATCCTCTAACCAATTCATGCCCAGAATAACATCATAGTCTGCCAGTTTCAACTCATATAACCTAGCTAACAATTGCTGGTTCCCAATTACTATAGGAGTCTTATCAAGACAAAAAGGAGTAAACATGAACTCCCCTGAAGGCAATTCAACAGCTAACTCACAAGACATCTCTGATGTCGGCTCCTCAATACAAGCAACAAAATCTTCAGAAATAAATGAATGAGAAGCACCTGAGTCAAGTAAAACACGTGCTGCATGACCATAAATCATAATAGTACCTTCAACAAGATGAGATGCGACTGCTTCAGAACGAGTCATATGCATGACTCTCCCTTTTTGCTTCTTTCCACCTGTAGTAGACTGCTGCGATGACGACACTGATGCCTGAGAATACTGTTGCGACTGTGATGGTGGTGGAGGTCGGAACTGTTGTAGATGTGAAAATGGAAAAGGCTGCTTCGGCCTCAACAGACAATCACGAACCATGTGACCCACCTGATCACATCTAAAACACACCACTGGCATCGAACACAGTTTACCCATATGGCTACCACCACACCTCAGACATGGTCTCGGCTGACTGCCCATCGATCCCTGTCGCTGAAAAGAAGAGGGTATTGATTGTTGCACACCACCAGAAGAAGCTTGCCGATCATACTGCTTTTTAGATTTCCTGAACATCCGCCTGAATTTGGATTTCACAGAGGAAGTACCACTAGCAGAAAGAACATAACATGGTACCCCCGTCACACTAGGCTGACTACTAGCCTGTTGATGTTACACACTCTAATGTACTGGCACAACTTGAGTTCACCCTTGTGTTCTTGCCATATCAAGTTCCAGTGCTGCTGCTGCTTGATAAGCCACATCCAACTCGGCCACCCTGGTTGCAATAAGAGGCTGCCTCAGCTCCGGCTTCAACCCATGCAAAAATTGCCCAGTCTTCAGCCCTTCATCAGCAAGAATATGGGGAGCATATCGACCCAACTCCATAAATTTATTCCCATATTGCAAGGCTGTCATATCTCCCTGGGCTAACTCCATAAACTAGTACATTTTGTCCATTCTAAGATAGGCTGGACTATATGTGCGCTCAGATGAAGAAACAAACTCCTTCCATGTAATCAGTCGAAGAGGACGGGACTTGAGAGTCACCTCCCACTCCGTGGTCCACCACGCGAGCGCTACCCCATGCAACTGAAATGTCGCCAACATTACCTTCTCATCTTCAGTGCATTCCATAGAATGGAACACACGTTCAGTAGCATCCAGCCAAACCCTAGCTACATCTGGATCAGCTTGTCCTTCATATGTTGGTGGGTGGAATAAGAGAAATTCCTTTAGAACTCGACCACGACCACCTTGAGGAGCTAAATCTTCACTAGCATTAAGATTAGCATGGCCTTGCCCTTGAACATTCGCTGGAGGAATAGAAGAACCACTTTCTTCTCCTGGAACATCTCGGGTCACATTGGCTTGCACTTGAACTCTACGTCTCGACGCCATTAAATCTAAGCTTAAGAGAAGACACATAACGTAAGAACCATATGTAATCACGGAAAACATCCTAAGCGAACAATTGTGGTACACATGGACTTGTCCCGGACTATTGCAATTTCAATTCCTTATACAACACCCAAATCATGCTCTGATACCAACTGTAACGGCCCGGAGATCTGGGTACCGGTAAACCGATACCAAGAACTCGGAGACGCCACCCAAGAGGCTAATGAGGCCCCGTAAGGGTTGGGAGAATTGTTTGAGGAGGTGCATAATGAACTGGAATTACACGCGCATTTTTAAGGTAATAATTTTAAACGGAAGAAATTTACAACATCAGAGTGATAAATTTATATAATAGTCCAGGTTCATCCATTACAAGTCCAGACGATGTACAAGAGTCAAAAGAAGACAACTACACCGGGCATACCCCGGTCAAAACAAAGGAGAGACCACTCCTGGCACCTACGACTGCCTATCAAAAATACGAGAACCACCAGTGGACTGCTGCTACTGCTCACCTGGAAAGGAAAGGGTGAGTCTCACAACATAGACTTAGTAGGGTTCGCGTAGATCCCTACCTCGCAGCTAAACTTATAAAAGCAGTTAATAATGCAATGGTATAAGAAAACATCAGTAAAATAAAGCTGTATAAGTGCAAGAACAATTAACTATAGCTAAATATAAATGCCATTTAATCTCATGCTAAATCAAATGAACAATTAAACGCGAGAGTCACAATCTACCAATAGAATTGAAGTTTAACATTTCCAAGTGACAGGAGAAAGAGAAGGGACCACCAGAAAGAAGATCAGATGGATCCACTGACGACTTATACTGTGTCTCGGGTATCTTCACTAGCCTGGAACGCGGCAAGTGAGACACGTAATAGTAACCAAAGTCAAGAACTAGTCAGGGTCACACTCGTCAGTGTCAGTCCACGCCCCTGACCACGTGTGCACACACAAGCTCAATGCCTTGAGCCAGGCCTCTAGCTAAATTTCCTTCCAGTAGGACGCTACTGCCAAGCAAGAGGGCCCATGGAAACCAGCTTAAAAACCGTACATCAAGACTACCCCGCCACCTCTCCCAGGTGGGCCGACACTAAAGGTCATCGGGCTACGACTAGTGGTCTCATCACAAGGGAAGAGAAAATAACTCTACTAGGATATAAAAAATTGCCACAGTTCATAAAAATACTTAAACATGGCAAAGATGCAACATTAAAAGCATGATTAAATAAGTAGGATTGAATTTATAAACTGTAGGGGTCAAACGGTCCAGTCAAGGCCGCTAGGCCCAGGTAAGCAGTCGAACGATTAGCCGCTTCACTGACCCAAGCGGTCTCACCATGACCGCTTAGGCACGATTACTTCACTATAATTATTGAACAGAATGGAAAACGGTCTAGGACAGGGCTGCCTGATCAAGAAACGGTAGTGCAATTGACCGCCTAATGATGAAAAATGGTCCGATCTAGGTTGCTACGCTTACACTGCCTCAATCGAGATGAAGGAGCTTAGCGGTCGTCTACTGGGCCACTAAGGTCAACAGACGGTTGGACGAAGGACCGCCATTAACAAGAAACGTTCAGGCCGAGACCGCTAAGGTCCACCACCTTATACAACTAAGAAAACGGTCCCTGGAAGGACCGCTTGCCTTCCAGAGAACCCGAAACGTGGGGAACTCAAATGGAACCCCTCCCAATCGATTCAAATCGATGGGAATACAACTATAAACCTATTCCCTGCCTTCATAAATCCATTCCATAACATTTCTACATCCAAAAACATAAAAACAATGGCCATGGAGTGATTTTAATGGATTAAAACATAAATGACTATGTTCACAAATTTTCACTCAAACTATGAGAAAACATAAGACAATGGGCATGCAATTAGAAGTAAAGCATCCTAAGAGGAAGGGTAATCTATCCCCCTACTTATTTTGCCGATTGCTACGCCGTTCCTCGCCATTCTTCACAAAGGAACCGTGCCCTACTCTCAGGGTTTTCCACTTCTACGCTCCACGGTCGCCTCCACGACGACGACACCGTTCCACCTACGCCTTGGGCATGCCAAGGCCACCTTCCGCTGATCCTGCAAAGCCCCGGGGTGATCACACCACCAAGGAGAGCAAGAGAGGGGAAGAGAGAAACGTGGGGAGAGAGGAGGGAGCCTCCTTCAATGGTTCAAACAAATGAGCATTTGATTAGTATTTTTTTTGTTATAAAACCTTTAATTGCAATAAGGCATCAAAATAAGTAAAATTGCATATATGCCCTATCTAGCTTCTAAAAGCTTATACAAATGGGCTAACTCAATTGAATTTGGCCCATCAAGCCCCTTAAAATCGCTTTAACACATGAATCTTCTCATAATTTGATACCGATAAGAAGCCATTAACTATTGGGTCTTACACCATCTATTTCTTTGTCTTATTGATCATGCATTTGCAGAGCCCACTCTTGGTATGGCCTTTCGAGTTGCACAATGTTTACTGGTTTTCCATCCTAAAATATTTCAACAATTGCATCAGTCTCTCTTTAACGAGCCTTATCTCCAAAATCCTTCATCGCCATAGTAAAAGGGTCATGATGTTGCAACTCAGTTGTGGTAATATGGATAACAGAATCTGCCAAAGTATCCACGAGAATAGGATTGTCAGGTGGTGAATCCAAAAGGGAAGGACCCATTTGCTGGCAACTGAGAATGTAAAATCTTTACATCAGGATATTCTGCACCAACTGGTTTTAGTTTTGCTGGCAACCGAGCCCGTCCCCCTCCCTGTGTCTGTGTTTGTGAGAGTTAGAGTGAGAGACGGGAATACCTGCGGTGGGGGGGTGTCTTCTTGAAAGAATTTGACCGCTGCCGCTGCCGGAGCTCATCGCCGCTGCTGCGCCCTCGCTGCCAGTGCCGCCTCCGCTCGCTCCTCACGAGCATCCCTGGGTAGCGCTGCCGCGCCCGCCCACCCTCGCCACTCCGTCGCCCGCCGGTGAGGTATTGAGAGGGGGGTGCGATCGTGAGCGAGGAAAGGGAGATCGAGAGGAGGAGGAAGGGGGAAGGACTAAGGAGGAGAGGAGAGGGGATGCTTTTTCTTATTCTTGTCTCTTTTTATTTGCCGCCATGTTTTCATTCATTCATTCATGATTTTTTTTCATACATTCATTTCTTCTAATAGGATAAAATCTCTCTCAATATAAAATATCATCACATCTAAAAAATTATTATTTATTATTTAGAGATCTGAAGATCTGTAATTTAGAAATTTTCAACTTTTTTTATGAAACGAAACACGGGACCATGCACGGAAACCCTCCGAAATCCATGAATGTTAGAGCTAGTGGGAGAGAGCAGCGGCACCGATGATGGGGAGCTAGGGCTCCTCGCGGGGGCATGTTGGAAACACTCGGGATAATAATAAAATATCGTTGTATCTTTTATCGGTTTCATCCTATGAGGGCGTGCTAGTAACGTGTGTGATAATGTGTTCAAGTTCCAAGACTGGGATGGTCTGGACTAACCCAAGGTGTGCTCCTTCTGACTAAGCAGACGATGGTACGTGGGCATCGGGCCGGGACTGGAGACCTGCCATGCCATAAATAAGGTCACGGCGTTAAGAGGGGAAAATGTTTTATAATTAATCGCCAAGCAATGGGGCTGCATGGCCGATATAAGTTGATTCCTATAAAAAGAAAAGAGACCATGTTGAAAAGCCTTGAAAGCCCCACATCGAGGTGCGAAAAGGTATTCAGAGCCATATCGGTCACATGTTGACAATTTCCTTATTGTTCCGTGCCCCCATCAAACTAATGTGTTGTGAATTTACCGACATGTCTATAATGAATTTTTGGGAGCTAGGGCTCCTCGCGGGGAATGCCACATGGAAGCACTCAGGATAAAAATAAAACATCGTTATATCTTTTATCGATTTTACTCACGATAGGGCGTGCCAGTCACGTGTGTGACAATGTGTTCAGGTTCCAAGAGTGAGATGATCTGGACTAACCCAAGGTGCCCTCCTTCTGATCACTAAGCAGACGATGGTGGGCATCGGGTCGAGACTGGAGACCCGCCGTGCCATAAAGGTCGATCACAGTGATAAGAGGGGAAAATGTTTGATTAATCGCCAAGCAATGGGGCAACATGGCTGATAAGTCTGTTCTTTTAAAAAGAAGAGAGAGCGTGTTGAAAAGTCTTGAAAGCCCCACGTCGGGGTGCAAAAAGGTATTCAGAGTCGTATCAGTCACATGTTGACCATTTCCTTATTGTTCAGTGCCCCCCTCAAACTTATGTGTTGTAAATTTACCAACATATCTATAATGAATTTTCGGGAGCTAGGGATCCTCGTGGGGAATGCCACGTTGAAGCACTCAGGATAATAATAAAATATCCTTGTATCTTTTATCGGTTTTACTCACGATGGGGCGTGCCAATCACGTGTGTGACAATGTGTTTAGGTTCCAAGAATGGGATGGTCTGGACTAACCCAAGGTGCGCTCCTTCTGATCACTAAGTAGACGATGGTGGGCATCGGGTCGGGATTGGAGACCCGCCGTGCCATAAAGGTCGATCACGGCGATAAGAGGAAAAAATGTTTGATTAATCGCCAAGCAATGGGGCTGCATGGCTGATATGTCGATTCCTATAAAAAGAAGAGAGAGCGTGTTGAAAAGCATTGAAAGTCCCACGTCGGGGTGTGAAAAGGTATTCAGAGCCATATCGGTCACATGTTGAGCATTTCCTTATTGTTCCGTGCCCCCTCAAACTAATGTGTTGTGATTTTACCGACACGTCTATAATGATTTTTTGGGAGCTAGGGCTCCTCGCGGGGAATGCCACGAGGAAGCACTTGGATCTTATACCAACCTCCTCGAGTCACGTGCACATCATTCGGGGCAGGTGTGGCCGTTCCTACCGAATCGGCCGTCTCAGCCATGGCTCGAGACGGGATGGTACATTGTGTACCGATACGGAAAACTATAATATATATATATATATAATGGAATAAACTATTTGAAATGCCATGTTGTATCGTTTGGTTAAGTGTTCCGCCGTTTGAACGGGTTTCTCTGGGTTGGAATCTTAGCTTCAGCGTAAGATTTCCATAAATTTTTGTAATATAACTTATTCAAAAAATTAAATAAAAACACGGCAAAACTCTGTTTCGAACAGGCACCTCACGATTAACAGCGATACACTTAACGAACTTAGTGAAGTCCCCCGCTCGAACGTCTCATGTGCTGAGCCATTATTCACCCTTGCAAACCTATTTTATACCCCTCATTTTTTTTGCTGATGGCAAAGGGGGAGAAGAAAATGAGTCAGAGTCATACAGAGTCAGAGGAAGTGAAAGAAAAAGTCAAAGTGATGAGAATCAACACCGAGCACTAACTTTTTAGTTTGCATTTGTGACCTTTTATTTACATTTATATCCTTGGAAAAACGGGTTTGCAATTGTAAGGCTTTATAAGCCAATTTGTTAGTCCTTAAGGATGTTTGGGTTTATTTGTAAAAGTCCAGTAGGTCCAGCAAGGGGCCCCCACCTTCTTCCCCATTGGTCCACCTAGGGTTTAGGGCTCATGTGGGACTGGTCAAATGTCCAAGGTGGACTTCTAGAAGACTTGACCATTCAAGGGGACAAAGAGGAGAGAAAGTCCATATTCTCTCCCCTTAAAGTCAAGGGGGCGCCCCCCTTAGAAAATGTTTTTGTTTTTGTTTTTTTGACCACATGGGGATTAAATCTTCTATACCTTGTATACCCCTCCCCTAATCTAGATCTGAGGATAGTTTAGGTCATTTTGTATTTCATATAAATACCTTGTATTTCTCATTTTGATAGAATTGATGGAAGAAAATTTGTGAGATTGCCAAGAGCAAGGCCCAAGGGCGCCCTCCTCCTCTCTCCTCTCTCCCCCTTGCATATGGATTTCTACCAATTCTAGAGGTGTGAAGCCTCCCCCATCTCTCCCTCTCAGAGTGAGACGCTCAGCACCGCCGCCGCCGCCGCCATCGCACCGCCACCGCCATTGCCAGAGTTCTGTTCAAATCAGGATAGAGGTCCCTTGTCTGAATTTTCTCTCCCAAAACCCAGATCTGACGAAGCTGAGATTTTGAGAGTAGGTTCCCCGCATAAATCCCCATCTCCAGAAAAATTACCCCGATTTTAAACCTTCATTTCATTTTCGTTTCTCTTTAAGCTTCTAGACCCACACAGATCTGTCCCTGTGCAGATCTTGTTATAGCAGCCCTATTCTTCCTTTGTTCGACCCCCTGAACCAATTCAGATTGAGCTCAAATTTGGACTGGGTGTTTTGCAAACCAAAACACACTGCCAAAATTCTTTTCACGAATTTATTAGTTATTTTTCCCCTCTGAAAAATTAAAACTCAGGCCAAAATCTGTTCTGTCCTGTCCAGTCCAGATCCGACCCTTGTCCAGTCAAAAATCCATTTCCCCTATCAAACCACCTCTAGAAAATCCACAAAAAATATTTGTACGTTCCTATCTTTCCCCTCTATCTCCCATAAAATTCTCAGCCCCTAGATCCGCCACTTTCCCTTCGGTCAACTCTCATTCTTAGGTAGATCCAAATCTGTCCTGCCAGAACTGGTTCTATGAACTAGTAGGTTGTAAATTCGACCAAGGCCATTTCAGAGACAGAAAAAATTACTTCTCTGGACCTGGGTCGTACCTCTCTGAAAGAGCTTTCGAACGGCGCTAGTCTCGCATCAATGAGAGGTCGGGGCTGATCGCAGCAGCCGTTCTCGCCGGGTCACGCGCTGCAGGAACAGAAGAAATAGCTCGTGGACAGCACATAACAATCACCCCCGGGCCGACCGCCTCGCCTACCACAAGGTGAACCAGCACGTCACCTTCCCAGGGAACGTCCCTCCAAGAGCCACCGTCGTAGTAGTACCATCCCCGGCCCACTCGGCCCACCAGCTAGGACGTGGACCCCACGGTTGCCGGCACGCGCTACCACCGGAGTTGTCCAAATTGCTGCCCGTCAACCCAAGATCGGTCCTCCTGGGCCCCTTTGTAGCCCTTTACCTCCCTGCATGGAGTGCGCAGTAAATTCATTTCTGTAATTATTGTAATATTTTTATCGGGAGTTACCATACTTGGCCAGGGTCGTCTTCCCCACGCCCGGAGCGTGGAGGTACACTCGCCACCCTTCTCATAGGCATTTGCTTTACTCGTATATATTTTTATATGCCACTACTAGAGTGATAGGAACGTAGCCCGTTATATCAATTTTATCACTACTACGAGAGAGTGAGTGTGACCCATCACGTGACTCAATCCGAGTACACGTGGAAGAGCCGACTACCCGACTCATTGCTGGTTCCTCAACCGCGCACGATCCCGCGTTTCCCTCGCTTAGGGACGAGTTGCGAGCTAGAGTCCCAGGTCACGTGTCCGTCCCGCATCAAATTGGTATCAGAGCGGAAGGTTGAGTCTAGGGTAGTTTTGGTTAAAAATAAAAAAAATGTCACATTTGCATTCCTTTATTCGATATATCAAAAGGTGTTGCCCGAACGTTAGGTTACGCCTATCGGAAAGGTCGCACATTTGCAAGAGAGGATCTTCAGATCCCATAACTCCGCCACGTATCGTCTATTGGTTGAGTCTAGGTGTGTAGTCGAGTCGGCATTCTAACTTGCATTGTCTTACGGCCGTGTCTAGTGTCTTGTCACCAACTGTCGGCATGGCTATCTTATAGCTCCCCGTGTCCCATGGATCCCCAAAAGCCCACATCTTATGCATGGTGGTGATACGCCCAAAGATGGGAGGCCCAACCCCACCACCCCCATAGGCCCGCAACCCAGGACTTCTATGGCTCCATAGTCCCGAGTGACTACCTAGAGTGGGAAGCAACAATGGACACATACTTTGAGTGTTACATTATGTCCGATGCCATGCAAGTCAACTTAGCCACAAGGTGACTCTTTTACGAAGCCGCCGAAACATGGAGGGACGTAGAATATTTGAGGGAAATTAGAAGGAAAAGGCCTATAGAGTTGTGGCGAGAGATGAAGGGCGAGCTTAGGAGGGTCTACCTACCCGGCCCAGTCACCTCTAACCGACCCCACCCAATCTCTTCCAATCAAGTGGGTCATAGCCGGAGGCATAGAGCCCCACATGTAGACGAGCCTAAGCCCAATGGGTGAGTCCATCACGATACCCCTACTCTAAACCCGACCATTGCCAAACTTTTCAAAACCATTTCGGATCGGTTGGATAGGATGTGTACTCAAATTGACGGATTCCTGCCCGAGCCCCACATCCCGGAGCCACCCCAAGGACCTCTTCCCCTCGAGGAGGACAGTCCTTCCCCACCCATGAGAGCTCCATTGCCATCACCCTCACCTTCCGATCTTTATTCGGAGCCATCTCATTTGGAGCCACCTCAGCTCGAGCCACCCGTGTTTCTAACGGGAACGATTTTCATCGTCGAGCCACTACTTAGCTGGCTCAAGATAGGCTTGGTCCCACCTTCTTATCCATCCATGCACCCTACACTACCATTAGTGCCCGTCAACTCCTTCCATACCACATTCCGTTCTAGTCACCATGTAGATACATTGGATGACCTTCTTATGGGATTAGACCGACAGTTGCAGTTGACGCACTTATTGGCCCCAGGCTTCGACCGACCCACAGGTCGTAGCTTCACCCATCCCGCTTTGGGGTCCATTACCTCCGTGTGCACCGTGGGTCATGTCACCACGGAGGTCCTCTTATTCCTCCCCATGCCAGTCGAGCCCGACTTCATACCCTATTGCCCGAGTTAGGAACCATACCTTCTCTATGAGATCACCGTCCTACTTACCATAACGGATGAAGGTGACCACCTAAACCTTCAAGAATTCGAAAATTGGGACCGTGACCTATGGGATCCCAGTTCGAGGGGTCATACTTTCTTTGATCCCTTCGACCCATTCCCTAGTGAACCCCTTGACCCACCACTTTTACTCCACTTTTTCGAGGGAGTCCACTATCACACCCCTTCCCCACGGGCCTAGCCATCTACACCCACCAAGCCCGTTCACGGGCGATATACACCTACACATAGGGATGATGTAGAAGATGCATCCAACCCTCCTGGCCCACCCAAATCTCCCAAATCCAAAGGGGTTTAGGGATGATTATACCGACATTTGGTTGCGTCTTGTGTATGCATGGCATACATTCAGATGTCCTGGTCCACCATTTCATATGTATGGGTCGGACTAACAGTAGGTTTGTTTAGGGTCATGTGTGATTCTGTGTTTTTCTTTCAAGTGCATAGTGAGTCTGCATGCATCGAGTCGAGTCAGTATCATGTCAGCTCGCGATGCTAGTCCCTTTCGAGTGCGAGGCAAGTCGGATGTATTGCGTACGTTGTAGACTTGACGGAATTTGGGATCAGCTCTACCTCAACATATTGGATCTAGTCACATAAAGGGACCCAGCAGTGATTCCTAGTGAGTCTTCGAGCCGCCTTCTCCCCTTTGAGAGTGACCCCACCCCGGAGTGTCCACCTTTAGCCTCATTCCCACAGCAGCGTGAGCATATCGAATCTATACGGGATGAGCATGTGTCGATTACTTGGAGTGAAGCGTACTCCACGCTTCCAGGTTCGGTGACGGATTCGCAGGAGCCACACGAGCATTCGCACCCCTTACTCGACGGGGTCGAGTTCTTCCCACCCGGGCAGAATTGATGAGAATCAACACCGAGCACTAACTTTTTAGTTTGCATTTGTGACCTTTTATTTACATTTATATCCTTGGGAAAACGGGTTTGCAATTGTAAGGCTTTATAAGCCAATTCGTTAGTCCTTAAGGATGTTTGGGTTTATTTTTAAAAGTTCAATAGGTCCAGCAAGGGGCCCCCACCTTCTTCCCCATTGGTCCACTGTGGAACGCACTTTATTTATTATCTTTTATTTATTTGATTTGTTTGTTTATTGATTTATTGGTCAGTTTATTAGGCGTGCCAGTCACTGGAGTGACGATTTTATTGTGCGCTCGACCTGACTTGGTCAGTCGATTGTGAAGTCCGAGTCGGGACCAGAAGTCCGCCATACCATAAAGGCTATGACGTTAATTACGCCCTTCCAAGGAAGGACAACCCTTGATTAAACGCCAAAATAGGAGGCCACTTGGGGCGGTCGAAAATGACAGTGCGTGATATTGAAATTCTTGTTAGTCTAAGAATGTGATTGAATAAATGACAGATTATTAAATCAGCATGACCCTTTTGTATGGGTCGTGCCGCGTAGAGATAGGACACCGTCCACGCAATGGCGGGATGGGGCCTGAACAATCATCTGGGACATATCCCCCTTTCACGTTTCTCATCCGGCCAAGGGCCTCGCAGTGCTTGTATTCCCCGAAGGATCGAGCCGGACGGGAGGTACATGACATGCGCTTCCCGGGGCTTGTCGGGGTTAAAGCGTCAATCGGCGTTTCGGCAACATCTCCCCTTAATTTGGATTATGCCCAGGGGGAAATAGGCTATCCTCCATGGAATGCCGGGATGAAAGCCGGGAGAGAGAGAGGCCAAACCTCCCGAACTATGTAAATATGCCATAGGACAATGTTTGATATTCCCTATAGAAGCCGGCGAAACTCATGCAGTGGCAGAGCCCTCCTGAGCAAAAGGGGTTATTCATGAACCCGATGCGGGACGACGGAATGTAAGTGAACGCTCAATGTTGCACCCTCGCACGCGGATCGACCTGCGCGGTCATGTCGCGGGGGTCAAGGGGGCAGCGCCCCTTGCGGGGGTTTCTGGGGGCGGAGCCCCCGGAACAAAATTTGGATTGAAGACTCAGTAATACAATTTGGGTAGGTTATCGGTGCAGTTCAACCATGTATAGGTTCTCGGTGCAAAGGCAAGATGGCCAGGGGATTCCCGGCGCGCAGGCAAAATGGCCAAGGTTCCCGGCGCAGGAAGGGGGGGGTTCTCGGCGCAAGGGCCAAACGGCCAGGGGTTCCCGGCGCGCTAATAGCAAGGCTCTCGGCAGGAGGCCAAGGAGGTGGGCTTCTCGGCGTGGGTTTCCCAGCGCGGGCCGCGCCGGGAGCTATGGCACCGGCAAGGTTTGACGATACTCTGTTCTGGGGTTTGCTGGCGGGTCAGAGGATTTCCTAGAGATCCAGGTCAAAGTAGATGGGCCCTGGGTGATCAAAATGCATCTATTCATCGGGCTTCAACTGATTTTGGTTTGTGTTTCAAAAGAAGGCCAGAGGCTGAGAGGAACTGAGGAAGACCAATCCAACATAGAGGACCTCTTTCACCATTGATGTGCAGAGTCCCGGGGACAGTTCAATATTGTCTTTCATCATCCCGGGAGAATTTGGACAGCACGTCCCCTGGAATCAGCCTTTGCCAGAGAATGATAGGCAATCACCCACGGAGTGCCGGGATGAAAGCCACAATAGAGGGGTATTGACCCCTGCCCTGTGTATGTGCTTGGAGCACTAGCTTAATATCCCTTTTGAGGCCATTGAAGCTTATGCAGTGGCAGAGCTCCCTTGGCTCGTAAGGTTATGTGGGGGTTATCCCCATTAATCTTTATCCCCGAGGTGCATATGATGACCTGGGGTGCCCTTTGACAGAATAAGAGGCTACATCTAGTAGACTATAAGGGGTATCTGTATGGTTTCTTGGCTGGGGGCAGGGAGGCTTTCATCCGGGGTTCAAGGGATAGAGAATCCATAGTGTCAAGGGGTGTATGGCAAGAGGGGTGGTTCCCGGCGCCAAGACTCACCGCGCCGGGTAGTCTTCTTCACAAGGTGCTGTTCCTGGCACCGAGAAGCTGGGGATGGAGGTTATCGGCATGGGAAGCCTCGCGCCGGGAAGGTCTCTTCATGGGGCACTGTTCGGGGCGCCGGGAGGTTCCGGCCCCCTGTTCTTAGTTCTTTTGGTTTCAAAGGGGAGGTTTCAGGCAGGATTTCAGATGGGGAATCAATCACAAAGGTTTTATGGGCATGAAGGTCAGGGGTTTAAGGGAGGCTAGCATCAGTCGAAGGGCAAGATCATCCATTATTAAACCCTCGGGGATGAGAGGTGTTTTTCTGGTCACCTGCTGCTCAGACGATCAAGAGATTGATGTCTCTGACCCCGAACCAGCTGGGAGCTTGGCAGAAATCCATGATATGCGGGAAAGTCCATCATCAGAGGGAGGGAAGGAGGGGGACAGAGCCCAATAACCCATTGAATGAGGGTTGGGGCTCCATCTTCATCCTTCACGAGAGAACGACTTGAGCCGGAAATCCGGAGCATCTAAGCAAACAAACGCTTCGAAGAACATCGGATGAAAAGAAGGGGGGACAGATAGCAGATATTTCAATCATTCAGTGCCCAAACGGGCCATCGTGACATTCCAGTTCATTACATCATTCCAAAACTCAAATCAACCACGAGAAGTGAGTGAGGAAAGGGGGGAATGAGCCAGGGGCCGGGATATCCCGGTTACATCCGAGGAATCGAGACAAGACTCGTATAATTACATAAAGGAGAAACGAAAATATGGGGGAGGGCGGAGCATTGACTCCTCTCCCTCCCCTGCTGCTCACCTGGAGTTTCTTCTCCTTCTCTTTCTCTTGGGATTGGTCTCTTCTCTCTTTCTTTCAGTGGAGGAGGCTCTCTTCCTCTGTTCTGGCCCTTTTCGAATGAGGGGATTTTTTATCTCCCGGTGTCCTCTCTTGCCTCTAGCGATATGGAGGAAATGGGGCTTTTATAGGCATAGCATCCCCCGTTCTCGGCAGGGTTGCCCTGGCGCGCATACCTCAGGTTCCCAGCGCGCCCCCTTGCTTCCCGACGCAAAGGCTTCTCGGCGCCATGCTTTGGGCCGTGGTGAAGAGCTCTCGGCGCCATGGCCCATTTAGGCCCCTTTCTTATTACTTTAATTTTTCTCATCACTAGGCTTCTGGGGCGCCTAATCTGCCTCTTCATTAGTCCTTCGAATCTGTCAGAACAGATGAAGGTCCTTTTAGTTGATGGGTTGACATAGTCTTATCAGAATACCTCTGGAGTTCTCATCGGTCGATAGACTGCAATTCTTATCAGTACTGCCATCTGAGGGATGGCAACACCGGACATCAGCTTGGCCGGGGAGGGCTTCAGCCGGATGGCAGCTTCAGTGGTAATTCTTCCGTGGCTTCCGACCTTGCCGGAATCTTCACAATCTTCATTTGCTGGTTCTGGCTTTATCTTTATCTTTGCTCACATCTCATCTATCAACAAATCAATATCTGACTTGATATGACGTGTCATCTGCAGACCTTCAGACGAGGCCGTAGTGTAGCTCTTGTTAAAGTGTGCTAGGGGGTTTCATCAGTCGGGTGACTGCTATTTCATCAGCGCCGCCGTCTGACTGGCAATGGCACCGGACTTCAGCTTGGCCGGGAAAAGGCTTCAGCCGGGTAGACGGTTGACTAGCTTCGTCGTTGATCTTTCACTGTTGGTCTGATCTTCTTTTCAATTTTGTTTCCACCCTTGCTCATTTTCAAGGTGTCAACATCCACCTAGGCTTTAGGTCCCATGCGGTGCTAGTCAAATGTCCAAGGTGGGCTTCTAGAAGACTTGATCATTCAAGGGGACAAAGAGGAGAGAAAGTCCATATTCTCTCCCCTTAAAGTCAAGGGGGCGTCCCCCTTAGAAAATGTTTTATATTTTTGGTTTTTTGACCACATGGGGATTAAATCTTCTATCCCTTGTATACCCCTCCCCTAATCTAGATCTGAGGATAGTTTAGGTCATTTTGTATTTCATATAAATACCTTGTATTTCTCATTTTGATAGAATTAATGGAAGAAATTTTGTGAGATTGCCAAGAGCAAGGCCCAAGGGCGCCCTCCTCCTCTCTCCTCTCTCCTCTCTCCCCCATGCATATGGATTTCTGTAAATTCTAGAGGTGTGAAGCCTCCCCCATCTCCCTCTCTCTGAGTGAGATGCTTAGCACCGCCGCTACCGCCGCCGCCATCGCACTGCCACCGCCATCGCCGGAGTTCTGTCCAAATCAGGATAGAGGTCCCTTGTCCGAATTTCTTTCCCAAACCCCAGATCTAACGAAGTTGAGATTTTGAGGGTAGGTTCCCCACATAAATCCCCATCTCCATAAAAATTCCCCCGATTTTAAACCTTCATTTCATTTTTGTTTCTCTTTAAGCTTCTAGACCCACATAGACCATTCCATGCACAAATCTTGTTACAACAGCCCTGTTCTTCCTTTGTTCGACCCCCTGAACCATTTCGGATTGAGCTCAAATTTGGACTGGGTGTTCTCCCCACCAAAACACACCTCCAAATTTTTTATCACGAATTTAAGAGTTATTTTTACCCTCTGAAAAATTAAAACTCAGGCCAAAATCTGTTATGTCCTGTGCAGTCCAGATCCGACCCCTATCCAGTCAAAAATCCATTTCCCCTGTCAAAGCACCTCTAGAAAATCCACAAAAAATATTTGCGCATTCCTCTCTTTCCCCTCTATCTCCCATAAAATTCCCAGCCCCCAGATCCGCCACTTTCCCTTCGGTCAACTCTCATTCTTAGGCAGATCCAAATCTGTCCTGCAGAACTGGTTCTGTGAACCAACAGGTTGTAAATTCGACCAAGGCCATTATAGAGACAGACAAAATTCCTTCTCTAGCCCTGGGTCGTATCTCTCTGAAAGAGCTTTCCAACGGCACCAGTCTCGCATCAATGAGAGATCGGGGCTGATCTCAGCAACCATTCTCGCCGGGTCACGCGCTGCAGGAACAAAAGAAACAGCTCCTGGACAGCACGCAACAATCACCCCCGGGCCGGCCGCCTCACCTTCCACAAGGTGAACTAGCACGTCTCCTTCCCAGGGAACGTCCTTCCAGGAGCCACCGTCGTAGCAGTACCATCCCCGGCCTACTTGGCCCACCAGCCAGGACGTGGACCCCACAGTTGCCGGCACGCGCTACCACCGGAGTTGTCCAAATTCCTACCCGTCAACCCATGATCGGTCCTCCCGGGCCCCTTTGTAGCCCTTTACCTCCCTGCATGGAGTGGGCAGTAAATTCTTTTCTATAATTATTGTAATATTTTTACCAGGAGTTACCGTACTTGGCCAGGGTCGTCTTCCCCACGCCCGGAGCGTGGAGGTACACTCGCCACCCTCCTCGTAGGCATTTGCTTTACTCGTATATATTTTTATATGCCGCTGCTAGAGTGATAGGAACGTAGCCCGTTACATCAATTTTATCACTGCTGCAAGAGAGTGAGTGTGACTCGTCTCGTGACTCAATCCGAGTACACGTGGAAGAGCCGACTACCCGACTCATTGCCAGTTCCTCAACCGCGCACGATCTCACGTTTCCCTCGCTTAGGGATGAGTTGCGAGCTAGAGTCCCAGGTCGCATGTCCATCGCGCATCACAAAGCTGTCAGACCTGAAACAGTCAAAGAGGCAGAATCAGACAACCGTCAATCATAAGAGTTTGTAGTCAAGAGTCATGCATGTCATGTAGTTATGTAGTTATGCAAAGTCGTACATAGCATTTTTTTAGGACATAAACATTACCACACACTTCTAATTCTAGAGGGATGCAAGTCGTACACACACTTGTAGCTATTTCTCACCATATCGCGATATTATTCAAGCCAAATGCATATTTTACACCGTTAGAGGCACATTTGTCACCCTTATTCACAACCAGCCGTCGCCTCAGACTTCTCGTGTGAGAACTGTGGACAAGAATGCTTCTTTCATTACCATTAAGCATTTCTCACCTTTGATGTTCTATTTACCAACCTTAACTCATATTTGTCAGTCCTATGAAGATATTTGTTTGCCTTATTTACTGAAGCCATCGCCTTCGACTCTTTTCACACTCAAAGCTGGAACTGTTGCCTTAAATCCAATTGTCACCCATATATATCTCTTTGTCACCGTTGAATCTTCATTTGTCACCCTTAGGAGAGTATTTGTTACCTTTAGTCTTCTTCTGTTGTTCTTCCTCTTTTGTCAATTTTTGTGTCCACTATCGCAGGCCGAAGCTTGACCGGGCTTTGACTGGACTTCAGAAGTTGTAAAAACTTGACTTTGACTATTGACTTTTCCTGGAGTATTGGTGCATTGGGTCAACATAAAGTTAAAGTTGACTAGAGCCTTCCCTGTCCTGGCGTTGACTTTGACGACTGTGGTCAGCCCTCGCTTGTTCTTCTGATTGCTTTAGAGCCCTTGGGATCATTGTTCACATTTGACTTTCTGTGAGCGCTGTAGGTCCTTTGTCTTCTAGTGAGCACATCTCTCTCTCCTCTAGTTCCTCTTTCTTATGTTCTTCTTCACCTTCAGCTTCCTTCTCATTAGTTACCAATGTGAAGTTATTTGTTACTCCAATTGAGCATTTGTCACCCATACTCACCTAATTGTCACCACTAAAGTCAAAAAGTCATCGCCCTTACTCCTACACTGCCTTGAAAGCTGTGCTTTGGGCTTGTCTCTATTGAGCCCTATTTGTCACCGTTAGCCGGGTATTTTTTACCCTTGGTAACCCATTTGTCACCCGTGTAGACACATTTGTCGCCCTTAAGCTCCAATTGGTCCACGTGGAAAACGGGACACGTCGGCCAAGCGTGGGTGTTGTACGCGTATTGCCGCCGATGCAACGCCATAGGCCACATTAATAGAAATGATGACGCCGAACTGGACCTCGAAATTAAATATCCCCAATTCCTTATTTAGCCTTCCTACCATGGCTTGGCTCTTAACAAACCTACCAAAAGGTCCATCATGCTCAACATCTCCTCTTCCTCGCGGTGCTATTCGTCTCCCCTACAAGCCATTTGTGAGCTCTCCGTCATTTGTTGTGTGGTCATCCTCAATTGTCACTACTCTTTCATCATTGACAACCATGGAGCCGAAGGAGACACCCGTGCAACGCTTCGTCTGCCGTAAACTGGATGTCCCACCTGTATCTCAGGAAGCTACGGTTCCTACAGTCGAAGAAGAAACGTCTGAGGAACCTAGGGTTTCTAAGGGCTCCAATTCAGGACGACAAGTTAAAGGTAGGGGGTTCCTTATCTCCCTTACATAGCTATTTGCCCCCCTTATTGACCTATTTATTTGTCACACTTATCTACCTATTTGTCACTCTTAAAGACCTACCTGTCACCGAATTTCATACATTTATCACCCTTAAGCACCTATTTGCCACACCTAAACTCCCTTGTCTATACATTTGTCACCCTTGTCTTAATCTTAATATTTTTTGTATTTCTTGATCGGTCAATTAACCGAATATATTATTTACATATTTTTTTGAATCTAGTGAACACAAAGGTCATCTCGGCCCGGTGTTCTATGGACATTTACATGAAGGATAGAGATCAGATGGCATTTCAGGAATGCCACAAGTCATTGATGAGGACCACACCCTTTGGTCCATAAGTTGACAATGTTTCTCTCGTCACCTTCACCATGACAACATTGGAGGAGATTATTTGCACCCATAGTGGAGAAAATTACTTCCGTATGGGTTGTAAGGAGGTCGCATTCAGTGTGGAAGATGTGGCCATAATTTTAGGATTAACTTGCTGTGGCCATAATTCAACATTATGGATCCGTAAAACATATGTCCAAGTTACAGCATCGATTTGGGTTTGCAGCAACATTTGATTGGAGGAAAGTGTGCTCTCTCATCCAGCAAATTGTTGGGTCCGATGAAGAGCAGGATGTGGCCGACACTGTTCGGCTGTGGATTGTACTCCTATTGTCCACTTTCCTTTGCCCATGGTCGACACATACTTGTCCACAACAGATGCTGTCATGCTTAGATGACATTTAGAGAGTTTCATATTACAATTGGGCAGCCGCCGTGCAACAGGTAACGATGCACAAGTTTGAGCAATTAGTGTCGGCGGTCCAGAAACGACAGTCAGGTACAATTGGCCATGCTAAGAGAAGAGCCGGGGATGCATCCCAGGCCCATACATTTATATTTGGTTGTTCTGCCGCACTTGCTGTAAGTTTTTTTTTGTTGTTGTGTAATAATGTGTCAATCATTAATTCTACTGCATTGTAAAATAACTTGATGTATTTCATATTACAGGTCTAGTTTTTTGAGCATACGCGAGTGCGGCAGCCACTAAGGCAGGTGGTATTTCCCCGACTATTCAGGTGGGGGCCATTTCTAGATAGGAAATTATAATTCTCCAATGGATCCCTACGAGGCCAAGATGTATTATGAGTACTAAAAACTTCTTATTTGTCATTCAACATTAATGAATAACCAAAGTGATGTGGTTTGAAATGCAGGTGATCGAAGAGCTCCTTGTTGAGCCAAGTGAAAAGGACATGGTGTACGGTGGTCAGATGATGACCTGACCCCATGATGAGGAGACGTCCTCATCAGCTCCATACATGTTTTTGCTATAGGATATTGCCGCTACATTGAAGATCCAGCAGCAGCTACTTGAGAAAATGAGGGCCTTCTTTCTGACTAGGGTGGAAGGGGCTCACAATGTTGTGGAACATATGCATCCTAGTTTGGAAAACATTGCCGTTGATGCAGGACCTCCTAAGCCCGTCGAACAGGTGACGGGTGATACCATGCCACCTCAGGCAGCCCCTGGAGAGGAAGTGCAAGGGGCTGAAAATGTTGAGCAAAGTATCTGTCAAACTTTGGTGGACATTTCTGCCAACCTTTCACTTCCAAGGCCCCTTCAACAAAGTACGGATGATATTGTGCCATCTAAGGCAGCCCCTGAAGAGGATGTGCAAGGGTGATATATATCCAAGCTCATGTGAAGGTGACCAATGGGCATGGTGACCATCGTCCAGGTGTCTTTTCTCAGTCCCTTCATTAACGGGACGAGAAGCCCGTGAGGAGACCAAGGGCACCTACAAAGAAAACAGGACGGGGGAAGAAGAAGGTGAGTCTACGTTGTTCCTACTTCTTATAGTATAGAATCTAAGATTAGTATATTGGCATAAATGTAGAAGGGAGATGAAGCCGACCAGATTAAAAAGCTACTACAGAGTACTGATTGGATCATCAAAGGCCTGCTGAAGTTGACAGATAACAAGACTGTGAATGAATTCATTGATGCTAGTGCCTCGGGGGATATTGAGTAAGTTGTCCGCTTATAGTTTCTGTAGTTATACTGATTTGCCTTACTCTGACTATAATGAAAATTTTTGTCCAATATAGTGGCCCCATATTTGAATTACAGAACGGGAATGTTTTGAAACATCGTCATGTCAATGATCTATTATACGGCTAGATGATAGATGATACACTACTTTCTTTCATTAATTGTGCAATTTTACTCCTCGCCCTACCCTGAACTTGTGTTTCTACTGCTAATAGAATCATGATTATTTATAGGTGATCGACGCCATGATATACCTCCTCCACTCAAGATGTAATGAATCTGGCATCTTTCATTAGTGGGTTTGTTTTCCCACCATTGTAGTGAATCACAATGGCAAGACAGTGGCCAACGATGCAAAAACCATGGATTTGTTGCAGTGCGTATTCGAGAATGATGAATTATCACAACTGCAGCAGAACAAATATTTATTCTTCGTGTTACACTCAAGTAATGACTAGCTTCTATTTACTGTTGACACGGAGAATCGCCGCTTTGTCTCATACAATTCCATGAGAGGCGTAGCCATCCATAAAGCCACTACAAGAAAATGGGTACTTTTTCTTATCCATGTACCAGTATTAAAGATATTTATAATGTGTCTATTAATTATTTCTTAAAATGTCAAATATTTCATTTGCAGGCTGCAGTTGTACAGGAGTTACTGAAAGAATATGGGACATTCGAGGGAGTTGATGAATGGGAACTTGTGTTCAACAACGAATGTCCCCAACAGGCAGCTGGAAGCCTCAACTGTGCCATTTATGTACTGAAATATGTTGATGAATTGTCAAGGAAGAGGGAGACATCATGGACATTTACTGAGGGTGATTGTAATATGATTAGAGCCCGGTTTGGGGAGGAACTCATGACCTTCGAAAATACAAGATCTTAAATAATTTCACGTCTCAAACCCTAGAATGTGGCATACCTGTCTTGATTGATATTTCTTTTGTCATACATTTTGATCTTCAAAGTTTCATATGTTTTAATTGTGTTAATGTGTGCTTGATAATGTTAATTCATGAACATCAATGATTTTTCTGAAGATAGATTCAAGTTTTGTTAAGGAACTAGGCTGAAGTGTGAAAAGATGAAAGCTTTACTTGCACAAGTGTCAACTAGAGTCGACCTTGGAGTCGACTCTAGTTCAGACTGCTGAAGAGAAAAATCTAATTCACCCGTTGGATGAAAAGGGCTTTGGCTATGGTTTAAGGGTAACAAATAGGTGGCCAATGGGAAAAATAGGCCTTACGGGTGTAAAAGAGACGACAAAGGGTGAAGAATAGATGATCAGACTGAAGTATAGAAATATTCATGTCCCATGAGAGAGAATATACCTCTGACAGCGTAGCCTTGAATCATGTGCAAAGCCTGGCCTTCGAGTTGAGCGTGTGCCAGACACACCGAACCTATGATTCACCCTTTCAGCCTATTTGTCAGCCTTACAAGCTATTTTACATGCTTATCGTCCATTTGTCAATCATACGGGCTATTTGTCACCCTTAGGTTCAATAGCCGTCGCCTTAGCCATTTGTCACCATAATGCCTTGGCCGTCGCCTTAGCCATTTGTCACCGCTAGGTGTGCATTTGTTACCACTAAAGTGGCATTTGTCACCCTTACTGCATATTTATCACTCTTACCACATGACCAGCCGTTGCCTTCTTTTCTCTCCATTAGTTGCTTGGCTTTGACCTGGATCACTATAGCTAACTATTCTATTCATTAACCTTTGACTTTGACTGGGACTTCATGTCTGTAGTCAATAAAAAGTTGAGCTTGCTGGAGTCTTCTTTGACTGGCGTTGACCTTGACCATCAACATTGACTGTCTTAGCATTGACCAAGTCCCTTCGTTGTTCTTCTCATTGTTGTAAAAACTCTTGATACACTGTTCATATTTTTGTCCTCTTGTGAACTTGACTCCTCCTTTCAGCTCCTTCTGCTTTTCATTTGTTAGCTCTAGGATCTATTTTTCACCCTTACCAGTGTATTTGTCTACTCTGTAGATCTAGTTGTCGCCACTGATAGGTATCTTTCACCCTTATCCACTGCCTTTGCTTCATGCGTCGACGTTTCTTCTTAGGTTTTCACAATTTTAGTGCTGCAAGCTTTAAATTTAGACTTAGCCAGCTATTTGTCACTGCTATCGGGCTTTTGTCAGCACTAGGCAACTATTTGTCACCCTTATACTCCACTAGCCGTCACCACTGACCTTCTATCGTCAAACCAGGGCATAAATCGGGGTACCCCATGTGGGTTACGTAACACCGGTTTTCCCATGAATACGCAGAAAAGGATTTCTGAGTCCCGAAGCCATCGCGAGGTTTAGCAATTGTAATCATCCTCCTTTCTCCACTTGCGAAACCCTCAACGCCGTGCTCCACCCTTGTACTCTCGCTGTCGCTTCCCTTTTCTTTGTTGCCCTCGTGACCTTCACTGCACCAATCTTGGTGTAGCTTGTTGCCTTCGCCGTCACAGTAGATATGCGTTACCGGGGCCAACGTCTCGAGGGAGAGCTGGCCCGTTCTTGTCCGCAAAACACCGGTTCACATCATGCCCATTGAGCTTCCCTTTCATGTAGAGAGGACGGTTGTGGCATGGAGGGGATAGCAACACCCGTCAACGGCGACCGTCACTGTAGATTGCAAGGTCAGAAGGGTGGTTGGGGAACCTAATTAAGCCTACACCCTCTCTTGTCCAAGCACCTCATCATTATGCTCCGATCGAGCGATGATCATTCATCTAGGGTTCCCTACGTTCCCCTTTTTTCTGTTCCCGAGGGGCTGTGTTACCACCTCCATTGCAGCGATGTGTTAAATCGACACACCGATCCCGCTCGTGACCCTACAGTTACACCCGCTCTTCTATTTTAACTTCTTAAGGCTCCTCCATAATATCATCCCCTTCCTCAGTGCGCGTAGCTGTGGCTTCCCCAGCATAAGAGCCCGTCTCCTCTGCATCCTCCTCGGTCCCTTGTCGTCACTGGTTCCTGCTGCAGATTCCCTCTTCCTTTTTTTTAATCCTCTTCCATGTTTATGCATTTGACAGGTCTTTCATATGTTCGTATATGATATACTCAGGGTAGTTTCATATATGGCGGATGCAGTGGTTGTTTTGTTCTTAAACTCTGCACATGTACTATTTTTCCCAATCTTTTCGTTGGACCTCTGCCATGCTTTGTGTATGCCTTGTACATTGTATTGGGCCTAACATCTACCATGCTTTGATAAGAGCTCACGAAAATGGACTTCCATATTGTCATTACTTGCTAGGAAAGCATGTAAATATGTTCAAATTTTATTCCACCACATTATGGCATACTACTACTTACAATTTAATAAAAAAGTTCTAAATTTTACCATCTTCATTTTTTGCCATATATCACAAAAGTTTTATATGTATCAAACCTCGGATATGCACCATACATTGTAGAATGCAAATTATGGAACTACATGTTTGGCTTATTGTTACCAGTTTCCTACATTGTTAGAAGATCTCTACATGCTTATTTAGTGTGTAAACATTGGAATGTCTGATGTATATTACTTTTTTTAATGAGATCTGGGTAAGGTTGTTATGCAAATGAACATTCTATTTTTATTAATCCTGCCAACCAAATTGTCATTATTTTATTCTGAAAATGCATGTTTCATCCCATGAGTTCCTGCTATGACTATGTATCGTCTCTGCCTATAGTCTGCTGTACAACCTACCTTTTGTTACCTCTAGTGGTATTAACTACATTTCTTAGTAATTTCCCTTTCACATCCCAAGCAATATATGCCTGCGCATATAGCCTGGCAGAAATACCATGACCCGCCTCTTGCTGCCTTCATTTTCTGCATCCATATTTTGGATTCAATACATGCTATAATGCAGCCATGAGTACGATCCATTCTGTCATTTCTATTTTCCGTGTGCTGTAGTAGATTTGATTGAGTTATATTTCTTTCCTCTTGTCTTGTTTCATGTATGGATTCATCAGCTGGAAAAGGAAGAGGGGAATAACCATGTCTGCCTCTAGTAATTCCTATCATCAACCGTATACCTTGGGCATTAAATTGTATCGAGTCATGTTTATGCAACTTGTTCTCATCCACCTTATAATATGAGGTTATCATTTGGAGTCTAAAGTCATATTTATTATTATTTTACTAATATTAGGGACAATTCACAATGAGTCAAGTTCTGGTAGAGGTAAGGCTCGTGTGCAAAACTGGAATCACTCTCAATATAAGGTTCTCCTTGACTTGTTGATAGAGCAATATGACAAGAGTAATCACAGTACAAGAATGTTCAGACCTCATTGTTGGAATGAGATAGTCCAGATGTTTAATAGCTCATGTCATCTGAATTATGACCACCACCAATTAAACAATTGTTGGAAGACAATTAGGAAATTTTATGGCCTTGTGGATGAGTTACGCAATAAAAGTGGATGGGGGTGGGACCATGTCAACAATGTGCCTATTCCTGGATATGAAGGGGCATGGGATGAGATAATTTAGGTATCGTATGACCTGTGTATCTATGTACCGACTTTAAAATTACTCGACTACTTCATTCTACAAATTGACCGTTGCTTACATTTCGTCAGAGTCGACCGGACTTTAGGTTGATTAGAGGCAAACCATTTCTCTTCCTACGTGAGATGGACTATCTTTGTGGCAAAAGTACTGGACGGGGGAAAGACGTTGAAGCCACACGGGTTCGACAAATAATGCAACCTACCCAAGAGCACGTAAAAGAGACATTTGTTGCTTTAGATGATGGGATTACTACTGGTGGGTTTCAGGACGTTAGTGATGCCATGAATGTCTCTCAGTTTGCACAACCTTCAATCAACGTGAACACCCAAACTATGAGTAGGGGTCTGGAGGATGAAGGTACTTCTACACCACCCAAGCACACACCTAACCCTGGGAGGAGGAGTCGTCAAAAGAGGATCGGGGATGAGGCGTTGAACAATTTTGCAGGGGCTTCTCAGAAGGGAAATGAATTGTTGAGGCTCTTACGAGGCCAGCGTACTACTCCCCTCCACATGGCCGATGACACTCCTTCCATGCGTACATGCATTGACATACTCAAGTCAGCTCCAAATCTCGATCGTGACATGTATCTTAAAGCAGTGGATTTATTCAAAGATCCAATAAATAGAAAACTATTCATGGAGCTGCCTGAAAAAGACAAGGTTGATTGGGTGTTAATTCACATGACATAAACCTTGTTCATGCACTTGAACTAGCATACTTAAATCCCCTACCCCACTATATCATGCAGTGTAACCTTAAACCTACATGCTTTCTGATCTACGAACTTGCTCTTATGGATTAGACTTCATATACGTATGTTGCTGCAATTATTATGTCTGTCATACCTATTGTCTTTTATAACACCTTACATGCAGGGAATTGAGGTTCAGAAAATGGGAAGGTATAAATGCTATGTAGTGTGGGTTGGTCACGAACCTAGTGTATATTATAGTTGGCCCGAATGCTTTGTCCAAGTGAATGGATACCCTGGAGCTCGTTATAAGGGTTTTCACTCAGTAGAGGAAGCACATGCTGCTATAAATGGGGTTGGCAATAGCAGCCATACGTATGTTGATCATCCTCAACTACATGAAAGGCCCATTCCTACATATCATGCAAGTCCCGTGCCTGACTATGATTCAAGGAACCGGGCACTATGCCAGCAGACTACAAAAATGTCAAATGTGCCTTGTATTGTTGTTGTTCTATTATGTACTCTAGTAGTGTTGCTCCTCTTTATATTAGTTACTTTATTATTATTGTTTTGTAGGTAAGGAAGTATAATACGTTTGGTCTGCATAGGGAAATAATGTACTGGACATTTTACTCATTGTCAACGACTTGGTTATTTCATCTTTGATGTCTTGGTGATGGACGTGCTTTGTGTGATGTGTAGACTTTGATCGGATTGTAATGGAATTCGTAATGGAGGATGACGAAATGTTCAACGACATTGAGGAGACCAACTGGAAGATGAGGAGATGGCACCACCTATCCGGAGACAGATGCACTCATCAAAGTACACAGGTCAAATGTGGGTGACATCAATTGTCAATGGACATGAAGAGAGATGTTACAAAGTCTTCAGAATGCACCCTACTATGTTTACAAGGTTAAGGGACATGTTGGTAGGTCGTGGGATATTAAAGGATTCCAAATATGTGGCTATTGCTGAACAATTGGGTATCTTCTTATATGTCGTTGGTCATGGGGTGTCTAGTGGTGCTTTGTGTGAGCACTTCCAACATTCTTCTCAAACAATCAGTAAATATGTGAATCAAGCCATCCTTACCATGGTTTCATTGAAGGAAGAGTAAATTCAACTACCCACAGATGCACAAATGTCACCCGTACATTCGTGGCAAAGAACGATTCTACCCTCACTTTAAGGTGAGTTCTATTGCCTTAGTAGTTATTGTTCACATCATTGGTACCTTAACTCATGTTCCATGTCTTACTTTAGGATGTGATTGGTGCCATTGATGGCACACACATTCCTGCAAATGTACCAATATCAGAGCATGATCGATTTCACAACCGTAAGTAGTGCATTACCCAAAATTTGATGGCTATAGTTTCGTTTAATATGCTCTTCCAGTATGTGTGTGTAGGATGGGAAGGATCTGCTTTTGATATGCGAGTGTTGAGGTGGGCCTTAGACGAAGGAGGGTTCTATGTACCGTAGGGGAAGTATTATCTAGTTGATTCTGGATGCATCCATACTTCATCTTTCTGGGCCCCATATAGGGGAGTTTAGTACCATCTTGCTCAATTTCATGGTTGTGGTAATATGCCCTATGAAAATAAGAAGGAAAAATACAATCATCGCCATGCCCAGTTGTGAAATGTTGTGGAGCTTACATTTGGCATCTTGAAGATGCATTTTCAAACATTGCGTGAGGGAAATATGTACCCCTGGCCCACACAGCGGAAGATAGTCTTTGCATGTTGTGTGGTGTAGAATTTCATTCATCGAGAAGAAGGGTTTGATTGGTACTTCAATAGAGTTCATGAGGATGATGTGCAAGGCGATATTGCTGGTGATGAGGAGGTGGCCTCTAGAATTCTCATCGGGCACCTTGAGCTTGCTGCTGGGGAGCGCCGTAGGAATGAAATTGCTAATAGCATTTGGGGGTGAAACTGGAGTATGATATGTGCTACGCATTATTATGTGTTTCGTGAACTTGCTCAATTTATTACCTTGTTATAATGTAGTGTGTCTATTGTATTTGGACTACGTTGTATCCACCTACTTGTGTTTTGACCGACTTTCCTTCATTCGTGACTTTTGTCATGTTTACATAATCACCTTGTGGTATTATCCATTTCGTAGGGGCATACCCTTACATCCCTTGGCTTTCTTGCTATGTTTAGAGAGTTGGATGGCAACATCGCAACCCTTGGTTTTCAATTTTTATGGTATTTTTATCATTTTTGTATTTATTTTATTATAATTATACTATTATATTTCTTAATTATCACTATTAGACATAAAGAAGAAGAAAATTTGAAGTTTTGGAGCCAATAAGTCAGATAAACGAAAATCAAGCACGACGGCTAACACCGCATAGTGGTGACAAATAGTCATCAGTGGTGACAAATAGGCTTCGAGGCTGACAAATATCTCATAAGGGTGATAAATGGATAACAGAAGTGATAATATGTTATGAAGCGAAACAAAGGCGACGCCTAGCGAGAGATAAGGGTGACAAATAGCTCGTTTTGAGTGACAAATAGCTCTGTAACAGTGACAAATAGCTCATGGCAATGAAACTTAAGGAAACCCAAGTTCGTTTGAAGGGTTTAACTGTGTATGGGTTTCCTAACTCTACTAACAATGATCTGAAGCTTTCCTAGTCATCAAACGACACTGATTAAACTCATTAAGATCAAGGAGCGATATTTATCTCCAGTTCTACTAATTTACGGTGGGATCAAGCCAGATAAGCGTCTGAACAGATAAACTGCTATGTTTACAGATGAAAGAGTTGTTTATTAGGATTTTTTTAAGAGTCCTTCTTTGTCATAACAACCTCCGTGGGTCTCCATACCCTGTGAAGAGAGAGTGCTTATATAACGAAGAGAAAATCACAGACAAAAAAAATGAGAAGAAAGGGCGTACAACCATAAAAACCAGGGTGACTTTCGTGTGTCTACGAGAAGAAAGCAGAGCCACACTCAAGCAACGTCAAAGTGAATTCAAGTGGATAAAATATTTAATTTTTCTGAATTTCCAATGGTCCACTTGCCAAATAAGAATATTCTTCCTTAGAAAGTATCTGGAACTGCGCCAGGTGTATAAGAGACAAGTTCCAGCCAATAGAGTTCGAGGTGACATGATTCGGTAAGTTCATCACGTGCCTCATAGAAAATGCTTGATGCTTTGACGTGCTGGGAGGATAGGTCGAGGCAGCTCAAGTTGCAAGTCTTGAATATACTGGTGCATCGATGCATTGAAGGATAGGTCGATGCACCCTTTCCTAACTTTGAGTTTAGAGAGTTGTTGAGGCTTCACAGCTTTGACACTGAGCCCTTTAACGTCGATGTGTTATAGAAGAAGTGAAG
This sequence comes from Amorphophallus konjac, assembly GCA_022559845.1. Classification (NCBI taxonomy): domain Eukaryota; kingdom Viridiplantae; phylum Streptophyta; class Magnoliopsida; order Alismatales; family Araceae; genus Amorphophallus; species Amorphophallus konjac. The sequence goes on from CM040118.1 coordinate 411,621,088, forward strand.
ATCGAATTAGAAAGATGGGTCGAGGTTAATCAATGTCGTTTGATGATTTGGAAAGCTTCAGATCCGTGTTGGTAGAGTTAGAAATCTTATACACGGTTAAATCCTTCAAACGAACTTGAGTTTCTTCAAATTTCATTGCCATGAGCTATTTGTCACCGTTACAGAGCTCTTAGTCACTGCTAATGGCTATTTGTCACTCACAACGAGCTATTTGTCACCCATATCACTTGCTAGCCGTCACCTTTGTTTCGCCTCATAACATATTGTGACTTCTGTTATCCATTTATCACCCTTACAAGACATTTATCCGCCTTGAAGCCTATTTGTCACCACTGATGACTATTTGTCACCACTATGCAGTGTTAGCCATTGTAGTATCTCTCTCTGGCCTCTCGTCTACTTCAATGTCTTAGCCAACTACAAGAAGTAGAGGAAAGCAGACAATCTCAGAGAAACAGCTTGTGGCTGATGTATCCGGATGAAAGGAACCTCGGTCCAAGCGAGCTCATGACCGAGATGCATATGCCTGTGGATCTCATCAGCCAGAGTCAAGAAAGGTGACAAAAGGGAAGGACCGGGGGTCAGATTCACCTATCAGAAAAAGAGTCGCTTCGATTTCCACAAAGTTGGGGAGGCACGAAGACTCTTTTTCCCCTTGTGGGGGTTTCATATGCTTCCTATAAATAGAGACGCTGTGGGGAACCCTAAAGACATCCTAAGTTCCTTTGGCAGTCAAAGACACTCTCGTGAAGATGTCGTCTAAGAAGTCAGATTCTTCGTCAGAGGAGGTTTTGCCCAAACGGTTATTATTCCGAAAGGAAGCCCAACATGTGCCGGACCAGCCATCCGGGGAAAGCAGCGGCAGTGACGTTTTGGAGGAATACAAGTAGGGGTACCTGCAAGGGTGGCAGGATGCCTTGGCAAAGGTGAACCGCCTATTTTGTAACAAGGGGGTGTTGAGCCTCCAGCCTGACAGGTTCCATCCCAAAGAGGATGAGTAACAGCTTGTACCCTCTTCCCCTATCAATAAAATTTCTTTTTCTGTAACCTTTCTTTGCATGATGGATGCTCGATCTTTGTGTGATGTGGTTGCCGTTAATGGATCCATACCTTCCCTTGATGTGTAAGTCAAATGAAGGATACCATCAATCGCAGGTAGGGGTTACCTTTACGAAGGGGAGTTCTTCCCCTATAAGTAACAGGGTTTGTCGATGGTTCTAATATTAGTAAGGCTTATCTTCATGCTCATAGTTCATCGTTAGGATCCATTTGTCACCCTTCATGCGTATTTGTCACCGCTGTTGATCTATGTTGGCCCAGAGAGATGGCGGATAAGAAGGGGTGTTGAATTGTCCCCTTGCCGAGATGGCGGATTTTAAAAACTTTCTTAACTAAACACAATGGAATTAAAATAAACAGCGTTAATTAACTAATACTCAAGTGAGATTAAAGATATTCTCTCAAGCTTTCCGATCTCACTCGAATAGTTAAAGCAACTATCAAGAGAATTACGCTCAACACAGATAACGGAGGTAGCAGTGTGTGACAGTGTAGTGAATTAAAAACCTATATAGTGTTCCTATGAAGGGAGATAGAAGAAATGACAATCACACAGGCAATCACATATGACACAAGGATTTTAAGGTGGTTCGGGACCACGACGGGCTCCCTACGTCCACCCCTCACCCAACCGGGTGAGGCTTCACTACACGCTACCGAAATAGCAACACGGGGACGAACCCCAACCACACACGCTGCTTCCACAGTAATGTCCACACACGGGGACAAGCCCCAACACGCTGCCACCGCAGCACACACACACACACGTTTGGGGATCACACCCCGGACACTTAGACCACACGGAGACATAGCTCCGCCCACACACAATGATGTATCAAGTTTATCATGGCACAAAGGATATTCAATAAACACAACAAGATTGATCTATGATCAAATGAGGAGAGTAGAAATGAATGACTAAAGTTCTCCCTCAAATCTTCAATGAACCCCTTAGAGAGCATAGACGGGTGCACTGAACGCTTTTGTTCACGAAGTGGAAGCTGGCCAAAACCGCAAGAGCCGCTCTGGTAAAATGGGTGACAGTGGAACGAGTCTTGTTGATGGTGTCCTCCTTGTCTTCCTCTTTCTTCAAGGTGCACAACACCTCCTCCTTGTTCACAAAGTCCCTTGCAAAAGGATGGAGTACATTACCTTTTATCTGTTCCAAAAAATGAAAATCGCAGCAATATATGGAGCACAAAACTGATAAACAAAGGACCAAGGTAGGATCTCAAGTGCATCTAGATTAAGGATAGAGCATGACAAATATCTCAAATGATTAAGGGATAGATATAGAAGTTTTCCCTTTTGTAGACTCCTCAAACCTCCAAGTTGATGTCAATGGTTGCTCGCGATATTGACATCTTCAGATTCCTCTCTTCATTCCGCTTGCTATCTCCTTCATCACGGAGCTCCAAATCTCGACGGGAAGAGATCAGATCTGGCTTGAAATCCTCTTGAGCTCCTCTCTTTTCCTTGTGCACAAGAAAGAACGATTTAACCAAAGGAGATGCAAATAAAACCCCAAATTCGCATCATACATATAGGGCAGCAAATAGAGGCACAAAAGACTATAAACCTCCCTCTCAAAAGCACACCCAACCAAGGGTAGAAACTCTAGGGGTAATGGGGTAAAAGGGCAAGCCAACCGGACCTAAGAAATCGGAGTTCGAACCCAAACCGGCAAACCCGATCTGGACATAGCAGAAAAAGTGTCAACCTCTAGGGTCGACACTCGTATCAACGAGTTCTGCCAAAAACAAAAAATCCAAAACCTCGTCAAAAGTGTCGACCCATGGGGTCGACCTTTTTTTCACAAGGTTTTATCCTGAGACGAAATCAGGACCAATGGTAAAAAGTGTCGACCCATGGGGTCGACCTTTTTTACTGGAGGTTCTGTTTTAGTTAAAACATCATAACCCAATACAAAGTGTCGACCCCCCTGACATAGAAAAAGTTCATTAAAACACATTGAAATACCACACTACAATCATTCAAAGTACAAGTTTCAATCACTTGAGCACATATGACATGGATAGACATAGACAACACTTGATTTCAACATTGATCAATCAATTCACATAGAATTACAATCAAGCATATGTTCTCACCATTGCCTTGAGTATTTGAGTGAGAAACTCCACAATGTACCTGATTTTTCCAGATTTGAACATGCAAGCCAGTTTTGAACCACTAGCATTCAATCCACTTTGAAGTCAAGCTACACATCTATTCTTACCACCATTTTCAAAACTTGAGAGTTAATTCACATAGAACCATTGGCATTGAGAGAGTGTGAGCATGATGAAGCCAATTTAACAAGGTTGATGTAGAAACCTTAACCAAGTACAATGGGAAACTAGGACTATGAAGATAAGTCCAAGGGTTCCATATTTAGTCCAATAACTCAAAGTTCAATTCAAAAATAAACCTCCCAGTTCAGACAAGTTAAGCCTTAACACATTGTCCACATGCAGGTATAGAGAGCCAAATCAGAGCTTGTTTCAACACGTGTAAATGATATCCTTCCTCATTGAAAGTCATTCATGAATACAAGTTTAAACACATTTCTGCATTAAGAAACCATGTTTCACAAATGGAATGTTAGTTCAATTTACCATCCACCAAGCAATATAAGAATGCCAAATATGAGTATTTCATCATGACCAAACACGAACAAATATCATACGTGAGACAACACCAGTGGAAGTGTCAACACTTAGTGTCGACACTCTTGACTGGCTGGACCGTCTGCTTTACAGACAGTCCACGGCCAAGGGAGGGTCGACCCCAGGGGTCGACACCTCACCAGTTAGAAAAGAAGTGTGAACGATGATCACCTTAAGCATCTAAAGCTGCATTTAACATTGAGGTATGAATTTACATGAGCCCAAGGAAGATGATGATCAATGCACAAAAGCTGAAATGAAATGGCAATGCATTTACACAATGCCATGCAACCAATTTCATAGCTACAATTACTCAATCATTCCACACTAGTATGGGCATCAAGGCAAGAACACTAATCTCAACAGACCATTTAAGATAGCATGAAAAATCATATCATGAGGATCCACATGGATTACAAGTTCAGTCTAGAACAAACTGAACCTTCACAACATAACACACACAATGTCAAACATTTATGTGAGTTCATCAAAAACCCCATGAACAGATTATCAAAACACAAAGTTTCACATGTTTGTACAAGGTCTCATGCATAGCACGCATGAGGCAGCATTAGGATTGTGTTCGTGAAGGACCATGAAATATCAACCTGCAAACCAAGATACCATCATGTTAGCTTGTTTATCATCAAGATGCCATTTAACATAAAACACACAATATATTGGAATCATCAAAACCATTGTCAAAAATAACGAGGGGGCGCACAGAACCTAACAATCTCCCCCTTTTTGATGATGATAATATATTGTGACTATTCGACAAATATCTCTCCCCCTTTGGCATTATCAAAAAAATGGGGGACAAGAGGCAACAGTGTAGATTCCAAACATGAATGAGACATGCGCACACGAACCCAACAATTAACCTCCCATTAAGGGAAGGTGTATAAACTAAGAAGCAAGCAACAGTTTGGAATTTGATGTACAATCAGTAGATGTGTGAGATAAGTGCAACTACTCAATTTTTGTAATTTTTGGTATATGTGTAACTAATTATGCACAAGTAGTATAAAGAAACTATATGCAAAAGTGAAACCTAAGTATGCACAAAATGTATAATGCTAAAAAGCACGTTATTCTCCCCAATTGTCAAGAACAAAAACCAACCGACAATGTGTTATTTAACCTGATATCTACAAGTATGACCTAGAGATGCAAACTGTGGAATGAAGTATGATATGAACAAGACGGATCAAGCATTCAAGCACACATAACAAGATATAGACTCATGCAAGTCCATTCGAGATGGGTGTAAAGATTATGCAATCGATTGTTGAACATGATGTGCATGAACAATACTAAGAAGGTCGTGCTTACATAAATAAAGTACTACATTAACCAGGAAAGATAACTGATTCATAAGCGATATTCAAATAATCAAACCCAAGGTGCATAAGTGAAGATTGAGCAATGAAAATCAAGTCAATATGGAACATCAGATTTTCTAAAGAACACTAAAAAGAACTTCTCATCCATACACTTCTATACACAATGCTCGAATATTGGTAGCTTCGTATGACCCCAATTTTTAATTACTAAAAACGGTGTGACAAACCTTTTGACACGAGTCATGCCCTTTGTTTCAGGGGCAATTCCCGGTTACTCAGTTTCATCACCTTTTATGATGTGGATGAGACACTTTTCGATGCGAGTTGTACCCTTTGTCTCAGGGGCACTTCCCGACTACTCGGTGGCAAATCACACTTATTTTTTTTATGGATTAGTTTCTCCTTTCGACGCGAGTTTCCTCCGTTATTTCAGGGGGGATTCCCGGCTACTCGGATCCACTTTCACTTATACAAATTTTTGAAGGGGTAAACAACTTTTTTCTCACGAGACATGTGATTTCTATGTAGAGAATCAATAGTCCTCAAAAGTGTAGAGTAGAAAATAGTAATCCTTATTAGATTGAATCATTATCTCAAAAAGGTACATTTTGTGTGGGTGGTTGTATTGAATGTAAAGATGAATTAGTCTCAACACAGTAATGTCTCCCCCTAAATATATGCACGGTTATAAAAATTCTCCCCCTTAATATATGCCATGTAGTAAACATGTCTAAATCAATGCAATTTCATTTAGCAAGGGATGAGTCATAGAAAGTCAAAAAGTTGTTGTATATTATTTACAGTCAAACAAGCACTGAAATGATGTTTTCAAGCAAGTTGATTACCGGTACTTGGCGGAGAACGTAGGTCCGAGGACCGCCTCACGCGTAGTGAAAGTTTCCAGTTGGACATAATCCAACCTTCCACAATCATCATTTGATATACCAGATAATCATGGCATTCAGGCACAAAAGTATGCAATGATATGCAAGTGTATGCATATAACTTGAAAAGATGATTGAAAAATTATTCATATTCAAAAGTATGCAAAGATGAGTATGATATGCGCAATGACTATCATGAAAGTAAGTATATAAACTGTGTATGCAAAAGTGAACCATTATTCACAGGATGTGAGTAAGAGTGTGAAAGACATTATGGATAGACAAGAGCATTCAAAGATGAATTATTATTTGCAAAGCAAGAGAAGGTGTGTATGAAGACTAGCCATATATGTGCAAGATTAAGCATTCAAGACTTATGATTATTTACAAGATGTTCAAAAAGAAGCATTCACGTCAACTACTCATAAAAAATGGAAGATCTCAACATTTCAACAGTTGACAAGAGTCAGTGAGGCAGAATTGTAAACATTTTTCTCCAAGATCAAGTTTTACCTTTTTAGATTCTTCAACATAAACCAAACCAGAGAAGTTCTCAAAATCAAATATTTTCTTTCTCACCTTGAGTGTCCTTTATTAATTAAAATTTCTTGACCTCATGGCGTCCCTGCAAAATAAATTCTCATTTTGGCAATTTTGGTACCCAAGCCATCTTGGGTCCCGAGGGGTTAGTTCTTACACGAACAGATGAATTCCTATTTTTCCTAGCAAACCATTCATCATCGGCCCTCATCATGGTACAATCGTCCATAGAATGTCCATTCAGGCCACAATAAAAATAATGAGAAGATTTTCTTCTCATGGACAGCTTTTCATCATTTTCCATTAAAGAACAATTGTTCATCTTATGTCCAAAGCTACCACAGTAATGACAAGAGATGTTTTTCCTGAAAGACCACTCATCATCATTTTTCTTTGTAAAATAGTTTTTAAAAACATGACCATGCATCCCACAATAAAAGCAATGAGTGTTTTGAGTTTTCTTTGTGGGTTTCTCATGGTTTTTAGAATCAACATTCATTTTCATTCTTGATTTTAAAGCTTCATCATCATCAAGCTTCATTAAGAGACAATCGTACATGTCGTGACCAAAGTTCCCACAATAAAAATATGAAAGATTTCTTCTTTTCTTTGATTCATGAACATGTTTACCAATTTGGGAATTTGCATGCATACAAGGAGAATCAACATCATTTTTATCTTTTGAATTTTGTTCATCATACAAACACAAACACTCGTTCAAGCTCTTAACTTCATTCTCCAATGACAAAATATGCAATTCAGACTTAGCCATTTCATTTTCACACAATGCAAGTTTCTCATTCAATAAAGAATTGATAGTTTTAAAACTTGCAATTTCTTCTTCTAGAACATGAGAGTTTTCAAGATCATCAACAACTACATATTTTCCTTTTTCAAACATGTGGATTTTATCAACCAGAAGACTATTTTGATCTTTCAACTTCTCAATCTCTTCAGCAAACTTTTCATTTTGATAACTCACATTTTCATCAACCATTTTATTCATGGTTTCATTGCATTCAAATCTATCATTCACGTTTTTAAAGCTTTCAATTTCATATCTTAACTCCCTTAACCATTCAGATTTATCAACAGACATGTATTTTTCTTTTTCAAGGACAAGCAATTTTTCAGACATAGCACCATTCATTTCTTTCAGATTCTCATTATCTTTTCCCATATGTTGAAGTTCTGAAATTTTTTCCAACAAGGAGTTGTTTTCAAATCCAAGGTTTGCAATCATTTCTTTTAGTTCTTCTTCAACAAGCATTTGTGACTCAACTAGCCTTTCAAGCTCAATGCATTTCCCACATGAAGAGTTGTCAACACAAATTTTCATTTGTGGAACACTTGACACAAGGAGTGTTAACATGAGAACAATCATCAAGTTTCCTTTTGATTTTTCTATTTTCAGATTTTAAAGCTTTGTATCTATCAACTAGTTCATCATAAGCGTCCATCAATTCATCATAACTCAAATCACTTTCCTCATCAGAGTCAGAGCTAGAGTTTACCTTTGAGCTCTCTTCACTTTGACGCTCAATTTCATCATTTACCGCTAGGCAGTCACCGTCGTTGTAGCTTTCTTTTTGGGCTTCGATCAGCCCGTCCCAAATTTCTTTGGCTATCCTACAAGACAAAACAAATGGAAATTGATTAGTATCCAAGGCAGCTTTAAGAGCATTCAAAACAAACAAATTATTCGAATTTATTTTCTTATGTTCATCAGTCCACCTTAATTCATTTTTGGGTAAGACATGTGGACCATGAGAAATTAAGCTCATGAGTTTCGGATCAAAACCACAAATCCAAAAATAAAACTTTCCTATCCAAGAAGCATAATCAAAACCATTTTAAACAAGAATAGAATTCAAGTTAGCCATCATGAAAATGATCTTTAGTCCTAGACCGTGAGGTCCGTTAAAAAAATCAGAGACTCGGCTCTGATACCAATTGTTGGCCCAGAGAGATGGCGGACAAGAAGGGGGGTTGAATTGTCCCCTTGCCGAGATGGCGGATTTTAAAAACTTTCTTAACTAAATAAAATGGAATTAAAATAAACTGCATTGATTAACTAATACTCAAGTGAGATTAAAGATATTCTCTCAAGCTTTCCGATCTCACTCGAATAGTTAAAGCAACTATCAAGAGAATTACGCTCAACATAGATAACGGAGGTAGCAGTGTGTGACAATGTAGTGAATTAAAAACCTATATAGTGTTCCTGTGAAGGGAGATAGAAGAAATGACAATCACACAGGCAATCACATATGACATAAGGATTTTAAGGTGGTTCGGGACCACGACGGGCTCCCTATGTCCACCCCTCACCCAACCGGGTGAGGCTTCACTACACGCTACCGAAGTAGCAACACGGGGACGAACCCCAACCACACACGCTGCTTCCGCAGCAATGTCCACACACGGGGACAAGCCCCAACACGCTGCCACCGTAGCACACACACACGTTCGGGGATCACACCCAGGACACTTAGACCACGCAGAGACACAGCTCCGCCCACACACAATGATGTATCAAGTTTATCATGGCACAAAGGATATTCAATAAACACAACAAGATTGATCTATGATCAAATGAGGAGAGTAGAAATGAATGACTAAAGATTCTCCCTCAAATCATCAATGAACCCCTTAGAGAGCATAGACGGGTGCACTGAACGCTTTTGTTCATGAAGTGGAAGCTGGCCGAAACCGCAGGAGCCGCTCTGGTAAAATGGGTGACAGTGGAATGAGTCTTGTTGATGGTGTCCTCCTTGTCTTCCTCTTTCTTCAAGGTGCACAACACCTCCTCCTTGTTCACAAAGTCCCTTGCAAAAGGATGGAGTACATTAGCTTTTATCTGTTCCAAAAGATGAAAATCGCAGCAATATATGGAGCATAAAACTGATAAACAAACGACCAAGGTAGGATCTCAAGTGCATCTACATTAAGGATAGAGCATGACAAATATCTCAAATGATTAAGGGATAGATATTGAAGTTTTCCCTTTTGTAGACTCTTCAAACCTCCAAGTCGATGTCGACGGTTGCTCGCGATATTGACATCTTCAGATTCCTCTCTTCATTCCGCTTGCTATCTCCCTCATCACGGAGCTCCAATTCTCGACGGGAAGAGATCAGATCTGGCTTGAAATCCTCTTGAGCTTTTCTCTTTTCCTCGTGCACAAGAAAGAACGATTTAACCAAAGGAGATGCAAATAAAACCCCAAATTCGCATCATACATATAGGGCAGCAAATAGAGGCACAAAAGACTATAAACCCCATGCATATTCCCTCTCAAAACCACACCCAACCAAGGGTAGAAACCCTAGGGGTAATGGGGTAAAAGGGAAAGCCAATCGGACCTAAGAAATCGGAGTTCGAACCCAAACCGGCAAACCCGATCCGGACGTAGCAGAAAAAGTGTCGACCTCTAGGGTCGACACTCGTATCAACGAGTTCTGCCAAAAACAGAAAATCCAGAACCTAGTCAAAAGTGTCGACCCATGGGGTCGACCTTTTTTTCACGAGATTTTGTCCTGAGATGAAATCAGGACCCATGGTAAAAAGTGTCGACCCATGGGGTCGACCTTTTTTACCAGAGGTTCTGTTTTAGTTAAAATAGCATAACCTAATACAAAGTGTCGACCCCATGGGTCGACACTTTTCCTGACATAGAAAAAGTTCATTAAAACACATTGAAATACCACACTACAATCATTCAACGTACAAGTTTCAATCACTTGAGCACATATGACATGGATAGACATAGACAACACTTGATTTCAACATTGATCAATCAATTCACATAGAATTACAATCAAGCATATGTTCTCACCATTGCCTTGAGTATTTGAGTGAGAAACTCCACAATGTACCTGATTTTTCCAGATTTGAACATGCAAGCCAGTTTTGAACCACAAGCATTCAATCCACTTTGAAGTCAAGCTACACATCTATTCTTACCACCATTTTCAAAACTTGAGAGTGAATTCACATAGAACCATTGGCATTGAGAGAGTGTGAGCATGATGAAGCCAATTTAACAAGGTTGATGTAGAAACCTTAACCAAGTACAATGGGAAACCAGGACTATGAAGATAACTCCAAGGGTTCCAAATTCAGTCCAATAACTCAAAGTTCAGTTCCGAAATAAACCTCCCAGTTCAGACAAGTTAAGCCTTAACACATTGTCCACATGCAGGTATAGAGAGCCAAATCAGAGCTTGTTTCAACACGTGTAAATGATATCCTTCCTCATTGAAAGTCATTCATGAATACAAGTTTAAACACATTTCTGCATTAAGAAACCATGTTTCACAAATGGAATGTTAGTTCAATTTACCATCCACCAAGCAATATAAGAATGCCAAATATGAGTATTTCATCATGACCAAACATGAACAAATATCATACGTGAGACAACACAAGTGGAAGTGTCAACACTTAGTGTCGACACTCTTGACTGGCTGGACCGTCTGCTTTACAGACAGCCCATGGCCAAGGGAGGGTCGACCCCAGGGGTCGACACCTCACCAGTTAGAAAAGAAGTGTGAACGATTATCACCTTAAGCATCTAAAGCTGCATTTAACATTGAGGCATGAATTTACATGAGCCCAAGGAAGATGATGATCAATGCACAAAAGCTGAAATGAAATGGCAATGCATTTACACAATGCCATGCAACCAATTTCATAGCTACAAATTACTCAATCATTCCACACTAGTATGGGCATCAAGGCAAGAACACTAATCTCAACAGACCATTTACGATAGCATGAAAAATCATATCATGAGGATCCACATGGATTACAAGTTCAGTCTAGAACAAATTGAACCTTCACAACATAACACACACAATGTCAAACATTTATGTGAGTTCATCAAAAACCCCATGGACAGATTATCAAAACACATAGTTTCACATGTTTGTACAAGGTCTCATGCATAGCACGCATGAGGCAGCATTAGGATTGTGTTCGTGAATGACCATGAAATATCAACCTGCAAATCAAGATACCATCATGTTAGCTTATTTATCATCAAGATGCCATTTAACATAAAACACACAATATATTGTAATCATCAAAACCATTGTCAAAGATAACGAGGGAGCGCACAGAACCCAACAATCTATTTGTCACCACTAATAGGCATTTTTCACTCTTAGCATACAGGAGCCTTCGCCTTTGCCCCTGGGAGCCATTGCCTTTGTGCATTTTTCACCATTAAGAGCCTTTTGTCACCCCTCATGCGTATTTGTCGCCCCTGTCAACCTATTTATCACCACTAATGTGCATTTGTTACCTCTGTCAACTTATTTGCCACCCCTAATATGGATTCATCACCCTTATCATTCATTTCACCCTGCTGCACTCACGTACAGAAGGTGAACTCAAAAGAGAAAAAAAGGATAATAATAATAATAAATCATAAAAAATGATAATCAATAAAGATAATAATTTGTCACCTAGGCAAGAAAATAACAAACAAACCATAAAAATGATATTCAATAAATATAATAATTATAAAATAATTATAAAAATAACAAAAAAAACCATAAAAATGATAATCAATAAATACAATAATACTAAAGTAATTGTGAAAATGACACAAAATCATAAAAATGATAACCAATAAATACAATATTAATAAAATAATTATGAAAATGATGAAAAACCATAAAAGTGATAATTAATAAATATAACAGTATAATAATATTAAAATAAATTCATGCCAATGACAAAAAATCATAAAAAGTGATAATTAATAAATATAATAGTATAACAATAATAAAATAATTATAAAAAATTTCCAATAGATTTCTGACATTAAATTTATCTGTCGAAACTGTTCATAAATTTTAATTAATAATAGTAAGGGTGGAAAATTATTTAATCATTTTCCGACAGACAAAAGATTAGACAGAAATATATCGAAACATTTCGACGGATGTTTGGTTTGTCAGCATAACGTCGAAAATTTTTTGATAAATTTTTGACCTTTAATTTATCCGTCAGAAACTGTTCATACATTTTAACTCACAATTATTTATTTTCGACAAAAAATCTTTTAGTCGGAAATACGTCCTAACCTTTCGACATAATTTCGACGTACATTTTTTCTGTCGATAATTTCGGACGTATTTACGATAAAATAATTATGTCGAATAATAGTCGGTAATTACCGATGAATTTTTGACATAATATATTTCTGTCAGAAAGTTGAATCTTTCCGACGCATTTCCGACGAATATTTTTCCGTTGGAAAAGACCATCGGTATTTCCCATTTTTATTGTAGTGGTTCATGGTATCAACAGAGAAGTGTTCAAACTAAAAAAGAAATAACACAAAATAAAAACCCAGACATGAAAAGGAACCCTCGAGCACGATAGAAAATGGCCTTGTCTGGAATGTGGGTGGCGCTCTTCGCTTCTTCCAGATGGGTTGCTTCCTTGGAGAGCAGCTACTCCTTTGCCACAGGAAGCTGGGGATGAAGCCTTCTCTTCTCGCAGGATGAAGAAGGTGGGTTCAGGATGAAGACTCTGTGCTTCAGGCTTCAATGCTCGTGATAGCTTGCTTCAGGTTCAGCGGCTTGGCTTTGTCTTCCCAAAGGCTTCTCTTTTGTTAGCAACTAGATCCACAGGCTCTGCCTTTCTCTTATCTTCTCTTCCTTTGTTTTTCTTTTCTATATTCGAACAAGCCCGCCTCTTTGAACCTTCTATGCTACCAACTCCTGCAGAGAATGTCTCCCACGCGCTGCCATTTTGTTCCAGACAATCTCCTCTTTTTGCATGCAACGTACAGGGTAGGTAGTCCCTGATTCGGTAGGAAGCCATCTGGACCGTCCATCTCCACAGAATACTTCCAGATCCTGAGAAGGGTAGCCACTAATTGGCCCAGAAGTGATAAGGTACCCTGACTTCCCATTGGCTTGCCAATGAGCTTCATGCAGTACACAATAGATTAAGAGTTCTTGTTCCTTAAGGCAAAACTTGTTTCTGGATGAAACCCTCTCTAGGAGTTCTACAATTGGTCCAGCTGTAAAGATGAGAATATTTTTTATTAGAAGGTCTTCTAGAACCTTGAACCATTGAAGCACGTCCTTTTCAATCATTTGGACTTGGACTATTAGGCCCAAATCCTTCTCACGTGCATGTTCGCAAAGGATGCTTCTGGAGTTCACAATGTGTGCGTCGACGCAATGACCATGTAGCATTGACGCATCCTTCATCGCACTGGCCTCTACTGCTGCTGAAGATAATACTGCATTGACGCAATATCTCCACTACGTCGACGCCTTCTCGCCAATGTACCTCTGCCCTAGGCTGCGCCCTCCTTTTCCCTCGCCACCATGGCTGGCCTAGGTGGGGGCCTTGCGCCTCCCCCTCCTGCCCTCCGGCCTACCTCTCCTCCGCCGGCCTCCTGCTGCGGTGGCTGGAGGTGTTTCTTCCTCAGTCGGCCCAAGCTTTGGGCCTTTGGCCCCCTTGGCTGTTGCAGCCTCTGGTTGTCCGGTCGCTCTTCCCTAGCCCGCTGTTACTGGCTATGATCCCGATGTGCAGCCCTCTGCCTCTGCTGATGTGTGCGATGGTCCTCTTGCTGGGGTGAAGGCCGCACCTTCCTCCTTTGCTCAGGCGGTGTTGCAGTCCCTCTCACCACCGGCCCTACCTCTGGTTGCCCATGGCCCTACCTCCACTGACTCCAGTGAACTAGCTGCCTTCTTCACCATGGAAGAAATCAGGTTGTCCTGCAAACCTCTGGAGCATGCCATCATTGCCAGGACTCCGCAGTGCAGGCCGCCCTTCCAGGAGATCAGATCCCATCTGGCTTAACGCTTCAAGTTCAAGCAGGATTTCATCCTTAGTGCTATTGCTGGGCGTCAACTGCTTCTTAGATTCCACAACATGGAGGATTATTTACAGGTTTTACTTAAAGAATCTCTCTATGTTCGTGAAAGGTTGTTTTGTTTCTTCAAGTGGACCTTGGAATTTTCTCCGGATGAGGATTACCCGTTTGTTCCTATATGGCTGGAGATGCCTGGCCTTCCAGCTAATTTTTATAATGATGCCATGATCCGTACCATTGTTGGGAGCGTTGGTCCTGTTCTTGCTATTGATAGGAACACTTTGTGTATGACTAGGACACAGGCTGCTCATGTTTGTGTGCAATTGGACGTCTCCATAAGTCTGCTTAACAGTCTCTGGCTGGGCTTTGGGGCTGGAGGCTATTGGCAGCAGCTGGTCTACCCAAATCCCCCCTATTCTGCTCTGCTTGCAAGCGCTTGGGTCACTTGGCTTCTAAGTGGAAGAAAATGGGTGATCAAGGCCATCCTGATTGTCAAACATCTGACCCAGTTCAGGCTGTTGCTAGGAAAACATGGCGACCCACTAAAGTTGGTGTCACCCCTCAAATGCAATCACCTGCAATTGTTCTAGGACCTATTGATGTTGTGGCTGCAAGTACATCTACTGTGGATGCGCTCCAGGTTAATGATGCTGTGAACGTGGTTGGGCACACAATATCTGATGTGCATGCAAATTCTATTCCTGTTCGAGTTCAATCAGAGACAGCCCTCAGTGGCCATCCATCTATTCAACAGGTGTCTATTCAAGCTGAGGTTCCAGACCAACAATTTGTTTCTGAGGTGCAGGCATCGATGCAACTTACTCCTGCGTCGGTGCAACTTCCCCCCCTTTGGATATGCAGGTGACTGATGGCGTTGACACATGTTTGCCTTCCCTTTTGGTGCTGGTTCCCCCGCCCGCCACCGCTTTGGCGCACTTTGCTCCTGTGTCGGGGCAAGCCAGCACTTCCCTTGGTCAAGCATTTATTGTGTCGACGCATCCTGTGTCTTCCTCAATTCAACTTTCTGGTGCGGACACCAGAGCACGCGAGAGGCACGAGCCGGCGAGCCATCAGTACCGTACACGGAGCACCACTCGATCTACAGCAGCTTCTCTTTGGCTCGGGGATAGCCTGGAAGCCCCACCTTGATTCTTGGTCATTTTTAGCATTTCCTTGTATTGTTTTAGCAATGGTTTGCCTTGTAATTGGGTTGTAATGAGTGTTTTATTTGGGTTTGTCATATTGGGTTCAATGTAAGGCTCTTAATAAGCCAAATGGGTGAGTCCTTTAGGGTCCATTAAGGGTTAAGTGCCATATTGGGTTATAAGGCCTCATTAGGCTTCATATTGGGTTCTTAAGCCACTTAAGGCCCATATAAGCCTCCACTCCACATGGGCCACCTAGATTGGGATAAGATGGGCTTGTGGAAGGCCTTAACAAGCCTTGAAGCAACTTGGCCCAAGAAGGGCCCAAGAAGGGGGCGCCCCCTCTTTTGGCATTATTAGGCTAGGTTGGTTAGTTTTTTTCTTTTCTTTCCTCTCCTTCTTTGACCACATGGGATAAAATTATGAATTGGTTTCTTTTAAATATTTCTTTTTGTGGTTGGTCACATCCAATCCAAGCCATCCATTCCCCCATACCTAGATCTAAGGGTGGATATTGGATTTGGCATGTAACCTATAAAGAGTTGTATTTTTTTCATTTTAGTGGAATTAGTGCCATTTGAATCAAACTTAATGTTGGAGCAAGGCCTAGGCCGCCCCCTTCCTCTCTCCCTCTCCCCCTTGCAGCTGTGAAGGCTGCCTCTTGGTGGTGTGACTCCACCCTATCAGTTCCGGTCGCCGCCGCCGCCGCCACGAGCCGCCATCGCCACCGCCGGAGTTCTATCCGTGCAGTACCACAACCACTTCCACGAAATTCCAGTCTCAGCCACGCCCTCAGATCGAGCTGGAACTTTTACTGGATGTCCCAGAGGTGTCCAGCACGTCCTCAGAATTTTGGTTGGTCATAAAGATCTCATTTGGTATTTGTTTATTTTCATCCAATCTCAGTTTCCAGATCTGTCTCCTGTCTGTTTCCATTTCCACCCGCCCAGAGTTTTAAGTCTTAGGTCCTTTTTTTGATTTTCTTTGGTTCGCCCAATTTAACTGGGCGTTCCTTGCATCCATCCCTTCATCCACCATTTTTTTTAATTTTTGTTTCATCCATTTCATATTTTCTAAAATTTGTTCTCAGTCCTAGCTACAGTTCTGTTCCCCAGTTCCCAGATCCGACCACTAGACACTCCGAAAATCCTATCAAATCACCACCACCTCCAAATCCAATTCTAAAAATTGTCCCAACTTTGTCGTTTGATTATCTACAATGTTGAAGAAGAGCTCGAAGTCGGATTCCTACGGAAAGTATGCGGTCAACGGTGGTTCTCAGATAAGTACCCTGTAAATCTGATGTCTCGGTTACTGTACAACAGGGATTTGTAAATTCATTAAAGTCTAGATCCGGCTAGATCCATCAGATCTCTCTGAGTCTAGATTGAAGCATTTGAAGAGATCTTTCCAACGATAGCTCATGCGTCCCGATCCGACGTCGGGATCGACCGCAGCGGCTGTTTTCGCCGGAGCGCGCGCAGGGAAAACAGAACTGAAATCCGTGGGCAGCCATTCCACAACTTGAAGATCGGACCCGACTGGCCACCAATCGGTGTCTCCGGCCGACCGCCGTCCGTGGAGGCGCGCCACCAGGGGTCTCCATCATAGTGGGACCCACCTCCGCAGATCCGGAGGACAGCGCCATCCGTGGGCCCCACGGGCCCGCAAAACCCGCCGTTCGGGAAGCATGAAAACGCGGAGTTCGGCGCGTCGAGTCGACATCAAGATGCTGCCTGTCAACCTGATTTGCGTGATCCCCGGGGCCCACATGTGACCTTTTACCTCCCTGCGTGGAGTGGGTCGAATCCTTTTGTACCGCTGTGAATTATGTTAACCGGGGGTCCGTAAGTCAGCCGGGGTGTCTTCGCCACGCCGGGTGCGTGGAGGTAAAGGTCTTAACTTCTTGGCGTTACATTGCTTAGCTAGTATACGGTCTTAGGCCGCTGCCGAGAGTGTAGGTTCCTAGCCCGTGTGTCCATGTCACCGCTGTGAGCGTGAGAGTGACCCGTCCCGCGACTCGATCCGAGTCCGGAAGTGAGTCTGACTACCTTGAACTCTGCCGGTTCCTTAACCGCGCACGATCCACGCTTTCCCTCGCATGGGACGCCGAGTGAGCTTGTACTTCTGTTAGCGACGTTTGCCACTAGGAGCTCATAGTGTCGGGCTTAGCGTCTCCCTGGTGTGTATTGCTGGTCGCGTCTTCATTTAGAGCCCTAGGGTGGCACTGTATAGTGTCGTCTCCCGTGTCCGTCCCGCATCAGTTTGGTATCAGAGCAAGTCGAGTCTAGGGTAGTCGTGCATAAGTCTTGCATAGTCTAAGGTTACCCCACACACACCTTCACTTGGTATATCCAAAGGTGTTGTCCGACCGTTAGGTTACGCCTATCGGGAAGACCGCACACTTGCGCGAGTGACCTTCGGGTCGTTTACCTCCGCCGCGTACCGAGTCTTGGCCGTGTCTAGGGTGTAGTCGAGTCTCATTCTTTTCAAAATAAAAAAAAGTGTTTTAAATTGCATTCTTTCAAAATACCAAAAAAAGGAGTGTTTTCAAATTGCAATTAGGTCTAAGTGTATCATTTAGTGTGTTTGCTTTAGTCGGTCGTTGTCACCTAGTCCGTACGTCTTTGCATGCCCACCCGTCGAGGCACCCAATACTCGCCACCACCACCTATGGCGGACTCCCGAGCCCGTAGTTCCGATGAGTCTTCCACGGCCGAGATGTTCCGGGCCATCATGGATCGTTTAGACACGCGTATGGATGGTCTTAGTACGCGTATGGATGGCATAGGGACGCGTCTAGAAGGGAGGATGAGGGTCCTCGAGGATCGGGCCGGGGTTTCGGAGCAGTCCATTCAAGGCCTTGTTGGGAGGATTGCCGTCCTAGAGAGGGGCCCAGTAGCGGCGCAACCCACGCCGACGAACGGCCAACAAGAGCCGGTGCAGCAACCCGCTGTGCCAAGGGCTCAGGTGGAGGATGTCGGGAGGCAACAGGCGCCTATAGTGCATGATTATGCCTCCGACAATGATCACGGGGGTAACGGTCGTCGTCATCAACGACGGAATCGTGATGACGAGGATGACGACCGCATTCTTAGGGGTGTGCGTGCGGACCCTCCCACTTTTAGCCGGTCCTTGGACCCTAGGGTGTATCTAGATTGGGAGGCCGGTATGGACCGGTACTTCGAGTGGTTTGAGATGACGGACCACCGAAGAGTCCGATATGCAAAGATGAAGCTGCAAGGGCAGGCCCAAACTTATTGGATCAATGTGGAGAGCCTGCTCAACCAGCGACGTCAACCCCAAATCGGTACCTGGGATGATATGAAACTCAAATTGAGGGAGAAGTACCTTCTTGCCTCATATCGCCAACGTCTTATAGACAAGTGGCAAAGCATCTCCCAAGGGAACCGATCCGTGACCGAGTACACCGCCGAGTTTGATGAGTATTATTTGCGGTGCGGGGTCACGGAAGAGAGCACCATGACGATATCCCGCTTTCGGAGAGGTTTGTGGCCTAATTATCAATATGAACTCTTTCGCCGCAATGCCACCACTTTGGAGCAGGTATATCAGATTGCTCTCGAATTGGAGCAGTTCGAGGCCGAGTTCGAGTCACCCCATCGGTTGGGCTCCTTTCCCCTTCATAGTGTCGAGTCCCGTGGCTCATCTGGCACATATCCGAGGGCCCCCATGGCTCGACCTCAGGAGCCTGCTCGCCACGAGCCCTTTGCTCCTAGGCCTCGCCCTCCACCCCCGAGGGACCTTCCTCGTCCCCAGCATCTTACGGCCCCACCCATAGCCCGTCCCCCGGCACCCGCACCACCCGCACGTCCTTTGTTGCCTACGCCTCCTATCCGTCGGGAGGATAAAGGTAAAGGACCTATGATTGGGGAGCCTAGTGGATCACGGCAGCAGTGTTATCGCTGCAATGGGTTTGGCCATTTCGCCAACCAGTGTCCCACCCGCCCATCTCTTCACATTGGGGACACACAGGCCGAGGATACCACCCCTGCGGGCCTAGAGTTAGTCAGCTATGAGGCAGATGAAGAGCTAGCTGACGAGTACTATGAGATGGGAGGTGAGGCCCAGGATGCCCAGCAGTTGGATGATACCCATGTGGGGGTCGTCAGATGTATCCTCACCCAGCCACAGGTCAGTGATGACTGGCGTCGGACCACTATCCTTCATGTATTCTGTAGGCTGGGAAAGCAAATTTGCAAGGTGGTCATCGATAGCGGGAGTTGTATCAATGCAATCTCCACGAACGCTGTCACTCGTCTTGGTCTCACACCCGTAGACCATCCTTGTCCCTATCAGGTATCATGGGTGGATACCACTTCCATTTCGGTCAGGCTGCGGTGCTTGGTCCCGCTGCAGCTCCACTCCTACCGTGACGAGATCTGGTGTGATGTTCTTCCCATGGAAGTGGGAAGTATCATTCTTGGTAGGCCGTGGTTATTCGACCGAGATGCCACACTCCATGGTCGGTCGAACACCTGTACCTTCGACCACGATGGCCAGCGGGTCACCCTCCAACCCGTTCGGCCCAGGAGCCCATCTGTTAGGGGTCCTACTGGCCCTAGTACTCCGAAGCCTTCCGTTCCCGGGCCTAGTACCCCATCCCCAGCTCGGGCTATGACCGTTACCTCTGGCCCAGGAGAGCCCTCGACGAGGAGATTGATGATGATTAGCTCCCGGGAGATGGAGCATGAGCTTAGTCAGGGCTGTCCAGTGTTTGCCATTACGGTCCGAGAGGTGGAGCGGGACTCCGAGGGTGAGCTCCCACCCGAGGTTGTTCCCATTCTGCAGGAGTATGCTGATGTCTTTCCCGATGAGCTTCCCGAGGGACTCCCACCTATGCGGGATATTCAGCATGCCATCGACCTTGTTCCGGGCTCTTCTTTGCCCAATCTTCCTCATTATCGCATGAGTCCCACGGAGCATGCCGAGCTTAAACGGCAGGTCGATGAGTTAGTGCAGAGAGGATCTGTTCGGGACAGCATGAGTCCATGTGCTGTACCCGCGTTACTCGCCCCGAAGAAGGATGGCACGTGGAGAATGTGCATTGATAGTCGTGCCATCAACAAAATCACCGTGAAGTACAGGTTCCCTATTCCCCGCCTGGATGACATGCTAGATATGATGGCAGTTGCCACTATATTTTCAAAGATTGATCTTAAGAGTGGCTACCATCAGGTGAGGATTAGGCCAGGTGATGAGTGGAAGACCGCATTTAAGACCAAGGACGGTCTATATGAGTGGTTGGTCATGCCTTTTGGTTTGACTAATGCCCCTAGCACATTCATGCGACTCATGACACAGGTCCTTCGACCTTTCATTGGAGTCTTTGTAGTGGTGTACTTTGACGACATCCTTATCTATAGTCGCACCACGGGGGACCACTTAGACCACCTTCGGCAGGTCTGTCTTCTTCTCAGGCGAGAGCAGCTTTATGCAAACCCACAGAAGTGTGCCTTCATGACACCTCAGCTTACCTTCTTGGGTTTTATTGTGTCTAGTACTGGGGTCTCCGCCGATCCGGAGAAGGTCCGGGCCATTGTTGAGTGGCCGGAACCCCGTACGATTCATGACGTCCGCAGCTTTCATGGCCTTGCGACGTTCTATCGTCGCTTCATCCGCGGATTTAGCTCCGTCACTGCCCCGATCACGGATTGCATCCGGAAGGGCACATTTGTATGGACGAAGGCCGCATCTGCTGCCTTCAGGGACATCAAGGAGCGCATGACCCAGACACCTATCCTTCGACTGCCTGATTTCTCGAAGGTGTTTGAGGTCTGTTGTGATGCGTCGGGTGTTGGGATAGGAGGAGTTTTGAGTCAGGAGTCCCACCCGATCGCATATTTCAGCGAGAAGCTGAATGACGCGAAACTGCGATATTCCACATATGATAAAGAGTTTTACGCAGTTGTTCAGGCTCTTAGGCATTGGAGGCATTACCTATTACATCAGGAGTTTGTCTTATACTCCGATCATGAGGCTTTGAGGTACCTCCATTCCCAAAAGAAGCTGAATTTGCGTCATAATCGTTGGGTTGAGTATGTCCAGCAGTTCACCTTTGTGCTAAAACATAAGGCTGGAGTGGAGAACAAGGTGGCCGATGCCTTGAGTCGGCGAGCATGTCTTCTTACCACCATGAGTGCCGAGGTCATAGGGCTAGAGAAGATGAAGAAGCCCTATGTTGATTGTCCTGACTTCGGTCAGATTTTTACTACTCTCCAGGCCGGGCCCTCGAGAGACCATGATGATTATGTGCTTCAGGAGGGTTACCTCTTTCGAGGTAGCAGGCTATGTGTTCCCCGAACTTCGGTTCGAGATTTCCTAGTGTGGGAACTACATGCGGGAGGTCTAGCCGGCCACTTTGGTCGGAATAAGACTATTGAGGCAGTGGAGCATCGATTTTATTGGCCGAGCTTGAAGCGCGATGTTGCTAACATCGTGGCTCAGTGCCGTACATGTGCTACGGCCAAAATGAAGAAGCAAAGCTCTGGCCTTTATACGCCTCTCCCCGTGCCTGATGCCCCGTGGCAGGATGTCAGCATGGATTTTGTTTTGGGATTGCCACGTACCTCCAAGAAGCATGATTCGGTCTATGTGGTGGTTGACCGTTTCTCGAAGATGGCCCTCTTTATCCCTTGCTCAAAGACTTCGGATGCTTCTAGGGTAGCCCGCCTATTCCTTACTCATGTGGTGTGCAAGTTCGGGTTGCCTCGCACTATAGTGTCTGACCGTGATGTTAGGTTCACTTCCTATTTTTGGAAGACACTATGGCATATGATGGGTACGCACCTCAAGTTTTCCACTGCATACCATCCCCAGACAGATGGTCAGACCGAGGTGGTCAATAGGAGTCTGGGTGATCTTTTGAGATGTCTTGTTAGGGACCGCATTGGGGATTGGGATCTCATTCTACCTATGGCTGAGTTTGCATATAATGATTCGGTGAATAGGTCTACTGGCATGAGTCCATTTGAAATTGTCACAGGTCGTAGGCCTAGGAAACCCGTTGACCTTGTCCCCATGCCTGTCCATGCTAGAGTGTCGGAGTCGGCCGAGTCATTTGCTAGGCATGTTAGGAGTTTGCATGACGACATCCGTCGTCACATTGAGTCCAGCAATGCACGGTACAAGGAGTTAGCCGATGCCCACCGACACCACCGAGAGTTCCAGGAGGGTGAATACGTCATGATCAGGGTAAGACCTGAACGGTTTCCCTCTGGAACCGTTAAGAAGTTGCAAGCTCGCGGAGCCGGTCCCTTTAGAGTGTTGAAACGCGTTGGATCCAATGCGTATGTTGTGGACCTGCCCGAGGAATATGGTATAAGCTCTACCTTCAATGTATCGATCTTGTTGCATATAGGGACCCAGCGGTGATCCCTAGTGAGCCTTTTGAGCCATCTCCTCCCCTTGAGAGTGATCCCACACCTGAGTGTCCACTTCCACCTCCAGCCCCTTTTTCACGGCAGCGTGAGCATATAGATCGTATACTGGACGAGCAGGTGACAGTTACCAGGAGTGGATCTTACCCGCGCTACCTAGTGCGATGGAGAGGACGGCCCGCTACTGAGGACACTTGGATCACACATGGCGAGTTGCAGCGGATCGATCCGGACCTTTTGGAGCGATACAGGAGTGATGCAGACCCTTACTCGACAGGGTCGAGTTTCTCCCACCCGGGGAGAATTGGTGCGGACACCAGAGCACGCGAGAGGCACGAGCCGGCGAGCCATCAGTACCGTACACGGAGCACCACTCGATCTACAGCAGCTTCTCTTTGGCTCGGGGATAGCTGGAAGCCCCACCTTGATTCTTGGTCATTTTTAGCATTTCCTTGTATTGTTTTAGCAATGGTTTGCCTTGTAATTGGGTTGTAATGAGTGTTTTATTTGGGTTTGTCATATTGGGTTCAATGTAAGGCTCTTAATAAGCCAAATGGGTGAGTCCTTTAGGGTCCATTAAGGGTTAAGTGCCATATTGGGTTATAAGGCCTCATTAGGCTTCATATTGGGTTCTTAAGCCACTTAAGGCCCATATAAGCCTCCACTCCACATGGGCCACCTAGATTGGGATAAGATGGGCTTGTGGAAGGCCTTAACAAGCCTTGAAGCAACTTGGCCCAAGAAGGGCCCAAGAAGGGGGCGCCCCCTCTTTTGGCATTATTAGGCTAGGTTGGTTAGTTTTTTTCTTTTCTTTCCTCTCCTTCTTTGACCACATGGGATAAAATTATGAATTGGTTTCTTTTAAATATTTCTTTTTGTGGTTGGTCACATCCAATCCAAGCCATCCATTCCCCCATACCTAGATCTAAGGGTGGATATTGGATTTGGCATGTAACCTATAAAGAGTTGTATTTTTTCATTTTAGTGGAATTAATGCCATTTGAATCAAACTTAATGTTGGAGCAAGGCCTAGGCCGCCCCCTTCCTCTCTCCCTCTCCCCCTTGCAGCTGTGAAGGCTGCCTCTTGGTGGTGTGACTCCACCCTATCAGTTCCGGTCGCCGCCGCCGCCGCCACGAGCCGCCATCGCCACCGCCGGAGTTCTGTCCGTGCAGTACCACAGCCACTTCCATGAAATTCCAGTCTCAGCCACGGCCTCAGATCGAGCTGGAACTTTTACTGGATGTCCCAGAGGTGTCCAGCACGTCCTCAGAATTTTGGTTGGTCATAAAGATCTCATTTGGTATTTTTTTTTTTCGTCCAATCTCAGTTTCCAGATCTGTCTCCTGTCTGTTTCCATTTCCACCCGCCCAGAGTTTTAAGTCTTAGGTCCTTTTTTTGATTTTCTTTGGTTCGCCCAATTTAACTGGGCGTTCCTTGCATCCATCCCTTCATCCACCATTGTTTTTAATTTTTGGTTCATCCATTTCATATTTTCTAAAATTCGTTCTCAGTCCTAGCTACAGTTCTGTTCCCCAGTTCCCAGATCCGACCACTAGACACTCCAAAAATCCTATCAAATCACCACCACCTCCAAATCCAATTCTAAAAATTGTCCCAGCTTCGTGGTTTGATTATCTACAATGTTGAAGAAGAGCTCGAAGTCGGATTCCTACGGAAAGTAGGCGGTCAACGGTGGTTCTCAGACAAGTACCCTGTAAATCTGATGTCTCGGTTACTGTACAATAGGGATTTGTAAATTCATTAAAGTCTAGATCCGGCTAGATCCATCAGATCTCTCTGAGTCTAGATTGAAGAATTTGAAGAGAGCTTTCCAACGATAGCTCATGCGTCCCGATCCGACGTCGGGATCGACCGCAGCGGCTGTTTTCGCCGGAGCGCGCGCAGGGAAAACAGAACTGAAATCCGTGGGCAGCCATTCCACAACTTGAAGATCGGACCCGACTGGCCACCAATCGGTGTCTCCGGCCGACCGCCGTCCGTGGAGGCGCGCCACCAGGGGTCTCCATCATAGTGGGACCCACCTCCGCAGATCCGGAGGACAGCGCCATCCGTGGGCCCCACGGGCCCGCAGAACCCGCCGTTCGGGAAGCACGAAAACGCGGAGTTCGGCGCGTCGAGTCGACATCAAGATGCTGCCTGTCAACCTGATTTGCGTGATCCCCGGGGCCCACATGTGACCTTTTACCTCCCTGCGTGAAGTGGGTCGAATCCTTTTGTACCGCTGTGAATTATGTTAACCGGGGGTCCGTAAGTCAGCCGGGGTGTCTTCGCCACGCCGGGTGCGTGGAGGTAAAGGTATTAACTTCTTGGCGTTACATTGCTTAGCTAGTATACGGTCTTAGGCCGCTGCCGAGAGTGTAGGTTCCTAGCCCGTGTGTCCATGTCACCGCTGTGAGCGTGAGAGTGACCCGTCCCGCGACTCGATCCGAGTCCGGAAGTGAGTCTGACTACCTTGAACTCTGCCGGTTCCTTAACCGCGCACGATCTACGCTTTCCCTCGCATGGGACGCCGAGTGAGCTTGTACTTCTGTTAGCGACGTTTGCCACTAGGAGCTCATAGTGTCGGGCTTAGCGTCTCCCTGGTGTGTATTGCTGGTCGCGTCTTCATTTAGAGTCCTAGGGTGGCACTGTATAGTGTCGTCTCCCGTGTCCGTCCCGCATCACTTTCTGGTTGCTCTGAGGCGTCCATTCATGCAACCACTTCCGCCTCAGTGCAGTTTGGTCTTGAGTCGATGCAGCACCCCCGTTCAGCTGCACACTAGCCGTCTGTTCACCCTTTGGTGGATGCCTTGGCTGTTAAGCCTTTGCCTAATATCGTATTGGGTTTTGAGCTCCCTTCATCCCAAATTTTGGCCCCTGAGGTTAAGTTTGCTGGTAGTGTGATTGAGAAAGCTGTTCAGCCTCTTGACTCTTCTGGATTGAAACATCCTGTTGGAGTAGCTTCCTTTGGGTCTTTGTCACCAGTCCCTGAGCTTCAGGTGGTGGATCCTGAGAGGTGCTCTGTTTTACATATCCCATGTAGTGAGGCTCTACCTGACGACCCTACTATTGTGGTTTCTGCTCATTCCCAGTTTGTTGGTACCTCGGATGCTCGTCGTTTGCAATCAGATGGTGTGCTCACCAGGGGTAAACTTCTCTGTAGTGCCTCGTCCAACTCTATTCATCCTTGTTAATTATGAATGCCTTATTTTGGAATATCCGCGGTATGGGGAATGTTAAGTCTATTGCTCAGCTTAAGCTACTGATTAAGTCTTTTCACATTGACTTTGTGGCTTTGTTGGAACCTATGCTTGATGTTGGCCATATTGAAAGGTGTATGATGAGACTGAATATGACCTCTCATTCTTATAACTGCAATGGTAGGAGTCGCATTTGGCTGTTCTGGCGCCTACCGATGGATTTTTCTATTTTGAATGTGAACGACCAATTATTACTCTGGTTGTTGGTCCTACCATGCCAAAAATATTATTCGTAATTGTTGTTTATGCTAGCTGCTCTCTTACTACTAGGATCGAGTTGTGGCAATACCTAATTGATTTTTCTAGTTCTTGTTCTGACCCTTGGATTATTGGGGGGGATTTCAATAGCATTCTTGACCCATCTGAAAAGAGAGGTGGACGTCAGGCTTTCCAGCGGTCTTCTCTGGATTTTCAGAATTGCATTGCTGCTGCTGGTTTGGAGGATGCTGGTTTCTCTGGCAACTAATTCACCTGGTTTAACGGTCAGACCGTGGGTGGGATTTGGGCCCGACTTGATCGTATTCTCCTTAATGCCTCTTGGGCTAGCTCTTCCCCTCAGCTTCAGGTGCATCATGTTTCTCGGGCTTGTTCTGATCATAGTCCTCTTCTTGTTCGGTTCAGGCCTTCCCAGGTTCGTCCGCCTTCACGATTCACTTTCCAGCAAATGAGGTGTTCCCATGCCAACTTAATTTATCAATGATCTTCGTGCGGCGTGGGGTTCTACCCCCATCTCCTCACTGCCCATTCTTAATATTGTTCTTAAACTTAGACACATGAAGCAGTTTTTCAGAGAATGGAACCATTATGTCTTTGGCAACATCTTCATTGCCCTGCAATAGAAGGAAGATGGGTTTCATAATGCGTAGGCTACTTATGATTCCCAGCCTTCCACTAATAATGCAGAGGTGCTACATTTGGCTAAGCGGGAGTTGGAGGATGCTCTTTCTCATGAGGAAATGTTTTGGAGGCAAAAAGTCCGTGTGAAATGGCTGTGGGAAGGTGATCGAAACAATAAATTTTTCCATACTTGTGCTATGTTTAACAGGAGGCGGGCGCATATTGCCCAATTAAGGGACTCTGCTGGAAACGTGGTTGAACATCAAAATGCTATTGCTGACATGTTTGTTCAACATTTTTCTGCGGCCTTCTCCTCCAATGCTCATACTATTGATCCTGATTTACTAGACCCGATTCCTTCCCTGGTCACTTCTGCACAGAATGTTGCTCTTTGTGATGTGCCTAATGATACTGAAATTAAGAATGTCATCTTCAGCATGTCACCAGATAGTGCGCCGGGTCCCGATGGATTTATTGGTCATTTCTTCCAGTCATGCTGGTCTATTATTAATGATGATGTATGTGCTGCTGTCAAAGCCTTCTTTTGTAGTCATCTACTACCGAGATCTCTCACTTCTTCTATTATTTCTTTAATCCCTAAGGTGGACAACCCCACTTCCTGTAGTGATTACCGCCCTATTAGCCTCTGCAACTTCATGTATAAGATTATTTCTCGCATTGTCATGGACAGACTTTCCATTCTTTTGCCTTCAATCATTTTTGAGGAACACAATGCTTTTGTTAAAGGGCGCCATATTATTGAGAATGTGGCCTTAGTGCGGGAGTTGATTTAGGATCTGGGTTGGAAATGTCATGGCAGGAATGCTATCTTTAAGCTGGACATGGCCAAGGCATATGATCGGATGGAATGGGACTTCGTTTATGCTGTTCTGCTTAAGTTTAGATTTTCCAGGGCCTTCATTTCCCTCATTGATCCTCTGCTTTCTAACTGCTGGTTCTATATTTTGGTGAATGGATCTCTTTGTGGCTTCTTTAAATCTTCTAGGGGCATTCGACAAGGGGACCCCATTGCTCCAGCTCTTTTCATCCTCGCTGAAGAAGCTCTTACCAGAGGCCTTAGGAGATTATTCAACTCTTGCCAGTTCGGCTTCTTTCATTCCCATAGGAGGTGTACACCCATTTCAAACCTCCTATTTGCTGATGATACTCTGATTTTCTCCAATGGTTCCATTGCCACAATCCGCAATCTGATGGCTTTCATTAAAAATTATGAGGCTTCCTCGGGACAGTTGGTTAATGTCACAAAGAGTTATTTTATTGGGCATAGGAAGGCGCCTACTAGATTCTGCAATGTTATCTCGGATGCAACAGGGTTCCACCGGAAGAACATTCCCTTTGTTTATCTTGGCATTCCAATTTTTTATGGATGTTCTAAGGCTGTTTACTTCTCTCATCTAATTGCCAAAATTGCTGCAAAAGCTCAAGTGTGTTAAGCCAACTTGCTATCAGCTAGGGGTCATCTCACCCTTATTAAGCATGTTCTTTCTTCTGTCCCCATTTACACCTTATCGTTGTTGGCTATCCCACAGGTGTGTACACACGCTAAATTTGACACTATGTTAAGTAAATTTCATGTTATAATATAATGCCCTGAAGGGGCGTGATCTCACGCGGCTCCTGAGCTAGGTAGATGATCACCGAACAGTGAACTGTAGAGAAAGGGAAACGGATCAGGGGGCCCAGGGGAGGTTCCCTAGGGAAAACCCTCCGATGCTTAAGTCAGTAGAGCAATGGTGGAAGATAGGGAGAGAGGTAAAAAGAGGTGCATGAGATCCCCCTACACCAAGATGGTGAAGTGGTTCCTGCTCAGGGGATTTTAGGCGTGTATTGCCCTTACCTTTCACTGGAGGGAGTCCCAAGTTTATATAGTGTGCTCACCTTACGAGTCCCATAAGTGGAGGAGTTTCAGGCGGGAGTTACGTCCTCATCGTGGGATCTTTACGTCCTCATCGTGGGATCTTCATAGCCTTGAGGGATCATGGATCTCTTATCCTCATAAACTCCTGCTCATAAAGGGCTCTCAACGGCAGCGTGGATAAGTAATCGTCGGTCGGTCCGAGCATAAAAGGTGCCAACCCTGTCCGGGCGATAGGCATAGCTCGGATGAAGATAGGTCGGAGTGGGCGCTGAGCGCTTGCCTCTATCCCGATGAGGGGATAACTCGGACATGGGTCTTCCAACGTTCTGACCAACACTCGGGCCTTCCGAGCCTAAGGGCCGTCGAGGAAGGATGAGATCCCGAGTAATCTTATTGGGCTTTTTAGCCTAAGTGGGCCCTATGGGGCTGTCACTTGGATGAGCTGAGCCTCGTTTGGTCCTGATGGACCTAGTTTGGCTGCTCTTAGATGGGCTACAGAAATCCCCCTCTCCACTTGTCCCCCTCCTACTCCCGAGCTTTAGTAAGCTCGGAAGAGTAGCTGTTGGGGTTTTAAACCAGCGTGGCTCAGGTGGGTGGAGACCTGGCGGTGTTAGGAAGCCACGTGTCATGGTCACCTGGGCCCATAATAATGATGATCCTGATGTATTTGAACTGAAGGGGCCCCCTTTTCTCGGAGGTCGGAACGACGCGCCGCCTCCCGCGCGGGGATATAGGCGTTAGGCGCTTGCTGTCATTCCAGACTTCCTCCATCTTTAGGGTTTTGGCTCTCCTCCGTTCTTGCTTTTGGGCTCTTCGATGTGTCGTGTGGACACGACGGAAGAGCAGAGGCTTGCAGCGGCGTTCGGGGAGTTGGCAGAGATAACTGCGGAGGCAGTCCGGCGGCTTCCTCTTCCCCCGGAATCTTTGGGGTCCCGAGATCGCCATTCCTCAAACTCTTCTCTGGATTCCATAGTGGACCAGTGCTTGGATGCTGAGGAGTGGGAGGACGAGCCAGTGGTGAAGGCGTCGGTTCCAAACTCCAGTGAACTGGGGGAGGCAGATGTGAGAAGGCTGGAGCATCAGTATCGCCTGCCCCACAAGTTCCGCTATGTCACGGCTTCTCCACACGAGACGAGCCTGGACTCTCGTACAGGCCACATCTATACCTTCCTTCTGTCGTGGAAGGGTGGGTTCCACCTTCACTTCGAACCTTTCATTCTTCAGCTTCTCAATTTTTTCCTGTTGGCGCCCATTCAGTTGGTAGCCAATTCTTATCTCCTTCTTTCCGCCTTCCGCATTCTCTGCCGCCAGTGTGGAGTTCCTCCTTCCTTGGACCTCTTTCACTATTTCTTTGAGTTGAAAGCACATCCTTCGGCCGGGAAGGGTTTCTATTTCATCCAGGCGAGGCGGAACAGGAGCTGTATCTCTTTGGCGGCGAAGGATTCTTCGCATAAGGGGTGGAAAACTCAATTCTTCTGGGTTGGGATTAGTTCAGTGGAGGAAACCTGGAGGTGCCTAGTAATCCCCAATTTCCACCCGAATATCCCTCCCAGGCAGGATGAGTTTCCTCCACATGTTGAGAAATATGCGGCTATCTTGCTGAAGCACCGCCAATCCACAGAAGAGCTAGTTACTCCAGAGAATATCGAGCGGTGTCTTCTTACGCGGCTGCATTCGTCGGGCTCAGGTGCCACAAACTAGGTTCTCCTTTGGATGTTGGGATCATTTTTTCTTTCCTGAATATGTCTTCCTCTTCGTGCAGACACCAGGCGGCAGGCTTTGGAGGAGGCCGCAGAGGTGATCGAGCTTGGCGATGACTTGGTTGCTGATGAATCGACTGCTCCTACGGGTCGCTCCCGAACCAGAGATAAGGGCAAGAGGGCGGCCAAGGGCTAATCCTCCAAACCGCGGGGGTCCAAGCGCAAGGACCCCGTGGAGGGCATGATCCGGGCAGCCGCGAGGGCCAGGAAGTGGGCCAAGAAGGCCGGGGTCGTACCCGCAGTTGAAGGCGACCTTGCCACGGCTCGCCCCTCCGCCGAGCATGATGGGGCCGACCCTACCGAGTGAGCACTCCCACCCGCCGAGCAAGAGGGGGCCGAGGAGGTTGGGGATGCTCCTGCGGGTGGCGACGATGCGGGCTCGGACCTTCCTTCGGCCGGAGCCGAGGGGGCCGGGGCTGCTCCTGCGACTGGCAACGGTGCTTGCCTGGCTCTCCCCTCGGTAGGAGCCGAGGGGGTCGTGGCCGAGGCGGGGGATGCAGGGGCCGTGGCCGAGGCTGGCCCTTCAGGTGGTGGTGCAGGTGCCGAGCCGGTCCAGGTTGGGGGGCCGCAAGAAAATTCGGCGGTGGCACGAGAGGCGACCGAGGCCGGGGCTTGGTCCGAGCCACTCGATGGGGCGCCAGGCCATGGGGGGTTCTATGTTCCGGCGGCCTTGGAGAGGCTTGGTATCTTGGGCCCTCTTCACCAGGTATGTCGCGGTATAGACTTCTGTACAGGTTTATGTTGGGTCTTCTTCTGGATAGGTGATGATGGTGGGGACTTGGTGGCTTTGCCCTGGGGTTTAGACTTGCTTGGAGGCTGACCCCAAACCTGAGACTCACATTTGGGTGAAGGGTAAGATCTGCTGGACACACCAACCTTCTGTTTACCCTTGTCCTTGGCACTGGACATTTTCGAACTGACAGTTTTTGAAACAGAATTTTAACTTGACATTTTTATAAGAGGTCTCTTCTTTTTCTCTGTCACAAATGATATGGTTTTCATGGCAAGGCTTTTAGTGGCAGTTGAGTTGAATCCAAGACCTTCTTTTCTGAAGTTCACCTTTGACCCTACCAAAGCATTGAGATTGTCTGTGCCTTGGGTCATATTTTCTATTATTTTTCTTTTGCCAGCATTTCCTTTTTCTAAATTTTCAACTATTTTCTTTAATTCAGAATTTACACACAAGACAACTTCATATTTCTCATTTGAAATTTTTAATTCATTTTCAAACAATTGAACTCTCAGCTTCAAATCACCATTAGCATTCTTTAACAGTTCATTCTCCTTTCTAGTATCTGTTAAAGCATGCTTCAGATCATCAAATTCAGCACAAAAATTTTTTAAATTGTCATTTTCTGATTGCAGACAGGCTATTTTGTCAGACATGGTTTTATCATTCAAAATGGAGTTTACTTTCTTCTTCAAATGCCTGTTCTCCTTTCTAATGTCATCTACTTTATCTAGCAAGTCTCCATAAGCATCCTCCCAATCAGAAATTGTATAGTGCTCAAAGGGAGAGGATACCTCATCGGAGTCTTCTTCCTCCTTTTCATCATTCCTGGCCATCAGGCAGATGGGCTTTTCTTCGTCTTCACTTTCTGATGTACTTCTCAAATTGCCCTCATCCTCGTCGCTCCATGTACTCACCATTGCTTTTCCTCTGGGAGCTCTTTTCTTAGACTTTTCTTTCAGCATCTGGAGCTCTGGACAATCTGCCTTCATATGCCTAGCCTTCCTGCAATGATAACAAACATTAGTGTCAGGTTTCTTAGCTGGGTTGGACCTATACCTGTTGTGTCGCCGGCCGCTGAATTGTCTTCGGCCAAAATTTCTGCCTTCTTTCCTTAAGAATCACATGAACTCTCTTGTTAACATAGCAAGTTGATCTCTATCGATTTCTGACCCAGATAGGCTACTCTGCTCGCTTGATGATCCACTGTGGCTGGATCTGCTTCTTTTGCTGTAACTAGCCTTCAGTGCAATTGGTTTCTTCTTATTCTCGAGCTCATCAATTTTGGGAAGGTTCATCTCATATGCCATTAGAGAACCTATTAGCTCATCAACTTTCATCGTCTGAAGATCTCTTAACTCTTCGATCACTATTGCCTTTGTGTGCCAAACAAGAGTCAGAGACCGCAAGATCTTCCTTACAATCTCGTAGTCTGAATAGCTCTTTCTCAAATTCCTCAGACCATTAGTTATGATAGTCAAACGAGCATACATCTCAGTCACAGTCTCACCGAGTTTCATCCGGAATGCTTCATATTTTGAGACCAACATGTTCGCCTTGGTCTCTCTCACCTGTGATGTCCCTTCGTAGATAACCTCCAGTGTATCCCACATTTCCTTGGTGATTCTGCACGATGACACTCTGGAGAATTCAGTAGGATGAAGTGCGCACTGGATAGCATTGATGGCACTCCAGTTCAAAGTAGATTTTTTGATTTCCTCTCTCGTCCAAACCTCTTCATTCTCGTGCAGTTCGAATGGTCCCTTGCTCACTACTCGCCAGATCTCGTAGTCTTTCGCTCTCAGAAAAACTTGCATTCTGTTCTTCCAGTAGGCGTAGTTAGAGCCATCGAAGTACGGAGGCTTGGAGATTGAATGTCCTTCTGCTGTCATTCCCTTACCGTTCATGGTCGTTCCTCTTTAGGATGTTAGTCCCTGAAGAAGAGTTAGGCTCTGATACCAAGTGATGGGGGACTATGAACGATCAAGAGGGGGGTGAATAGATCAGTCACCCAATTTAAATCAGACTGCAACAATCACAAGTGCGGAAATAAAACAAGCTGCTGTAGGACGATAGAGAAGTAAGAGAGAGCAGTCACAGAAATCCAACTATAGCAGATCTGAATCAAACGGACCTAAGCATGCATCTATAGCGTATAATGGAAGTGATCATGATGAACAACAATTCGCAAGGCAAACACATAGGAGACTGGAAGTTTTTAAGGTGGTTCGATCTCAAACCCGAGATCTACGTCAACCCCACACTCCAACCTGGAATGTGGCTTCAACCGCTGATTCACAGCTTCAACTGTTGGGCCTCACAGCTTGCCTACAACCGCTGGGGAATTACAGCTTCACCCATCCAGAGGAATCCTCCTCTGCCCGCTGAGCAATACAGCTTAGCTCTGCTGACTAACAGCTTGAAAACAAGGTTTCAGAAAATGAAATGGAAACAGACGAAAAACAAGAAAACTCAATTGGAATGTAGCTCACAATGAGCAATCACAGTTCTGGTATCTGAACCAAGAAACTGATGGACAATCTTTCAGAGAAATTCTCTTAGACTCCTCTCACTAAATTCTCTTTCTCTCTTCTCTATGGATCGTTTGTTTTCTTCTCTACTGCACTCTCTCTTTTTCTTCTGTTCTCAATAGCACACACAGATCTTCTGATCATGATCACTCTTCTCCAGATGGAGAAGTCTTCTATTTATAGCATCAGAGAGGTGGGCGTGTGTCCTCCACAATTCCTGCCCAGAGCGCCTTGACCATGTGGCAGTATTTCAGCTCACTGCATTACACGTGTCACGATCCTGGCTTCTTGGATCACGTGCCCTTCTTAAGTTCCTCGACCAGTAGATATCCTACAAGGATTAGAGCATATAGTTGGTTCGAGATTTGTTCTAAGCCTGTATAGACTTGATGCATAAAATGCAGTGTGCATAGAGTAAAGTATGCACATTGATAATGAATGCATGGGCATGCCATCAAGGAGTGCATGGACTTAGTGTGCATGCGACACCAATGTACAGACTTTCTGGAGTGATGATGCATGAACTTAACCACTCATACCAGCAATGGAGTGTATAGACTTTGATTGCATGGTAAAGAGTGTATAGACTTGATGTCATGCGGCGATGTATAGACTTGCTCAGTTGTCAAAGCAGCCGTGCAGACTAAGTGTATGCATGGACCAAACGAGTGCACTTACTTTGGCTAACACATGCAAACATGCATCAATTAGAGATATGCACGAGATGGTCAATGCACTGACTATGTGGCGTGCAACTAAAAATAATGGACCAATGCAAGTTGTGCACGAACTTGAATGAACCTGATGCAGAGAACAGACAATGCGCCATATGGCTGCGTCAACGCAATGCCCATACTGTGCTAATGAACACAGTATATATGCTGAAGTATGAAGAACGATGAAGCATGCAGAACATTTACTAATTCTTATCTTACATGATTCATTAGTGGTTGCTATCATCAAAACTATATAACTTCATCAATGCACAGGAGGCACAACAATCTCCCCCTTTTTGATGATGGCAACACAATGAATAAATGCCATGAGATCGGTTCATGCGAGCACAGAATGAATAGATGCCATGAGATCGGTTCATGCGAGCACAGACTTATGCACTTAGATGCACTTAGGCGTATGCACTAAATGAGATTCCTATCCCATCTCCCGCCTCCCCCTTGCACATTCTCCCCCTTTGCCATCAGCAAATAAGGAGCAACGTTCTATGTGGCAGTTCAGAATGTGAGCACATTATGACACAATCCTTAAAATATATGAATCGAGTAATGGCTTTCTTGATGTCAATTAGGTTTAACAGTGATAGAAGGTGAGGAGAGAGAACTGGCTTTTTGAGATAGGATCATATGCTGCAGTTATAGCAATGAACTTAAGTCACATGACCATAATAGTTTAGGTCGATACAAGGCCCTAGTTACTTCAGAGAAAGTGATAGACAAGGAAAGACACCTGAACATGTATTGAGATTAAACAATTGACCCTCAAATGATATTTGTTTTCTAAGGGTTACAGTAATTTCATTCACATGCTTCTGAATTTGGAACGTATTGAATAGACAAGTATTATTTATGCCGTTGACATTAGGTGTATACCTTGATCAGAGGCCAATACTCCCAGTTACTAAGCATAAACTACTATATCTATTTCTCATCAAGGCTACAGGAATAATTTGCACCTTTGACGTTAAGGGTATACCTTGATCAGAGGCCAATACCCCTAGTTACTCAGTGAAATCTCCCTGGTAGATTCGACCAATTGAACAGAGATAACCTGAGTCACTTCATGACTTAAGGTACTCTCCATTTCTTTGATGGAGACCTCAGTTTCTCAGTGAAACTCAGTCATTGCTCTACCACTTTGTTCACTTCTTTTTCTTTGATGGTCTTCAATTTAGCTGCCCTTGTGATTTTTGGAGAGACTTGTTTAAGAACAATACAAGATTCTTGGTTTTCAAACCCTAACCAACACTAACTCTGTCATGTTCGGGTACTGTGAGGACTTGTTCTATCACAATCATGAGATAGAGGTTAAGAGCTATAAATGCTTTCTATCATCTTATTTTCAGAAGACAGTCTTTTAAACATCACAGTCTATTAAAGTGAAACTTAAGTTTCAATTAGTAAGCACATGTGATTCTTATAACAGAAGGGTTGTAATAATTTCAGCTCACGATAATGAACCAATCACTAGACTGTTATCCATTCTGTGAAGGGGTTGAACTTAGTTCTAATAATGCAAACCTCCCCCTGACAACATTATGCATTTCAAAACAATGCAATGATTCGACCTATCATGCAGTTAATACATTGGCTGCATTGACTATGTGTAGAACATGCTTCAACATAAAGTCTATACAATGCAATTAATTGACTACATGCGCAACCATCTGTCGACTATATTCCCTACTATGCATCGACTACAGGGATAATGTGTGCAAGATGTGCAGCAACTGATGTACTCAGTCCACATGAGGTTATTCCATCATCAACCAAATTTATTCACAAGATCAAGAACATACAAACCAATTATTTCAAGTACTCTAAAAGATATTTCAAGAGAAAAATTAGTCATTTTCCTACTGAAATTTACAAAGCCTCAGTTCTCTTCTTAAATATCTAAATCTTTCAATTCCAAGAGGTTTTGTAAAAATATCAGCAACTTATTTTTCAGTTTCAACAAAGACTAATTCAATTTCACTCTTGCTCACAGCATCTCTAAGAAAATGATGTTTGATATCAATGTGCTTAGTCCTAGAGTGGTGAACATGATTTTTAGTAAGGCAGATGGCACTAGTGTTATCACAAAGAATAGGAATACATCCCAGGTTTATTTGATAATCTGAGAGCTGATGTTTGATCCATAGTACCTGGGCAGCACAATTCCCTGCAGCAACATATTCTGCCTCTGCAGTGAAGAGTGCTACAATGTGTTGCTTTTTGGAGGCCCAAGATACTAGGCAACCACCTAGGAATTGGCAATATCCACTAGTGCTCTTCCTATCTATCCGACACCCAGCATAGTCTGCATCAGTGTAAGAAATAAGCTCAAACTCACACCTGGCAGGGTACCAAAGACCAAGTTCTTGGGTGCCTGACAGATATCTAAAGATCCTTTTCACTGCACTAAAATGAGACTCCTTAGGACTAGCCTGAAATCTAGCACATAAACATACTGTAAATTGTATATCAGGCCTTGATGCAGTGAGGTACAAGAGGGATCCGATCATACCTCTATACAACTTTTGATCCAATAGGTTACCTTTTGTATCTTGATCAAGACTTGTGGAGGTACCCATTGGAGCTGCAATGTCCTTGAGGTCTTCGAGCTTGTATTTCTTCAGGAGGTCCCTAATGTATTTGGACTGGGTGATAAAGGTTGCATCTTTTGTTTGAGTCACCTACAATCCAAGGAAGAGTTTCAGCTCACCCATTGAGCTCATTTCAAACTCTTGTGTCATTAAGTCAGAAAATTCCTTACACATCTTTGGGTTAGTTGAACTAAAAACAATGTCATCCACATAAATCTGAACAATAAGTATGTCAGGGTGACTTACCTTTGTAAACAAAGTTTGGTCAATCTCACCTCTTGAGAACTTCTTGTCGGTAAGGAATTTGCTGAGCCTGTCATACCAAGCTCTAGGAGCTTGCTTCAAACCATAGAGAGCTTTATTCAACTTATATACATGGGAAGGGAAGTCTGAGCATTCAAAGCCAAGAGGTTGATGAACAAAGACATCCTCCTTAATTTCCCCATTGAGAAAAGCAGATTTTACATCCATCTGTTGGAGATTTATTCCAAGAGAGCATGCATAAGCTAACAGAATTCTAATGGCTTCTAACCTGGCTACAGGGGTAAAAGACTCTTCAAAATCAATTCCGAATTCTTGGTTATACTCCTGAGCAACAAGTCTGGCCTTATTTTTGACAACATTACCTAGCTCATCAGTTTTATTTCTAAAGACCCACTTCGTCCCAATGACATTTCCATCAACAGGAGGTGGGACTAGATGCCACACCTTGTTCCTGTCAAACTGATTAAGCTCCTCGTGCATGGCATTGATCCAATGCACATCCTTTAGGGCAATGTCAATGGACTTGGGTTCTACATGCGAAACCAGTGCATATGCATTTAATTCATTTTGAGCTCTAAGAAAACCTCTAGTCCTAGGAGGTTCATGCAAATCACCAATGATGTTCTCAATAGGATGATCTCTTAAGAATCAGACATTGGTAATTTGGTTACCTTGATCTTCATTTACCTCCCCCTGAACAGTAGGCTCCTCTGCATTATTTTCTTCTGGCTCTTCTTCTTGATCTGATTGGTCTGCAGATTGTCTTTCATTCAATATTTCTCCATCATCTTCTTTCCTGTACAGACCATTTTCACATTTAGTTAGGGATTCATCAAATACAATATGTTGAGATTCCTCAACAGTTTTAGAGTTAAGATTGTACACTCTATATGCTCTAGTGTATTTAGAATACCCAAGAAAAATTCCTGGATCACTTTTAGGTTCAAATTTATCAAGATCTCTTTTATCATTAACATGAATGAAGCATTTACAGCCAAAGATCTTGAAATAAGCAATTGAAGGCTTCTTACCTTTCAGAATCTCATAAGGAGTTTTCTGAGTGAAAGGCCTTACCATGGCTCTGTTGATTATGTGGCATGCAGTATTAACTGCCTCTGCCCAAAATTTTCTTGGTAAGCCACCTTCAACAAGCAGTGTACGGCACAATCGTCCGGTTCCTCCTTTCTACTATCCCATTCTGCTCAGGCGTCCTAGGTGAGGAGAACCGATGATTAATCCCATTGACCCTGCAAAATTCATCAAATTGAGAATTCTCGAACTCACCTCCATGATCAGATAAGATATTTTCAATCAAATTTTCATTTTTCTATTTTATTTTCAAATAGAACTCCTAAAATTCCATGAATGCATCATTTTTATGTTTAAGGAAAAAGACCCAAGTATACCTGGAGAAGTCATCAACTAGAACATATCCATGTCTTCTCCCTGACAAGCTGGCTGAACGCGTGGGTCCAAATAAGTCCATGTGTATCAGTTCATAAGGTTTAAAGGACATGTTTTCAGTTCTTGATTTAAATGACTTCCTAGTTTTCTTGGATTGTGTACACGCACTGCACACCTTAATTTCCTTCTTGAAAGAAACGTCAGGGAGTCCTCTAACCATGGTATGTTTATTCAATTTATGCAAAACCGTATAGCTAGCATGGCCTAATCTACGATGCCACAGGAATGCTAAGTGAACTTTATTTGCAGTAAGGCAAAGATTAGAATGAGCTTAATCATCTAAATTTACCAAGTAGATGTTATTTACCCTTTTTCCTGAAAATTTAACTATGTCCGAATCAGGTTCAAAGATTTTGCAATGTTGAGAGTCAAATACTACCTTGTGTCCTTTGTCACATAGCTGGCTGATACTGAGTAAGTTGTATGCAAGACCATCAACCGGCAGTACCTCTTCAATGCAATAGGTAGTACACTTACCTACTTTACCTGATCCGATGATTCTACCCTTTGTATTTCCTCCAAAGGTGACAAGGCCTCCATTCTTCTCAGTCAGCATGCAAAATTTGGTCTTGTCTCCTATCATATGCCTGGAGCAGCCACTATCAAGATACCACATATTGATTCTGGCTGCCAGGCATACCTGCAATCACAATTAGGTAGAGAATTTTGGAACCCAAAACTATTTGGGCTCCGAAGCAGAAACAGAACAATTGAAACAAGACATCAATTGTTTAAGAATCCACATCTGTCTAAACATGGTTGGCTTAGTGGAATTCATGACATTCTGTTTATTATCCTTCTTTCTCTCAGCACCAACTGATTGAACCTTCTTCCTCTGGTGCTTTGGTTTATATTGAGTTCTGGCTCCATCCTTATTAGCGACAAAATTGTTTTTATGCCAGTGCCCAGGCCAATAGGTCCTCAAATAATTGTGGCCAGCTGTAGTCCTAGACTGACCCCATCTAGCAGATTGAGGTCTATGGCAATGAGTGAGAAAAGGTTGATATCTAGACCTCCCTTGGACCTGATTCCATCCAGACCTATAGAATGGTTGGACCTGTTTGTGAGGATAGGTGTGATAGGTCTGAACCTTGGGCTGGTAAGTATAGCTTTTCTGGCCCCATGCAGCATTATGTCTCCCTTGCACTGGTGACCCACTAGACTTCTGTACAGGTTTATGTTGGGTCTTCTTCTGGATAGGTGATGATGGTGGGGACTTGGTGGCTTTGCCCTGAGGTTTAGACTTGCTTGGAGGCTGACCCCGAACCTGAGACTCACATTTGGGTGAAGGGTAAGATCTGCTGGACTCACCAACCTTCTGTTTACCCTTGTCCTTGGCACTGGACATTTTTGAACTGACAGTTTTTGAAACAGAATTTTCACTTGACATTTTTATAAGAGGTCCCTTCTTTTTCTCTGTCACAAATGATATGGTTTTCATGGTAAGGCTTTTAGTGGCAGTTGAGTTGAATCCAAGACCTTCTTTTCTGAAGTTCACCTTTGACCCTAACAAAGCATTGCGATTGTCTGTGCCTTGGGTCATATTTTCTATTATTTTTCTTTTGTCAGCATTTCCTTTTTCTAAATTTTCAACTGTTTTCTTTAATTCAGAATTTACACACAAGACTGCTTCATATTTCTCATTTGAAATTTTTAATTCATTTTCAAACAATTGAACTCTCAGCTTCAAATCATCATTAGCATTCTTTAACAGTTCATTCTCCTTTCAAGTATATGTTAAAGCATGCTTCAGATCATCAAATTCAGCACAAAAATTTTTAAATTATCATTTTCTGATTGCAGACAGGCTATTTTGTCAGACATGATTTTATCATTCAAAATGGAGTTTACTTTCTTCTTCAAATGCCTGTTCTCCATGTCATCTACTTTATCTAGCAAGTCCCCATAAGCATCCTCCCAATTAGAAATTGTATAGTGCTCAAAGGGAGAGGATACCTCATCGGAGTCTTCTTCCTCCTTTTCATCATTCCTGGCCATCAGGCAGATGGGCTT
Source organism: Amorphophallus konjac (assembly GCA_022559845.1). Classification (NCBI taxonomy): domain Eukaryota; kingdom Viridiplantae; phylum Streptophyta; class Magnoliopsida; order Alismatales; family Araceae; genus Amorphophallus; species Amorphophallus konjac. The sequence goes on from CM040118.1 coordinate 411,662,038, forward strand.
TTCTTCGTCTTCACTTTTTGATGTACTTCTCAAATTGCCCTCGTCCTCGTCGCTCCATGTACTCACCATTGCTTTTCCTCTGGGAGCTCTTTTCTTGCACTTTTCTTTCAGCATCTGGAGCTCTGGACAATATACCTTCATATGCCTAGCCTTCCTGCAATGATAACAAACATTAGTGTCAGGTTTCTTAGCTGGGTTGGACCTATACCTGTTGTGTCATCGACCGCTGAATTGTCTTCGGCCGAAATTTCTGCCTTCTTTCCTCAAGAATCGCCTGAACTCTCTTGTCAACATAGCAAGTTGATCTCTATCGATTTCTGACCCATATAGGCTGCTCTGCTCGCTTGATGATCCACTGTGGCTGGATCTGATTGTTTTGCTGGAACTAGCCTTCAGCGCAATTGGTTTCATTTTGTTCTCGAGCTCATCAATTTTGGGAAGGTTCATCTCATATGCCATTAGAGAACCTATTAGCTCGTCAACTTTCATCGTCTGAAGATCTCTTGACTCCTCGATCACTGTTGCCTTTGTGTGCCAAACAGGAGTCAGAGATCGCAAGATCATCCTTACAATCTCGTAGTCTGAATAGCTCTTTCCCAAATTCCTCAGACCATTAGTTATGATAGTCAAACGAGCATACATCTCAGTCACAGTCTCACCGAGTTTCATCCGGAATGCTTCATATTCTGAGACCAACATGTTCGCCTTGGTCTCTCTCACCTGTGATGTCCCTTCGTAGATAACCTCCAGTGTATCCCATATTTCTTTGGCGGTTCTGCACGATGACACTCTGGAGAATTCAGTAGGATGAAGTGCGCACTGGATAGCATTGATGGCACTCCAGTTCAAAGTAGATTTTTTGATTTCCTCTCTCGTCCAAACCTCTTCATTCTCGTGCAGTTCGAATGGTCCCTTGCTCACTACTCGCCAGATCTCGTAGTCTTGCGCTCTCAGAAAGACCTGCATTTTGTTCTTCCAGTAGGCGTAGTTAGAGCCATCGAAGTACGGAGGCTTGGAGATTGAATGTCCTTCTGCTGTCATTCCATTACCGTTCATGGTCGTTCCTCTTTAGGATGTTAGTCCCTGAAGAAGAGTTAGGCTCTGATACCAAGTGATGGGGGACTGTGAACGATCTAGAGGGGGGTGAATAGATCAGTCTCCCAATTTAAACCAGAATGCAGCAATCACAAGTGCGGAAATAAAACAAGCTGATGCATGACGATAAAGAAGTAAGAGAGAGCAGTCACAGAAATCCAACTATAGCATATCTGAATCAAACGGACCTAAGCATGCATCTATAGCGTATAATGGAAGTGATCATGATGAACAACAATTCGCAAGGCAAACACACAGGAGACTGGAAGTTTTTAAGGTGGTTTGATCACAAACCCAAGATCTATGTCCACCCCACACTCCAACATGGAATGTGGCTTCAACTGCTGATTCACAGCTTCAACTACTGGGCCTCACAGCTTGCCTACAACCGCTGGGGAATTACAGCTTCACCCGTCCAGAGGAATCCTCCTCTGCCCGCTGAGCAATACAACTTAGCTCTGCTGACTAACAGCTTGAAAACAAGGTTTCAGAAAACAAAATTGAAACATACGAAAAACAAGAAAACTCAATTGGAATGTAGCTCACAATGAGCAATCTCAGTTCTGGTATCTGAACCAAGAAACTAATGGACAATCTTTCAGAGAAATTCTCTCAGACTCCTCTCACTAAATTCTCTTTCTCTCTTCTCTCTGGATCGTTTCTTTTCTTCTCTACTACACTCTCTCTTTTTCTTCTGTTCTCAATAGCACATACAGATCTTCTGATCACGATCACTCTTCTGCAGATGGAGAAGTCTTCTATTTATAGCATCAGAGAGGTGGGCGTGTGTCCTCCACATTTCCCGCCCAGAGCGCCTTGACCACGTGGTAGTATTTCAGCTCACTGCGTTACACGTGTCACGGTCCTGGCTTCTTGGATCACGTGCCCTTCTTAAGTTCCTCGACCAGCAGATATCCTGCAAGGATTAGAGCATATAGTTGGTTCGAGATTTGATCTAAGCCTGTATAGACTTGATGCATAAAATGCAGTGTGCATAGAGTAAAGTATGCACATTGATAATGAATGCACGGGCATGCCATCAAGGAGTGCATGGACTTAGTGTGCATGCGACACCAATGTATAGACTTTCTGGAGTGATGATGCATGAACTTAACCACTCATACCAGCAATGGAGTGTATAGACTTTGATTGCATGGTAAAGAGTGTATAGACTTGATATCATGCGGCGATGTATAGACTTGCTCAGTTGTCAAAGCAGCCGTGCAGACTAAGTGTATGCATGGGCCAAACGAGTGCACTTACTTTGGCTAACACATGCAAACATGCATCAATTAGAGATACGCACGAGATGGTCAATGCACTAACTATGTGGCGTGCAACTAAAAATAATGCACCAATGCAAGCTGTGCACGAACTTGAATGAACCTGATGCAGAGAACAGACAATGTGCCATATGGCTGCGTCAACGCAATGCCCATATTGTGCTAACGCACACAGTATATATGCTGAAGTATGAAGAAGGATGAAGCATGCAGAACATTTACTAATTCTTATCTTACATGATTCATTAGTGGTTGCTATCATCAAAACTATATAACTTCATCAATGCACAGGGGGCACAACACCCCTGCCTCCTCGTCCAGCTCTGTTGGTTTCTTTCTCCACCCCGCAGCCTCTTTTTCCCTCTTCTGCTCTTCTCCTCATTTCTTTCACTCTTCGGAGGGTGCCTGCACTCTCTTCTTTCCAAAGAGTTGGTAGGTTGGCGGGGAGAATGTTTTCATATGCGTTCCCTCTCCCCTTTCTCTTCCAAGTTCAACTTGGAAGGTAGCCTTCTCCTTCCTAATCCCTCTATCACCTTTGTCTCGAGCTGCCCGAGTCAACGGGGTCGACTACCCTTTATCCGAGCCAGTTTCTACACGAGGCAGAGTCAGTGGCTGGACGCAGGAAGGTCAATCGAGTCAGCCAACGATGGGCTCATACGGCGGCGCCAGATGGATTTTTTACTTTTTTGACATGTATTTTCTTGGCTTCGGCCTTCCTGATGTACAAGCGAGTTGTTTGAATAAAAGAAAGGAGCCTTTTATTTTCTCTCATGTCGTTTACACAATGCTCAGTATTCAGAAGTAGAACTTGCGTAGTGGAGTTACGTTCCAGGTCCGAGGGATGAGCTGTCCTTCCATCGTGCATAGATGGTATGCTCCTTTTCCGAGCGTCTCGACCACTCGGTAGGGGCCTTCCCAATTAGGGGATAACTTGCCCGCCACCTCAAGTGGTCGAGAGGCTTCGGCTTTCCTGAGGACGAAGTCTCCCAGTTGAAAGTGTCTATCTCAGACTTTGGCGTTGTGGTATCGTGTGAGGCGGCGTCGGTATTCCGTTGCTCGGATGCTGGCAATCTCTTAGACTTCATCTGCTAGGTCGAGATTTTCGAGCAGTTTCTGGTCGTTTGCCTGGGATGAGAAGCAGATGACTCGGAGGGAGGGGTTGCCAATCTCCAACGGGATCACGGCCTCGGTACCGTATACCAGCTGAAAGGGGCTTTCACCGGTTGCCGTTCTGGGAGTCGTTCTGTGTGACCAAAGTACGTTCGGCAATTCCTCAACCCAGCTGCCCTTGGCTTTATCGAGCCTAGTCTTGATGCCTTTTAAGATAGCCTTATTGGCATTTTCGACCAGCCCATTAGCCTCAGGGTGGGCGACCGAGGTGAAGTGATTGTGAATGCCTAGGTCGGCACATCTGTCTCAAAAATAACGAGAATCAAATTGCCGACCATTATCGCTTACTATCACCCGGGGGATGCCGTAACAACTGATGATCGACTTCCAGATGAAATTCCAGATGACTGTCTCGGTGATCCTTGCTGTGGCTTCGGCCTCGATCCACTTAGTGAAGTAATCGATGGCGACGATAATGAACTTCTTCTTGGCCTGGGCCATGGAGAATGGCCCGAGGATGTCGATTCCCCAGCAAGCGAAAGGATAAGGCTCGGCTAGAGAGATGAGCTCCGTTGCTGGCTGATGGACCAAGTGGTCAAATCACTGGCACCGGTCATAGTGTTGTGTGTAGGTCGAGCAGTCACGCTGCAGAGTGGGCCACCAATAACCTAGCCGTAGCAAGATCCTTGCGAGCGACCTACCTCCTAAATGCGCTCCGCACAGACCTTCGTGAACTTCTTCGATCGCTCGGTTGGCTTTGTCGGTGCTGAGGCACTTTAGGAGAGGACCGGAGAAGGATCTCCGGTAGAGAGTGCCATCCAGAGTGACAAATCGCCGAGCTTGGTACTTCAATCTTCGGGCTTCCTAAGGGTCGGGAGGCTCCTGAGAGTCTTGGAGCCACGACAGGTACGGGGTACGCCAGTGGCATGGGGAGGCCGAGTCAACAGCTAGGAGCTCCGAATCAATGCTCGGCCGCTCTAGCTCTTCGAGAAGGACCGATCGAGTACCCTCGGGGTCAAGAGAGGAGGCCAGCCGAGAGAGGGCGTCCGCTCGAGAGTTTTCCTCTCGAGCTATTTGGACTACCTCAAAACTCTCGAACTGTTGTGCCACGGTCTTGACCAGCTGGAGGTATTTGATCATCGGTGCTTCTCGAGCTTCATAACTACCGTTGACCTGGCTAGCGACCAGTTGGGAGTTAGTGTGAATCCTGACTCGCTCAGCCCCTAACCGTCGGGCCATGCGGGCTCCCGAAATGAGGGCCTCATACTCGGAAGCGTTGTTAGATGCTTGGAAGTTGAACTTCACAACGTACTATAGCTCTGCTCCTTTGGGGGACTTCAGGAGGATCCCGGTGCCGCTTCCGACTGAGTTGGAGGATCGATCGATGAACAGTTCCCAGGTCGGCCTGGGCGCGGACGGAGATCTTTCTTCAGTCGGGATGGTGCTCTCGGCGATGAAGTCAGCGAGCGCCTGGCCTTTAATAGCTGAGCAAGGCCGATACAATATATCGTAGGCCCGAGCATGATGGCCCACTTGACGAGACGTCCCGAGGCTTCAGGGTGAGCGAGGATCCTCTTCACTGGTTCGCCGGTCAGCACGGTGATGGAGTGCCCTTGGAAATAGGGTCGGAGGCACTTGACCGAGGTAACCAACGCTAGCACGAGTCTCTCGGTTGCGGGGTACCTTATTTCAGCCTCATTGAGTACCTTGCTGGTGTAGTAGACCGGTCTCTCGACTCCCGAGTCATTTCTGACTAGGACCGAGCTAACTATAGATGGAGTTGCCGAGAGATAGAGATGCAAGGTTTCACCTGGTACGGGCTTGGAAAGCACCGGAGGCGAAGCCAGGAACTCCTTAAGCTCGGTGAATGCTTTTTGGCATTCCTCGTCCCACGTGAATGTAGCAGATGCCATTTTAGGCCCCCTCAATAGATTGAAGAAGGGTAGGCATTCATTCAGCCGCGTGGGACAGGAATCTGCTGAGCGCGGCAATGCGCCCGGTAAGGCGTTGAACATCTTTGATGCAGGTGGGTGGGCACATGTCCAGGATGGCCTGGACCTTGTCGGGGTTGGCCTCGATCCCACGCTGGGTGACTAAGAAGCCTAAGAATTTCCCGGACCTTACTCCGAAGGTGCACTTGGTAGGGTTGAGCTTCATGTTGTACTTCAGGAGGGTGTTGAAGGTTTCCGCTAGGTCGGCGAAGTGGTCCTCGGCCTTGGCGGTCTTCACGAGCATGTCGTCAATATAGGCCTCGACGTTCTGACCGAGCTGTCCCTCGAACATATGATTGACCAGCCTCTGGTACGTGGCTCCAGCGCTCTTCAACCCGAAAGGCATCCGAGTGTAGCAGTGTACGCTGAAGTCAGTGATAAAGGTGGTCTTCTCGATGTCTTCGGAGTGCATTCTGATCTGATGGTAACCTGAATAGGCGTCTAGGAAGCTGAGTATTTCGTTGCCCGAGGTTGAGTCAACCAGTTGGTCGATGCTCGGTAACGGATAGCAGTCCTTTAGAGTAGCCTTGTTCAAGTCGGTGAAGTCCACGCACATTCACCACTTTTCCAAAGCTTTTGGTACCAGGATGACGTTAGCCAGCCATGTCGGGTACAGGACCGGTCTGAAAAGACCAGTCTTTTGCCCCTTGGTGACTTGCTCCTTGATGATCGCCTGCTTCTCTGGCGCGTGCTTCCTTCTGCGCTGTTGTACGGCTTTGATGGTTGGATCGAGATTGGGCTTATGCATCACCGTCTCCTCTGGTATCCCAGGGAGTTGATCATCAGACCATGCAAAGACTCGGACGTACGCGGAAAGAAACTCTTTGTATTGCTGTTGGGCTTCAGATGTTAGGTCGGCTCCAATCTTTACTCCCAGGGTCGGGTCGTCGTTTAGGAAAACCGCTAGCAATTCGCCTCCAGGCTCGGCGGTTGCGGATTTTTCCTCGACTTCCCGGGGGCCCCGGTTCTTCCTGCCCGGCCTTGTGGCTTCGACCGAGATATTGTAGCACCTTCTGGCCATGGCCTGGTTACCTCGGACTTCCCCCAGCCCATTTTTTGCGGGGAACTTCATCTTTTGGTGATAGGTAGAAGGCACTGCTTTCATTCGGCTGAGGATCCCTCGGCCGAAGATTGCATTGTACGCTATCATACCCTTGATCACTATGAAGTCCGCCATAACCGTAACGGTTTTGGGTGGGGTGCCAAGAGTAACCGGCAGGCTAAGTGCTCCCTCGGGATAAATGGCCTGGCCACTGAACCCGCACAGGGGGGTTCGGATCGGGCGGAGTTTAGACGGATCCTCCCCCATCTTAAGGAAACATTCATAGGATAATACATCGGGGGCACTTCCATTGTCAACTAGAATCATGTCTACGTTACAATGGTTTATTGTGGCCGATATGACTAGGGTGTTGTCATGCGGGGTGGTCAGCCCTTCCAGGTCTCGGTCGGAGAAGACTATGACCTGAGGCTCACTCGGCGGGGCCTTAGGAGGCTCGATGGCTCGGCTCGCCCGCTCAGCATGACACTTCCTTCCTCGGCCACTGTCTCCTCCCGATGCAGCTCCTCCGACGATGACGTTGATATGGACCCCGCAAGGGGCATTGTCGATTTCCTCTGGGGCGCCTCGGTCCTCCTTTTTCCCTGCCACAAATCGGGACAGGTGTCCCTGGCGGATGAGGCGCTCGATCTCATCCTGGAGCTGATGGCAATCACCGGTGTGATGCCCGTGATCACTGTGGAACAGGCAATGCTTGCTGCGATTGCGGCTTTTCAACCTCATTAGCTCGGGTTGGCGGAGGAGGCCCGAACCTTTGATGTCTTCATATATTTTGTATACTAGAGCGGTTAGGGGAGTGTACCGCTCGTACTTATTGGACGGTTCTTTGTGCTCCCCATCTCGGTCTCACCTCTTTCCTTGGCCCGAGCTTGACTCGGGTGCTCGCTTCTTGTCCCCCTCCCGACCTGAGCCGGTTGCGCCTCGGCATGCGCTGAGAACTTCTTCACACTCAGCATGGCGTAATGCCAGAGTCACTAGCTTGGCAAGGGTCGAGAGAGGGTGGAGGACAAGTTCGTGGCGGAGGTTCTCATCCCGGGTGCCTCCGGTCAGCGTGGTTATGGCCGAGGCTACATCTAGGTGGGGGATTCTCAGGGCTTCCGATTTAAATCGGTTGATGTAGGCCCGGAGTCTCTCCCCTTGAGTCTGTTTGAGAGCCAAAAGCCCCGCTACCGACCTCGGGGGGCCGCTGCCGGTGAAACTCTCCTTGAATACTCGTCCAAACTGCTTGAAGTCTCGGATGGATCCGGGGGTGAGGGCTCGGAACCATGCTTGGGCGCCTTGGACCAAGGTGGTCGCAAAGGCTCGGCATTTGATGGCGTTGGACGCTCCATGAAGGGTCATCAGGGCGTCGAAGCTGTCGAAGTGGTCGGCCGGGTCACCATGGCCGTCGTAAGGCTTGAAGGTCGGGATGGAGGTTCTGGGAGATACCTCTGCCTTCAAGATATGGTCGGAGAACGGGGATCTCTCCTCATCCTCTGGTGGAGAGGTCTTCTGCAAGGCTCGTAAGGCGCGCTCCTGTGCTGCGAAGCTCCTCTCAAACTCTCATAGACGGAGGGACAACTCCGGCTGTTGTTGCGCCGTAGGGCTGAGGGGGCGTGATGGCAGGCTGTCCTGGCTCTCCCTGGGGACTTCGGTCTCTTGGAGGGGACGGCGTGCCCCATGCTTACCCTGTTTCGGTGTGGAGGAGGCCTCTTGCTCTAGAGGGGGGGCTTGTGAGGGTCCTCGTGCCTTGTTGCGAATAAGTTGCTGCCCTCGGAGGGTGAAGCGACCTCCGACGGTGTACTGGGACACGTTCTCGTGGGGGAGGGCTTTCCGGAGGGGCGCGTGACCTTCCATCCCTAGCCGCCTGAGTCCTCATGAGTTCCACGAGGACATCCAGTTTTACGTTGAGGGCTTGGAAGACGTCGGCGCCGCCGTTAAGCGGTACCCCTACCGCGGTGGCGGGAGGGGGTGGTCCATCGGCGGGGGTGCTAGCATTGGAGGGGGGATTTTGTGAGGCTAGAGAAGGGCCTTCTCCCACCGCCACCATGGTCTTTCCCCTGTCGCCGGCGGACCTCCTCCCTGAACTTCTTCGCACCATACTGGCTCTGCGGTCGTTTCCCACAGACGGCGCCAGATGAAGGGGCGTGATCTCACGCGGCTCCTGAGCTGGGAAGATGATCACCGAACAATGAACTGTAGAGAAAGGGAAAGGGATCAGGGGGCCCAGCGGAGGTTCCCTGTGGAAAATCCTCTGTTGCTTAAGTCAGTAGAGCAATGGTGGAAGATAGGGAGGGAGGTAGAAAGAGGTGCACGAGATCCCCCTACACCAAGGTGGTGAAGTGGTTTCTGCTCAAGATATTTTAGGCATGTATTACCCTTACCTTTCACTGGAGGGAGTCCCAGGTTTATATAGCGTGCTCACCTTACGAGTCCCATAAGCGGAGGAGTTTCATGCCGGAGTTACGTCCTCATCGTGGGATCTTTACGTCCTCATCGTGGGATCTTCATAGCCTTGAGGGATCATGGATCTCTTATTCTCATAAACTCCTGCATATAAAGGGCTCTCAATGGCAGCGTGGATAAGCAATCGTCGGTCGGTTCGAGCATAAAAGGTGCCAACCCTTTCTGGGTGATAGGCATAGCTCGGATGAAGATAGGTCGGAGTGGGCGCTGAGCGCTTGCCTCTATCCCGATGAGGGGATAACTCAGGCATGGGTCTTCCTCCGTTCTGATCGACGCTCGGGCCTTCCGAGCCTAAGGGCCGCTGAGGAAGGATGAGATCCCGAGTAATCTTATTGGGCTTTTTAGCTTAAGTGGGCCCAATGGGGCTGTCACTTGGATGAGCTGAGCCTCATTTGGTCCTGATGGACCTAGTTTGGCTGCTCTTAGATGGGCTACAGAAATCCCCCTCTCCATGTCCTAAGTGAACTTCGTCACTGGTTTAATAGGTTTTTCTCATTTTTATGATTTTTTTAGGAATCCGCGACTGACCCATGGTCATTTCTTTCTAAGACGCGCCCCTGTTCCGGTCGCATATCAGTAAATAGCACCTGCATCTCAGGCGTGCTAATCAAGCCTTACGAATCCTACTTAAAATCAATTTATGTAAGAAACGCCCTTGCTTAAGACGCTAATTAAGAGGCGCGCCCGTCACTTGGACGCGTGTCATATTTTAAACATGGAAAGTCCAAATTTTCAAACCTAATAGGTGGCTGATCCTTGGGCGCTGTTTGTAAAGAGCGGCCATGATCCGGTCGTGATTTCTATTTCGTCTTTGAATTGCATTGTACCTTCCCAGATTGAGTATTGCTATTATTTAACACCCTATTCACCTTTGGAAAGGGGTCTCTGGCCCTTCCTCTCTTTGATCTTCCATAAATCACTATAAATACCTTTCATATGCCCCTTCGCGCGAGAGAGAGAACTTGAAGGAAATTGAAAGAAGGCACTCTGCTGAAGTTCATCTCATCCTTGTTCTTTCTGCTCCCTTGCGGCTATTGAATTTCTAGTTTTCAAGAGGGTCCTCTCTCGGTCCTGCTCACAGGAGCAGAAGAGAGATTTTGCTTCTTTCTTCTTCTCTATTCACTTAATCACGCACTCTCTTCTTCTTCATTATATTAATTCATCATGTTAGATTCATACCAGCTCCATTAGATATCTTTGCATCATAATGTTAATTAGTTATTTGCACCCTCATATTACCTCCAGCCTACACTCCTCCTAGGGGTTTAAAACAAACCCACAAGGTGTGTCCACTTTCAATTGCATGTCATTTACACACTTAGAACTTGATTCTACAATTTTGGCTAATCCATTCAATTTTTTTGTTTATGCTTTCTTTTTCAGGTAATCAACAATAAAAACCCACTTCGTCGGTCGGCCGATTGAAGGAGGAAGAAAAGAACCCAATCTCTCCCGCTTACCAGGTATTTATGCGATCACATTCTCCTATTTTGAGGGCATCCATACTCTCTAGCGATCACCCTTCCTTTAGAGCATCACATGCTCTCTTCCTTAATCCTCATATGAATTGACATAAATTTTCCCTTTTCAAAACATGTCTATTTGACACGTTCCACAAATTGGTGATCACGGTGGGACCCTTTATGTTTTTATTCTTATTACCACTCCCTTTGGCACTCCCGCGTGCCCCTCCTTTTGGCACCCACGTGTGCCCCTCCTTTGGCACCCTCACGTGCCCCCCCCCTTTGGCACCCTCGTGTGCCCCTCCTCTTGGCACCCTCGTATGCCCCTCCTTTTGGTACCCACACGTACCCCTCCCCTTGTGCTCCACGTAGCACCCTCCTCTCCTGCACCACGTGCAATTAACCATAGGATTAGCCATTTTAGGAACCACCTATAGCATGTTTTGAGGGGAAAATAAACTTTCTGTTTACCGCGACTGCTACACAGCCGCCATTTCTTGACACGTGCCCAATACCAGGGCACCGTTTATTCATTTCTACGCATTGTGGGTATTCCATTTGCTATAAACAATGCCTCTGATAGAGGCGCCATTTCTGGTCAGCGCCCAACACCAGGGCGCGTTTCACCCTTTTCCCCCCTCAGGATACACTATCGCTGTTAGCCACGCCTTTACCAGGGGCGCGGTTCACATTTAGAGCGCTTCATCCACATGTGCCATTTCCACTATCACTGCTAAGGGAACACGTTGTTCTCTGTTAGTCGTGCCCTGCACCTGGGCGATGTTCTCTGTTACGCGGCTGTCATACAGTCTCCGTTTATGATATAGCGACCCTGCGAAGGGCGCCATTTCCCTGTGTTAACTGAATTGCTTTTCTGATTGAGTTTGCTGATTTACTGCCATTATATTCTCATTATTGATTGTCTGCACATTTGCATTTGAGCATACAGTTGAGAGACCTCCTCTCTCCTTGGCCATAGGATATCCTTACACTTTCTTGAGAAAGGGACGACCCTCCATTGAGCATTCCATCTCTTTGGATCGGGAGTTCTTTAACTAAGACCTCCGTAAGTCCTCGCCCCCGTGGATTCCCTCACGAACGCTAGGCTGGTTGTACCTTTGAAGTACCTAGAAGTTAGATACCCCTTACGTTGGTGAGAAGAGAGAGGAAGAACCTAGTTTGACCCGGAGTACTCCCAAGTTGAAACTAGGATCTCCCTTGAATCAAGAGTTGAACACTTTATTAAAAATCCATTTGTTAAACGCAAGGAACACTAAAAATTTCCCTGATAATCACAACTTGTTTGACGGTTCATTTTGATCATTTACTTGAAGTGTTTATTCTTCTATTATATCTTGTTTACTGCATTGATTTCTCAGTGTAATCATGAGACTCCGTTTAGGTAAAATCGTCCAAATGGTTGATCAAGAATACTCTTATGATTATGAGGATGGTCAATATGACCAAGTCCAAGAGGTTCCCCCTAATGAGTTTGATGACTTCCCGCAAGGCTTCACTCGATCCGAGGGGAACTACCCCATTTCTCATCCTCAAATCTACATGGTGGACACCACCAACCAGGGAACTGATTCCCCTTCTCAAACTCAACCCATCACGCAAACCACTTCTGGGAACACCTCTTCATCTATTAACGTCAATGACCTCATTAGGGCTCTGTCACAATTAGATGAGACTCAACGCCAGGCGATACAAGCCGCCCTTAAAGGGAAGTCAGTCCCTTCCTCTTCTTCTAATCCCCCTCAGGCCGCAGATGGCCTCCGGATTCATATCACCAATGACCAGGCGGTCTCCCAAAGGGTCCCATCCCGTCCACCCCCGTCATGACTATGCCAGCTCACTTGGCAAGTCATTATGTGGCTAAGCCACAATCAACCCCACCTCCCCAACCTTCAAAACGGCCTATGCCAGATCCTCTCTCCGAACGACCGGGCCCGGTCGAGTCAAATACAAGCACGATGCTACTCCAAAAGATTGCCAGTATGGAAGAACAAATCAGAAAGATGCCAGTTTCTAAGGATCCTCCAGAAGTCGCCGTACCCGTCATGCCACCCTTTCATTTGCCACCTTCAGAAATGACAACCTTTTGCCGTTATAATGGAACGGGCAACCCGTTCATTCATTTGAAGGACTTTTTGTACGAAACCTCCTTTTGGCAAAATAATAAAGCTTCATTGGCCTATTTGTTCAGAAGGTCCCTGGATGGTCCAGCTCTGGAGTGGTTTTACTCATTAGAACCGACTGAGGCCGGAGACTTCGATGTGGTGAAGAGGAAGTTTTTGCAAAAGTACAGGGACCGTGTTGGTCCGTCTTTGTGGGTTACTGATCTTGTTGCTGAGAAAATGAGGTCCGATGAGGATTCATACAGTTTGCTGACAGATGGAGGGTTATGGTTAAGAAATTGAAAGATACATTATCAGAGCCAGAGCAGGTAAAGATGATAATCTCTAACTCAACTCCACAATTTCGGCACATTCTGGCCATGAATAAACTTAGTACAATGGAGGAACTATATGAACCGGCCCGATATATTCAAACTCAAATGAAAGATTCACCTATCATAGGCATGTTCGAACCGAGGCCGAGGCTTATAAGAAAGAATAACAATGCAAACCCTAACGGTGCCACCACCGAGGGGACTGTTACAAAGGAGCAGGTGGGAGTAGTTGGCAATCCTGTATCCTTCTGTAATCCATCCAATCCCAGACCTTTGCAATCATTGCAACCACAACCTTTTTTTCCCCCCCAACCCCTGCCTCAACAAAACAATCTCATGCAACCATTTCGACCTCCACCTCCTCCACCAAACCAGAATATGCCTCATAACCCTCATACTCCCCAACATTACCACAACGTACCTCCACCTGCTAACTATGATCCCCAGCAACCTAGAAGACCCATGGGCCCTAAAAGAGCCGAATACCCACCATTGCCAGAAAGCCTTCCAGATATTTTAATGCCCTCATGGCCGCCAATCTGCTTGTCTTGCCAAAAGAAAGAACAGCCTGGTCGCAAAATGTCGATACCTCTCGATATTGTGTTTTCCATAGGCAGCCGGGTCATAGTATAACCCACTGCTTTCACTTCAAAGATTATATATATGATTTGAATGACCAGGGAGGTATAGATTGGGATGAGATGAGAAAGGTCGTGTCCTCCATGTAGGCGAGAAGGCCTCCCCGTCGGCAACAAGGTCCACAGTAGCAGCCGCAACAAGGTCAGCAGCAACAGCAGGCTCCTGCACCCCAGCCAAATATGGGGATTGTTAATAATCCTCTACCGGAGCACCCGGTTCAAAATCAACAAGTGAACCCTATCACCTCAGTCCACGAAGTGGAGAGAGGACAGGGCTGGCATGAAGAGCGCGCCTCTATCGGGGCTGAAGAGGCGAGATCTCGTGCTGGATCCTGAGCGGGCTATGGATCACCAGAAGATGAATCTGCAAGATAGGGAAACGTATCAGAGGGCCCAGGGGATCTCCCTGGGGCAAAACCCTCCGATGGCTAAGTCAGTAGAGCTATGGTGGAAGCAATAATGGGGGGAGGAGAGAGCTGATGCGCGAGAATCCTCTCCACCAAAGGGTGAAGCGAATCGTGCTCAGGAGCTTAGGGTGTGTGAATGCTTAGTTCATCTTACCATCTTCCGGAGGGTATCCCTTGCTTAAATAGTGCGCCGCCTTTAGGAGTCCTGTAAGCTGAGGGGTTCCCGACGGGAGTTACGTCTTTAACGGGGGCTTTCATGGCCTGATCGTGGGAACGTTATCCCCTTGGAGTCCGGCGGCTCCCCTGACTCTCCCGCTGGCGGAGGACTCTGAACGGCTGCACCTGCAGATAATCAACCAGCCTTACCGAGCCTCGGGGATGCTAGCTCATGTCCGAGCGATAGGCATGGCCCGGCGAGGGTGGGGTCGGATAGGTCGGCTGGAGCCTATCTCTCTCGGACGGGGAGCGGGCTTTAGGCCGGACCTTCCTTGGGACCTGACCGTTGTCTCGGGCCCTCCGAGCCTAGAAGGCCGCCGGGGAGAGTTAGTACCTCGAGTCTTATTTATTGGGCTTTTATCCCTAAGTGGGCCCTGTGGGCTATCACTCGGGTGGGCTCGCCTGGTTGGACCTTGTGGGTCTTGTTGGGCTGCCTTTGTGGTGGGCTGTGGAAATCTCCCTCTCCACTTGTCCCCCTCCTACTCCCGAGCCAAGGAGGCTCGGATGAGTATTTTTTCGAGGCTTTGGACCGGCGTGGCTCAGGTGGGTGGAATTCCGTTGGCGTTATGGAGCCGCTTATAGCGGTCACCGAGGCCCGTAATGATGATCCTGACGGATTCAAAACGAAGAGGCCCCCCTTTTTCTCGGAGCACGGAACGGCGCGCCGCCACCCTCAGGGGTTTTTAGGGGGCGCTGCTCATCGTTCTAGGCTTCCAGGGTTTTAGGCTTTCCTTGCTTCTTGATGCGTCGTGAGAGCACATCGGAGACACGGAGCCTTGCGGCGGCGTTCGAGGAGTTGGCGAGGATAACCGCAGAGGCGGTCAGGCAACTTCCTTCTCCCCCGGAATCTTCGAGCTCGTACGAGGGATCTCCTCCTGACTCGATGGCGGATCAGAGTCCGGAGCTTGTGCCGGTGAGGCGGGAACCCGTCCCCAACTGTAGTGAGTTGGGGGAAGCGGAGGTGCGGAGGCTGGAGCATCGTTTCCGCCTGCCTCTCAGATACAGCTTTGTTGCTGCCACTCCGTACGAGACGAGTCTGTATGATCGTGATGAGCTCATTTGCACCTTCCTTCTGGCTTGGAAGAGTGGATTTCGGCTCCCTTTCGACTCTTTCGTGCTGCAGCTTCTTAATTTTTTCTGGTTGGCGCCTATTCAGTTGGTGGCCAATTCATATCTGCTGCTCTCGGCCTTCCGGATTCTTTGTCGTCAGCATGACATTTTTCCTTCTTTGGACCTCTTCCACTTCTTTTTTGAGTTGAAAGCGCACCAGTCGGCGGGGAAAGGCTTCTACTTCATCCCGGCGCGGCGGAATAGGAGCTGCGTCTCGCTTGCGGCGAAGGACTCCTCGCACAAGGGGTGGAAGAGCCAATTCTTCTGGGTGAAGGCGGTGGCGACGGACGAAATCTGGAGATGCCGGACCTCGCCCAACTTTCACCCGAATCTGCCCCCTCGCCAGGAGGAGTTCCCCCCCCACGTGGAGCAGTAGGCTGTCCGTCTGCTGGAGAACCGTCAATCGACCGAGGAGCTGGTGACGCCGGAGAACATCGAACGGTGTCTTCACTCGCGGTTGACGTCGACAGGTACAGCTCTGGAGGCTCTTTTTCGGGGGTTGTAGCTCTTTTCCTCCTCCTGACCGGGGCTTCTTCTTGTTGCTGACGTGAGGCGGGAGCCTCTGGAGGAGGCGGCCGAGGTCATCGATCTGGGAGATGACTCGGCAGCCGATGAGCCTGATGCCCCGGTGGGTCGCGTCCATGCCCGAGATAAGGGCAAGGGGGCGGCCCCCGAGGGGACTTCTCGATCGACCGGCCTGAAGCACAAGGATCCCCTGGCGAGGAAGTTGCGGGAGGCCGCGAAGGCCAGGAAAAGGGCCAAGAAAGCCGGTTTTCCTACCACCGTCGGGGGCGATTCTGGCTCGGCGGCGCTCCCCCCTCGGGGGCAGGATGGGGCCGACCCCTCCGGGCTGGCTCTCCCATCCGCCGGGCGAGAGGGGGCCGAGGAGACCAGGGGCCCCGCAGAGGGAGGTGATGGGTTGGCTCTCCCCTCTGTGGGGGCAGAGGGGGCCGGTGCCGGTGTGGCCGGCGCTGGGACCGAGGGATTGGTCGGTGCGGATGGGGGTTCACCCGCGAGGGCGTCGCAACCCCAAGTGCCGGCAGTTGCTGGTGCGGTTGATCCCGCGGCGCCGATCGAGGCTGGGGGTTCGCCCGGGGAGGCGTTGCAACCCCAACCGACCGTGGCGCGCGGGGCGGTCAGCTTCGCTGCCCAAACAGGGTCTTCTGGCGGGGTGCCCAGGGTGGAGCAGTCCCCTTTGCCGGAACCTCTGGTCAGGCTCGGTATCTCAGGCGACTTGTACCGGCTCTGTCGGTCGATCGCCGAGAGGACGAGGGGGGGAGAAAGGCGCAGCACTCCCACCGGGGTCCTTGATATCCTGATGGAGGGCGGCCTGGTCATAGCTCGGACAGCGGCCGTGATGGCGGAGGCGCACGCCCGGACGGAGGCGGAGCGGTCGAGGCTCGCCTGGACCCTTGGTGGGTGCGAGGGGAAACTATCCCGGCTCGAGGGGGAGCATGAGGGGCTTCGGCGGGAGTTCCTCGCATTCAGGGAGTTGGCGCGGTCGAGCCGACAGGAAGCCGAGGCGCTGGCCGAGCAGCTAGCAAGGGCCCAAGAATAGCTCGAGAGGAAGAGCAAACGTCTAGAAGACGAGCGTCAACGTCACATCGAGCTGGACGGCCTCTGGGAGCTTGAGCGCGGTGAGCTGCAGGATCGGGCGGAGGACACGGAGCGCCTTCGCGCTGAGGCCGAGGCAGACCGAGCCCGGGCGGAGGGTCGGACGATCGAAGCCGAGCGGAGGATGACCGAGCTAGAGGAGCGTCTGGCGAGGGCGGAAGAGCGTGCGGCCGAGGCGGAGCGGGCTTGGGATGGGCAGGTCGAGGCGGAGGCGATCGAGCGCTACAAAGGCTCAGAAGCTTACTCGGCCGACCTGATTGAAGCTGCCCTACCCTACTACGAGGTAGCGCTCCGCCGGGGTGCCCGAAAGGGATTCAGGCAGGGCTATCGCCGGGCGATGAGCTATGCCAATGGGCACCTTGCCGGGGGTGATTTTCCTTACGGCCAGAGTTACGACTCGGATGAGTCAGTTTCCAGCTCCTCATCCTCGGCCGGGGAAGAACCGGAGGAGTCATCTCCAGCGGGGTCACCAACTCCGGAGGCTCCAGGAGGGCTCACGACCGGGACAGTTCTCGCACAGGCGAGGTCAGTGTCCGGGCCGGTCGTCACCGAAGGCACCGGGGGTGACGCGTCCCTTACTGCTGTTCCCGAGCTTCAAAGTGGGCCCGAGGCCTAATGTATTATGCTTTATTTTGCCCCTTCCCCTTTTTGTCTATTTTTCCTTTTGTAAGAGGATTTCTTTATGGGAGGCAATAAAGGACTTACTTCGTTTGATCGTTATCTTTGCCGTGATTTGGCTGGCATATCGGGGGCAGTTGGAAGGTGCCGATATTCTCTGCACCGTTCTCGCATGCCAATTCGGGAGACTTCTGGCGGGGCGTCCTTTCATTCCACCATGCTTTGAAAGTCGAGGCGCTTCGCGAATCCCGCTAGGGCGGGGGCCGAGGAATTAGAGGTGACCATCCAAGGGAGGTCCTATAGCGTGTTTTCGAGGGGGGAGTCATTTAAGGCGCGTGGCCTCCCTTGGCCTATAAAAAGGACCGAAGGGTGCTCCTTCCCTCTTAACACTTAGGACTCTCGCCGGCGGTCTGCTCTTGTTCCCTCGTTTTCGCTCTGCGTTGCGCCGCCGCGATTGGAGCATGGAGGACCCTTCAGAAGATGACGCCGCAGACGACGGGGAGCGGCCAGTTCCAGCTGTCCTGGAATATCGATCGGGTCCCACGGTCGCCGCGCGTGCATGAGATGGGTCCGATGGTCACCGCGCGGATCTGGAGAGGGCTTCGACGTGTGGGGGTACGCCGTTTGCCTCCTCTTGGCTCCGGCGAGGCTTCCGGGCGGACGCCGAGATGGAGGGCGGATGGGGGAGTTAGGGATGCCGGCCGCCATTCCCCTCCGTGGGAGGGGAGGAGGCGGCTCTAGTTCCTTCCTCACCTCTGTCCGCAGCCTCTTTGTTCTTCATTTCTTTCACTCTTCGGGGGCTGCTTGCTTTCTGTTCGCCTCCAAAGAGTTGGTAGTTTGGCAGAGAGGAGACCTTCATGGCGCTCCTTTTTCCAGGTTGTTGCCAACTTGGAAGGTAGCCTTCCTCGCGTGAAAGGTGGCCTTCTCCTTGCTGTCCCTCTGTCACTTTTGTCACGGTCCACCCGAGCCAACTGGGTCGACCATCTCTTGTCCGAGCCAGTTTCTACGCGAGGCAGAGTCAGTGGCTGGATGCGAGAAGGTCAAGACCGGGTCGGTCGGGCGATGGCCGTTTGCCGCGGTGCTAGATGGATTTTTGCTTTTCACTATGTAATGTACTGGCAGTTGCCTTTCTGATGTACCAACAGTTATCTTGAATGAATGCAAAAAAAGGGAGTTTTATTTACCCGATTTGTCGATACAGTTTTCAGAAATAAAATCTGCGTAGTGTGGTTGCGTTCCATGTCCGGGGAATGGGTTCCCCTTCCATTGTGGCTAACCTGTACGCACCTTTCCCGAGCGTCTCGATCACTCGGTAGGGGCCTTCCCAGTTGGGGGATAGCTTGCCCGCCGCCTCCAGTGGTCGAGAGGCTTCGGTTTTCCTGAGGATGAAGTCCCCTGGTTGGAATTGTCTGCCTCGGACCTTGGTGTTGTAGTACCGAGTGAGGCGGCGCTGGTATTCCGTAGCTCGGACGTTCGCGATCTCTCGGAGTTCGTCTACCAGGTCGAGGTTCTCGAGCAACTTCTGCTCGTTTGCCTCGGGCGAAAAGCTGATCACTCGGAGAGACGGATTGGCGATCTCTAACGGAACGACGGCTTCGGTGCCATATACCAGCTGAAAAGGGGTCTCACCGGTTGCCGTCCTGGGGGTCGTTCGGTGCGACCATAGTACGCTAGGCAGTTCCTCGAGCCAGCTACCCTTAGCCTTGCCGAGTCTGGTTTTTATGCCCTTCAAGATGGTCTTGTTGGCATTTTCAACCAGCCCGTTGGCCTGAGGGTGGGCGACCGAAGTGAAGTGGTTGCGGATATTTAGGTCGGCGCATTTGTCTCGGAAGTACCGAGAGTCGAATTGCCGCCCGTTATCGCTCACTATCACTCGGGGGATGCCAAAGCTACAGATGATCGATTTCCATACGAAACCCCAGACGACTGTCTCGGTGATCCTAGCTGTTGCTTCAGCCTCGATCCACTTGGTGAACTAGTCGATGGCGACGATGATGAACTTTTTCTGGGATTGAGCCGTTGGGAATGGCCCAAGGATGTCGATCCCCCACCGAGCGAAAGGGTAGGGCTCGGTAAGGGTGATAAGTTCCGTGGCTGGCTGATGGACCAAATGGTCGAACCGCTGGCAACGGCCGCAATGTTGTGCGTAAGCCGTGCAGTCGCGCTGCAGGGTCGGCCACCAGTACCCCTGTCTTAGCAGGATTCTGGCCAGCGATCGACCTCCTGAATGTGCTCCGCACAGGCCTTGATGAATCTCTTCAACAGCTTGGCTTGCTTCGTCGGGACCGAGACACTTCAGAAGGGGCCCGGAGAATGATCTTCGGTAGAGAGCGTTGTCGAGGATGACGAAGCACTGGGCTTGGTACTTCATTCGGCGGGCTTCCCGAGGGTCGGAGGGCTCCCGGGAGTCCCGTAGCTAGGACAGGTAGGGGGAGCGCCAGTCGCCGGGAGTGGCCGAGTCAATGGCGAGGAGCTCCAAGTCTATGCTCGGGCGCTCGAGCTCTTCCAGGAGGACCGATCGTGTACCTTCCGGGTCTAGGGAGGAGGCCAGTCGGGAGAGAGCGTCCGCCCGAGAGTGTTGCTCTCGAGCTATTCAGACTACCTCAAACTCCTCGAACTGCTGGGCCAGGCTCCGGACCAACTGTAGGTATTTGATCATAGGTACCTCCCGAGCTTCGTACTCACCACTGACCTGGCTTGCAACTACCTGGGAGTCGGTGTGGATCCTGACTCGCTCGGCCCCCAACCGTCGGGCCATGCGGGCTCCCGAGATAAGGGCCTCGTACTCGGAAGCATTGTTGGATGCCAGAAAGTTGAACTTTAGGGCGTATTGCAACTCTATTCCTTCGGGGGACTTTAGGAGGATCCCTGCGCCGCTACCGACCGAGTTGGACGATCCATCGACGAACAGCTCCCAGGTTGGCTCGGTTGCCGTCGGAGGCCTATCCTCGACCGGAACAGTGCTCTCGGTGATGAAGTCGGCGAGTGCTTGTCCTTTGATAGCTGATCGCGGCCGATACGAGATGTCGTAGGCCCCGAGCATGATGGCCCACTTGACGAGTCGCCCCGAGGCTTCGGGATGGGCCAGAATCTTCTTCAGCGGCTCGCCGGTTAGCACGGTGATGGGATGCCCCTGGAAGTAGGGTCGGAGGCGCTTTGCGGAGGTAACCAACGCTAGCACGAGTTTCTCGGTTGCGGGGTACCTCCGCTCGGCCTCGCCGAGCATCTTGCTGGTGTAGTAGACCGGCCGCTCGACTCCCGAGTCATTTCTGACTAGGACTGAGCTGACCGTTGATGGCGTCGCCGAGAGATAGAGCAACAAGACCTCGCCCGGGACGGGCTTGGAAAGCACCGGGGGTGAAGCCAGGAACTCTTTGAGCTCGGCGAACGCTGTCTGGCATTCCCCATCCCATGCGAATGTAGCAGATGCTATCTTGGGCCCCCTCATCAGCTTGAAGAAGGGCAAGCATCGTTCGGCCGCACGGGACAGGAAACGACTGAGAGCAGCGACACGCCCCGTCAGACGCTGGACGTCTTTAATGCATGTGGGCGGGCGCATGTCCAGGATGGCCTGGACCTTGTCGGGGTTGGCTTCGATCCCTCGCTGAGTGACCAGGAAACCCAGGAACTTCCCGGATCTTACTCCAAAGGCGCACTTGGCGGGGTTGAGCTTCATGCTGTACCTCAGGAGGGTGCTGAAAGTCTCGGTGAGGTCGGTGAAGTGGTCTTGGGCCCTCGGGGTCTTGACGAGCATGTCGTCGATGTAGGCCTCGACGTTCTGACCTAACTGTCCCTCGAACATGTGGTTGACCAGTCGCTGGTATGTGGCTCCAGCATTCTTTAATCCGAAGGGCATCCGGGTGTAGCAGTACACGCCGTAGTCGGTGATGAAGGCGGTCTTCTCAACATCTTCAGGGCTCATTCGGATCTGATGATAACCCGAATAGGCATCCAGGAAACTGAGTATCTCATTGCCCGAGGTTGAGTCAACCAATTGGTCGATGCTCGGTAGCGGATAGCAGTCCTTGGGGGTGGCCTTGTTCAGATCGGTGAAGTCTACGCACATTCGCCACTTGCCTGTAGTCTTCGGCACCAGGACGACGTTGGCTAGCCATGTTGGGTACAGGACCGGTCTGAAAAGACCAGTTTCCTGTCCCTTGGTGACCTGCGCCTTGATGATCGCCTGTTTCTCGGGCGCATGCTTCCTTCTCCGCTGCTGTACGGGTCTCACGGTGGTATCGAGGTTGAGCTTGTGCATCACAGTTTCCTCTGGTATACCAGGGAGTTGATCATCGGACCAAGCGAAGACCCGAACATACTCAGAAAAAAATTCCTTGTATTGCTATTGTTCCTCTGGTGGTAGGTCGGCGCCGATCCTTACACCTAGGACCGGGTCGTCGTTCAGGAATACCGTTAATAACTCGCCACCGGGCTCGGTGGTCACGGCTCTTCCTTCGACTCCCTTGGGGCCCTTATTCTTCCCGTCCGGCCTTGAGGCTTCCACCGAGATGTTGTAGCACCTTCTAGCCGTGGCCTGGTTACCTCGACTTCCCCCAACCCGTTTTTGGTGAGAAACTTCATTTTTTGGTGATAGGTAGATGGTACGACCTTTATTCGGCTGAGAATTTTTCGGCCGAAAATGGCGTTGTACGCTATCATACCTTTAATCACTATGAAGTCCACTATGACCGTAACGGTTTTGGGTGGGGTGCCAATAGTGACCGGCAGGCTTAGGGCTCCCTCGGGGTAGGTGGCCAGGCCATTAAACCCGCAAAGGGGCGTTCGGATCGGGCGGAGTTTGGATGGGTCTTCCCCCATCTTGAGAAAACAGTCATAAGATAATACATCGGGGGCGCTCCCATTATCAACCAAAATCCTGTCTACATTACAGTGATTTATCGTGGCCGAGATAACGAGGGCATCGTCATGCGGGGTGCTCAGCCCTTCCAGGTCTTGGTCGGAGAAGACTATGACCTGGGGCTCCATCGGTGGGCCTCTGGGGGGCTCTAAGGCTCGGCTGGCTCGCTCGGCATGACGTTTCCTCCCTCGGCTGGTGTCGCCGCCCGATGCCGCTCCTCCGGAGATGACGTTGATGTGGACCCCTCGGGGGGCGTTGTCGATCTCCTCTGCGGCGTCTCGGTCTTCTTTGTGCCCGGTCATGAACCGGGCTAGGTGCGCCAGACGGATGAGGCGCTCGATCTCGTCCTGGAGCTGATGGCAATCTCCGGTGTGGTGCCCGTGGTCACCGTGGAACAGGCAATGCCTGTCCCGCTTGCGGTTCTTCGACCTCATTGGCTCGGGCTGGCGGAGAAGTCCTGAGTCTTTGATGTCTTCATAGATCTCGTAGACTGGCGCGGTCAAGGGGGTGTACCGCTCGTACTTTCTTTTGCGCTTTCCTTCTCGATCGCGCTTCTTACCCGAGCCAGGGTTTGGCTCGGAGGTCCGCTTCTTGTCCCCCTCCCGACCCGAGCCGGTTGCGTCTCGACAGGCGCTGAGTACTTCTTCGCACTCGACGTGGCGCAGTGCCAGAGTCACTAGCTCGGCAAGGGTCGAGGGAGGGTGGAGGACAAGCTCGCGGCGGAGGTTCTCGTTCCGGGTGCCCCCGGTCAGTGCGGTTGTGGCTGAGGCCACATCCAGGCGGGGGACCCTGAGGGCTTCCGATTTAAATCGGTGGACGTAAGTCCGGAGCCTCTCCCCTTGCGCCTGTTTGAGAGCCAGGAGCCCCGCTACTGACCTTGGGGTGGCGCTACCGGTGAAACTCTCCTTAAAAATTTGCATGAATTGCCTGAAGTCTCGAATGGACCCAGGGGCGAGGGCCCGGAACCATGCCTGAGCACCTTGGACCAGGGTGGCCGCGAAGGCTCGGCATTTGATGGGATCCGGCGTTCCATGAAGGGTCACCAGGGCGTCGAAGCTATCGTAGTGGTCGGCTGGGTCACCCTGGCCGTCGTAGAGCTTGAAGGTTGGAATGGAGGCTCTGGGAGAGACCTCTGCCTTCAAGATGTACTTGGAGAAAAGGGATTTCTCCTCGTCCTCCGAGAGAGAGGTCTTCTGCAGGGCGCAGAGGGCGCGCTCTTGCTCTGCGAACCGTCTCTCGAAATCTCGCAGCCGGAGGGACAGCTCTGGCTGCAGTCGCACCGTGGGGCTGGGGGGGGCGTCTTGGCGATCTCCCGGGTCACTAGTGCCCGGGCGCGGCGGCCTCGCCCCCTGCTTCCCTCTCCTCGGCGTGGAGGAAGCCTCTTGCTCCGCAGGCGGAGCATGCGAGGGTCCTCCGACGTCATTGCGGAGGAGCTGTCGACCGCGGAGGGTGAAGCGGCCTCCGGCGGTGTGCTGAGTCGCACTCCTTCGAGGGGGACTTCCTGACGGGGCACGGGACCTTGCGTCCCTGGCCGCCTGGGCCCTCATGAGCTCCACGAGGACGTCCATCTTTTCGTTGAGGGCCTGGAAGGCGTTGGCGCCACCGTCGAGGGGTGCCCCTGTCTCCGCCGGGGGGGGTGGTGGCCTGTTGGAGGGGATGCTGGCGTTGGAGGGGGGGCTCTGCGAGACCCTAGAGGGGGCGCCTCCCGCCGCCGCCACAGCCTTACCTGCCCCACCGGCGGATCTCCTCCCTGAGCTTCTTCTCACCATCTTGACTTTTCGTGCGTTTCCCACAGACGGCGCCAGATGAAGAGGCGAGATCTCGCGCTGGATCCTGAGCGGGCTATGGATCACCAGAAGATGAATCTGCAAGATAGGGAAACGTATCAGAGGGCCCAGGGGATCTCCCTGGGGCAAAACCCTCCGATGGCTAAGTCAGTAGAGCTATGGTGGAAGCAATAATGGGGGGAGGAGAGAGCTGATGCGCGAGAATCCTCTCCACCAAAGGGTGAAGCGAATCGTGCTCAGGAGCTTAGGGTGTGTGAATGCTTAGTTCATCTTACCATCTTCCGGAGGGTATCCCTTGCTTAAATAGTACGCCACCTTCAGGAGTCCTGTAAGCTGAGGGGTTCCCGGCGGGAGTTACGTCTTTAACGGGGGCTTTCATGGCCTGATCGTGGGAACGTTATCCCCTTGGAGTCCGGCGGCTCCCCTGACTCTCCCGCTGGCGGAGGACTCTGAACGGCTGCACCTGTAGATAATCAACCGGCCTTACCGAGCCTCGGGGATGCTAGCTCATGTTCGAGCGATAGGCATGGCCCGGCGAGGGTGGGGTCGGATAGGTCGGCTGGAGCCTATCTCTCTCGGACGGGGAGAGGGCTTTAGGCCGGACCTTCCTTGGGACCTGACCGTTGTCTCGGGCCCTCCGAGCCTAGAAGGCCGCCGGGGAGAGTTAGTTCCTCGAGTCTTATTTATTGGGCTTTTCTCCCTAAGTGGGCCCTGTGGGCTATCACTCGGGTGGGCTCGCCTGGTTGGACCTTGTGGGTCTTGTTGGGCTGCCTTTGTGGTGGGCTGCGGAAATCCCCCTCTCCAGGGGCCATTCACCAAACCTCCAGTCAACCACCACAATTGTTAAGAAGGCTCCAACCTGTACCCTCTTCCCAACCGCCACGTCCCCTCATACGCTCTACCACTCCAGGGCCACTTAACCATAATCCTACTCCTTCACGGCCTCTTTTTATACGCCAACCCATAAATTCTCCTTCACCTCAAAACCCACCACCAAATAGACCCCTCATTATCGGCCCCTCGCCTACAACAGTTCTACCACAACCTACCCCGTTTACCACTACCATGCTTCCAAGGCCCCTCCTTGTCCATCCAGTCGTCACACCAGTCACCCGGTGTCCACCTCCACCTTCCAATAACCCTCAGCCGGCGAGCCCCTTTATAATAACCCCTTCTTCTTCCAATCCTGCCCCAGCACCCAAGATACCTTCCACTGTTCCCTCTACCTCCTCTAACCCCTCACCTACTCCAGGCCCGACCGAGGCGCCGAAAACAATGGTGCTCCGTAGTGGACGGATGTTCCACCGAGTGTTTCCCCAACGGGAGCAGGAGCCGCTACAAGAGCAGGGAGAACAGGAACAAGAGTCTGTACCGGGCACGAAATATGATCTATTAAAGCATCTTGACAGAACACCGGCCCGGATCTCCATTCTGGAATTAATTAGAAGATCTACTACACATCAATTGGCCCTAAAGCAATACCTGCAGAAAGTAATGGTGAATGAAGATATTCCAGTTGAACAGGTCACCACTGTTCTAAGTCCAGCCAGCAATCAACTAGCCATTACTTTTTATGAACATGAATTGGCTCCACAGCCGGCCAGGAAATATGCACTATGCATTACAGTTGATATTAACAAAGTGGCGGTAAAATAATGTTTGGTTGATACCGAGGCATCAATTAATGTTTTTCCACCAGGTACTTTGAAAATGTGTGGCATTCCGGATAGTCAAATCCGGCCATCTACAATCACTGTTACAGCCTATGACAATACAAAGAAGCTGCCTCAGGGCATGATCACTCTGAAAGTTGGGCTGGGTCTTGTCACGACTACCGTAGATTTTCACATTCTGGACATGGACCCGACATTCAACGGCATTTTGGGCCATCCTTACATTCAGGAACTTGATGTTGTGCCCTCCACGAACCATCAATGTATAAAATTTCCGCACAAAGGGCGCATTATCAAAGTTACCAGTATGCCCATTTTGCCGACAGAGGATATACACTCTGCAACATCGGTGCCTTCTATATGGCCTTCCAATAGGCCTTTGCTCTCAATATTGGATGTTGCCGACCCGCGGCAGGATTTGTTAAGGCCTCCAGTTACTAAGTCAGCACCGGCTGTGATGACACCCCTACCTCCCCAGTGGAAGAAAAAGAAAAATATGTTGAATACCCCAAGATGGAGTGTCTTGATGAAAATGGGGTACAGAACTGGCAAAGGTTTGGGCGTTAACCTTCAAGGCCGAGTCAAACCTGTCAGGCACCAGAAGATGATTCCTCGGGGTGGCCTAGGGTACAAAGGGCCAAGTAAAGAAGAACAAGGGCCATAGGCCGTCAAGACTTCCACTCTTAAAATAGACCGGTAGTCTCTTACATAGACCCTACAAACACACTTTGTGAGAGGGGGTACTCATAATGATGAGCAAACCACACTAGTTACTTCCATGCTGGACTGTCAAGATATACATGCACGGCAGTTTGCTCGCCACATAGCCCCATTGGTCACATATAAAGCCCTAGAATCTTTACGACCAGACAAAAGAATAAAGATGGATGACCTGGAATGCGACTGGTACAGATGGTTCGACATGAATGACATTACCATTGCTTTGAGCCGTCTGTTCATGCCAACTGATTCGAAGTGGCCGCCATTGATTCATGAACTAATTGAAAAGCCGGTGATAATTACTGATAAGAGACAGCTGTTAAGCAATTACACAGACACCGGAGAGCAAGATGTGCCATACAAAGAAGGCTTCACCGTAGATAGGCTGTGGGCCGGCCTTTTCTCTCTCAAATCCATCCATCCAAAAGTTGTTATTCATTTACTTGATAAAATATTTTGTTCAGATATCCCTAGACCGCCTACAGTCTTGATAACTTTTTCTCTAGACTCACTTCAAGTTTCTCCTCCAATTCCTCCCTTACTCCTCGAGCAATTCTCTAAACTCTCCATCACGCCCCCGCGTGGGCAATCACTCATCCAATCTTTTTCAAACCTGTCAATTTCAACACCGCCTCCTATTCCTTCCCCTCATTGCCTTATTATCAAAAATAAAAAAAAAATTGCCAAATTTCCAATTTTCCAATCCTCCATCTCTGTTGAGGAGAGCACCTATCTTCTTTCTAAGTGTGTCCCGACCCAGGGGCCGCTCTTCCAGGATTCATTAGTGGACCTTCTCTACCCCTCCGGTGAGGGGTCTTCATTTGTATCCCCTTCTGTACCCACCTTTTCCCCTCCTCCTTCCTCTTCGTCAGGTTCTAGTGATCAGGCTAGTTGTTCTTATTCTCCTAGTTCTAAGAGTCCCGGGGTAGCTATTAGAAAATCCAAGGGTAAGCAGATTCCCTGTAGATTTCTTAGAGAGTTAGCTATCAGATGCCAAGCTTGTCTAGCCATTCCCAAATTTGTAGAGAATCTAATTATCCTGTCGGAAATAGAATACGAAGATACATATGCTTTTAATGAGGGTTTTGGTGTTTACGAGATAATGAATGATGAAGACCCCATTGAAGAGGGGGATGAAGAGTATGAAGATTATGAGGACGAGGCTGACGCCTTTGCTAGTGGCATGAGAAGATTCGACGAGCCGTCAGCCTCAGTTGAAGAACCTACCAAAGAAATAAATCTGGGTACTAAGGAAAACCCTAGGATTGTCCTCATTAGCAAGAACTTGCCGCTCTCTGAAGAAGAGGCGCTTATTTTGGTTCTTCAAGAATACAAGGACGTGTTCGTGTGGAGTTATGAAGATATGCCCGGACTAGACCCTGCGCTCGTTGAACATCGACTTACACTTAAGCCAGGGTCCATCCCGGTCAAACAGCGGTTGAGACGTTTCCACCCTAACATGGCATTAAAAATGAAAGAAGAGGTCGATAAGCTCCTTAAAGCTAGGTTCGTTAGAGTCATCCTCTATCCTAATTGGGTGGCGAACATCGTCCCAGTCATGAAGAAAGATGGAAAGGTCAGGATTTGCATAGACTTTCGGGACCTCAACCGCGCGTGTCCTAAGGATGACTTCCCCCTTCCTCATATTGATGTGCTAATCGACAATACGGTAGGATATGCGACTCTTTCTTTTATGGATGGCTTTTAAGGTTATAATCAGATTCGTTTGGCCGAAGAAGATCAATAAAAGACATCGTTCACTACACCATGGGGTACCTACTGCTATGTGGTCATGCCCTTCGGACTTAAGAATGCCGGAGCCACCTATCAAAGGGCCATAATGGCAATTTTTCATGATATGATCCACATTTATATTGAGGTGTATGTGGATGACCTGGTGGTAAAATCAAGGACAAGGATCGAGCATTCCGGGGTTCTGACCAAAGTCTTGCAAAGAGCACGGGAGTATCAATTAAAGATGAACCCCAAGAAGTGCGTATTTGGTGTTTCATCAGGGAAGTTGCTTGGATTCATTGTCAGTAAGAAGGGTATCGAGATTGATCCCAACAAGGCAAAGGCCATAAGAGAAATGCCTCCTCCCAAGAATTTGAAAGAGGTCTGAGGATTGATCGGGGGGTTACAATTTATCACCGATTTGTCTCCCAGTACTCACAAAGGTGTAGGCCGTTCTACGAGCTTACTAAGCCAGGAGTCAAATTTAATTGGGATGACAAATGTCAGGCAGCCTTTGATGGATTGAAGGATTATCTCTCAAATCCTCATGTCCAGAGACCACCAGTTCCAGGCAAACCACTCGTTCTTTATGTCTCTGTCCTGGATGACTCAGTAGGTGCTGTCCTCGCGCAAGTTGACGAAGAAGGTAAGGAAAGGGCAGCCTACTATTTGTCAAAGCTTCTCAACCCCTGTGAGCAGAGGTATACCGCTATGGAGAAGACCTGTGCAGCTTTAGTCTGGGTTGTTTAGAAACTTAAACATTACTTCTTAGCTCACGAGGTTCACCTCATTGCTCGAATGAATCCCATTAAATTCCTTCTTGAAAAATCTATCCTTACCGATCGATTAGCACGATGACAAAGCTTCCTTACTCAATTTGACATCACTTACATCTAGTAAAAAGTAATTAAGGGCTATGCCATTGCCGAACACCTTGCTCACCACCCTCTACCCCGATTTGATCCGGTCTGTTCAGAATTCCCAGATGAGGAATTAATGTCCATTAACCAACCTTCAGATCCCATGTGGACATTACATTTTGATGGGGCTATGAATTCTCTTGGAAGAGAGATCGGCATGGTTCTTCTAACACCGGAAGGTATCACTATTCCACTCGCCTCTCAGCTTGCCTTCCCTGTCACAAATAACATAGCTGAATATGAGGCTTCTCTGGCCGGACTGCAGGCCACCCATCAATTTGGTGTGACCCAGCTTCGCATCGTTGGTGATAGTCAACTCATCTTGCGCCAAGTGCTTGTCAAATGACGCACGCTCAATCCTAAGCTTAAACCTTACCAAGAACTTGTTTCCGCTTATGCCAAGCTTTTCACCAAACTGATCTTTGTTCATGTTCCTCGCAATCAGAATATCTTAGCTGACGCTCTTGCATCACTTGCCTCCTCGTTAACTTTCCTTCCCGAGCGGGACTTCCGCTCTGTCATTGTTCATAAGCGCCAAACTCCTGCCATTAAGGATCCTGCTTTTCTTAGAATTAAGGAGGAGGTGCTCAAGAAGATTAAGGAAGGTGAAATTATTCAGAATAAGGAGGTCATGCTGTTGGATTTAGAAGATCAACTGGCTGACGTGGAAAAGCCATGGTATTACGAGATTGCTAAATATTGTTATGATCAATCTTATCTAGAAGAAGCTACTGCGGAAGAAATGAAGGCCATTCGAAGAGTAGCCCAACGATACACTTTAGTTGGAGGTGTGCTCTATAGAAGGGGGCTCACCGGTGTTTTATTAAGGTGCCTGGATGATGATGAATCTTGGAAGATTGTGGGAGAGGCACATTCAGGAGTGTGTGGTGGTCATGTGAATAGCCAGATGTTAGCAAAGAAGATCCTTAGGCTAGGTTTCTATTGGCCTACTCTAGAAGAGGATTGTTCTATCTACGTTCGAAGGTGTGTTAAGTGCCAACTGCACGCCGATAAAATTCATTCTCCTGCTTCTTCACTTCATCCTATATCATCCACATGGCCTTTCTCCATGTGGGTTTTCGATGTTATTCGACCTCTTGGTAATGCGAATCTCCTCACAAAGTCAAAGTCATTTATCCTCACGGCCACGGAGTATTTCACCAAGTGGGCGGAAGTGGAAACTTATGTGGAGATCAAAGCGTCAACGGTCTACAAATTTATAATGAAGAACATCATCGCAAGGTTCGGCATCCCGAGTACCATCGTCACCGACAACGGACCGTAATTCATCTCTCAAGAGCTTCGAGACCTCTGCAATAGGTACAACATTGCATTGCATCATTCATCCCCTTATTATCCGCAGGGCAATGGCCAAGCAGAGGCAACCAACAAAACTTTGATCAAAATCATTAAGAAGACTTGTGAAGCCAACAAATTTGCGGATTGGCCAGAAAAACTTGTAGAAGCTCTATGGGCCTACTGAACATCCATTCGGACTCCTACTGGGTAAACTCCATTCGCTCTTACTTATGGAATGGAGGCGGTAGTCCCATATGAGATTCTTATTCCTTCTCTTAGGGTACAATTGGACAAGGAGCTCCCTATTGATGAGCGTCATGAATCTCTCCTTGCACAATTAGAACTCCTAGATGAGAAGCATTTGGCCACCGCTGAACATGCAAAAGCATATCAAAACAGGCTTTCACATTTCTATCAAAAGAAAGTAATTGAGAGAAAATTTAAAGTCGGTGAATTAGTAATTAAAAGAATTTTCGTAAAACCCGGTGGACCCCGGTCAAAACTCCAGCAAAATTGGGAAGGGCCTTACATAATAAAAGATGTTTATCCTGGCAATGCTTACAAACCGGTTAACGCTAAAGGGGAAGAATTGGCTCACCCTTGGAATGGTTTGTATTTAAAGAAATACTACCCCTAAGTCTTTGAAATAAAAAAAAGAAAAGATAAAGATGAAAGAAATAAAAAAATAAAAAATAAAAAAAGAAAGAAAGACGATGAAAAAATTACAGGCTGGCATAGTACATAGGCTGCAAGCACGAAAAATCAAAATCCGTAATTCATTCTTCAGTCTTGATGATTTAGCCTTGGGGTCAACACCCGAACACACTACACGCTTTACTCTTAAACTCAAGCGGTCCAAAATTCAAGGAAAGTTAGACCCAAACTAAGAGTGTAAAAACTTTACCTGTTCTCTCCTCTTCGGCTCACGAGAGGGAGTACGGGTCAAGGATTGCTAACCAAACCTGCTCGCCGCCCTAGTAGGTGGAAGTCAGGACCCAAAAAGGAATAAAATGCTTAAAGCCCAAGTACAATTAGGTCTTTATCTATTTGAGAAATTTGAAAAAAAAGAGCAACTTACACAAAGAATATCATGTCAAGAGGGCAAAGTCCCCGCAGGGAAAACCCTGGTCGTAAGTATGCAAAAATAAGGGCAAAAAGAGCAACAACATTTTCCTAAGCCAAAGACCGAACCCCAACAAGCATCAGGGCAGGGGAGGAAAGTTTCCCCGTTCTCGGAAAACTCTCATGAGCTTCCTCGACTTATTCATCACTTCCCCCTCTATGGTAGGTTATAAGTTCAAAGGATGGCGAAGACCGACTAAGGAGGATGGGCCGCAAGAGGATATGAGTAAATGCACAAGTCATTAAGCACGTTGACCCGTTGTTAAATTATTTAAGAAAGATTAATGAATTTAAGATGGCGAGTGTGCAAGGTTTAAGACCCTTGTACTATGTTCAGCCTCATTCCTAAAAAAACAAAAAAATAATAATAAAGATAAAAAATAATAATAAGAAAGTTTTTTTAATATCTACGTTGTCATTTTCAATAAAAAAAACAAAAAAAAAGAAGAAAAAAAGAGAAAAGGAAAAAGAGAAAAAAGAAGAGAAGAAAAAGGAAAAATAAAAATGAAAGAAAAAAAAGAGAAAAAAAGAGAGAAAGAAAAAATGATGATAAAAATTTTTAGCCCACTGCTTCCCCACCCCATACGCTTGTTTGCATTCTTGCGTGGGCATTTTTATTTCAAGTTTGCATTTGTGTGCTTGCATGTTGCATTTCCTTATATATTTTTGATATTTACCTTTATTAGTTAGAGGCTTGGCCCCTTGACCCGTCAACAAGGTCAAAGTAGTGACAACCCCTTGCTTATTGAGCAAGGGGCCAAGCCGAACAGATGGATTAATCTATTTTTTTAATTATGAACCACAGACAGAGGGCAAGAAGGAAGGAAGAGGAAGAAAGGAGGGGACAACAACTGCTCAAGGTAACTCAGGTAACAAAAATCTCACATATATATACCAATGAATATCTGAGTACATGTGTGAGGGCGGAGGAGTACGAGTAAGTCTCTCTCTCAGCTCTCGCCTCCACCCTCCTCTCTCCTACTCTCTACCTCACCTTCGTCGTCCCGACAAGGTACCCGTGGAGGGGGCATGGGCCCCCAAGAGGTAGCTGGAGCTCGAACCTGCTCCCCGACCTTTGTCCTCTGTCGAGAAGAGGAGCCTGCCATGTACGATGTGCTGGTGAAGGAGAGTCCTACTGCCCGAGCCCTCTCCATGCCTCGCTGTAGGCGCTCCTCCATGAGCCGAAGCCGCTCCTGAAGGGTGGCTATCTGCATCCTCGCCTCTGCCAGCTCCTACTCTCCCTCCAGCCGCTCTGCTCGGTGCTCCTGCTCTCACGCTAGCCGCTCCGCTCGCTGCTCCTCTCGCTCCCGAGTACGCTTCCTCCTCTCCATGTCGAGGGCGACCCTCAGCTCTACCACGTCGGTAGGTAGGGTCTCTCGACGTCCCAACACCTCCTCTACTTCTGTGACCCGCTGGTCAGAAACGTGAGCTCGGCGCCTGCCATTGCAGCCTGCTCATAAGCATTTCGTAGCTGCGCACCCTGATCATTTAACAACATTTATCAGCAAAATTAAAGGAAAACATTTTAAGAGATAAATTGAAAGTAATGCTAGCGTTACTCACATCTATCTCGCGCGGTCTCCCCTCCTCCTCTAATTCCGCGATCCGACGATCGCGGTCTATAATCTGAGCACGCGCCGCCTGTAGCTCGGCCA
The DNA here is from genome assembly GCA_022559845.1 of Amorphophallus konjac. NCBI lineage: Eukaryota > Viridiplantae > Streptophyta > Magnoliopsida > Alismatales > Araceae > Amorphophallus > Amorphophallus konjac. The sequence goes on from CM040118.1 coordinate 411,695,311, forward strand.
CCTGCAATGTTCCACATCCATCAGTGCATAATTCAACTTAAGTTCGAATTAACTTAAAAATCACATAAGGCTTACCCACTCGGTGAGATCATGCTCCACCGCCTCGGCCCGTGCCATTGCTCTAGTAAGCAACCCCTACAAAGAGTCCACCACGATGCTCGGTCCCTGTGAGCTGGAAGCGCCTCCTATCCCTCTCACTGCTGCTCCTTGCTGGGCACGCTGCATTCATTAGGACTGTCAGTGGCTGAACATCACATTAATCATATAAAAAGGAAATAACATAAGGGCAGGGCATACTTACCAGGACCTCCAAATCGGCGTGGGTGGTCGCCAACTGGGCCTCCAAGCTGTGAAGGTGAGCATGCAAGTCCACTGCCGCTCTGTCTCGTGCATCCTGCATAACACATTCATTTAGCAACATATCTCAAATGCATAAAGGGAAGAACTAGAAAAGCATTCATACCTACCCCTATCGGCCTCATCTGGTCCCGTCTGCCGTAGGTCTCCCAGTAACGTCGGAGGTGGGCTGAGCTGTCCGGGGCGTAGGAGATGACTGGAACACCGTGCCGCTGCCAGTCCGCGTACTGCTCTGGGAATCGCTGCCTCCAGTCGATTGCCTTGGTCCGCCCGCGGGTCTTCCGCCCAATCCCGCGAGGCTCCTCCACGTCGACCCACTCTTGGTGGAAACCAAGAGTCCTCATGACCAACCACAGCTGCAGCGGCTCGATCTCATTCAGGTAGTGAAACCAGATGTCACGCCCAAAATAAGGTCGGCCCGCTGCGACCCACGGCTGGCCCTCATCGGGCATCCCCTCGTAGGGTCTCCAGATAACCTGCCTGTCCCAAATCAGAAGCATCATATATAGCAGGAAATTAGAAGCAATGCATTGAATTCATTTGTGTACCAGTGAAGGGGGGAAGTCTCGCAACTCCCGCCTCGTGACCATCAGCTCGTAGTCGTGAGGCGCTCCAGACAAGCACGGTAACCACTACTGAGCAAGGGGGTAGGCAGCCTCCTCTCCTAATCGAGTATCGGACCGGTCCATCGGGAAGTAAATGTGAGCCCACACCTGCGGTCATCAGCATTCATTAGTCACATTCATAATCATAACATAATTGCTAATCATAATTGAACAGAAATTAAAAGAAATACATACCTGTAGAAAGGGTGAGAAGCCGCTGACGGTCGTCTATCGACCGGTCCTCGTAGATTGATCTGCTATCAACTGTGCCAGCAGGGTGGCCCCCCAAGCATACCTCCCTACTCCCTCGAGGTCCTCCAAAACTCCCAAGAACTTGCAGTTTATATCATCTCCCTTCGTCCCCAATAGTAACCTCCCGAGCATCAGAAACAAGAACCTCCTCAGATCTCTGTCTGCCCTCACCCTATCAGCTGAATCCTGAAATAGGTAGCTCAGGCAGTGGTGGTCAAACGGGCTACGTAGTCTGTCAAGGACTCCCTGAACCTCTGTCTAGCATCCCCTAACCCCATGGCCCTCATCAGGTTAGTGCGGGCTATCGTCCTACAGGGGGGCTCATAGACTGTGTCTATCCCTAAGAGTCTCACAGCTAGCTCACTGTAGTTGGGCAGGGTGATCCCACTCACAGCCTCTCCATCCACCCTCGGCCCGGTAATCCTAGTAACGTCCTCTAGGGTCTGCACCATGTGCCCTCAGGGCATCAGAAATGCCCGACTCACCCCATCCCAGCGCTCCCTCAAAACGCGAATCAATATAAGGTCAGGGCGTACCGGCTCAATGCTAAGAAAGGGCCCAAAGCCCATCGCCTCTTAGCTCCCCTCTGGAAGCCGGGTAGACCGTCATGAGCCGCCATCACTTGTAGCCACGAAATGCGGGTCCGTATCAGTCCCTGCATCATAAAAGAATGATTAGAACATCAATTTATAATGAAAGAAAAGGAAAATTCCAATTAATTAAAAGGCGACTGCCTGGCTGACTCCATTTTTTAAATGGCGACCGGGCTCTGGGCGTTTTCTTTAAAGGGGCGACTGCGACCAGGGCGCTGCTTATAAAAGGTCTGGAATTTATATATAAAAGGAAAGTGCATGCATTTAGAAGGCGATTGGACCTTAGACTCTAGTTTTTAAGTCACGCCCTGGTACTGGGCGTTTTATTGTAAGACGCAACTGGGTCTTGGCTGCCTCTTGCGAGGGGTATTTTTGTCTGTCCGTTTCTTTTCCAATACGGCGACCAACCTCTGGCCGCGTTCTTTGAGAAGGCGCCACCCATAGGGGCGTGTCTTCAGGAATAGCGCCACTATCGTGGTCGCGATTTTCCTAGGTTATCTATCGATATCCTCCCCCTCCCATGAATATAAAAAAGATAAATAATGAATAAAAAACTAAAATGAAATATATATATATATATATATATATATAACAAATAAAAAAAATTACCTTCTTCTTCGCCGGACCGCCGCCAGCGGGTGGCTAGAGTGGGGGTGGTGGAGGCGGTGCCCCACCGTCGTCGGCGCCGCCGCCGTTCCCTTCTCCGGTGCCGGCATCTTCATCGCCACCGCCGGCATCCTCATCGCCGCCACTGGCATCTTCACCGCTGCCGCCTTCTTCTTCCCCGCCACCCTCTCCTTCCTGGCCTTCGTCCCCGTGGCCACCGTCGGGCTCTGCCGCGGCCGGAGCCGCTTCTTCCATCGCCGCCGCAGGTGGGTCTTCCGCCATCGCTGCCACGGGAGGGGGAGCCTCTAGTGGCTCTTCGTCTTCAAGGAGAACTACCGCGGGGGCGGTAGTCCTCCTTCGTTTCAAGGAACTGGGACCGGCGGGGTCCATCGACGGGAAGGGGAGGTCATCGGTGAAGGTTGCAGAGAGAGAGAGAGGAAGAGAGAAAGAGAAAATGTGAGAGAGGGATCAAGAGAGTTGGGGGGGAATGAGAGGGAGACGGAGGGAGACTAGGTTAAAGGGCATTTTTTTGTTTTCAGTTTTGAACTGAATTCATGCCTGTAATCTGGGCATCTTTAACGTTTAACACGACAGGGCCATGGGCGCGTATTAGTTTGCATGGGAAATAGTAGAAGGTCATTATTGCGGTTGTCATGTCATGTTGCTGATAGGCGACCGTATGGTGGGCATTGGCTAGAAGTAGGCGGCTATAGCATGGGCGTTTCTCAGTAATTTTGATTGATAAAATAATTTTTAAAAGAAAAGGGGTTTTATGGTAGGCGACGGGGGTATGGGCGTTGTTTCGGCGCTTTCTTAGATAATTGAAAATTCTGATAATTCATGTAGACGCCTTTGCCTCGGTCGCCGTTCATTGAATAGCGCCCATAACAGGGGCGCGGTATCAGTAACTTCCAATAGAACCTTCTTATTTTGCAGAATTAAAACCAAGATTGACTTTATTTGCACATTCACATTGCATAAGCATAAAGTTTTGACAGCAAAAAACAATTTTTATTCCTGGAATAAATTGTTGCATGGCTATTGGGCCACCATGGGCCTTATCCTTTTGAGAGCTAATACATAAGATTTACATTTCATCTCTTCCTCTTCAACATGTGTCTTGGACCTATGTAGAAGTCCAACCTTCCATTGAGCCATGATTGTGTTGATCTCTTCTTGATCTCCACTTGAGCCTAGTTCCCTCCTCTTGAGTGGTGGAAGGTGAGAAGGTTCTTCAAACTTGTGCCGAGGAAGACCAAGTTGTGGAAGGCACCGGTGAGCATTGTAAAGGACGAAGTCGCTCCCACCGATTAGACGTAGCTCTATGCCAGAGGAGAGTCTTGAGTGTAGCTCTTGGGTCTTGAGGAACCCTGGTGTGCAAGTGAAACCATCCTTGGGCATGGTCTTGAAATAGTTCCTCCAATCAACTCTCTTCTTTAGCTTGGGCACCCGATTGGTCACTCTCTCACATAGGCCCAAGGAATCCGTCATGTACCGGAGAGGGCTCTTAGAGAAGATTTTGCAGGCCGTTTGGGTTTCTTGGCATGGATCAAATTTTAGGTGGAGGTCCACCCAAAAAGAGAGAAGTAACATTGACCCATGGAGAGGCCGCCCCATGGAGGCGGAGGTGAGCCCATTATAGAGGTTGGCTAATACCGCCGGACCTATCCTTTTTTCTTTCCCATATGCTAGCTATGGCACTCAAGTGGCATTCCTCTAGGTGGTCTTCCATTGAAAGGAAGAGGAGAGCTCCTACTATGCATATAACAAAGCCCTTCATCACCCTCTCCAACAAGTTCTCATCCTCTTGGGCTTGATCCATATTCTTGTATACCCATGATGCTAGCTTTAAAAGATTGATCCCCCCATGGGCTTTGATTTGGCTCACTAGATTTGGATTTGGTATGAGGCTAGTGAGCATATCATGGGCACTCATTGGTCTAGTCATACTAGCCATCTTTGACTCTTCTCCTTGCTTCATCTTTCTTAAGCCAAGGAACATCTCTACTTCCTCTAGGAGTATAGTGGCTTCAAAGGTGGGGAATAGGAAAGTGTGGGGGTTGGGATGCCATAGTTCTACAAGTGCTCCAATTGAGGCCTAATCTAAGTTGATGTCATTATAATGAGTGGCATGAGTTACTAGGCCTAGTAGGTGCCATTTTGAGAGGAAGGACCTCATATCTAAGGATAATTTTGAAAGAAGTAGAGGAAGCCACTTGATCTTTAAAAATCTCCTAGGACCCGGAATGATGGGAAAATCCTGAAAAAAGAAGGAAAAGAGGAGAGAATTAGGAGAATTCAAGATGATTTAGAAGGGAAGAAGGAAAAGAATTGAAAGAGTAAGTGAAAGAGAAGAGAAGAATTAAGAAGAAGTAGAAGAATTGAATTAGAAGAGAGATTAGAAGAAGGAAGGAAGAGGAAGTTGGAATAATAACAACAATATGAACACTTACTTGGTTTGCCATGATTCTTCCACTAATGTGCCCACCAATATCATTAATTCTTGGAAAGCTCCTCTTGCTCTTCTTCAATGGTCTTTGAATCATCCTCTCCATGGCTATCAATCAATCAAACTTCTTCAAAGTCCTTGTTTAAGACTCTCCAATTGCCTTAGAACTCCCTGTTGAAAGTAAGGTCTCACGGTCGAATATACTCTCTGTTGTAGAAATCTGAGAGCCATGGTTCCCTTTTATAGGCACATTAGCCTCCAAATACTCCTTGAACTCAAAATGCAACTTTTAGAACAGCTAAGAGGCCCTTGAAGAACACTTTCCGAGTAGAACCTGGAGTGTCACGCCCCGAGCCTTTATTACAGCGGAAGACTCACTCGAGAAACGTGAACAGCCAGCATGGTAAGCCTCTTGCAAGCAAGAATGACCAGAGCGCAAGATAATCACACACATAAATGTAATTGCACAAAATTTAATCAAACTCTAACTTTATTTCATAAATGATCAAAGTATTATTTTACAATAATCACCTTTCATTCTACTAGACTCAAGAAAGAAGAAAATTACATTGACTCAATCTAAACATTATCGACTTCCTAAGTCTTCGCTTGTAGCTTTACAAGACTTTCACTCACTCCCGGACCCGCCACTAGTATAGCCCGAATCCGAATCTAAACTACTTTCATCTCCTGAAAAATGTTGGAAAATAGGTAATGAGCACACTTGCCCAGTAGGTATCTTCGCATCAACATGAATGCACTATTAAAGTGATTAATATTTTTGCTCTAAATAAATAAGGCAAAATCATGCAATGCGATGATCACGCGATTAAACAATAGTAACGAGATAATCATGTAAGATAGGGTGAGCAAGAATGAACTTATCACGAATATAACAAGAACATGATATTGGCCTTTTCATGAACAAGAATGTAACGAGAATGCACTATCATGCCACATAATCAACACTCCAGCATCTTATGCTTATGAGCAAGTGCTTCGTGAATTTCTGTGGAATATCGAGCAAGAAAGTCATGTACAAGAACTTGATCATGCTGCATCGCGTTGTGATTATTCACTTCACAAGCCGTGGATAATTCACTTATTTATAAAGAAAGTACTCCCAGCGCAATGCGATGCCAGTAGCAGCATACCCCATGGTTTATAAAATAGTATGTTTTCGACAATCAGTCGAGAGGACTAGCATAGAGCCCTTGAACACAATCAGTGCTCGATCGCATCTTCAAGTATAAATCAAGCTCTTACCACGCATGATAATAAAGTATGGCCAAGAATATAGCAATATCAAATAATGAAAATCAATGTATGAACGCTTCAATTGAATATGAGGAATTCAAGAATGACATTAAACAAGGTTATGCTCATAAAATAAATTGACAGCATAACGGTACATTTTTTTCTCTTTCTAATCCTTATATTAAGTTTTTTTATTAATATTATAAGTTCTAGACTATCATTAATTCATCTAGAACCTTGGGAATATCAACCCTTGGGTCAAACCTTGGGTTAAGTACTTAAGTAATGTGACGGTCGTTCTCTGGGCCGTTACATCATGTAACGCTCCAGTAGAGGGCCGTTAAAATGATCAGAGTCCAGAACTATCAAAATAGACTCAGAGAAATGTGACGGTCATGCAATGGGCCGTTACGTGATTCTGACGGTCCAATGTAAGGCAGTTACATTACTAGATCCAGAAAACAACGATAGTGTATTCTAGTTAATGGGCTTTAATGGTACCACCAACTCGGCGTCCTAGTGGGAATCCCAGGCTCACGGAGAATTACGGAGGCCTTGAAACAAGATTTCCTAGTCCATTGGAAGGAATATCCAATAGAGAGGTCCTCATGTCCAAGAATGTGTTCCTATAGTGAAAATTGTGAACTAATGGTCAACATACCGGAGTATGTGCCATGTACTTATAGAAATGACTCTATTGATAGAGGAAGAATATATATAGATATATATCGATGTGAAATCATGATAAAAACTCTATCAATACATCATTCAAAAATCATGTTTCCAATTACAAAACTATAGAGTTTTGGGCTCATGAAATTAACATAACTTAAAGTAATAGTGAGATACCAAAACATGCAATACCTATCATGAATGATTAAATAACCTCAAAGTCACATAATCAGGTTAAAACTTAGGTAACTAGGCATAATAATAAGTAAATCTGGTAGGTTTCCAATCTGTCTTGAGTTGACAATACACAGGCACCTGACGGTCTAGCCAAGGCGCGTCACAGGGATTGTGACGGTCTATCGAGCAGCCGTTACAGTGATGTAATGCTCCTGCATAGATGCGTCAGAATCAATAGAGTACTCAATAGGCAATCAGAGACTGTGACGGTCCATCGTATGGCCGTTACTTGAGTGTGACGGTCCTACTATGGTGCGTTACAGTATCTGCTGATAGAAAATGATATGAAACCTAAGAGATCAACTCACATCATGTCTAAATCAAATACCATGTCTATTCTAGGCATGATAACGAAGTATAGGCTATCTATATGCATGGGTTCCAATGAATAGACAAGATAACTTCTTTTATTTCTATTTAAGGCTAAGAGATGTATGACATGCATGGAACTATGAAAACATGAAATTGATGATCTATGATGCATGAAATTCAGTCAAATCAGAGGGCTTTTAGTCCTATCAAGATGTTTTTATCGTTCATGAGATGCCCTACCTCTTAGCTTGGCTTTAAACTTCCAATTTATGGTTTGAAAAACGTGCCCTAGCTCTCCTTTTCTTGTGACTTTTCAGTAACTTCCTTAGGCTCTAACTCCACGACCTCTTGACCTAAAGATGTGAAATTTGGAGAGGAGTTAGTCTAAAGTTTTATAAACAAATACTTCTAAAGAACTTATCCGAGATTATGATTCCTTACCATGATTCCACACGAGTAAAAGTAAGGGTCGCGCAGTTTAGAACTAGGTCCTATTTATAGGTTTTTTGGCTAGGGTTTGAAGATTAGATCAATTCTAGAGTCCTTAATCTGCTAAAACCTGATCTCTAAGAGTCCTTAGTAATGTTATAACTCTTCCCAAGTTGATCCCTAGTGGATAAGATCATCAAGTTTCCATCTTTTATAACTTCTTCCTCTTACGGAATCTGCAGAGTGTAATGGTCGAACGCAGGCGCGTTAGGTGAATGTGACGGTCTCGCGATAGACCGTTATAGTCAACGTATGTAGAGTTCTAAATTAATAAAACTCATTTATTCTTTTATCCATATAATTATCTTAGATAATTAGTCATTATCCTTAAAATCCGTAAATAAGCTAAATAACCTTCTAGAACATGGGCCAAACTTAATGGGCTTGGTCCTTAAACCTTTTAGATGATGTGTAAATAGGCTTAGTTAATTATTTAACCTAATTGAGCCTTATAATGACTTATTAGTCTCAGAATCCATTTATTAATATATTTAGGCCTTTATAAATCCTAGAAAATTATTTATATAAATTCTGGGGCACTACACCCTCCCCCACTTAGAAGAATTTGGTCCCCAAATTCAAGACATGGATTGTGGAGAGTGTACTTACAGTTAAATAATTCTGGAAATCTTTTTCTCATGGCTGCTTCGGTTTCCCATGTTGCTTCGTATGGCCATGTTTTCTTCCATTGAATTTTGACTATAGGGATAACCTTATTTCTTAGTTGACGCACTTCCTGATCCAGAATCTTTATTGGCGTTTGCTCATATGTCATATCCTTCTGAATCTCCAGATTGTCATAAGTGATGATATGGTCAGGATTGTATACATACTTCTTCAGCATGGAGACATGAAATACGTCATGAACTCCTACTAATTGTGGAGGTAAAGCCAATCTATAAGCTACTTCTCCGACCCTTTCAAGAATTTCAAATGGGCCAATGAACCTTGGAGTTAGCTTTCCTTTAATGTCAAATCTTCGAATACCACGACTTGGAGAAACTTTCAAATATACATGATCTCCTACCTAAAACTCCAAGTCACGTCTTCGATTGTCAGCATAAGACTTTTGCCTATCTTGTGCTATTTTCATTCTCTCTTGAATGAGCTTTATTTTCTCCGTAGAATCCCTGATAAGGTCAGGGCCTAAAAATTACTTTTCCCCTATTTCATTCCAACATATTGGTGATCGACAACTTTTACCATATAGGGCTTTAAATTGTGCCATTTGTATGCTAGCCTGATAACTGTTATTATATGTAAATTCTACCAACGGCAAGTGATCATGCCAACTACCTCCAAAATCGATAGCACAGGCTCTGAGCATATCTTCTACCACCTGATTTGTTCTTTCCGTCTAACCATCAGTTTGTGGATGAAAGGCTGTGCTGAAATTCAATCTAGTCCCTAGTGAATGTTGTAGGCTCTTCCAGAATTGTGATGTGAATCGCGGATCTCTATCAGATACAATAGAGACAGGGGCACCATGTAATTTAACAATTTCCTTTATGTACAATGCTGCTAGAATATCCATAGACCATCGACTCTTTATTGGTATGAAGTGTGCAGATTTAGTCAATCGATCTATGATTACCCATATGCCATCGTGTCCACCTCTGGTCTTAGGTAAACCCATAATGAAGTCCATCCCTATACTCTCCCATTTTCATTCGAGAATATCCAAGGGATGTAATTTACCTGCGGGTCTAAAATGTTCAGCTTTAACTTGTTGGCAGGTTAGACAACGAGACACGAAATCAGCTATCTCTCTCTTCATATTGGGCCACCAGAAACTTCTTTTCAGATCTTGATACATCTTTGTACCTCCTAGATGAATGGAGTACTTGGACTTATGTGCTTCATCTAGGATTAGTTTCTTCGTAGTCTCATGATCTGGTATACATATTCGGCCCTTAAATAGCAATCTTCCATCATTGGAAATAGAAAAATCCGGCCATTGTTCAACATTGGCCTTAATTTCCAGTAATATAGGATCGTCATCTTGCAACTTCACCAAGTCCTCTATTAATGTAGGTTGAGCTCGAATATTAGCTATGAAACAATCTTCTTCCTTTATGTCAATATCTAAGTTCAACTGAGCAAATTGAGGAACAAGGTTAGTTACACTTATCATAAGACTTGATAACATACCCATTGGTTTTCTACTGAGTGCATCGGCTACAGCATTAGCCTTGCCAGGATGATACTGAATAGCAAAATTGAAGTCTTTGAGGTATTCTAACCACCTCCTCTGCCTCATGTTAAGCTCCTTTTGAGAGAATAAGTATTTCAAGCTCTTGTGGTCTGAGTAGACCGTAAACTTTTCTCCATAAAGATAATGATGCCAAATTTTCAAGGCGAAAATAACTGCTGACAATTCTAAATCATGCACAGGATAGTTTTCCTCGTGCCGTTTCAGTTGTCTTGAAGAATAACAGATCACCTTTCCATTCTGCATGAGAACGCATCCTAAGCCAATGCCAGACGCATCCGTATACACTTCGAATCCACCACCCTTCGTTGGTAGTGACAAAACAGAGGCTGTTGTAAGATGATTCTTAAGAGTTTGGAAATTCTTCTCACATTCCTCTGACCAGACAAAAAGATTTTCTTTTCTCGTAAGTCTAGTTAAAGGAACCGCAATTTTTGAGAAGTTCTTAATGAATCTTCTATAATAACCAGCTAGACCCAGAAAGCTCCTTACTTCAGACACAGTCGTAGGCCGACTCCAATTCTTGACAGCTTCTACCTTAGAAGGATGCACAACAATAACTTCTTTTGAAATAATGTGGCCTGGGAATGAGACTTCCTCACGCCAGAATTCACACTTATTGAGTTTGGCATAAAGCTTGTGTTCTCTAAGTGTTTGCAAAGCTATTTTCAAATGTTCTTCATGTTCTTCTTTTATCTTGGAGTATATCAGGATATCATCGATGAAGACGACAATGAATCGATCCAGGTATGGCTGGAAGACACTGTTCATAAGTTGCATAAATGTTGTTGGGGTATTAGTTAACCCAAACGGCATTACCACGAATTCATAGTGGCTATAACGACTTCGAAAAGCCGATTTATAAATATCTTCCTCATTGATTCTAAGCTGATGATAACTTGATCTGAGGTCAATCTTATAAAAATATTCTGCTCCCAAAAGCTGATCGAAGAGCTCATCAATACGCGGCAATGGATACTTATTTTTAATTGTTAGCTGACTCAGTCGCCAGTAATCGATGCATAGCCTGAGAGAACCATCCTTCTTCTTGACAAATAAAATCGACTCACCCCAAGGGGATGTGCTAGGTCTGATGAAACCCTTGTCTAGTAGTTCCTGTAACTACCTTTTCAGTTCCTTGAGTTCTGTGGGGGACATCCTGTAAGGGGCTATAGAAACAGGTGCTGCTCCTGGAATGAGTTCAATGTTAAAGTTTACTTCCCTCTTGGGCGGTAAACTAGGTAGTTCAGATGGGAACACGTCTGGGAACTCATTTGCAATAGGAATGTTTGCTAGGACAATTTCCCTAGATTCGGTGATAATGACTGAAGCAAGAAAAGCTTCACATCCTTGCGAGATAAGCTTGCAAGCGTGAAGAGAAGATATAATGGTAGGATGCTTCTTGTATTTGATGCCAAGAAAAGAAAATCTTGGAAGACCGGGCTTTCGAAAAGATATAATCCTATTTCGGTAATTGATATAAGTATCATGGTCTACAAGCCAGTCCACCCCTAAAATGGCATCATAACCTTTCATGTCAAGGCACACGAGGTTTGCGGGGAGATTGTGACCTTCTACTATCACTTCGCTATTAGGATAATACTCGGTGAGCTTGGTTCTAGATCCTAAAGGTGTAGTAATAGCAAGGTCTGAAGGTAAGGGGACTGATGCAATTGACAACGTTTTTGCAAAGGTAGTGGAAATAAAAGAATGAGAGGCACCAGTATCAAATAGCACAAATGCAGGACGAGAATAAATTTGAAGAGTACCTTCCATAAGCCCATCATCCCTGGGCACTTCCTCTTCATCTAGAACGGCATTGAGGCGAGCCTACCTCCTGCGTCCTCCAGATGACTGGTCCTTCATAAGGGGGCAATCCGACATGCGATGCTCCCTGCTCCCACAACGTAAACAAGCGCCGAGGCGCTTCTAACACTCCTCAACCGAATGGTCGAATTTCTTACAGAAAGTGCAAGCCGTGACGGCCTGTTCCTTCTCTTCCTTGACTTTCTTTTACTTGTGGGAACTTCCACCATTCCCACTCCTAGGTCTTTTCTTATTATCACGGCTTTGGTAGGGTTCCGTGATACTAAATTTCTCCTTCTTATGATGCCGATCAGAACGTCGGCTTGACTCTTCTCTTTTCCCTTTTAACTTCTCGACATTTTCTAAGGTCCTTTCACACAAGTATGCCCGCTGGACCATCTCCGCATAAGTACGGATGTTTTGGGTCTAGAGCTGCTGAATGAAGTCGAGTCGTAACCCGTCCATAAACCGATTTGCCTTCAATAAATCGGTATTGATTAGATGTGATGCGTACGGTGCTAACCTTAAGAATTGTAGTTCATACTCTGCCACCGACATCATCCCTTGTCTAAGGGAGGCGAACTCCATGGCTTTCCTTTCCTTTACATGCTCGGAAAAATACTTGGCACGGAATAAAGTAAGAAAACCATCCCATGTATGAGGTGCATCGGCCGGAGGTGCCGGAACCGACTTCCACCATGTACGGGCATCTTTATTTAGTTGAAATGTTGCTAGATGCACCTTCTCCTGATCAGTGCATTGAATAACGTCAAATATTCTATTCATCTCATCGATCCAATTTTTTGCATCATCGGGATTTGAAGATCCATAGAATCGCGGAGGATTTAGACTCCGGAAGTTGCGATGTAGGTCACCAACCCTTGCCCCTGCACCACCTTGTGCTATAGTTTGCAATGCCTGAGTGAGGCCGGCAACTGTTTGTTACATACCGTCCCAATCTACGCGATGAGCCATCTGTAAAATAGGGTACCTGAGAGAGAAAAATAACAACTTGTTATTTCTCATGAAAATCAACCTTAAAACTAATTAATTATCTTATCCCGGGCTCTACCCAATCCTCACATGGGTATGAAATTTCTTCCTTAGTTCATAGGTAGGGGTCCTTAAACCTTGGACTTATCCTATGACATGATTCCTTTCCCTCAGTCCTGAGACTTAGGCTCTGATACCAACTTAACTGTCAGGCCCCGAGCCTTTATTATAGCGGAAGACTCGCTTGAGAAACATGAACAGCCGACATGGCAAGCCTCTTGCAAGCAAGAAAGACCAGAGCGCGAGACAATCACACACATAAATGCAATTGCACAGAATTTAATCAAACTCCAACTTTATTTCATAAATGATCAAAGTATTCTTTTACAATAATCACCTTTCATTCTACTAGACTCAAGAAATAAGAAAATTACATTGACTCAATCTAAACATTATCGACTTCCTAAGTCTTCGCTTGTAGCTTTACAAGACTTTCACTCACTCCCGGACCCGCCACTAGTATAGCCCGAATCCGAATCTGAACTACTTCCATCTCCTGAAAAATGTTGGAAAATAGGTAATGAGCACACTTGCCCAGTAGGTATCTTCGCATCAACATGAAAGCACTATTAAAGTTATTAATATTTTTGCTCTAAAGAAATAAGGCAAAATCATGCAATGCGATGATCACGCGATTAAACCATAGTAACGAGATAATCATGTAAGATAGAGTGAGCAAGAATGAACTTATCACGAATATAACAAGAACATGATATTGGCCTTTTCATGAATAAGAATGTAACAAGAATGCACTATCATGCCACATAATAAACATTCCAGCATCTTATGCTTATGAGCAAGTGCTTCGTGAATTTCTGTGGAATATCGAGCAAGAAAGTCATGTACAAGAACTTGATCATGCTGCATCGCGTTGTGATTATTCACTTCACGAGCCGTGGATAATTCACTTATTTATAAAGAAAGTACTCCCAGCACAATGCGACGCCAGTAGCATCATACCCCATGGTTTATAAAATAGTATGTTTCCGACAATCAGCCGATGGGACTAGCATAGAGCCCTTGAACACAATCAGTGCTCGATCGCATCTTCAAGTATAAATCAAGCTCTTACCACGCATGATAATAAAGTATGGCCAAGAATATAGCAATATCAAATAATGAAAATCAATGTATGAACGCTTCAATTGAATATGAGGAATTCAAGAATGACATTAAACAAGGTTATGCTCATAAAATAAATTGACAACATAACGGTACATTCTTTTCTCTTTCCAATCCTTATATTAAGTTTCTTGATTAATATTATAAGTTCTAGACTATCATTAATTCATCTAGAACCTTGGGAATATCAACCCTTGGGTCAAACCTTGGGTTAAGTACTTAAGCAATGTGACGGTCGTTCTCTGGGCCGTTACATCATGTAACGCTCTAGTAGAGGGCCGTTAAAATGATCAGAGTCCAGAACTATCAAAATAGACTCAGAGAAATGTGACGGTCATGCAATGGGCCGTTACGTGATTCTGACGGTCCAATGTAAGGCCATTACATTACTAGATCCATAAAACAACGATAGTGTATTCTAGTTAATGGACTTTAATGGTACAACCAACTCGGCGTCCTAGTGGGAATCCCAGGCTCGCAGAGAATTACGGAGGCCTTGAAACAAGATTTCCTAGTCCATTGGAAGGAATATCCAATAGAGAGGTCCTCATGTCCAAGAATATGTTCCTATAGTGAAAAATGTGAACTAATGGTCAACATACCGGAGTATGTGCCATGTACTTATAGAAATGACTCTATTGATAGAGGAAGAATATATATAGATATATATCGATGTGAAATCATAATAAAAACTCTATCAATACATCATTCAAAAATCATGTTTCTAATTACAAAACTCTAGAGTTTTTGGCTCATGAAATTAACATAACTTAAAGTAATAGTGAGATACCAAAACATGCAATACCTATCATGAGTGATCAAATAACCTCAAAGTCACATAATCAGGTTAAAACTTAGGTAACTAGGCATAATAATAAGTAAATCTGGCAGGTTTCCAATCTGTCTTGAGTTGACAGTACACAGGCACCTGACGATCTAGTCAAGGTGCGTCACAGGGATTGTGACGGTCTATCGAATAGCCGTTACAGTGATGTAACGCTCCTACATAGATGCGTCAGAATCAACAGAGTACTCAATAGGCAATCAGAGACTGTGACGGTCCATCATATGTCCGTTACTTGAGTGTGACGGTCCTACTATGGTGCGTTACAGTATCTACTAACAGAAAATGATATGAAACCTAAGAGATCAACTCACATCATGTCTAAATCAAATACCATGTCTATTCTAGGCATGATAACGAAGTATAGGCTATCTATATGCATGGTTCCAGTGAATAGACAAGATAACTTCTTTTATTTCTATTTAAGGCTAAGAGATATATGACATGCATGGAACTATGAAAACATGAAATTGATGATCTATGATGCATGAAATTCAGTCAAATCAGAGGGCTTTCAGTCCTATCAAGATGTTTTTGACGTTCATGAGATGGCCTACCTCTTAGCTTGGCTTTAAACTTCCAATTTATGGTTTGAAAAACGTGCCCTAGCTCTCCTTTTCCTGTGACTTTTCAGCAACTTCCTTGTGCTCTAACTCCATGACCTCTTGACCTAAAGATGTGAAATTTGGAGAGGAGTTAGTCTAAAGTTTTATAAACAAATACTTCTAAAGAACTTACCCGAGATTATGACTCCTTACCATGATTCCACGCGAGCAAAAGTAAGGGTCGCGCAGTTCAGAACTAGGTCCTATTTATAGGGTTTTTGGTTAGGGTTTGAAGATTAGATCGATTCTAGAGTCCTTAATCTGCTAAAACCTGATCTCTAAGAGTCCTTAGTAATGTTATAACTCTTCCCAAGTTGATCCCTAGTGGATAAGATCATTAAGTTTCCATCTTTTATAACTTCTTCCTCTTACGGAATCTGCAGAGTGTAACGGTCGAACGCAGGCGCGTTAGGTGAATGTGACGGTCTCGCGATAGACCGTTACAGTCAACGTATGCAGAGTTCTAAATTAATAAAACTCATTTATTCATTTATCCATATAATTATCTTAGAGAATTAGTCTTTATCCTTAAACTCCGTAAATAAGCTAAATAACCTTCTATAACATGGGCCAAACTTAATGGGCTTGATCCTTAAACCTTTTAGATGATGTGTAAATAGGCTTGGTTAATTATTTAACCTAATTGGGCCTTATAATGACTTATTAGTCTCAGAATCCATTTATTAATATATTTAGGCATTTATAAATTCTAGAAAATTATTTATATAAATTCTGGGGCACTACATGGAGTTTCGGGTCGCACAGTTAAATAGCGCCCATCATCTGGCCGATGTTCTTTAAACAGCGCCCGCTTCATTGCCGCGGCTAATAAAGAAACGCCCCTTTCTCGGGCGTTATTTACATGAATAGTTTTAGTTCAAAACGGATCCGGTCGGTAAGCTACGCCCACTTTAGTTTCGCGACTTTTAAAGAAACGCCCTTTGGTCAGGCGTTATTTCAATAAGTAGTTTGAATTTGATACAGATTCGGCTTAAAAGAGAGCGCCCTACCCAAGGTCGCGACTTATGAAGAAGCGCCCAGGTATTGGTTGCTATTTTAGGAAAATTATTTCTTATTCATCTAAAGGTTTTGGCTGATACATTTGTTGTGCATTTTGATGCTAATGATCTTTTGAAGCAGGCAATACAGGCATTAGTGCACTGCCCATGAAATGACACCTCGATCATGTATCATTTCTGTAAGCATTGCTACTATATGATATCTACTCTATATAGCATATCAAGGACCTTGTGGTTCTGATAAACCTGGAGTTTGAGTTCCCCTTAATCAAAAACAGTGATAATTCCAGGGGAGTCTTGATCACACGGATAGGCCGTTAGGTCATCTAAGGCTTGGGACGATGGTTCCTATTTTTAAGTTGATGCGTGGATAAACGAGCTTTTGCTTATTGTCAACTTATAAATATAGATTCTTGACTAAAGTCTGGATAGCTTAGTAATATTATCCTTTATTATTTTCTATTTTTAGTTTGTTTTAATTTTCCTTTTAGCCCAGCATGCATCATGTAGGATTTTGAGCTTCAACGCAAAAATCTCCTTATTAAATCGATGATGAAGTTCACTCGCTCTGAATTAAGTTAACATGAAATATTCTATTCCAAATCGAGTACTTTGTTCTCCTTGGAGCCGCTAAGGCTGATACCTTGAAAGTATCTTTATCTGGATTCCTACCTCATTTTACTTTGCCCTTTGCAAATCCACCTTGGTTGTAGCACGTCCACTGGCTGGTAACCGCTCTCCAATGGTGTTTCCTTTTCATGCCTGTGCGCACATCCTTTTGATAGCTTAGTTTTCCGTCCAGATATTTATTGCTTTCTCGAAGTCAATCTAAGTTGTTTCATTGAGAATCTTGGAAAGATTTTCATTGCTTAGTGTCTAAGGCGTATCACATCACTCCTTGGCATCTACTTTTTAGTATGTTTCACTCCATTTCACTCCATTTGTTGCATTCCCGTTCCATTCCGTCTCACTCCCCTACAAAGCAGACGCCAAGGCAGGACAGCTGTAGACACGCTAAATTTGACACTATGTTAAGTAAATTTCATGTTATAATATAATGCCCCAAGTGAGCTTCGTCACTGGTTTAATAGATTTTTCTCATTTTTATGATTTTTTTAGGAATCCGTGACTGACCCATGGTCGTTTCTTTCTAAGACGTGCCCCTGTTCCGGTCGCCTATTAGTAAATAGCGCCTACATCTCAGGCGTGCTAATCAAGCCTTACGAATCCTACTTAAAATCAATTTATGTAAGAAACACCCTTGCTTAAGACACTAATTAAGAGGCGCGCCCGTCACTTGGATGCGTGTCATATTTTAAACATGGAAAGTCCAAATTTTCAAACTTAATAGGCGGCTGATCCTTGGGCGCTGTTTGTAAATAGCGGCCGTGATCCGGTCGCGATTTCTATTTCGTCACCGAATTGCATTGTACCTTCCGAGATTGAGTATTGCTATTATTTAACACCCTATTCACCTTTGGAAAGGGGTCTCTGGCCCTTCCTCCCTTTGATCTTCCATAAATCACTATAAATACCTTTCATATGCCCCTTCGCGCGAGAGAGAGAAGCTGAAGGAAATTGACAGAAGGCACTCTGCTGAAGTTCATCTCATCCTTGTTCTTGCTGCTCCCTTGCGGATATTGAATTTACAGTTTTCAAGAGGGTCCTCTCTCGGTCCTGCTCACAGGAACAGAAGAGAGATTTTGCTTGTTTCTTCTTCTCTATTCACTTAATCACGTACTCTCTTCTTCTTCATCATATTAATTCATCATGTTAGATTCATACCAGCTCCATTAGATATCTTTGCATCATAATCTTAATTAGTTATTTGCACCCTCATATTACCTCCATCCTACACTCCTCATAGGGGTTTAAAACAAACCCACAAGGTGTGTCCACTTTCAATTGCATGTCATTTACACACTTAGAACTTGATTCTACACCTTTGGCTAATCCATTCAATTTTTTTGTTTATGCTTTCTTTTTCAGGTAATCAACAATAAAAACCCACTTTGTCGGCCGGCCGATTGAAGGAGGAAGAAAAGAACCCAATCTCTCCCGCTTACCAGGTATTTATGCCATTACATTCTCCTATTTTGAGGGCATCCATACCCTCTGGCGATCACCCTTCCTTTAGAGCATCACATGCTCTCTTTCTTAATCCTCATATGAATTGACATAAATTTTCCCTTTTCAAAACATGTCTATTTGACACGTTCCACAAGGTGGTCATCCATGCTATCCACAAGTTGTTTTCCATTTTTTCCTGGGGCTCCTTTAAGAGTGATCCGAAGAGACACTGGAAAGCTTGGACCGCTATCTGCCAGCCCAAGCACTGTGGAGGATTGGGTCTCACTACCATTTATGATATGCAGGTGGCCAGCCGTGCTAAATTACTTTGGAACGTCCTCACCTCCTCCTCGCAACGATCTAGATTCTTTAAGGCAAAGCACTTGTATTGTTGTCACTATTCCACTGTAGACTTCTCTCTTATGGGAGCTCTTGACAGGTATTTTTGGATCACGACAACCTCTATTATAGCTTAGCAACATAGAGTTATTCCATCGCCAGCGAACTCTTTGGCTTCTTTCTGGCACGATGTTTGGATGGGCAGCAATCCACTTAAGTCTTTTATCCCTGTGCAGTTGTGGAATGGGCTTCATGATAAATTGATCACGGTCCACCAGGTAGTGTCTGATCCAAACTCGAGCCACCTTTCCCTGGCATTGCAGCACTGCCCTCCGGGTTTGTTTTACTTTGTTCTCTCCTCATCTAATTTGCAGGACTCGTGGATTTGGTGTCCTACTACATCTGGCCGCTTCACTACTAAATCGGCCCAGGAGCTCCTTCATCCACCGGGCCCTCAGGAGGACTGGCCAAATATTTGGTCTGCCCATATCCCTGTCGAATGGTCAATTTTTTTTTGGAAAGTTATGCATGGTTGCCTCCCCACTGATGACTCTGTCATGCGTTGTGGTGTTCAGCTTTGTTCCAAATGCTATTGTTACTCTATGCGGAGTCATGAATCTACTTTGCACCTTCTATTCCTTAGCGACATTGCAGCGGATGTCTGGGCTTCTCTATTTGAGTTTCTTGGAAGCAGTCCAAATACCTTGTCCTGTGCGTAGTTTATCATTCAATTCCTTTCTAATATTCATGCCTCCTCTACGGACGGTTGCATTGCTCGGGCCCTTTTCTTTGTAGCTATGTTGGAGATATGGTGTAGCAGAAATAAATGTAGATTTGAAGGTTCTGAGATGTCCTCCCGATTCATTATTCAAAGGTGCATCTTCCATTTGAGAGAGCTCCTGCCAGGTATCTCTATTGCGGGTGCATGGTTATCGCCTTTTCAGCTCAAGACTCTCCACTCTTGGGGTGTGTGTCCTCCGTTGAGCTCCCATCGCCAGCCCCGGGTGGTGCATCGGCAAGGCCCCCCCCACCAATCTTTACAAACTCAACGTGGATGGCGCTTTCAAGAGGGATGCTGGTCTAGCTATAGGTGAAGGCGTTCTTAGGGACCACAATGGGAATGTTCTATTCGCTTTTGCTGCGCGTTACCAGGAAGCCCGCTCTAGCCTCCTCGTTGAAGCCTTGGCTCTTCGGGACGGGCTGCGTCTATGCAAGAATTATCAATTCAACAGAGTGCTTATTGAGTCTGATTCTAGTGTGTTAGTGGGTATTGTGCAGTAGAACGTCGGCTGCCCTTGGCGTCTTCTATATATTGTTCATGACATTCTTTGCCTGATGTCCTTCTTGTCTTGCTCTAGTGTCGCTATCAGACATTGTCTTAGGGAGGCGAACCAGCCAGATGACTGTCTAGCCAATTTGGGATGCTCGCTCTCCGGGCTCTCTTCTTGGGTCTCTTGGGCTGATCTTCCTATCTCTGTGAAGGGTCCCCTCCGGTTGGATAAGGTCAGGTGCCCCTCTCTAAGCTTCTAGCATATGTATTCTTCTTCTTTTATTATCAATAAAAAATTTTCTGGTGGTGTGTGGTGGTGGAGTGGCTTCCTTATCCCTTCTTTGAAGGAGTGAGCACTCTCCTGCTCTCTCCATTAGGTATTGCTTTAAAAAAAAAAGACGCCTTCTTTTTTTTTTCACCGATGTGATCTTCAATTGAACAAGAGTCGACTCCATGGCCTTATGGAGTTGACTTCCGCTTCTGCCTTTTTCAACCATGAACTGCCATCGCCCATTTTATAACCTTGCCAAGCCATTTTTAACCCTAAAAGTCCATTTATCACCGCTAGGTGGTTATTTGTCACCCTTAGGAGCATGAGCCGTCGCCTTAGCCTTTTTCTTCTTTTGTTTAACCGTTGTCCTAAGCTATTTGTCACCCTTAGGTGTATATTTTACACCGTTAATGCTCCATTTGTCACACTTAAGGCTCCATTTTTCACATTTGTTTTCTTATGCTGGCAAAGCATATCTGGCTCTCTCGTGTTGACTCCGAGGTCAGAAAATGTTGACAAATGACTGTGCTGACCCAAGGTTGTTGACCATGTTGACTTCCCAATTTTGTTGACTAGTCCATGTGGACTATCTGGTTGTTGACTAGAACAAGGCTTGACTATGTTGACCATTGACTTTGACTAGGGTTGATAGTTGACTAGAGTTACCTTGACTGCTGATGAAGTTTACTGGAGTCACTTGACTGATGTTGACTTTGACTTTTAGTCCACTTTGACTTGCATTGACTCCATCTTCAAATGGGATAGACTCTTCGTCGACACTAAGGCCTTATGGCGTCAACGCACCTTCAAGGCTTTTCAAGTATCCAGCGTTACAACCCATTTAACACCCTTATGGAGCTATATTTCACAGATGTCTGCTGTTAGTCTGCCTTGTACAACCATTTGTCACCCTTAGTTCATTACTAAAGTCTTGTTTATAACTTGAGAGTTTCTTGGCCTTTGGAGTCGACTCCAGAGCCTTCATGAGTCGACTCTTCTTCATCGCACTTCAAGTCTTCAGTGCTCCCAGCCATTTTTCACCCTTAGAAGCCATTTTACAGTGATCGAGTCTATTTTTCACTGATTCACCTCTATTTGTCACCGATACGGCTCCATTTGTTTCCGATACAGGGGTATTTTACACCCTAGACCTGGCGATGCTGCCGGCTTGGCGGAGTCGACTTCTGAAGCATTTGAAGTCGACTTGGCTTCTTGATTTTCATGAAACTGACTTGATGTTGTGCATTTGGCCATTCCTTTGTTCAAAAATGATTCTGACTTCACAAAAACTCATGGATATTCATTGATTAAGATTATCAAAAACATTTGACAGCATCACAAACATATGAACCTCAAGAATCAAAACGTATGAAACTCAAAGAGCAAAAAATGTATGAAACTTGAAGAGGGGTGATCTCGCGCTGGTCTTGAGTTGGGGGATGATCACCGATCAGTGAACTGCAAGGAAGGGAAACGGATCAGGGGGCCCAGGGGTGGTTCCCTGGGGTAAACCCTCCGATGCCTAAGTCAATAGAGCAGTGGTGGAAGCTATGAAAGGAGGAGGAAGGATATGCACGAGATCCCTCTCCACCAAGGTGGTAAAGTGGTTCCTGCTCAAGGAGTTTAGACGTGTGTAGGCCCTTACCGTTCACTGGAGGGAGTCCCCGGTTTAAATAGTGTGCTAGCCTCATTAGTCCCGTAAGCTGAGGAGTTCCAGGCGGGGGTTACGTCCTCGACATGGGCTCTTTGCGTCCTCATCGTGGGCTCTTTATAACCTTGAGGACTCGTGGGTCCCTTATCTTTGTGAACTCCTGCTCATAAAGGGCTCTCAACGGCAGCGTGCATAAGTAATCATCAGTTGACCCAAGCATGAAGAGTGCCAGCCCTATCCGGGCGATAAGCATAGCTCGGATGAGGCTCGGTCGGAGTGGGCACAGGGCGCTAGCTTTTATCCCGGCGAGGGGGATAGGTCAGGCTTGGGCCTTCCTCCGACCGGACCGACGCTCAGGCCTTCCGAGCCTAATGGCTGCCGAGGAAGGGCTTGACCCCGAGTGATCTTATTGGGCTTTTATGCTAAGTGGGCCCTGCGGGGCAGTCACTTAGATGAGCTGGGCCTCGTTTGGTCTTGCTGGACCTGGTTCGGCCGCTCTTAGATGGGCTACATAAATCCCCCTCTCCACTTGTCCCCCTCCTACTCCCGAGCCTTGGTAGGCTCAGAAGAGTAGCTGTTAGGGTTTTGGACTAGTGTGGCTTGGGTGGGTGGAGATCTTTCGGTGTTAAGAAGTCACATGTCGTGGTCACCTGGGCCTGTAATAATGATAATCCTGACGGATTTAAAATGAAGGGGCCCCCTTTTCTCGGAGGTCGGAATGACGCGCCGCCTTCCACGTGGAAATATAGGCGTTGTGCACTTGTTGTCATTCCAGACTCCCTCCGTTTTAGGGTTTTTGCTCTCCTTCGTACTTGCTTTTGGGGCTCTTTGATGCGTCGTGAGGACACGACTGAAGAGCAGAGGCTTGCAGCGGCGTTCGCAGATTTTGCGACGATAATCGCGGAGGCGGTTCGACAGCTTCCTCTTCCTCTAGATTCTTCGGAGTCTCGGGAGCATTTCTCTTCAAGTTCTTCTTCGGATCCCATGGCGGACCAGCACCTGGAGGTCGAAGAGTGGGAGGGTGAGCCTAAGGCAAGGGCGACAGTGATACCGTCGGCTCCAAACTGCAGTGAGCTGGGGGAGGCGGAGGTGAAAAGGCTAGAACACCAGTTTCACCTGCCCTATCAGTTTTACTTCGCCGCGGCTGCCCCGCGAGAGACGAGCTTGGATTCTCGTACGGGCCATATCTACTCCTTCCTTCTGTCGTGGAAGAATGGATTCCGCCTTCCCTTCGAGCCCTTTGTTCTTAAGCTTCTTGATTTCTTTAAGTTGGCTCCCATACAGTTGGTAGCCAACTCTTATCTTCTTCTCTCCGCCTTTCGCATCCTCATCCGCCAATGCGGGGTTCCTCCTTTTTTGGACCTCTTCCATTATTTTTTCGAGTTGAAGGCACATTCCTCGGCTGGGAAGGGCTTCTATTTCATCTAGGTGAGACGGAATAGGAGCTGTGTCTCATTAGCCGTGAAGGACTCTTCCCACAAGGGATGGAAGACTCAGTTCTTCTAGGTGGGGATTTTTTCGGTGGAGGAGACTTAGAGGTGTCCCGTAATCCCCAATTTCCATCCGAACATCCCTCCAAGGCAGGACGAGTTCTCTTTAGATGTGGAGGAGTATGCGGCCATTTTGCTGAAACATCGCCAATCCACGGAGGAGCTGGTTACTCCGGAGAACATCGAGCTATGCCTTCTCACGCGGCTACGGCCGACAGGTTCAGACGTCACGAATCAGCTTCTTCGTCGGATGATGAGACCATTTTATTTTCTTGACTATATCTTCTTCTGTGCAGACGCCAGGCGACCGGCTGTGGAGGAGGAGCCTGCGACCGAACGGGAGGTGATCGATCTCGGTGATGACTCGGCTGCCAACGAGTCGTAAGCTCCCGAGGGGCACTCTCGAGCTCGAGATAAGGGCAGGGAGATGGCCCAAGAGGGGTCTTCCAGGCCGCGGGGGGCCAAGCACAAAGATCCCGTGGAGGGCATGATATGCTACGCCTTGAAGGCCAAGAACCGGGCGAAGAAGGCCGGGTCTGTTCCCACTGTCGAAGATGACTCTGGCTTGGCGGCTCTCCCCTCTTCTGAGCGAGATAGGGCCGACCCTATTGGGGCGGCTCCCCCATCCGCCGAGCGAGAGGGGGCTGAGAAGGCCAGGGTCGCTTCTGGGGGCAACGGTTTTGGATCGGCTCTCCCCTCGGCAGGAGCCTAGGGGATCGAGGTCGCTTCTGCTGGTGGCGGTGGCGCTGGATCGGCTCTCCCCTCAGTAGGAACCGAGGGGGCTGTGGTTGAAGCGGACGACTCTGGGATCGCGACCGAGACTGGGGCGTCGACCGAGGTAGGTGACACTCCGGGTGGCGGTGCAGGGGCCGAGCCGGTCGAGGCCGGGGGGTCACGAGGAGTGGCGACACAGCCCCGACCGACTAAGGCAAAAGGGGCGGATGAAGTAGCGGCTCGATCCAGGCCGGCCGGCGGGGCTCCCGAGGGGATACCGCTCGGAGGGGAGGCCCTATTTCGGCGGCTCTGGAGAGGCTGGGCATCCATGGCCCTCTGTATCGGGCGTGTTGTAGCATAGATGCAAAGGTGGTAAAGGGAGGAGATAGGCAACACTCCCCGCCCGCGGCACTCGAGCTGGTTATGGAGGGCGGCTTGGTCTTGGCCCAGATGAGGGCCACTCTGGCTGAAGCTTACGCTCGATCGGAGTCGGAGCGGGTGAGCCTTGCCTGGGCCCTTGGTGGGTCTGATAGGAAGGTGGCTCAGCTCACCGAGGAGCATGACGGGCTTCGACGGGAGCTCTCCGCAATCAAGGAGCTAGCGAGGGTGAGCCAGGCGGATGCCCGGTCGCTGTCTCAACAACTGGCTCGGGCCCGCCTGTCATTCGAGAGGAAGAGCCGACTTTTGGAGGACGAGCGCGTGGCCCGTACCGAGCTAGACGGCCAGTGGGAGGCCGAGCGCGCTGAGCTATTGGGCCGGGCGGAGGAAGCCATGCGCCTTCGGAGGGAGGCCGAGGCTGATTGGGCCGAGGCGGAGAAGCGGTCAGCCGAGGCAAAGTGGAGGTTGGCCGAGGTGGAGTGGGAGAAGGCCGAACTCGCTGGTAGGGTGGAATCGGCCGGGGCAGAGGCACTCGAGCAATACAAATGCTCGGAGGCCTACCGGGTTGACCTCGAGGAGGCTGCCCTCCCCTACTATGAGTCAGCACTTCTCCGTGGCATCCGCAAGGGATTCAAGCAAGGCTATGATCGGGCCATCTCTTATGCAGAGGAACAGGCATCCGAGACAATCAATTTTCCATCCGAGCAATGCTATGACTTGGATTTTTTGTCCTCTGGTTCCTCTGGTTCGACGTCGGAGGAAGGAGACCATGGGGACTTTTCTTCCGAGGGGTCGTCAACTCCGGATGTCTCAGGAGGGCGTGCAACCAAGGCAGTTCCCACGCCGGTGGGGTCAGTGCCAGGGTCGGCCGTCACCGAGGGTGCCGAGGGTAGACCATCCGAGCCTGCCACTTCCGAGCCTCAGGATGGGCCAGAGGCCTAATGTATCTGTTTTATTTTTTCTCCTTGTATGTTTTTCCTTTTTCTTTTTCTTTTTTTTTGAAGAAAAAACTTCTCTTGTTGTGTAAAGGAAAAAACGTAAGGTAGTAGCGTTATGATGAAGACTTAACTCTTTTGTACCGCCATTGCTGTAGTTTGACCAGCGTATCCGTAGTAGTTGGAAAGTGCTAATACTTTCTGCGTGGATTTCACATGATGGTTGGGCGGGCGTTTGACAGGGTGTCTTTCTATTTTCGCATGCTTTAACTGCCCGGCCGTTTCGTGTGTCCCGCTGGGTTGGACCCGAGGAGTCTGAGGTGACCGTTCGTAGGGAGAAGTCCCTTTAGCATGTTTTCGAGGGGAGAATCATTTAAGGAAAGTAACCTCCCTTCGCCTATAAAAGGTCTGAAGGGCATCTCTCCCTCTCCATCGCTTAGGATTTTCTCTGACAGTCTTTCTTCTCTCCTTCACGAAGCAGTTTACCATCGAATTTGAAGCATGGAAGACGTTCTGGAAGACGAAGATGCCGACGATGGAGGGCAGAGAGTCCTTGCTGCTTCAGGTTTGAAGGGAGTTCGACAGCTGGCGGGCAGGTTTAAAGGGGGTTCGACGTGAGGAAGCACGTCACCTTCTTCTATCAATTCCGGCCAGCGCTTGTGGGGAGGGGTGTAATGGCGGATGGATGGAAGAATCAGGCACCCCTTTCACCCGTCCCTTCCCGCTCACTCTCCGGAGGGGATTCCTCAAGATTCCTCTCCACTTCTTGCTTCTCCTTCTTTCTCCCCGCAGCCTCTTTCTCTCTCTTCTGCCCTTCTCATCATTTCTTTCACTCTTCGGAGGGTGCCTCTCGACATCCTCTTTTATTAGTTGGCTTTTTCTTCCCCTTCATGTTCCTCGTTCAACTTGAAAGGTAGCCTTCTTCTTCCTAATCCCTCTATCACCTTTGTTTCGAGTTACCCGAGCCAACGGGGTCGACTACCCTTAATCCGAGCCAGTTTCTACACGAAGCAGAGTCAGTGGCTGGACGCAGGAAGGCTAACCGAGTCAGCTGAGTGATGGGCTCGTACGGCGGCGCCAGATGGATTTTTGCTTTTTTGACATGTATTGTCTTGGCTTCGGCCTTTCTGATGTACAAGCAAGTTGTTTGAATAAAAGAGGAAGGAAACTTTTGTTTTATTTCATATTGCTTACATGACGCTCGGTGTTCAAAAATAGAACTTGCGTAGTGTAGTCGTGTTCCACATCTAAGGGATGGGTTCTCCTTCCATAGTAGATAGCCGATATGCTCCTTTCCCGAGCGTCTCGACCACTCGCTAGGGGCCTTCCCAATTAGGGGATAACTTGCTCGCCGCCTCAAGTGGTCGAGAGGCTTCGACTTTCATGAGAACGAAGTCTCCCGGTTGAAAGTGTCTATCTCGGACTTTGGCGTTGTAGTATCGAGTGAGGCGGCGTTGATATTACGTTGCTCGGACGCTGGCAATCTCCCGGAGTTCATCCGCTAGGTCGAGGTTTTCGAGCAGTTTCTGGTCGTTTGCCTCGGGCGAGAAATAGATGACTCAGAGGGAGGGATTGGCAATTTCCAACGGGATCACGGCCTCGGTGCCGTACACCAGCTGAAAGGGACTTTCACCGGTTGCCGTTCTGGGAGTCAATCTGTGCGACAAAAGTACGCTTAGCAATTCCTCGAGCCAGCTGCCCTTGGCTTTCCCGAGCTTGGTCTTG
Source organism: Amorphophallus konjac (assembly GCA_022559845.1). Lineage (NCBI taxonomy): Eukaryota > Viridiplantae > Streptophyta > Magnoliopsida > Alismatales > Araceae > Amorphophallus > Amorphophallus konjac. The sequence continues at coordinate 411,722,644 of CM040118.1, forward strand.
ATGCCTTTCAAGATAGTCTTATTGGCATTTTCGACCAGCCCGTTAGCCTGAGAGTGGGCGACCGAAGTGAAGTGATTGCGAATGCTTAGGTCGGCACATCTGTCTCAAAAATAACAAGAATCAAATTACCGGCCATTATTGCTCACTATCACTTGGGGGATGCCGTAGCGACAGATGATCGATTTCCAGACAAAACTCCAGACGACTGTCTCGGTGATCCTAGCTGTGGCTTCGGCCTCGATCCACTTGGTGAAGTAGTCGATGGCGATGATGACAAACTTCTTCTGGGCCTGAGCCGTGGGGAACGGCCCAAGGATGTCGATCCCCCACCGAGCGAAAGGATAAGGCTCGGCTAGGGTGACGAGCTCCGTTGCCGGCTGATGGACCAAGTCCTCAAATCGCTGGCATCGGTCACACTATTGTACATAGGTCGAGCAGTCGCGCTGCAGAGTGGGCCACCAGTAACCCTGCCGAAGCAAAATCCTGGCGAGTGACCTTCCTCCTAGATGCGCTCCGCACAGGCCTTCGTGAACCTCTTGGATCGCTCGGTTGGCTTTGTCAGTACTGATGCACTTCAGGAGGGGACCGGAGAAGGATTTGCGGTATAAAGTGCCGTCCAGAATGATGAATCACCGAGCTTGCTACTTCAATCTCCGGGCTTCCCGAGGGTCGAGAGGCTCTTGAGAGTCTTGGAGCCATGACAGATAGGGGGTACGCCAGTCGCTTGGTGAGGCTGAGTCAACATCCATGAGCTCTGAATCAATGCTCAGTTGCTCTAGCACTTCGAGAAGGACCGATCGAGTACCTTCGGGGTCAAGAGAGGAGGCCAGCCGAGAGAGGGCATCCACTCGGGAGTTTTCCTCCTGAGCTATTCGGACTACCTCAAAACTCCTGAACTGTTGTGCCACAGTTCTGACCAGCTGGAGGTATTTGACCATCGGTGCTTCCCGAGCTTCGTAATCACCGTTGACCTGGCTAGCGACCAGTTGGGAGTCAGTGTGAATTCTGACTCGCTCAGCCCCCAACCGCCGGGCCATTCGGGCTCCCGAGATAAGGGCTTCATACTCGAAGGCGTTGTTGGATGCCTGAAAGTTAAACTTCAAGGCGTATTGCAGCTCTGCTCCTTCGGGGGACTTCAAGAGGATCCCAGCGCCGCTACCGGCCGAGTTGAAGGATCCGTCAATGAACAATTCCCTGGTTGGCTCGGGTACAGACGGAGATTTTTCTTCGGCCGGGATGGTGCTCTCGGTGATGAAGTTAGCGAGTGCCTGTCCTTTGATAGCCGAACGGGGCCAGTACTATATATCGTAGGCCCCGAGCATGATGGCCCACTTGACGAGGCATCCCGAGGATTCAGGGTGGGCGAGGATCCTCTTTAGTGGTTTGCCGGTTAGCACGATGATGAAGTGCCCTTGGAAATAAGGTCGAAGGCGCTTGGCCGAGGTAACCAACGCTAGCACGAGTTTCTCAGTTGCGGGATACCTTATTTCAGCCTCGTTGAGCACCTTGCTAGTGTAATAGACCGGTCTCTTGACTCCCGAGTCATTTCTGACCAGGACTGAGCTAACTGTGGTTGGAGTTGCCGAGAGGTAGAGGTGCAAGGCTTCACCTGGGACAGGCTTGGACAACACCAGGGGTGAAGCCAGGAACTCCTTAAGCTCAACGAACGCTCTTTGGCTTTCCTCGTCCCATGCGAACGTAGCAGATGCCATTTTGGGACCCCTCAACAGTTTGAAGAAGGGTAGGCATCGTTCGGCCGCACGGGATAGGAATCTGCTGAGCGCGGCAATGCGCCCGATAAGGCGTTGAATGTCCTTGGTGCAGGTGGGTGGGCGCATGTCCAGGATGGCCTGGACCTTGTCAGGGTTGGCCTCGATCCCACATTGGGTGACTAAGAAGCCCAGGAATTTCCCAGACCTTACTCCAAAGGCACACTTGGTGGGGTTGAGCTTCATATTGTACCTCAGGAGGGTGTCGAAGGTCTCTGCTAGGTCGGCGAAGTGGTCCCCGGCCTTGGGCGTCTTGACGAGCATGTCGTCAATATAGGCTTCGACATTCCGATCGAGCTATCCCTCGAACATACGATTGACCAGCCTCTGGTACGTGGCTCCTGCGTTCTTTAACCCGAAAGGCATCCGGGTGTAGCAGTATACGCCGAAGTCGGTGATGAAGGCGATCTTCTCGATGTCTTCGGGATCCATTCTGATCTGGTGGTAACCTGAATAGGCGTCTAGGAAGCTGAGTATCTCGTTGCCCGAGGTTGAGTCGACCAGTTGGTCGATGCTCAGCAACGGATAGCAGTCCTTTGGTGTGGCTTTGTTCAAGTTGGTGAAGTCCACGCACATTCGCCACTTTCCCGATACTTTTGGCACCAAGACGATGTTAGCCAACCACGTCAGGTACATGACTGATCTAAAAAGACCAATCTTTTGCCCCATGGTGACTTGCTCCTTGATGATCACCTACTTCTCTGGCGCGTGCTTCCTTCTGCGTTGTTGTACGGACTTCATGGTCGGGTAGAGGTTGAGCTTATGCATCACCGTCTCCTCCGGTATTCTGGAGAGTTGATCATCGAAGCATGCAAAGACTCAGATGTACACGGAAAGAAACACTTTGTATTGCTGTTGAACCTCAGATGGTAGGTCGGCTCCAATCTTTACTCCCAGGGTCGGGTCATCATTTAGGAAAACCGTTAGCAACTTGCATCTAGGCTCGGAGGTTGCGGATTTTTCCTCGACTTCCCGGGGGCCCTTGCTCTTCCCGTCCGGCCTTGTGGCTTCGACCGAGATATTATAGCACCTTGTGGCCATCGCCTGGTTGCCCCGGACTTCCCCCACCCCATTTTTAGTGGGGAACTTCATCTTTTGGTGATAGGTAGAGGGCACCGCTTTCGTTCGGATAAGGATTCCTCGGCCGAAGATTGCGTTGTATGCTATCATACCCTTGATCACTATGAAGTCCACCATAACCGTAACGGTTTTGGGTGGAGTGTCGAGAGTAACCGACAGGCTTAGGGATCCCTCGGGATAAGTGGCCTGGCCATTCAACACGCAAAGGGGGGTTCGGATCGGGCAGAGTTTAGACGGATTCTCCCCCATCTTAAGGAAACACTCATAAGATAATACATCAGGGGCACTTCCATTGTCAACTAGAATCATATCTACGTTACAATGGTTTATCGTGACCGATATGACTAGGGTGTCATCATGTGGGGTGGTTAACCCTTCCAGGTCTTGGTCGGAGAAGACTATGACCTGGGGCTCACTTGGCGGGGCCTTGGGGGGCTCAATGACTCGGCTCACCCGCTCAGCATGACGCTTCCTTCCTCGGCCACTGTCTCCTCCTGATGCAGCTCCTCCAGCCATGATGTTGATGTGGACCCCGCGAGAGGCGTTGTCGATTTCCTCTGGGGCGCCTCGATCTTCCTTATGACCGGCCACGAACCGGGACAGGTGTCCCTGGCGGACGAGGCGCTCGATCTCATCCTGGAGCTGGTGGTAATCACCGGTGTGGTGCCCGTGGTCGCTGTGGAACAGGCAATGTTTGCTGCGATTGTGGCTCTTCGACTTCATTGGCTTGGTTTGGCGGAGGAGGCCCGAGCCTTTGATGTCTTCATATATCTCGTACACTGGAGCGGTTAAGGGAGTGTACCGCTCGTACTTCTAGGACGGTTCTTTATGCTCCCCGTCTCGATTCCGCCTTTTTCCTTGGCCCGAGCTTGACTCGGGTGCTCGCTTCTTGTCCCCCTCCCGACCCAAGCCGGTAGCGCCTCGGCATGCACTGAGAACTTATTCGCACTCAGCATGGCGTAAGGCCAGAGTCACTAGCTCAGCAAGGGTCGAGGGAGGGTGGAGGACAAGTTCACGGTGGAGGTTTTCGTCCCGGCTGCCTCCAGTCAGCACGGTTATGGCCGAGGCTACATCCAGGCAGGGGATCCTCAGGGCTTTCGACTTAAATCCGTTGATGTAGGCCCGGCGTTTCTCCCCTTGCGCTTGTTTGAGAGACAATAGGCCCGCTACCGACCTTGGGGGGCCGCTGCCGATGAAACTCTCCTTAAATACTCATCCAAACTGCTTCAAGTCTCGGATGGATCCGGGGGTGAGGGCTCGGAACCATGCTTGGGCGCCTTAGACCAGGGTGGTCATGAAGACTCAGCATTTGATGGCATCGGACGCCCCATGAAGGGTCATCAGGGTGCCGAACCTGTCAAAGTGGTCGGCCGGGTCGCCTTGGCCATCATAAGACTTGAAGGTTGGAATGGGAATTCTGGGAGATACCTCTACCTTCAAGATATAGTCAGAGAATGGGGATTTCTCCTCGTCCTCTGTTGGGGAGGTCTTTTGCAAGGCGCGTAAGGCGCGCTCCTGCTCTGCGAAGCGCCTCTCGAACTCTCACAGACGGAGGGATAACTCCGGCTGCCGTTGCACCGTGGGGCTAGGGGGACGCGATGGCAGGTTGTCCTGGCGTTCCATAGGGACTTTGATCTCCCGGTGCGGACAGCGTGCCCCAGGTTTTCCCCGTTTCGGCGTGGAGGAGGCCTCTAGCTCCGGAGGAGGGGCTTGTGAAGGTCCTCCTGACCTGTTGCGAATAAGCTACTGTCCTCGGAGAGTGAAGTGACCTCCGACCGTGTGTTGGGATGCATCTCCGAGGGGAGGGCTTTCCGGAGGGACGCATGACCTTCCTTCCCTAGCCGCCTGGGTCCTCATGAGTTCCACGAGGACATCCAATTTTGCATTGAGGGCTTGGACACCGTCAGCACCATCGTTGGATGGTTGCCCTACCGCCGCGGGCAGAGGTGGTTCGTCGTCTGGGGTGCTGGCATTGGAGGGGGGGTCTTGCACGGCCTAAGAAGGGCCTTCTCCCCCCACCACCATACCCTTCCCCCTATCACCAGCGGATCTCCTCCCTGTTGATCGTTTCCCACAGACGGCGCTAGATGAAGTGGGGCGATCTCGCACTGGTCCTGAGTTGGGGGATGATCACCGATCAGTGAATTGCAAGGAAGGGAAACAGATCAGGGAGCCCAGGGGTGGTTCCCTGGGATAAACCCTCCGATGCCTAAGTCAGTAGAGCAGTGGTGGAAGCTATGAAAGGAGGAGGAAGGATATGCACGAGATCCCTCTCCACTAATGTGATGAAGTGGTTCCTGCTCAGGGAGTTTAGGCGTGTGTAGGCCCTTACCGTTCGCTGGAGGGAGTCCCTGGTTTAAACAGTGCGCTAGCCTCATGAGTCCCATAAGCTGAGGAGTTCCAGGCGGGGGTTACGTCCTCAACGTGGGCTCTTTACGTCCTCATCGTGGGCTCTTTATAACCTTGAGGACTCGTGGGTCCCTTATCTTTGTGAACTCCTGGTCATAAAGGGTCTCAACAGAAGCGTGGATAAGTAATCGTCGGTCGACCCAAGCATGAAGAGTGCCAGCCTAATCCGGGCGATAATCATAGCTCGGATGAGGCTCGGTCGGAGTGGGCACGGGGCGCTAGCTTTTATCCCGGCGAGGGGGATTGGTCGGGCTTGGGCCTTCCTCCGACCGGACCGACGCTCGGGCCTTCCGAGCCTAATGGCCGTCGAGGAAGGACTTGACCCCGAGTGATCTTATTGGGCTTTTATGCTAAGTGGGCCCTGCAGGGCGGTCACTTAGATGAGCTGGGACTTGTTTGGTCTTGCTGGACCTGGTTCGGCCGCTCTTAGATGGGCTACAAAAATCCCCCTCTCCAAAACTCAAGGATAAAAAACACATGAAGCTCTTTGATGAGTCATAGTGTTGACATCATCAAAACATAGGGGCACAACACATACCTACTATGAAATGCTGTCTTATGAATATCCTCATCCTTGATCCTTAGTTGGTGGTATCCTGATCTAAGATCAATCTTCGAGAAATATTTAGCTCCTGATATTTGATCAAATAACTCGTCGATCCTCGATACTGGATATTTGTTCTTGATAGTAAGTTGGTTCAATTATCGATAATCGATACAGAGTCTCATCGATCCATCCTTCTTCTTGACGAATAGCACATGTGCTCCCCACGGGGAAGTACTTGGTCTAATAAATCCTTTTTTCAAGAGTTCCATGAATTGCTCCTTTAGTTCTTTTAACTCGGTGGGGGACATTCTATAGGGTGCCTTAGAGACAAGACCAGCACCAAGGATAATGTCAATAGTGAATGACACCTCCCTTTTCGGGGGTAGACCAGTCAAATCCTCCAAAAAAATATCGAGAAAGTCTCGAACTATTCAGATATCTTCTAGCTTTGACTCCTTAGCCTCCTTTATGGTTACAAGAGCAAGAAAGGCCATGCAACCTTTCCTTACATGTTTTTGGGCTCGAAGAGCCGAAATAAGAGGCGACTTGTTTCGACTCCGAGGACGAGTGTAAACCAGCTCCCGGTAATCATCAAAAGTTACCTTGCCGTTTCGGCAATCTACCCCTACCCTGTGTGTGGATAGCCAATTGGCACCTAGTATGACGTCATATCCATTCATATCTAGGAGTATTAGATTTTTTTTTTTGGGAAAACCCTGCCTAGATTTGAGTGGGAGAGTGCACCCCTTACCAGAGGTAAGGAGAATATCCACTCCACCATCCAAACCTAGGAGGTAATTTTTATTAATAGTTGAAAAGAATAAGTCAATTACATCAGACGGATGCTAAGCATTCAATTCCTAGCTTATCCAATCGAGCTGCACCTTTGACAACATTAGATAGCTCATGAAAAGCAAAGAAAGAATTACACTTTGTGCTACATGCTAAAGATGCTAAAGAGTCAGCAACAATGTTTGCTTCTCTGAAAACGTGTAAGAAAGTATCTGCTGTGGAGATGATGCGCCATATATCTCTGACATAGGTGAGGATAATCCAAGGGCAGGAAATTTCTCTTTTAACAACCTGAATTAAAACCTTGGAATCACATTCAATATAAGCTGGCCGTAAAGAGATAGTATGAAGATATTTAAGGCCATCATATAATGCTCTTGCTTCTGCTATAAGACTATTAGAGTTGCCATAGAAATGGGAAAAGGCAAGCAGGACATTACCCGAAGGGTCTCGGATGTCACCGCCACCACCTGAAATTCCAGTGGAGTTGCAAGCTCCACCAGTGTTTAGTTTGATGAACGGCCAAGGAGGACATAACCACTTGATAAGTTTTAATTGAGGGCCATCTTTTACAGCAGCCTGAATACCAAATTCTGCCAGGACAAGATGACCACTGAGTGATTTCTCCTTGAGACCAGATAAAGAAATAACTTCCTTTGCTTGAGCAGTAATTCTGTAGAGAATTGCATGTTTGGAGACTAGTTTCCCATCATATTTAGCTGCATTCCTTGAAATCCATAATTCCCACAGCCCATAACCAAGAATAGCAAGAGTGAAACAGTCACGTTTAGAGTATCGGCTGAGAGATTGAATGGTGTTGGAGATCAGGTCTTTGGCAGTTCTACCATGAATCTACAGCCCTTTGGATTGTAAAGAAGACGAAATAAATGAAGCATTTTCACTAGAGGTGAACAAGTGGTTAGAATCTTCCTCGGTTGGATTGCTGCAACAGTAACATTTTGAACAAATTGGAATACCAGTTTCTTTAACTCTGTCATCAGTGGGGATGCATTGATGCATGATCTTCTATAAGTGTATTGAGATTTTGGGTGGCAGCCAACTGAACCAGAGATTATTCCAATTTGAGCTGCGCTGGTTATGAGCAGAGCGGGCTTTCTTACAGACCAAGGAAACTGTGCAGTCACCTGTGGATGACAAGCTCCATATAGCTTGATCTCTGTCCTGTGAGAGCCTGATATTTTGAATGGCAGACCTGATGTCAAACGGAAGAAATCTGTCAAGCAAGGAGCAATGATCAGTACAAGGCTGAGAATAGAAATCTTTGACTGAAAGATTGAGATTCTGAATCAATTCAACAGGGATAAATGAGGCCAAGGGTTGATTGCCAAGCCAAATGTCATTCCAGAAATTGGTAGTGTTGCCATCACCCAGAATGATTAACTTGTGCTTGATAATGAGATCTTTAGCTTGTAGCCAGCAATTCCTAGTAAAGCCTTTCATGTTCCTGAATTGAACAGCAGAGAGGTGACTGCCACGGATATATTTTGCTCTAAAGTAATCAGCCCACAGGGAATCATCATGAATGGCTTTCCAAAGCATCTTTACTCGCATAGCTATTTCCATTTGCCGAAGAGACATGACCCCCAGTCCACCCTGGGTAATAGGCTTGCAGATTGTTGACCATGATTTCAAATGCCTCTTATTCCCATGAAGTGATGAACCCCAGAACAAATTAACAAAACTTCTCTCCAGAGATTTGTGAGTGCCCACATGAAGAGGTGAAGAAGCTAGAAAATAAATCGGAATGGAAGTCAAGACATGTTTAATCAAACAAAGTTTAGCCCCTTGAGATAAAAACTTAGCCAGCCAACCATGAATCCTCTTATGTATAGAGGAGAGGATGCCAGCAAAATGCACTTTTTTTCTCTTGCCAATAGTCAGTGGGTAACCCAAATATTTATGAGGGAAAGTATGCCTAGAAAACCCAGTGATGTCTTGTATTTTCTTGGATACCGAATCTTTCACCTTTGGATGTAAGAAGAATCCACTCTTGCCAATGCTGATCAATTGTCCTGAGGCCTGCTCATAAACTTTAAGAAGTTGAAATAAATTCCTGACAGAGACTGCAGTTGCTTTGCTAAAAAGTAAAGTATCATCTGCGAAAAGCAAGTGGGAAATGGTGGGACGTCCTCTTGGACCCATGAACCATTCAACCGTTCCATTAGTATATGCATCATGCAAGAATCTGCTGAGGGCTTCTTCCGCTATGATAAATAGAGAAGGGGCAATAGGGTCCCCTTGACGAATTCCTCTAGTTGATTTAAAGTAACCAGCAGAGTCACCATTGAGTAAAACCGAAAACCAGCAGTTGTTAATCATGATTTCAATAAGGGTAATAAACTCTAAACTGAATCCAAATCTCTTTAACACTACAAAAAGAATATCCCATTCTAATCTGTCATAGGCCTTAGCCATGTCTAGTCTAAATATCACATTACTTCCTCTAGTTTTCCTTCCAAGTTCCTGCACAAGTTCTTGAGCCAATGCAATGTTTTCCACAATGGTTCTCCCTTTTACAAAGGCTGACTATTGACTGGAGATAATTTTGGGGAGAATGCCTGCTAATCTGTTGTTAAGAATTGTAGAGATAATCTTGTAGAAAAAATTGCAAAGGCTTATAGGTCTATACTCAGAGATATCAGTGGCATTACTCTTTTTAGGGATGAGAGCAATAAGTGTCGAAGTGACACTTCTTGGAAGAGGGCACTTGTTGATGAAAACATACTGAATGGCAGCCACTACATCCCTGGCAATGATAGACCAAGCACATTGATAAAAGGCACCTGAAAACCCATCCGGCCCAGGTGCATTGTCAGCAGACATGTTGAAGACAACTTCTTTTATTTTAGTTTCAGTAGGAGCAACACACAAAGACTCATTGTCCGACTGAGAAATCAGTGGAGGAATGCAGCTAAGAATTTTTATATCAATGTGATGACCTTGTGAAGTGAAAGCCTGTTTAAAATGTTCTGCAACAATGACTTTCATTTGATCATGATCAGAAGTCAGAGTGCCATCAGAATTATTTAGCTGTGAAATGATATGCTTTGTCCTATTAGCCATGGTAGTCATATGAAAATATTTTATATTTTTGTCACCCTCATTAAGCCATTTAACTCTGGATTTCTGTCTCCAAAACACTTCTTGTTGAAGAAGCCTGTTGGATAGATAGGTCTTTGATCTGTTAAGAGCAGCAAGGTTAAAGGAAGAAGGATCCAGTTCATAAATGAATTCAGCCTTCAGAACCTGATCTTCAGCAGCAACAAGGTTCATATGCACATTACCAAAAACATTTTTATTCCAAGTCACAAGCATGTTCCTGAGATATTTAAGCTTAAGGTATAAATTGGTAAGAGGAGAAGTTGCCAAGGGACTGGTATGCCAACACAGCTCAACATCTTTAATAAAATCTTCATGTAAAGTCCACATTTTCTAAAAAATAAATCTACTCTTGAATTTTCTAAAAGAAGGCATCTTGATGAGCAGAGGAGCATCATCAGATGCCTCTCTAGAAAGGTGCTCCACAGTGATAGATAAAACTCTTAACCAAGCAGCATTGATAAGTACTCTATCCAGTCTAGCCCAGATACCTCTGCTCCCCGACTGATTATTGTGCCAAGTATATTTTGATCCCATAAATCCAGCATCAAGGAGCTCACAGTTCTGAATGCAATCTTTGAATTCAGACATAGTGGTCAGATTAGGAGGATTACCTCCTAATTTCTCATCAATATCCAAAACACAATTGAAGTCACCAGCCACTAGCCAAGGGCCATTCATCTGAACATGAGTGTTAGCCAAAGAAGACCAAAGAGAATGCCTTTCACTTATGGAACATTTAGCATAGACAAATGTGAAATAAATCTGTGGCAGAGAAGATGCAGTTTGGAGAATAGTAATTTGTTGATCATCCCTATAAATATGAGTAAATTCCAGAGGTTTTTTCCAAAGAACCCAAATATGAGCAACTTCATCCTCATTGGCCAGGGCCTTGTCCATTCCCAATTTTTTACAAACTATGTCCAAGTTACTAGCATGAATTTTGGGTTCCACTATAGCAAGACAATGCACATTATGAGTTTTTAAGAGAAATTTCACCCGACCCTGGGAAATATCATTCCCTATACAACGGATATTCCAAATAAGAATGGACATAATTAATTGGAAATTTTATGAAGGTTACCCGTGGAGCCAGCCCTCTGCATTGATCTAGTGATAACTCTAGATTGGCCTTTTAGCATGACCCGAGCATTATTAATAGTAGCTGACTTTGCAATATCTTGTCTGGTAGCAAGAAGAGTCTCTTTTGATTTGATAATAGGTAATACAACAGATGCAGACTCAGCTTGATCCTGGGGAATAGCAGCCCTTGAGGTTCCAGAATCAGAACCTTCCTTTACTGTTTGGGTTGAAGGGAGCTCCTCAGATGGTGGAGTTGTCCTAGAAACCAAAGACAGGTGACTATGATCTCGTAAGGAAGAGATGGACACTAAGGCCATTTCTTGAAAGCCTCCAGAGGTACTAGAAGTTTGACCTTGACAAATATGTGTATAATTCACACCAGGATTTGACTGAAACTCCAAGTGAGAAGCTTGATTAACCATGCCAGAATTGGGATTAATCATAACCATTTTTTTTCTATAGGTGACTTCAACAATTCTAATACAGAACCTGGCTGCTGGCAAATATTGTTAAACACTGCCACGTCTTGATTGGCCATATCAGGAGTGGAGATAATCTGCAACTTTTCATTCCTCTCAGTTGACTTCATCGATACTAATAAAGAATCTGGTTGTTTGCCAATATTATTGATCTCTGCAACATTAAGTGAGTTATTACCAGGGTTCATAGAGGACCCAATTAAATCATTACCATTGTCACTGATCTCAACATTTTTGGGACCAACAGGCTACCATAGATGTCTGACTTTAGTAGGAAGTGCGTGATGCCTTGGAGTATTTGAATATCAGAATTTGTAGTCTGACGAGCACCTCTTTTAACTTTGCAATCATTCACATTATGACCAATGCGGGCACAGGCAGAACAAAATTCAAGAAGATCAGGGTAGCAAACATCTTGCCAAGCTCCACCCCCAGGAAAACCAATCCAGACCCAAGAGGGATTGGGTTTAGAAATGTCTAGTTCAACACACACTTTAGCTGCAGTTGTAGAGGATAGATTGAGAGTAGAAGGATCTATCTTCAGGACACAACCAATATTCCCTGCGATAGATCGAAGCAATGGTTCCAAGTAAAAGTTAACAGGGAGACCAGGGAAAGATATCCAGATAGATAGGTGTTGGGTTCGGTGCAAGGGATTCAGAGGGGGGTGAATGAATCTCCCCTCAAAAGTTCGCCCAATTAAAACTACCTCCTGACTAAAACTTAGAACACTCAAAGAGGCTGAGGCAAAAATAGATTCAGATCTACCGAATCTTAACTACTATAACGTGTTCAATCAAGTAGTAAATGTGCAGTCAAATAGCTCAATGAACATGTGAAAGCATATCGAGCCTAAACATTCATCTAGCGGAAGCAAATATGAAATCAAACCACTGCACAATGATTTTTAGGTGGTTCGGTCCAGCAGACCTACATCCACCCCACACTCAAGCCGAGTGTGGATTCCGCTGACTCACAGCTTGAACAGCTGGGCATCACAGCTTGCCTACAACCGCTGATACACATCTTCGCTGGGCTTAACAGCTTGCCGACCAGAGGAACAGATCCTCTGCAACCGCTGAGCAACACAGCTTGCTGTCTGAGGTATCCACCTCGCCTGCTGAGCAACACAGCTTGTTGTCCAGAGAAGAACCTTCTCTGCAACCGCTAGGGATTACAGCTTACCCGTCCAGTGGAATCCTCCACTGCATCCGCTGACTAACAGCTTGAAGAAATGGTGTAAAATGGAAAGGAAAAACATAGACAACAGCAATCGGAAGGCTGTAAACGATGAAGCACAATGTGGCTCAGAATGAGCTGACTAGCCTAGATTTGATCTACGGTCCAGTGAAGACAGATCTTCAGAACAAAGCTTCTCTCTGCCTTTCTTCTTCTTCAGATCACTCAGTCTCTCTTTCTTTCTCTTTCTCACTCTATCTCTCTTTCTTTCTCTTTCTCTTCTTCACTCTCTTTCTTCTTCTCCTAGATCGTGCTGGTGCTCTGTTCTTCTACGCTTTTTCTTCTACTCTTGCTATTTCTCTATCAGCCTTCTGCTAGAGCTCTCTATCTCACGATCTCACTTCTTCAGGTGGAAGAATCTTCATATATATAGAGCAGCAGGAATTGGGCGTGTGGCATTTGAGTTCCCGCCCAATGACTTGAACACGTGGTAGCATCTCAGCATGCTTCAGTACACGTGTCACCATTCTGTCAGTCCTTCCAGCTTCGGATCACGTGCCAATCATCAGCCTCTGCAAAGTGTCCCTGTCAGACATTCAAATAGAGTTATCAGTATAAGGTTAAAACCTTGTACAGACTTAATGAAGGCACTGCAGAAGCGATGTACAGACTTCATGAATGCGAAGCAATGCAATATTCAGACTTTATGAATGCGTGGCTATGGCATTGTATAGACTTGGTGAATGCAGAATAATGCCATATACAGACTACATATATGTAGTGCTTTGGCCTTGTACATACTTCACGTATGCAGGACTGTGGCATTGTAAGGCGTGTACAGACTTCATGTATGCGAGACTGAAGCGTGTACAGACTTAGTGATTGTGACACTGAAGCATGTACAGACTTCACGTATGCAGACTATGAGCATGTATAGACTCAGTGAATGCTAAGCAGTAGCATGTATAGACTTCATGTATGGCATGTACAGAGTTAGAGTGAAATCCATGTTCAGCTGCAGACAGCAAAGTATATACATTGCAACTGAATGCATTGTCATGCTGAAAGAATGTACAGACTCTGTGTTATGCAAGCAGATAATGTATAGAGTTGATGAAGTCATGCTTAACAGAAAGACGCCTTACACCAAGACGTTTGTTTCACAAGTGACGCCACTGTTGGTGGGCGTCAAATGCCAAGCGTAAGAAATGTATAGACTTGCTACGGAACAAGAACAACATAACGATGTACAAACTCCACCTTGAACAATGCACAATGCCTATAAGAATGTATAGACTTAGACGTAGGTAAAGATACCAATGTTCACACTTTGTGCAATGTATGGACTTAGTGTGTGCGAGCCTGCTGCAGCCAGTGTACATACTTTGAGTGCTGCAAGCCGTTGTATAGACTTGGCAATATGTGGCACACAGGCTGTATAGACTTGTGCTAACGCTGCAAGATGCCAGTGTACAGACTTAGTCATGCGTGCAGCTATGCGTTGTACAGACTTGATGTTGCTGAACACAGGCTGTACAGACTTGACTCATGCACAAGACGCTAAGAGAGACGGTCCAGTGTATAGACTTATGCTGTGTTGCAAGATGGCAGTGTACACACTTGGTGTCCACTTGAGACGCTCAGTGAGATGGTGAGCAATGTACAGACTTGCTGACACACCGTTGTACAGGCTTTGCTACCCACAACGTGCAGACTGCACGATGTATAGACTTGCAAGTCCTACGTAGGTAAAGATGCCTAATGTACAGACTTGCTAGTGTGCATGCCACAATGCAGTGTATGGACTTTGAGTGTGCGTGCAGTGCTGCAACCGATGTATGGACTTGGGTTAATGCTGCAAGACAATAGCCAACATATAGACTTCACAAATGCAAGCAATGCAGCAATGTATTGACTTTGAACTTTGCCATGCAATGTATAGACTTGCTACCCTGCAAGCCATGCAATGTATAGACTTACTAGCCTACGAGCCATGGAGTGTACAGACTTGCTAGCCTGCGAGAACTGCGATGTATGGACTATGCTATCTGCGACACATGCAATGTATAGACCATGTGAATGTGCAACACGTGCAATGTGTAGACTATATGAATGCATGAAACAGCTGTGCCTGCGAGGAATGCAGTGTACAGACTTGTTGTGCCTACGACAAATGCGTTGTATAGACATTGTGAATGTGCAACACATGCAATGTGTAGACTACGCTCGTCTGCAACACATGCAATGTATAGACTTAAAATGTCTGCTATGCATGCAATGTAAAGATTGTGCTGAGAGTAATTATGCATGAATGTATAGACTGTATAGACATAAAAATTAACATATGCACAGATTTGAGATTAGATAGAACATTACCTGATCTAACTGTGCATTGACTGTACCTGTCAGAGATTTTACTTTGACATAGGTTGACTTCATGAGTGTGAGTCATCCTTAAACCTGTTCTGACAGTTCCTCATATTTCACCAGGATTAGATCATCAATACATAATGAGCCATAACAGTTGTCATCATCAAAACCACAGAGCCACAGGGGACACAACAATCTCCCCCTTTTTGATCATGGCAATATTATGAGTCATTGCCTTAGATTCATCATGATGAATATGAAGATACACAATGGAATGGCTCTTTCAGAAATAATGAGCATGTAATGCACAATGAGCATGTAATGCACCATGTATGCAAATGATGACTCACAAAAGTTTCTCCCCCTTTGACAACAGTAAAAAGAATGGAATGATCATTGACTGTTGAAGGAGATGATATAGGAGCTATTATGCAATGCTGAGTTACAGTCATCTGAAACTCCCCCTATCAACATGAATGTTTGACTACCTTAACTACAGATGACCCAGAATTTCCCTTGAAGAGCAGGAATGAACTCTGGTTAACCAATGAATCAATCTGAAGTCCACCACTATAAGGATTCTGAAGTTCAGAAGACTGCAAGTGAATAAGGTAATAATGGGAGTAGCATCTCACATTTGTATGGTCAGAAAATTGATACCAAGAAGGACTGATACCAAGGTATGAATTAGATCATGAGGGATTGTAGAGCATGCATAACTACAATAAGTCTTAACATGAAAGGACTCTCTTATCATAGGGGGTTATGAATTTGCAACTTGACCAACCTGATTTAATTATGATGTATACCAATTTGCCAATTAAATTCAATACTCATATCTGAAGTCAAGTTTTAATAAAGGTGAACCAAATAACCAGATAATAACCATGACTAATCATCTTCATCTTACACACAAGATCTCAATGACTACTTTCACAGTTGCACAGATTAGTATTGAGATTAAACACTTTTTACAGGAGCATGAATTGACAGATTTTGCAAAATATTTTTATTTGAAACATATTTTACTTTACGTGTGCAATTTGGGTTTATCAACACCTTTTTACATGAGGTACAACACGTCTTAGGTGAAGTGACCCAATTACTCAGTGTGATAACTGTCATTGCCTCTCAACATTGAGACCAGAGTTAGCAATACAAATATCTTTTTACGTGAAGAGACACCTTGATCAGAGGCCAGACTCCCCAGTTACTTGACATAACTATGCCATTGCTCTGTCAGGTTTTTCAATAATTTTTACCAGAGATAACTATGGCACTTCATGATATAAGGTACTTTATTTCATTGATGAAGAACTCAGTTTCTCAGTGACCAAGTCATTGCTCTGAATTCACATTTTTTCATTTAGTCAACATTTCTCAAGTTAATGTTTAACCACAGTACTCACTCTATGTATCTCTACCAAAGAGCATTGATTTCAAATTTTCAGATATCAGATGAGAGAGTCTAAGGTTCTCATGACACATGTGGTTAAAGTTCATTAAATCTTACCATTCAGATATTTTTAAGATATTTAAATGCAAGTATGAGAATACATAGTTCTTATATCAGTCTGATTCAGTGGTTATTCTTAAACCTATATGATAGAAATTTCTACATGATTCAGACTAGATTGTATGACATGCAACTTGTGTTCCTCAGATCAAGTCAAAAACATAACTGACCAACTAGTCAACAATAGAATTAAGTCAGTCACACCAGCTAAGAAGTATGTGAAAGATGAGTGTCAGCTGGTGTATAGTCAATACATGAAGGAATATTTCAGAAGAATGTATATCAACAGACGATAGCTGAGTCTGGATTTCAGACAGATCAGCTGACAGGTAGTATCATGAAGAGAGTTGAAGGAAACTCTTCTTTAACAACTCAACGAATAGAAGGCAGAATCTATTTTCAAGAGAGAGAAATATGACATCAGATGAGAGTTGATCAATTACTAGACAAGAGGTGTTCAAAATGTGACAATCAAAACACCAATTCTAAATGCTCCCCCTGTCTAGATGCAATGAAATATCTTTTTAGGTTTTTCAACTGCACTACTCTTCATATGCAACAACAGTCAAATTGCCCCTGACTAAGTGCATGAAATACAATTGAAGCACTGCTCATGATTTTAAAATATGCTCAAGGAGAATTCATGCTTGTTCAATCAGAGAGAGAATTTACCAAATGCATCAATTTCATTTCAAATTTTCAGATTTTTCAAATTTTATGATATTCATTACACTGCTTTTAAATGAAGACATGACCCTTGGTACTTGGCGGAGAGCTTGGTCTCAAGGACCATCTCACACATAGTAAGAACCTCCAGATAGATTACATCTACCCTTTAGTAACTTACCATTTAATATACCAGGGTTATGCAAAGAGATGCAGTGCAAAGCAGTTCTATATGCTTTGAATGAGTTCCTTGATGGACACATGCAATATCTATATGCATTTAAATGAATCATTCAACCTCAGTGCAACACATGAATTAGCTCAGAATAAAGTACATGCACAAACATGTGAGAAGAGCATCAGATATGTTCAGAATTAAATTCTGTAGCTGAGTCTGGAATGCAGACTGATCAGCTAGACAAGAGGAAGACATCAGAAATCAGACAAGCATTTCAACAATTCCAGATGATAAAATTTAAACACAGTTTTTCAGAACTGACCTGAATAGTGCAATCTTGGGGGTTTCATTTTTGAGTGCCTTGGCTTATTAATCCCACTTTATTCATTCCAAGGCACACCTGCAGCAAAATTAACATTTTGATCTTGTAGGAACCCAAGCAGCCTTGGGTCCTGTATTATCCCTAACAGGTGTTCTAAACAATTTCTTAGCAATATTGTCATCAAAGTTCATCAGATGACAATTGGTCATGGAGTGGCCAAATTTACCATAATATCTACATGATATAACAACCCTTGAATTCTTTTTGTGAACATTGTTATAGTCATGTAACCTATGTGATTTAGCATGAAAGTTTCTGTTGCTTGCATGAACCTTTGATTTACCATTACCTGCCCACCAGCATTCAGAAGCACGGTGGCCAAGTTTTTCACATTCAAAACATGCAGGAATCTTTTCTTTAAAAATAGATTTATTCCTTCCAAAAAAATTTCTATTTACAGGGAATTTGACAAATTTGGCATTAAAGTGATTTCCCTGAACATACCAGCAGTTCTTGATTGTATGCCCATACTTACCACATTCAAAGCACCTAACATGCTTACTTCTAGATCCAGAATTATTCCTGTAATTCCCTGACCAACACTCAACAGCCTTATGACCTGGCTTGTTGCAATTGAAGCATGTGATGTGTTGGTTAAACTTAAGTTTGTTTCTGTTGTACCCATGATGATCAGAAGATCTAGCATGTAGTTTATCATCTTGTTTCATGATGGAACATGCATCCATGATATGACCATGCTTACCACAGTAATAGCAAGAAGCATCAGATTTCCTAGGGGCATGGTTTCTATCAGATGAATTCCTAGATGCATGCGAATGAGTACATGAGGCATGAGCATTTTGCATTAACCCATCAAATTTAGTCGAGCTAACTGATTTCATGACACAAGTAGGGACATTTTTAACCCCATCTTTCTTTCCATTCTTGTGGAATTGTTTAACTTTGTTTACAATTCTTGTTGGTTTTTCAGCTTTCTGTGCCTTAAATTGAAAGACAGATGATGGAGGTGATTTCAAATTTTTTTTTTATTTTAGGGATTGACTTGAGGTACTAGCTACATCAGAGCTTTGCACAAAGGTAGTGTATAGCTGGTTTCTAGTAGTTTCCCTAACATCAGAACTACAGCTTGTCCCCCTTTTTGAATTCTTGTCCTCACTTTTCATGACAGATGTCATTTTTCCTTTTATTTTAGCAGACTCAATTGCTGAATTTTCCAGATCATGAATTTTATTTTCCAAGCTAGCAATGTGAAGTTCATAACTGGCTATCTCCTGTTCACTGCAATTAACACATTGGCTTAGAACTTTGTTTGCAGTTTTATACTTCTCAATTTCTTGTTCTAGACTGTTCAACTTTTGTGATTCTCCATCACAAGTGAACTTTCCCCTTTTTAAGGTGAGAAGTGTTTTAGATAAGCCAGTATTTAACAACTTTAACTTTTTAACTTTAGCTTTCAGTTTAGTGTTTTCCTTCTCAAATTTTTGAGATTGAGCTTCCTTAAAAACAGATTTCTCTTTTTCGATAGTCAGAAACCTCTGTGAGAAAACAGTATTTAAAACCATCATTTTTTTGTTTTGTTCCCTCAGTTCTTTGTTCTCTTCAGATAGCTTTATGACTCCTTCATTACATTTTCCATTTCCAGACATAGGCTCCAATTTTTCAATTAGTTCATCTTCTCTTTCCTCCACTTTGATTTTATCAGCAAGCAAATTTCTGTGATCTTCTTTAAACAAGATAATTTGTTTCTTCATCCATTCATTCTCATTATAAAGATCCTCATTTCGTTCTCTTAGAGCAGAAATATGCATTGTTTCCTTGCTGACTTTATTTAAACTAGCCTTGACATCTTCAATTTCCTTTTGACCCTTAACATTTTCAAGCTTTAGTTTGTCCATTACAGAATTTGTTTCAGTCAACTCTTGCATGTCTTTTAAATACTCATTTTTCTTATCATTCAGCTGATTCTCAATTTCTGACATTTTATCCAAGCATGTTTGTTTTTCAATTTTTAGAGAATCATTTTGTTTCTTAAGGCTCTGAACATCTAGCATACATGCATCAAAAGATTGTTTTAGATTTAGATAGTTTTCACAGGAAGCTTTCAAATTTATTTTATCACATTTCTTTTTCAACTTTTTGTTTTCATATTTCAATTTTTCACATCTATTAGAAAGTTCCTCATTTATATCCCATAATTCATCAATTGAAATCTCTTCTGATTCAGAGCTTACCTTGGATGAGGTTTCCTCATCATCATTTCCCCGGTTGACCATTAAGCATTGATCCTCATGCAGTTGATCAGAGATCACTCTGTCATATATCTCCTTTCCAGAAGTGCACCTGAGCGCAAAAGGATATATGTCAGTATTAATAGCAGCTCTCATGATATTAAGAACTATGATATTATCACGGTTCTTTATTTTATCCTCTCTAGACCACTTGGTCTCATCATGAGGTAATTTGTGTGGGCCTTTAGACAGTAGACTCCATAGATTTGGATCAACTGAGTCTATGTAAACACATAGGCCGCCTAGCCAACTATTTAAGTTAGAACCATCAAAAACAAGAGGACGACCCATCGAGAGATGATAAATGCACTGAAATCAAAAGAGCAAATCAAGACACTAACTCGGTGAAACAAAACACAGAACACAGGAAACCCACTCTGTAATGCACTAACCAGAAATGCAGGATCTGCTGCGGATTGTTAGATCCTATGCACAGCAACCCGCTCTGATACCAAGTGTTGGGTTCGGTGCAAGGGATTCAGAGGGGGGTGAATGAATCTCCCCTTAAAAGTTCACCGAATTAAAACTACATCCTGACTAAAACTTAGAACACTCAAAGAGGCTGAGGCAAAAACAGATTCAGATCTACCGAATCTAAACTACTATAAGGTCTTCAATCAAGTAGTAAATGTGTAGTCAAATAGCTCAATGAACATGTGAAAGCATAACGAGCCTAAACATTCATCTAGCGGAAACAAATATGAAATCAAACCACTGCACAATGATTTTTAGGTGGTTCGGTCCAACAGACCTACATCCACCCCACACTCAAGCCGAGTGTGGATTCCGCTGACTCACAGCTTGAACATCTCGGCATCACAGCTTGCCTACAACCGCTGATACACAGATTCGCTGGGCTTAACATCTTGACAACCAGAGGAAAAGATCCTCTGCAACCGCTGAGCAACACAGCTTGCTGTCCGAGGTATCCACCTCGCCTGCTGAGCAACACAGCTTGCTGTCCAGAGAAGAACCTTCTCTGTAACCGCTGGGGATTACAGCTTACCCGTCCAGTGGAATCCTCCACTGCATCCGCTGACTAACAGCTTGAAGAAATGGTGTAAAATGGAAAGGAAAAACATAGACAACAGCAATCAGAAGGCTGTAAACGATGAAGTACAATGTGGCTCAGAATGAGCTGACTGGCCTGGATTTGATCCACGCTCCAGTGAAGACAGATCTTCAGAACGAAGCTTCTCTCTGCCTTTCTTCTTCTTCAGATCACTCAGTCTCTCTTTCTTTCTCTTTCTCACTCTATCTCTCTTTCTTTCTCTTTCTCTTTCTCTTCTTCACTCTCTTTCTTCTTCTCCTGGATCGTGCTGGCGCTCTGCTCTTCTACTATTTTTCTTCTACTCTTGCTATTTCTCTGTCTCTCTTCTGCTAGAGCTCTCTGTCTCATGATCTCACTTCTTCAGGTGGAAGAAGCTTCATATATATAGAGCAATAGGAATTGGGCGTGTGGCATTTGAGTTCCCGCCCAATGACTTGAACACGTGGCAGCATCTCAGCATGCTTCAGTACACGTGTCACCATTCTGTCAGTCCTTCTAGCCTCGGATCACGTGCCAATCATCAGTCTCTGCAAAGTGTCCCTGTCAGACATTCGAACAGAGTTATCAGTAGAAAGTTAAAACCTTGTACAGACTTAATGAAGGCACTGCAGAAGCGATGTACAGACTTCATGAATGCGAAGCAATGCAATGTTTAGACTTTATGAATGCGTGGCTATGGCATTGTATAGACTTGGTGAATGCAGAACAATGCCATGTACAGACTACATATATGCAGTGCTTTGGCCTTGTACATACTTCACGTATGCAGGACTGTGGCATTGTAAGGCGTGTACAGACTTTGTGTATGCGAGACTGAAGCGTGTACAGACTTAGTGAATGTGACTCTGAAGCATGTACAGACTTCACGTATGCAGACTATGAGCATGTATAGACTCAGTGAATGCTAAGCAGCAGCATGTATAGACTTCATGTGTGGCATGTACAGAGTTAGAGTGAAATGCATGTTCAGCTGTAGACAGCAAAGTATATACATTGCAAGTGAATGCATTGTCATGCTGAAAGAATGTACGGACTCTGCGTTATGCAAGCAGACAATGTATAGAGTTGATGAAGTCATGCTTAACAGAAAGACACCTTACACCAAGACGTTTGTTTCACAAGTGACGCCATTGTTGGTGGGCGTTAAATGCCAAGCGTAAGAAATGTATAGACTTGCTACGGCACAAGAACAACATAATGATGTACAAACTCCGCCTTGAACAATGCACAATGCCTATAAGAATGTATAGACTTAGACGTAGGTAAAGATACCAATGTTCACACTTTGTGCAATGTATGGACTTAGTGTGTGCGAGCCTGCTGTAGCCAGTGTACAGACTTTGATTGCTGCAATCCGTTGTATAGACTTGGCAATATGAGGCACACAGGCTGTATAGACTTGTGCTAACGCTGCAAGATGCCAGTGTACAGACTTAGTCATGCGTGCAGCTATGCATTGTACAGACTTGATGTTGCTGAACACAGGCTGTACAGACTTGACTCATGCACAAGATGCTAGAGAGACGGTCCAGTGTATAGAGTTATGATGTGCTACAAGATGGCAGTGTACATACTTGGTGTCCACTTGAGACGCTCAGTGAGATGGTGAGCAATGTACAGACTTGCTGACACACCGTTGTACAGGCTTTGCTACCCGCAACGTGTAGACTACACGATGTATAGACTTGCAAGTCCTATGTAGGTAAAGATGCCTAATGTACAGACATGCTAGTGTCCATGCCACAATGCAGTGTATGGACTTTGAGTGTGCGTGCAGTGCTGCAACCGATGTATGGACTTGGGTTAATGCGGCAAGACAACAGCCAATGTATAGACTTCATAAATGCAAGCAATGCAGCAATGTATTGACTTTGAACTTTGCCATGCAATGTATAGACTTGCTACCCTGCGAGCCATGCAATGTATAGACTTACTAGCCTGCGAGCCATGGAGTGTACAGACTTGCTAGCCTGCGAGAACTGCGATGTATGGACTATGCTATCTGCGACACATGCAATGTATAGACCATGTGAATGTGCAACACGTGCAATGTGTAGACTATATGAATGCATGAAACAGCTGTGCCTGCGAGGAATGCAGTGTACAGACTTGCTGTGCCTGCGACAAATGCGTTGTATAGACATTGTGAATGTGCAACACATGCAATGTGTAGACTATGCTCGTCTGCAACACATGCAATGTATAGACTTAAGATGTCTGCTACGCATGCAATGTAAAGACTGTGCTGAGAGTGATTATGCATGAATGTATAGACTGTATAGACATAAAAATTAACATATGCACAGATCTGAGATTAGATAGAACATTACCTGATCTAACTGTGCATTGACTGTACCTGTCAGAGATTTAACTTTGACATAGGTTGACTTCATGAGTGTGAGTCATTCTTAAACCTATTCTGACAGTTCCTCATATTTCACCAGGATTAGATCATCAATACATAATGAGCCATAACAGTTGTCACCATCAAAACCACAGAACCCCATAACATTTGCCATCATCAAAACCACAGAGCCACAGGGGACACAACAGTAGGATCAGGGAATCAGCAAGTGGAGAGAAATACATTGTCAATTTAAAAAATCTGAACAGGCGGCCATGGATAAATAAAGATTCCCGCAACAGGAGATGCAAATAAAAAATCAGCAACCGGATAATGGATGAAGTTCGAGGATTTTAGGCTCTCTCCGGCGAGTACAGGATATGGTCGACCCAGGGGGGACTTGGCGCCTCCCAACCTCCCTCTTCGTTGGCTCCACCTCTGATTCACTCGTTCGCAGAGGTCCTCTCCTCTTCCTTGCCGCCGCTGGCGTTCAATGGTGTTTTTCATGCACCCGCGGCCATGGACAATGGTGAACCTGCAGTTTTCTTTAGCAAGGAAGAGATTGTGTTATCCCTGAAGCCGTTTGATTACTCTCTGGTTGCACGCACACCCCGTGGAAGACCTCCCTTCCCGGAAATCAAAGCTCACTTGTCTGATCGATGTGGATTCAAAGAAGATTATGTTTGTCACGCCCCGAACCGATAGCAGCGGGAAGCGATGCTCGGAACGTGGCAGTTAACAGTCATGATAACAAGAGCGGAAGATAAACAACCACAATTAAACACAAGGAGGCCATAAACACACGTATTGAAAATACGAGCTCTTATTAATATTTAAAAGTATAGTTTTGACCCACTCTTACAATATAGGATTCAAATTAAAGGAGGAAATAACAAAGAGAAATAACCAGACTCGCGACACTAATCTAGACTCAAGAAGATAAAAAGACAGACTCCAAATTCTAGGTTCCAGGTTCACTCGATCACACTGATCCGATTCCCATTTGCAACGTACCGTTACCGCATTACCTGAAAAGGATTGGAAGTAGGGGTGAGCAAGAAGCTCAGTAGGAATTATACTCTATCATCAGGCATAGTTTAAGTGATTAACAAGTAAATTACATTTTTCATATGCCATGCTAAATAAAGGAAATAAAAGACGAAACAATAAAACAGCATAATACAAAGATCTTGCAGGGTCAAGAAATATAATGATAACAAGAGATAACAAGATAACAAGTACAAGAATTTACAACATGAGATAGTAATAGGGAATTGGCCAACAAGCAAGTATTTTAAACATCATTTCAAGCATGATCAAGTAACAAGAGTAACAAGAGATTTTCTTCATGTCATAGACGTAACAAGCTAGTCATGCACTCGGTGCAATGCCTCACCATGTCATTAACATCCCATGGGCTCACTAACTTTCGGGCGCTCTCCCCAGGACCAGACTGGGCCCCTACAGTGCGTTGGCATCGATTTATTGGATACAAGATCCCACGATTGTCTCGACATTCAGTCAAGTTAAATGGCCAATTAATCAGAGGAATTTCTGTCACAAGCATGAGATTTAAGGACTAACTTGTCCTTGGATTCACTAAAACAAAAACTCGGTTATACGGTCACTTTGGGTCGCATTACAAGAATTGGACCGAAACTTAGTCCACGAGGTCAATAAAGAACGGCTGACAGTGTACCGTTCAGGTGTGTAAGCAATCCATTCTACTGGGGTAATAATGACTATTCAGCAATTTAACAATTAGCTTAATCCTAATTACCAAGTTCATATACCAAGGATTATCTATTATCATTTGCATTAAGACAATTTGCCAACAAGCTGATTCAAGATGATAAGGTAAAGAACAAGCTTTCACAGGAGTGAAATAGCATGCATTAACAGAAATTTAGTTACACAATTAACCACTAATTATGTGGGTTTCTATTTAACCATTGTATGCGTTGAAATGGAGATGATAAACGGCATGTTTTTACACTAGGTTTGCATGTAGGGACCAATATAAATTGAAATCAAAGGGGTACATGAATAGGTCATTAGTTCCTCAAAAATGTAGTTTTCAATTGGGCTAAGTTGAATGGGTCAATCCCCTAATGATCCAGATCGATCCTCGGGTCAAAAACAACTTTACCGGGTCATACAGCACGTGGGTCGACCCCTGGAAAAATTCCAGGCATGGGTCAACCCATTGGGTCGACCCTTGGAGAATCCAGGGATCTGCCTGGTGATGGGTCGACCCATTGGGTCGACCCCTGCAGCTGTGGGTCGACCCCGTGGGTTGACCCATGCCAGGCAGACTGCCGTCTGCTTGCTGGGTGTATGGGTCGACCCCTGGGTTCGCAGACGCGAACGGGCTTCCGGAAAACACATGAAACTCATCCATTTGGGGTCTAAATGGGTTGGGATCTTAACCACATGCTCTAAGATTCTTAATATACATACTAGGGTCATAAAACAAGAGTTTTGAAACATGAATTTCAATAGAAATCAAATGAATCACAACCTATCTATGATGAACACATGAAAACCTAGTTCTTGACATACTTCTACTAAATCGTAAGATTCTCTCAATATATACAACGAAATTTGGGGCTTCTTATATCAAAAGAAAGCTACTTCGATGCTGATTCCAACCATATAAGATATGCTATATGGGGATCAAGATATACAACTCAAAATCAGCCCAAAATCATGCTTTGACTCTAAAGAACATACCATAAATCAAGCCTAGACATGCTCTTACTTCGATCCAAAATTCTCTAAACATGCTCAATGAAATTTGGGGCTTCTTACGCCAAATGAAAGCTACTTCGATGCTGATCATTTTGATATATTACTTGTAGTTTGAGCCTGAGAGAACCTACCTCAATCAAAGAAGAAAGGAAGAGGGAGGGAAGGAGAATGAACGCCGACACGTCGCCACTAAACTCTCGAGATCTCTCTAGATCTGAAACCTCTGTGAACACCACAGCAACCAAATGAAAATAGACATGTAGAGTTTTATTTTGATAGCTCATAGAGCTTCTGGAGACTTCGGAGTTGGGAGAAATCGACCACGCAAGGTGGTGTTGGAAAACGGCGCCGCCAAGGTTGACTTCAACAAAACTCGGCCGCCATCATGTGCTAGGGTTTGGTTTTGTTTCGATTGATAGAGGGCTATTGATCCTTAGATCGTGGCCTTTCATTTGCCTCTGATTTTAGCTCATTTGGTTGAGTATTAAGCTCTAATTTGATGTTTTAAGATGAGGTTAACAATGAACACGAATTTGGGTTAGGTAGGTGTGAAAATTGGACTTAACCCACTGATTAGGCCTAGTTAATGATTTTATTAGGCTTAGTCGTAGAAGACAAAATTGTTAAACGAAATGGATTACACAAGAATATGAGTTTTATGGTTTTTTATAAAATAGTCGAAATGTGACTTATTCTATTTATTAAAGAATTAATCTAATTAATTTTGAATAAATTCCCATTAATTCAAATAAATACAAATAATTTCTAATAAATTCAAATAAGTTCTAATTAAATTTCTAAAAGAATTTGGGGTCATTAGGTTGAGTATTAAGCTCTAATTTCGTGTTTTAAGTTAAGGTTAGGTAAGTGTGTACTTTTAGGCTTAATCCACTAATTAGACCTCATTACGGATTTTTATTGGGTCGAACACAGAAGACAAAGTTGTTACATAAATCATTCTTTACCATTTTACCATTTTTTCAGATTTTTATAAGGTAGTTAAAATTTCACTAGTTCTATTTACTAAGGAATTAAATATTAAATTCCGAAATTCATTTATCTCAAATGAAAATTCAATTATTAAATTTCAAATTTTTAAAACTAGGGTATTACATCCTCCCCCACTTAAAGGAATTTGGTCCCCAAATTCACCGGGTATTACCAATTATGTGAATGTTTGAACTAAGATGATCTTATTTATCAAAATAACATGTTAATTATACAATTATTGACGAAAGAAATTAGCTATAGCTAGGGATAAAAGAGAACGATACCATATATAATTCTTCATCCGATAGAAGTTGGTTCCGATTCTTCTTATAGGTTTGCTTGTGGAAGTAACTTAGGACAGTTAGCCATTTTATGATCCTGATCTCCGCAACGCAGACACGCTCCGCTCCTTCGCCAGCACTCCTTCGCGAGATGACCAAGTTTGTGACAGTACAAACATTTCTTTTGCGTAATATTTCTCTTCTTCTTCTTATTACGTCGGGTTTCCTTACGACGGACTCGCCGGCCTCTAGCGGAACCGAATCTTAGCTTACCCATGGAACCACTCGGTTTCATTTTAATAAAGACTTAGAGACCTGTAAAATAGTTATATGGTTAACTTTTCATTACCCTTACGTGTAACACAACGCAATCTTGCATATTTTTATTACTTAACCCACGATACTACCCAATCTCACCAGGTGACAAGAGATGACACGGGTCTAAAGACTTAGGGTAACCTATACTCTTGGACAAAATCCAAGGACTCAGGCAAGGAGGCTCTGATACCACCTCTGTCACGCCCCGAACCGATAGCAGCGGGAAGCGATGCTCGGAACGTGGCAGTTAACAGTCATGATAACAAGAGCGGAAGATAAACAACCACAATTAAACACAAGGAGGCCATAAACACACGTATTGAAAATACGAGCTCTTATTAATATTTAAAAGTATAATTTTGACCCACTCTTACAATATAGGATTCAAATTAAAGGAGGAAATAACAAAGAGAAATAACCAGACTCGCGACACTAATCTAGACTCAAGAAGATAAAAAGACAGACTCCAAATTCTAGGTTCCAGGTTCACTCGATCACACTGATCCGATTCCCATTTGCAACGCACCGTTACCGCATTACCTAAAAAGGATTGGAAGTAGGGGTGATCAAGAAGCTCAGTAATAATTATACTCTATCATCAGGCATAGTTTAAGTGATTAACAAGTAAATTATATTTTTTATATGCCATGCTAAATAAAGGAAATAAAAGACGATGCAATAAAACAACGTAATACAAAGATCTTGCAGGGTCAAGAAATATAATGATGATAAGAGATAACAAGATAACAAGTACAAGAATTTACAACAGGAGATAGTAATAGGGAATTGGCCAACAAGCAAGTATTTTAAACATCATTTCAAGCATGATCAAGTAACAAGAGTAACAAGAGATTTTCTTCATGTTATAGACGTAACAAGCTAGTCATGCACTCGGTGTAATGCCTCACCATGTCATTAACATCCCATGGGCTCACTAACTTTCGGGCGCTCTCCCCAGGACCAGACCGGGCCCCTACGGTGCGTTGGCATCGATTTATTGGATACAAGATCCCACGATTGTCTATACATTCAGTCAAGTTAAATGGCCAATTAATCAGAGGAATTTTTGTCACAAGCATGAGATTTAAGGACTAACTTGTCCTTGGATTCACGAAAACAAAAACTCGGTTATACAGTCACTTTGGGCCTCATTACAAGAATTGGACCGAAACTTAGTCCACGAGGTCAATAAAAACGGCTGACAGTGTACCGTTCAGGTGTGTAAGCAATCCATTCTACTGGGGTAATAATGACTATTCAGCAACTTAATAATTAGCTTAATCCTAATTACCAAGTTCATATACCAAGGATTATCTATTATCATTTGCATTAAGACAATTTGCCAACAAGCTGATTCAAGATGATAAGGTAAAGAACAAGCTTGCATAGGAGTGAAATAGCATGCATTAACAGAAATTTAGTCACACAATTAACCACTAATTATGTGGGTTTCTATTTAACCATTGTATGCGTTGAAATGGAGATGATAAACGGCATGTTTTTACACTAGGTTTGCATGTAGGGACCAATGTAAATTGAAATCAAAGGGGTACATGAATAGGTCATTGTGTTAAGGTGCTAGGCTCGGATACAGAGGGGGTGAATGTATTCCTCTACGAATAATGCCGAAATAAAAACTCAGATGCTAGACCCAATCACAGAATAAAACTAATTCAATTAAACTTATGAGCAAGCACATGGAGCCCGCCTATCCAAGCATCTAGCGGAAGCAAACACACAAAGCAAATCACTGCTCAATAGATTTTTAGGTGGTTCGGTCCTCCAGACCTACATCTACCCCTCACTCCCAACCGGAGTGAGGCTTCACTAGCAAACGCTAGAACCAAGCAGAATCAGTCTGCGAACAAGGTGCTGCCACACAGCTTGACCAGGGGAACAACCTCCCCTCTTCCTCCCAACCGGAGGGACACCCCAAGTGACTCCCAGCCACTTGGAAACCAGAGAACGAAGTCTCTCTTCCTCCAGTCCAGGAGGGAACCCGCCAGTGACTCCCCGTCACCAGCAACCAGAGGTCGAAGACCTCTCTTCCTCCAACCGGAGGGACCCCTGGACTTGCAACCCACAAGCCTAGAACCGGAGACAAGTCTCTCTTCTCCTGAGTCCACAAGAGGAACCCAACCTCAGACCAGAGGATTGGAAGAACAAGGATAACCAGATGAAAAGGAAAAAATAAGGAATGGAAAATACACAGCGATCGGAAGGCTGTAAATGAAGAACAAGAATGTAGCTCTCAAAGGAGCAGATCTGGCTTGGATTTAATCCAAACGCCAGATGACAGATCTTCAATAGCTTCTTCCTTCTTTTCGACAAACTCTCTCTCTCTCTCTCTCTCTCTCTCTCTCTCTCTTTCTTTCTCCTCTGCTCTCCTTTTCTCTCACGCTGTTCTCTCCTTCTTCTCTGCAACTCTTTTTCTTCTACCGGCTCACTCTTCTTCTATTTCTTCTTCTTCTGCTCTCTGCTTCTCTTCTATTGGATCAAACTCTCAGCAATTCTGCTTTTCTGCTATTGCTCTCAAGGCTTCGATCAACCTCCTTCAGACAACGGAGACTACCCTTTATAGCAGCTCGAGCAGGGGCTACACTGGGCGCGTGTGGCCTCCACATTTCCCGCCCAAGTATTTGGCCACGTGTCAACATCTCAGCTCCTTGGATCACGTGCCAGACATTTCTTTGGTTCACGTGCCAGAACACCTGCAAGAGTAACTGAGGAGTTCAGTCGATGGATAAAATTAACACAGGCTATACATAGTTCAGCAATGTATAGACTTATAGATATCAATACAGCAAGTGTGTACAGTGTGAGGGAGTGTATAGACTTAGAAGTCTTCATGCGAGCTCAGTGTATATACTTGCTGAAGAATGCATTATCATAATAGGAAAGAGTGTATAGACTTCTGTGAAATGCATGAATGAATCGAGTGTGTAGACTTACTAATGCAAGCACAGGTTGTACACACTTTGTTTGCGTGCGAGAGAACACAGTGTACAAACCTTCCTGTGAAGAACAATGCATGAATGCAGTGTATAGACTTGGTGTTAACATGCATGAGAACCAATGTACAGACATGGTGTCCTTGCAGCTGACGACTCCAGTGTATAGGCTTGCTGAGGGAGAGACTGTACAGACTTGAAGCAAAGAAGGGCAGTCGAGTGTATAGACTACACGATGTGTAGACTTTAGCCAAAGGAACGGCTGTACAGACTTTAACTCAACAGCGATGAATAGACTCTGAATCAAGGCAGGTTGTACAGACTTGAAGAGTAAGCCAGTGTATAGACTTCAAAAGCTTGAAGGCCCAATGTACATACTTTGAAGAGTCTGAACCAATGTACAGACTTGTAATGCTTGAGGACCGATGTATAGACTTAGGAGCATATGAAGCCAATGTACAGACTTGCCGATGCGAGGCCAATGTACAGACTTTAAAGGCTGTGAATAGCAAGGCATGCTGTACAGACTTGAAACCTATGAAGATGATTGTATAGACTTTACCTTAGAAACGAGTGTATAGACTTGAGGTTCTGAATGAAGGTAAGGTGTCAATGTACAGACTTGCTATGGTTGTATGGACATTGAAGCTGCAAGCGATGTACAGACTTGGAGAGTTGAAACCAATGTACAGACTTGACGAAATGAAGACCACTATATAGACTTCCTTCGGCACAAAGGCAGCTTAACGATGTACAGACTTGATTGAAGTGAAGTCTGTACAGACTTGAAGGTTCACAGTGTATAGAGTTTTAAGCAAGTGACCAAGGTGATGTGTAGACTTTACCCAATGTACAGACTTGGTGGTCTTGAACGTAGGTAAAGTAAAACAATGTATAGACTTGCCACCGACCAATGTATAGACTTGCTCATACGAGTGAACAGGTCGATGTACAGACTTGGCCAATGCTTGAAGCACAGTCCACTGTATAGACTTGATGCCTTGAAGGCGATGTACAGACTTTGTTACCCAAACGATCAATGTATGGACTTGAACTTCTGGAAACGAATGAATAGACTTTGCCACAGTCTAATGTATAGACTTCCAGTGTGAATGAAACGCTGTATAGACTTGCTCAAACAGTCCGATGTATAGACTTTAGCTGAAGACCACGATGTAATGTATAGACATGAAGAAACTGTGCACATTGTATAGACTTGATGAAACAAGGCAACGTTGTATAGATTTGAAGAGACAAGGCAACGTTGTATAGACTTCAAAGATGAATGATCAGACAATGTATAGACTTCACAGTTCAACAGCCATTGTATGGACTTGTACAGTGGTGCGCAGTGTACAGACTTTGAATGAGACGCTTAGAAAGATGATCCAGCGTATAGACTTTGAAGAAATGAGGCGATGTGCATACTTGCTGAGTTGACGCTACAGCCCAATGAGTTGACGCTGCAACGTATATACTTTACGTTCAACTGAGGATGTATAGACTTGCTGAGTTGACGCTGCAGCCCAATGAGTTGACGCTGTATAGACTTTGTCTTCCAGCGTATAGACTTGATGAATGCATGAAGACATTGAATAAGACCCAGCAATGTGTAGACTCTACAGTGAATGTATGACCCAATGTATACACTTGATGCAATGCATGCCGATGTACATACTTCAGTTGAAGTCAACCGAAGAGTGTATGTACTTTATGAATCCATATCCCAAGACCAGTGTACAAACTTTGAAGTCCGACCTAGCAGGATGGGTAGACTTAGACTAGTCCGACCTAGCAAGATGTGTAGACTTAGACTACAACCAGGATGTCTAGACTTGTTGTGAAGCAATGAATGCTTTATGCATCAGTTAACATGACTGAACATCAAATATGCAATGCTTTAGACATGTTAAACTAAACTGAGCAGCAAGATGACTGAACATTTGATAGACTGAGTTATGATCAGAAAATAACTGAATAACACCATGATGACTCACACAGCAAGATGACTCACAGTGATTAACTCACATCAAAAACCAATCATCAAAACCATCATCAAAACCACAGAGGCACAACAATCTCCCCCTTTTTGATGATGGCAACACTTTCAACACATTGAGTCATTCTGATGATGTGAGACATTCTGATGACTCAAATTATTCTCCCCCTTTGACTTCATCAAAAAGAAAATAGTTTGAGAAATTAAAGCATGTATAAAAATTCAGTCAATTTCTCCCCCTTGCAAGAACATAATTCTCCCCCTTTGGCAAACAATCTCCCCCTTTGGTATAGTCAGGATGAACCATGGGAAGGGGTGAATGCAGATGCCGATACCAGAATGCAAGATCTTCCCCTTTAAGAGTTTCTATGCAGCATGATGCATATGACATGGAAGCTCCCCCTCAATAAGTGGAATCTTATGAGATAGATGAGAAGGAGACCACAGGGGCAAACAAGGAGAAGTTCAGGTCAATGAGCCAAGGACATGAGCAGAAGAGTTTCAATTAACAGATTTTTCAAGGATGCTCCAAACACAAGAAGTTCAGCTAGATTTTCAAAGAGATATCAATCTCATAAATCCAAAACATAAGTTTTCAAAGTCTTCCATTATAAGGGCCTATGAATGAGCTTTATTGAACAGCATGGTTTAAACATGATGTATGCAGAGTTTTTTAATAAAATTCTGTATTGATATCTAAAACCATATTTTAATAAAAATGAACCAAGCCCACATATTTATCTTGATTATCCTCCCTTTGTCTTACACAATCAAATTTATTGACTTCTTTCAGAATTACATGCACTAGTATTGAGATTAAGCAATTATGAAGTCATATTATTTTATCTAGGGTTGTAGCAATTTGATTTTAGCATCAATATTCAGATATTGAGATATGTTCAACAATTTTTCATGCTACAAATTTTACGAGCAGTCTAGTTCAGTGCACACCTTGTAACTAGAGGATATACCTTGATCAAAGGCCAATATCCCTAAGCACTTAGTGTGACTAACTGTCATGCTATATATGAACAGAGATAGCATTTACACATCATGACACACTCCAAATCATTTCTTGATGAGTGAGTTGTATTTCTCAGTGTGCATGCCATTGCTCTGCCTGAATTTTAATGAATTCTTAATCAGAGTTAACTATGGTACCTCATGACACAGTCCTTTGGACATGTGTTTCTTAGTGACCAAGGTCATTGCTCTGACAGATATTACCCTTTAGACTTTTCAGAAAAATTCATTTGCTTCAAGTCAATAATAATTTCATGTACTTAATCAGTTGAAGTCATGTATTCAAAAGTGCAGATTTCAGAAGTTTTCACAAGACACAACATGAAACAAATGGTTAAGTTTTATTAAACATGCTTCAGATATTTTTAAGAGATTTTAAAGTCAACCCTTGAGTACATTAAACTTAAACCACCTGAGTTATTTCAGATATTCATAAAAACGTATAATAGAAGATTTCTAGTTCAAAAGTTTTCAGATTTATGATCGAGATAGCCCATTGAAATCTTCATGAAGGACTGATAGAATTTTGAACCCAAATGATACCAATTGATAGGAGAAATACCAATTGTTAAGAGAGATTGTGAAGCTCAAAGTTTTCAGAATATGATCAAGGTTTGTCAACAAAATCAATAAGAAAGGATATGCAATGAATTCTGACAAATGTATGCATTTGACAACCTATATGCAATGCATTGACTCCCCCTCACAATATGCATTCAAACTCTCTTTTTGACATTTTCAATATAAGGAAATGCAATGCACTATATGTATGCAAGGACATGCAAAGACTCAACATTGAATGCTATGCAAGGATATGCAACTAACTCCCCCTGAAAACATGCAATGTTTGCACTGAAAACTGAACATATGATTCCAAATGATATTGTGACTTGTGCACAATCAGACTGTCCTATCAGCAAAGTGACCCATGGTACTAGGCGGAGCACTTGGTCTAAAAAACCACCTCACACATATTAAGAGCCTCCAGACAGATTTTCCTGCCTTTTGGTAGCTTACCATTTATATACCATTGAGGTCAATCATGATAATTCAATATGCAGTCCTATATGCAATTCAGATTTTCAATGAACTATGCAACAGACAGATTTCAACAACATTCATATGCAGTTCAGATTTAAACAGACAAAACAGTATGAGCATTGAGAGATGTGAATACTCATAGTGTCCAAAGCATAAATTTCAGTTGAGGAGAGTTCATAGGCTTCAATTTAGACAATGCAGATGAAGAGTGAATATGCTATGCAGAAAAAAAATAGCAATTATGCATGGACACATCAACCAAGATATGTAATGAGTTTCAAAACAAGAGGTGCAGAGAATTTACCTGAACAGTGTGAGAATGTGGTTTATCAACTTGGGTGCCTTGGTTTATTAACCCATTTTATTCTTCAGCTTCCAAGGCACACCTGCAGGTTAGCAAACTATTTTGTACAAATAGGCACCCAAGAAGTCTTGGGTCCTGACATGACAGTATTACTTCTAACAGGTTTTCTCAGCACATTTCTAGCAGCATGGTCATCAGATTTCATCAAGTAGCAATTATTCATTGAATGGCCAATTTGTCCACAGCAATGGCATGAATTAGCAGATTTTAAATTCCTCTTATGCACATTACTGTTGTCATGAAGTTCATTGGCAGAGAGAGAGTTCTGTTTACTATAATGATAGTAAGATGCATCAGGTTTCAGGTTTGATCTATGCACATTCTTGTTAGCATGAAATCCATGTGCATATGCATGAAACTTTTTGTTGTTGACAGAGTTAAAATTCTGTTTACTAAAACCTGCCAGCCGACATTCAGCAGCTCTATGGCCTGGCTTTCCACAGTTAAAACAGTGAGAAGAATTCATTCTCTTAAAATTCTCATGAAAAGCATGTCTATTTGCAGGGATTTTAGCATGTTTAAAATTCTCATTTCTACCCTGAGCATGCCAGCATTCAATGGCCCTGTGGCCACTCTTTCCACATTCAAAGCATGAAATAGAGTTTCTCCTACCAGCTTTCAGCCAGCATTCAATGGCCCTGTGGCCATGCTTTCCACAGTGAGAGCATTTGAATGAATTTTTTTTAAAAGAACCTGACCAGCATTCAGAGGTCTTGTGACCAATCATGTTGCAGTTAAAACAGATGATGTGCTGATTCATTGAAACAGATTTGTTTTTACTAAAAACATGTTGGTTTGCAAGAAATTTAGCATGATATGAGTAAAAGATTTTCTTACCACTAGCAAACCAGTAATGAGCAATTGAGTGTCCTAATTTTTCACAATTAGAACATGTGACACTCCTTTTCTGAGGTGAAGGATTTTTATCATGAGATCTCCTAGCACTCTTATCATCCTTCTCCATCAGCTTACACTCATACATCAGATGTCCAAATTTATGACAGTAATGACAGATCATTTTCTTTTTAGATGCATGTGAATGTGTGTGAGGACTATAATTAACATGCAGTGATGAACCCTTTTTATTTATTTCCTGATTTACAGTCCTTTTCTGATTTTTATCCTATTTTTCTATTTTCTTAGCCTTGTACTGAGTTGGAGATGAAGTAGAAGGCTCATCCTGTTCAGAAGATTTAACAAAAACAGTTTTCAGGTTGACTCCATCAACCTTCCTCATGACTGGACTGTAACCCAGTCCTTCTTTCTTAAAATTAATCTTTGTTCCCAAATTTTTCTGATCAGTGGGTTGTTTATCTTTAGATGTTGTGGCTACATTTGAAGTATTTACAAATGATATCATTAGCTTGTTCTGAAAAGCGTTTTTATTGACATTGTTGTAGCCCAACCCTTCCTTTTTGACATTGACTTTTGTTCCCAGCAATTTGTTTAGATTATCTTGCCCACTAACAAATTTAGACAAAGAGTTTTTTAAGTCTTGAATTTCATTTTCTAAAGAGGAAATATGCAACTCGTAACTGGCAATCTCTTGCTCACTGCAATTCACACATTCAGTTAACACATTGTTAGCAGTTTTGTATTTTTCAACTTCCTGTTCCAGGTTGCTCAGTTTATCAGAATCTTCAACGCAAATACTTTTACCTCTTTCTAAAGCTAGAAGTCTCTCAGACATGGTGAAGTTCAGCATTCTTAACTTCTCATTTTCTTCCTTAAGTTTGTCATTTTGAACCAATTCATTTATTAGAAGCTGATCTTCTGAATTGACTTCATACTTTCTTCTATTTTCAATTTCCTTCATATCTTTTTGCTGTTTTTCAAGATCTTTCTATAATTCTATGTTTACAGACTTTATGGCATTAAGTTTTTCAATCAGCAATTTGTTCTCTTGTTTAAGTTTCTCTGATTTTTATTCATCTTCTTTGGAGAGTTTTCTGAGAGAGTCATCTTCAGATTTTAGCTTGTTTAGTTCAGAGTAAGCACATTCAAGTTCCTTCTTCAGTTTTGCATTCTGATTTTTATACATATGATTATCAGACAGACATGCATCATGAAATTGCTTCGTACTTGAACAGTTTTCACATGGAGAGCTAGAACTATCTATCCCAGTACCCTTCTTTAACTTTTTATACTGTTTTCTTAAGCTCTCATGTGACTCTAACAATTCAGCATATGCATTCTCCCAATCATCAAGAGAAAAATTCTCGAAGAGATTTACCTCATCATCATCATTTTCATTTTGGCTGCTGCTTTGATTGCTTCTGTCAGCCATCATGCAGCTGTCCTCATTCCTCTTCTGAGTTCGCTTTAGCATGTCCAGAATATCTTTAGCAGAACTGCAATCAAAGAAACATGAATGAAAAGCTCTATCAGTAGCTGCCTTCATTAGATTTATTGCTATCTGATTTTCTTCATGCAGTGATTTTTGACTGTCAGTCCATTTGGACTTTTTCTTTGGTAGATCATGAGGACCATGTGAAATCACTTTCCACAGGTCTGGATTAACAGATTTAGCATAATTTTTTAGACTAGCAAACCATACACTAAAATTGGAACCGTTGAAAACTGGTGGTTCACCCATGGAGACAAACAGATATAATGCGACAGGAATATTGATGCACCAAAAGCAAAATAGCACCTAAGACTGCAAGATCGGATCTATAGGTCACTGGACCTTGTATGCGGACATCGCTCTGATACCAATTGTTAAGGTGCTAGGCCCGGATACAGAGGGGGGTGAATGTATCATTCTACGAATAATGCCCAAATAAAAACTCAGATGCTAGACGCAATCACAGAATAAAACTAATTCAATTAAACTTATGAGCAAGCACATGGAGCGCACCTATCCAAGCATCTAGCGGAAGCAAACACACAAAGTAAACCACTGCTCAATAGATTTTTAGGTGGTTCGGTCCTCCAGACCTACATCCACCCCTCACTCCCAACCGAAGTGAGGCTTCACTAGCAAACGCTAGAACCAAGCAGACTCAGTCTGCAAACAAGGTGCTGCCACACAGCTTGACCAGGGGAACAACCTCCCCTCTTCCTCCCAACCGGAGGGACACCCCAAGTGACTCCCAGCCACTTGGAAACTAGAGATCGAAGTCTATCTTCCTCCAGTC
The DNA here is from genome assembly GCA_022559845.1 of Amorphophallus konjac. NCBI lineage: Eukaryota > Viridiplantae > Streptophyta > Magnoliopsida > Alismatales > Araceae > Amorphophallus > Amorphophallus konjac. The sequence continues at coordinate 411,760,716 of CM040118.1, forward strand.
CAAGAGGAAACCCGCCAGTGACTCCCCGTCACCAGCAACAAGAGGTCGAAGACCTCTCTTCCTCCATCCGGAGGGACCCCTGGACTTGCAACCCACAAGCCCTGAACCGGAGACAAGTCTCCCTTCTCTTGAGTCCACAGGAGGAACCCGACCTCAGACCAGAGGATCGGAAGAACAAGGATAACCAGATGAAAAGGAAAAAATAAGGAATTGAAAATACACAGCGATCGGAAGGCTATAAATGAAGAACAAGAATGTAGCTCTCAAAGGAGCAGATCTGGCTTGGATTTAATCCAAACACCAGATGACAGATCTTCAATAGCTTCTTCCTTCTTTTCGATGAACTCTCTCTCTCTCTATCTCTCTTTCTTTCTCCTCTGCTCTCCTTTTCTCTCACGCTGTTCTCTCCTTCTTCTCTGCAACTCTTTTTCTTCTGCCGGCTCACTCTTCTTCTATTTCTTCTTCTTCTGCTCTCTGCTTCTCTTCTGCTGGATCGAACTCTTAGCACTTCTGCTTTTCTGCTATTGCTCTCAAGGCTTCGATCAACCTCCTTCAGACAACGGAGACTACCCCTTATAGCAGCTCGAGCAGGGGCTGCGCTGGGCGCGTGTGGCCTCCACATTTCCCGCCCAAGTATTTGGCCACGTGTCAGCATCTCAGCTCCTTGGATCACGTGCCAGACATTTCTTTGGTTCAAGTGCCAGAACACCTGCAAGAGTAACTGAGCAGTTCAGTCGATGGACAAAATTAACACAGGCTGTACATAATTCAGCAATGTATAGACTTATAGATATCAATACAGCAAGTGTGTACAGTGTGAGGGAGTGTATAGACTTAGAAGTCTTCATGCGAGCTCAGTGTATATACTTGCTGAAGAATGCATTATCATAATAGGAAGGAGTGTATAGACTTCTGTGAAATGCATGAATGAATCGAGTGTGTAGACTTACTAATGCAAGCACAGGTTGTACACACTTTGTTTGCATGCGAGAGAACACAGTGTACAGACTTTCCTGTGAAGAACAATGCATGAATGCAGTGTATATACTTGGTGTTAACATGCATGAGAACCAATGTACAGACATGCTGTCCTTGTAGCTGACGACTCCAGTGTATAGGCTTGCTGAGGGAGAGACTGTACAGACTTGAAGCAAAGAAGGGCAGTCGAGTGTATAGACTACACGATGTGTAGACTTTAGCCAAAGGAACGGCTGCACAGACTTTAACTCAACAGCGATGAATAGACTCTGAATCAAGGCAGGCTATACAGACTTGAAGAGTAAGCCAGTGTATAGACTTCAAAAGCTTGAAGGCCCAATGTACATACTTTGAAGAGTCTGAACCAATGTACAGACTTGTAACGCTTGAGGACCGATGTATAGACTTAGGAGCATATGAAGCCAATGTACAGACTTTTCGATGCGAGGCCAATGTACAGACTTTAAAGGCTGTGAATAGCAAGGCATGCTGTACAGACTTGAAACCTATGAAGACGATTGTATAGACTTTGCCTTAGAAACGAGTGTATAGACTTGAGATTCTGAATGAAGGTAAGGTGTCAATGTACAGACTTGCTATGGTTGTATGGACATTGAAGCTGCAAGCGATGTACAGACTTGGAGAGTTGAAACCAATGTACAGACTTGACGAAATGAAGACCACTGTATAGACTTCCTTCGGCACAAAGGCAGCTTAACGATGTACAGACTTGATTGAAGTGAAGTCTGTACAGACATGAAGGTTCACAGTGTATAGAGTTTGAAGCAAGTGACCAAGGTGATGTGTAGACTTTACCCAATGTACAGACTTGGTGGTCTTGAACGTAGGTAAAGCAAAGCAATGTATAGACTTGCCACCGACCAATGTATAGACTTGCTCATACGAGTGAACAGGTCGATGTACAGACTTGGCCAATGCTTGAAGCAGAGTCCACTGTATAGACTTGATGCCTAGAAGGCGATGTACAGACTTTGTTACCCAAACGATCAATGTATGGACTTGAACTTCTGGAAACGAATGAATAGACTTTGCCACAGTCTAATGTATAGACTTCCAGTGTGAATGAAACGCTGTATAGACTTGCTTAAACAGTCCGATGTATAGACTTTAGCTGAAGACCACGATGTAATGTATAGACATGAAGAAACTGTGCACATTGTATAGACTTGAAGAAACAAGGCAACGTTGTATAGATTTGAAGAGACAAGGCAATGTTGTATAGACTTCAAAGATGAATGATCAGACAATGTATAGACTTCACAGTTCAATAGCCATTGTATGGACTTGTACAGTGGTGCGTAGTGTACAGACTTTGAATGAGACGCTTAGAAAGATGATCCAGCGTATAGACTTTGAAGAAATGAGGCGATGTGCATACTTGCTGAGTTGACGCTGCAGCCCAATGAGTTGACACTGCAACGTATATACTTTACGTTCAACTGAGGATGTATAGACTTGTTGAGTTGACGCTGCAGCCCAATGAGTTGACGTTGTATAGACTTTGTCTTCCAGCGTATAGACTTGATGAATGCATGAAGACATTGAATAAGACCCAACAATGTGTAGACTCTACAGTGAATGTATGACCCAATGTATACACTTGATGCAATGCATGCCGATGTACATACTTCAGTTGAAGTTAACCGAAGAGTGTATGTACTTTATGAATCCATATCCCAAGGCCAGTGTACAAACTTTGAAGTCCGACCTAGCAGGATGTGTAGACTTAGACTAGTCCGACCTAGCAGGATGTGTAGACTTAGACTACAACCAGGATGTCTAGACTTGTTGTGAAGCAATGAATACTTTATGCATCAGTTAACATGACTGAACATCAAATATGCAATGCTTTAGACATGTTAAACTAAACTGAGCAGCAAGATGACAGAACATTTGATAGACTGAGTTATGATCAGAAAATAACTGAATAACAGTATGATGACTCACACAGCAAGATGACTCACAATGATTAACTCACATCAAAAATCAATCATCAAAACCATCATCAAAACCACAGAGGCACAACACATTGGTTCTTCAAAAATGTAGTTTTCAATTGGGCTAAGTTGTATGGGTCGATCCTCTAATGATCCGGATCGATCCTCGGGTCAAAAACAACTTTACCGGGTCATACAGCACGTGGGTCGACCCATTGGGTCGACCCCTAGAAGAATTCCAGGCATGGGTCGACCCATTGGGTCGACCCCTGCAACTGTGGGTCGACCCCATGGGTCGACCCATGCCAGGCAGACGGCCGTCTGCTTGCTGGGTGTATGGGTCGACCCATGGGGTTGACCCATGGGTTCGTAGATGCGAACGGGCTTCCGGAAAACACATGAAACTCATCCATTTGGGGTCTAAATGGGTTGGGATCTTAACCACATGCTCTAGGGTTCTTAATATACATACTAGGGTCATAAAACAAGAGTTTTGAAACATGAATTTCAACAGAAATCAAATGAATCACAACCTATCTATGATGAACACATGAAAACCTAGTTCTTGACATGCTTCTACTAAATCGTAAGATTCTCTCAATATATACAATGAAATTTGGGGCTTCTTATATCACAAGAAAGCTACTTCGATGCTGATTCCAACCATGTAAGATATGCTATATGGGGATCAAGATATACAACTCAAAATCAGCCCGAAATCATGCTTTGACTCTAAAGAACATACCATAAATCAAGCCTAGACATGCTCTTATTTCGATCCAAAATTCTCTAAACATGCTCAATGAAATTTGGAGCTTCTTACGCCAAATGAAAGCTACTTCGATGCTGATCATTTTGATATGTTACTTGTAGTTTGAGCCTGAGAGAACCTACCTCAATCAAAGAAGAAAAGAAGAGGGAAGGAAGGAGAATGAACGCCGACACGTCGCCACTAAACTCCCGAGATCTCTCTAGATATGAAACCTCTGCGAACACCTCAGCTACCAAATGAAAATAGACATGTAGATTTTTATTTTGATAGCTCATAGAGCTTCTCGAGACATCGGAGCTGGGAGAAATCGACCACGCAAGGTGGTGCTGGAAAACGGCGCCGCCAAGGTTGACTTCAACAAAACTCGGCCGCCACCATGTGCTAGGGTTAGGTTTTGGTTCGATTGATAGAGGGCTATTGATCTTTAGATCGTGGCCTTTCATTTGCCTCTGATTTTAGCTCATTTGGTTGAGTATTAAGCTCTAATTTGATGTTTTAAGATGAGGTTAACAATGAACACGAATTTGAGTTAAGTAGGTGTGAAAATTGGACTTAACCCACTGATTAGGCCTAGTTAATGATTTTATTAGGCTTAGTCGTAGAAGATAAAATTGTTAAACGAAATGGATTACACAAGAATATGAGTTTCATGGATTTTTATAAAATAGTCGAAATGTGACTTATTCTATTTATTAAAGAATTAATCTAATTAATTTTGAATAAATTCCCATTAATTCAAATAAATATAAATAATTTCTAATAAATTCAAATAAGTTCTAATTAAATTTCTAAAAGAATTTGGGGTCATTAGGTTGAGTATTAAGCTCTAATTTCACGTTTTAAGTTAAGGTTAGGTAAGTGTGCACTTTTAGGCTTAATCCACTAATTAGACCTCATTACGGATTTTTATTGGGTCGAACACAGAAGACAAAGTTGTTACATAAATCATTCTTTACCATTTTACCATTTTTCCAGATTTTTATAAGATAGTCAAAATTTCACTAGTTCTATTTACTAAGGAATTAAATATTAAATTCCAAAATTCATTTATCTCAATTGAAAATTTAATTATTAAATTTCAGATTTTTAAAACCGGGGTATTACAATGTTATTAGTGCTCTTGATCCTCGGCACCTTCTTCAGAGATTCAAGAACTATGAAGACTAGGCGTATTAGATTAGCAAGTAGATTATGTCCTTCAATCAAAACCTCACTATTTGGGTAATGGTGTGTAATTTCGGATCTACTTCCAAGTGGAGTGGAAATAACTAGATCCGTTTCTAACCAAATAGGTTCCATAGATAATGAAGCACTAAATCTCTTAGAAACAAATGAATGAGTTGCGCCGGTATCAAATAAGACGTGAGCAGTCTTGGAACAAAATTTTAATGTACCTTCCACGATACCACCTTCACTATTTTCTGCCTCTTGGAGAGCTTGTAGACGGCCTTGCTTTTTGACCGGACGTTTCTCGTTTCTAGCTTGATCATTGAGTAAAGGACAATCGGGAATCCTATGATCACGACTCCCGCATCGGAGACAAGCTCCCAACCTTCACCAACACTCTTCGGCCTTATGCCCGGCCTTGTCGCAATGTTTGCAGACCTCCTTAGATGGTGTGGTGATGGAGAAAGGTTTGTCATTATTCTTAAACTTCTTCTCCTTGGCGGAATCACCCCCATTATTTGATCTCTTATTATTAAAGGTGGGTTTGAACATTCCTGAACTAGTGACCTGCTCCTTCTTATCTCACCCACGGATCTTGTCGGACAGTTCCGTGGCGTCTTCAAGTAATTGGGCTCGTCTTACCATCTCTGAATAGACTTGTATGTCCATCGGCGCCAGTTGTGTAATATATTGGGGTCGAAGCCCATTAAGAAATCTTTGGGCTTTCATCTTCTCCGTACTTACCAAGTGTGGTGCATACCTCGATAGCCTGGAGAATTGGGCCTCATACTCGGCCACTGATAAACTCATTTGCTTCAACGCGGCAAATTTTGCGGCCTTCTTTTCTTGAATTCTATCCGAAAAATATTTGCTATTGAAATACTCCACGAATTCGCCCCACGTGATGTGATCGTGTGGCAAGGTGGCTTCCACGGATTCCCACCAAAATCTAGCATCCCGCTCTTGTTGAAATGTTGCTAACAACACCTTCTCTTCGTCCGTACATTGCATGACACGAAATATGAGTTCCATTTCCTTCATCTAATTCTCGGCATCGTCCAAGTTGGAAGAGCCGACGAATTTTGGAGGGTTCATGTTCCTAAAGCTTCGGTGGAGATCTCCGGCTCCACGGTTCATACCGCCCTGCGCTACTTGTTGAAGCGCCCGGGTAAGACCTTGGACGGTCCTTTGCATGTCTCGCCACTAGGCTCGCTCGACGGCCATGATCCTACAAGGGAATTTAAATTTAATTAATATGAGACTAAACTATATAAGGTTTAACGTCCTATATTGACTTAACCCGTGGTTCTACCCATCTCACCGGGTAAAGGAAATAAAACCTATCCTTGGACTTTGGTAACTTTGGAATTTGAAAAACCCAAGCTCTGATACCACAAAAATTGTCACGTCCTGAGCGTGGAAGGAACCCGGGTAATGCGCGGCGAGTTTATATCAATCATGTCAATCAGAGCACGAGATAATTCGTCACATAAGACAGAGTGTGCAAAAGACAAGAAATAACCAAGTCCAATTTATTCATTAAAACCTCAAAGTATAACTTTCATTACATACCCAATCGACTCATAATACTCTAAAGACATCTAGACTCAATAAGGATAAAATTATAATAATAGACTCAAGAAAATAGAAAAGACTCGATGTAGATATCTTGGACGGCTTCTACGCTCATCACTCTTGGTCATCTCCGTCTGAATGAGACTCACTATCGGAATTACCTGAAAAATAGGAAAAAACACTTGGTGAGCGAATGCTCAGTAGGGATTACATCTCAAGATCAAGCTTTCTTTATGTAAATTACAAGTTATATGTAATGTAGGTATAGCTAAGTATGAACATGTAATAATGTCGAGAAGGAATATCAAGAGGTGATAACATGAACTAGCAAGTTTCAAGATGTCATGTAAAGTATCAAGAAATATCAAGCATAGAATTATCAAGTCATGTCAAGAGAATTGGCTATTTAATGTATCAAGTAAATACACATTCCGAGCCACGCAAGTCACGCCATGTCATGTCAAGTCAAGCACGAGATTATGGAATGTCATAATCTAGAAAGTCATGCACTCCGGTGCAATGTCACATCGTGGTCAATATAGCTCCCATGGGCAAAAGTACTTTCAGGTGCTCCTCCCAAGACCAGACCGGGCCCCATTAACATCAAGCATTGAGTCACGTAAATATTTCATCATCCACTATAGTTTATAGCCAATAGAATTCTAAAGGAATAAGCCTTTGTATGATAATAAGGTAGATTTCACGGAATAGAGATTTCAAGGATAGAACTTTTAGGAAAGATGACATGGCGATTGGAGAGGGGGATTTCTACAGCCTAGACAAAGAGCAGCCGAACTAGGCCCATCAGGACTAAACAAGGCCATGCTCGCCCGAGTGATAGCCCACAGGGCCCACTCCGGACTAAAAGCCAAATAAAAAGATCACTCGGGGACCCAACCTTCCTAGGCGGCCCTCAGGCTCGGAAGGCCCGAGCGACGGTCAGGTCGTCAGAATGATCTACGCCCGATCTATCCTCAGCCAGGATATGGGGAGGCGCACACGATCGTTCTGCCCCATCTCCGTCCGAGCTAGGCCCATCGCCCGGATACGGCTGGCCCCCCTTAAGCTCGAAACGGTCGACCGTCGAATGCTTATCCATGCAGCCGTTAAGAGTCCTCTGTGAGCAAGAATTCATAAGGGTGAGGGACTCCAGCTCCCCAAGGTGATAACACTCCCACGATGAGGCAATAAAAGTCCACGTTGAGGACGTAACTCCCACCTGAAACCCCTCGACTTATAGGACTCCAGAAGGTGGCATACTATTTAAACCAGGGATACCCTCCGGCGAAAGGTAAGGGCAACCACACGCTTAAAACTCCTGAGCAGGAACCACTTCACCCTTCTGGTGGAGAGGGATCTCGCACAGAAGCTACTTCCTCCCTATATTGCTCCCACCATAGCTTTACTGAATTAAGCATCAGAGGGTTTTTCCCCAGGGACTCATCCCTGGGCCCCCTGATCCGTTTCCCTTTCTTGCAGTTCACAATCTGGTGATCTTCTGCCCGCTCAGGATCCGCGTGAGATCACGCCTCTTCATCTGGCGCCGTTTGTGGGAAACGTACGAGAAGCCAATATGGTGCGAAGGAGCTCAGGGAGGAGGTTCGTCGGTGACAGGGGAAAGGCCATGGTAGCGGCAGGGGATGGCCCCTCTTGGGCCTCGCAGAACCCCCCCTCCAACGCCAGTGCCCCCGCTGATGGACCACCACCACCACCCCCTGCGGCAGTAGGGCTACTGCCCAGCGGTGGTGCGGACGCCTTCCAGGCCCTCAACGCAAAATTGGATATCCTCGTGGAGCTCATGAGGACCCAGGCGGCCAGGGACGGAAGGTCACACGCCCCGTCAGGGAGCCCTCCCCATGAGAATGCATCTCAACACACTGCCGGAGGCCGCTTCACAATCCGCGGCCAGCAGATTATCCGTAACAAGATTGGAGGACCCTCGCAAGCTCCACCGCCGGAGCAAGAGGCTTCCTCCACACCGAGGCGGGGAAAATCGGGGGTACGCCGTCCGAACCCAGAGACCGACATTCCCGAGGATCGCCAAGACATTCCCCCCAGCCTCGCACCACAACAGCAGTCGGAGTTGTCTCTCCGACTGCGAGAGTTTGAGAGACGCTTCGCAGAGCAAGAGCGCGCCTTGCGCGCCCTGCAGAAGGCCTCTCCCCCGGAGGATGAGGAGAGATCCCCTTTCTTTGAGTATATCTTGAAGGCAGAGGTGTCTCCCAGAACCTCCATCCCAACCTTCAAGCACTACGACGGCCAGGGCGACCCGGCCGATCACTACGACAGCTTCGACGCTCTGATGACCCTGCACGGAGCGTCCGATGCCATCAAATGCCGAGCCTTCGTGACCACCCTGGTCCAAGGCGCTCAAGCTTGGTTCTGGGCCCTCGCCCCCGGATGCATCCGAGATTTCAAGCAGTTTGGCCGAATCTTCAAAGAGAGTTTCGTCGGAAGTGCCCCCCCAAGGTCGGTAACGGGGCTCCTGGCCCTTAAACAGGCGCAAGGGGAGAGACTACGGGCTTATATTCACCAATTCAAGTCGGAAGCCCTGAGTATCCCCCGCCTAGACGTGGCCTCAGCTATAACCGCACTGACTGGGGGCACCCGGGATGAGAATCTCCGCCGCGAGCTTGTCCTCCACCCTCCCTCGACCCTTACCGAGCTAGTGACTCTGGCGTTGTGCCATGCCGAGTGCGAAGAAGTACTCAGCGCATGCCGAGATGCAACCGGCTCGGGTCGGGAGGAGGACAAGAAGCGGGCTTCCGAGCAAAGCTCAGGTTCGGGAAAAAGGCGGAACCGGGATGGGGAACGCAAGCAACCGTCACGGAAGTATGAGCGGTACACCCCACTAGCCGCACCGGTCTATGAGATCTATGAAGACATCAAAGACTCGGGTCTCCTCCCCCAACCCGAGCCAATGAGGTCGAAGAACTGTAATCGTAGCAAGCACTGCTTGTTCCACAGCGATCACGGACACCATACAGGTGACTGCCACCAGCTCCAGGACGAGATCGAGCGCCTCATCCGTCAGGGGCACCTAGCTCGGTTCGTAGCCGAGCGCAAGGAGGACCGAGGTGCCCCAGAGGAGATCGACAACGTCCCCCAAGGGGTCCACATCAACGTCATCTCTGGAGGAGCAGCGTCAGGAGGCGACATCAGCTGAGGAAGGAAGCGTCATGCCGAGCGGGCGAGCCGAGCCATAGAGCCTCTAAAGGCCCCGCCGAGTGAGCCCCAGGTCATAGTCTTCTCAGACCAAGACCTAGAAGGGATGAGCACCCCGCATGATGACGCCCTCGTAATTTCGGCTACAATAAACCATTATAACGTAGATAGGATTCTAGTCGACAATGGGAGTGCCCCTGATGTACTGTCTTATGATTATTTCCTTAAGATGGGGGAGGATCCATCTAAGCTCCGCCTGATCCGAACCCCTCTCTGCGGGTTCAATGGTCAGGCCACCTATCTCGAGGGAGCCCTAAGCCTGCTGGTTACCCTCGGCACCCCACCCAAAACCGTTACGGTCATGGTGGACTTCATAGTGATTAAAGGTATGATAGCATACAACGCCATCTTCGGCCGGGGAATCCTCAGCTGAATAAAAGCGGTGCCATCTACCTATCACCAGAAAATGAAGTTCCCCACCAAAAATGGGGTGGGGGAAGTCCGAGGTAACTAGGCCGCGGCCAGAAGGTGCTACAATATCTCGGTAGAGGCCACAAGGCCGGACGGGAAGGACAAGGACCCCCGGGGAGTCGAGGGTAAATTCGCAACCACCGAACCTGGTGGCGAATTGCTGGCGATTTTCCTAAACGATGACCTGGCCCTGGGAGTAAAGATCGGAGCCGACCTACCGTCTGAGGTTCAACAGCAATATAAAAAGTTCCTTTCTGAGTACATCCGAGTTTTTGCTTGGTCTGATGATCAACTCCCTGGGATACCAGAGGAGACTGTAATGCTCAAGCTCAGCCTCGACCCTGCCGTGAAGCCCGTACAACAACGCAGAAGGAAGCATGCACCAGAGAAGCAGGCGATCATCAAGGCGCAAGTCACCAAGGGACAAGAGACCGGCCTTTTTAGACCAGTCCTGTACCCGACATGGCTAGCCAACGTCGTCCTGGTACCGAAAGCTTCGGGCAAGTGGCGTATGTGCGTGGATTTCACCGACCTGAATAAGGCCACCCCTAAGGACTATTATCCGTTGCTGAGCATCGACCAATTGGTTGACTCAACCTTGGGCAATGAGATACTCAGCTTCCTAGATGCCTATTCGGGTTACCATCATATCAGAATGGATCCAGAAGATATCGAGAAGATCGCCTTCATCACCGACTACGGCGTGTACTGCTACACCCGGATGCCTTTCTGGTTGAAGAACGCTGGAGCCACGTACCAAAGGCTGGTCAATCACATGTTTGAAGGAGAGCTAGGTCGGAAGGTCAAGGCCTACATTGATGACATGCTCGTCAAGACCCCCAAGGCCGAAGACCACTTCACCGACCTCGCTGAGACCTTCGACACCCTCCTGAGGTACAACATGAAGCTCAATCCTGCCAAGTGTGCCTTCAGAGTGAGATCTGGAAAGTTCCTGGGTTTCCTAGTCACTCAGCGTGGGATCGAGGCCAACCCAGACAAAGTCCAGGCCATCCTAGACATGTGCCCGCCCACCTGCATCAAGGATGTCCAACACCTAACTGGGCGTGTCGCCGCTCTCAGTCGGTTCCTGTCCCGTGCGATCGAACGATGCTTGCCCTTCTTCAAACTATTGAGGGGGCCCAAACTGGCATCTACTACGTTCACATGGGACGAGGAATGCCAAAAAGCGTTCACCGAGCTGCTCTCCAAGCCCATTCCGGGTGAAGTTTTGCTGCTCTATCTCTCAGCCACGTCATCTACGGTTAGCTCGGTCCTAGTCAGAAATGACTCGGGAGTCGAGAGGTCGGTCTACTACACCAGCAAGGTGCTTACCGAGGCTGAAAGGAGGTACCCCGCAACCGAGAAACTCGTGCTAGCATTGGTCACCTCCTCCAAGCACCTCCGGCCCTATTTCAAGGGTCACCCCATCACCGTGCTAACCATTGAAGAAGATCCTTGCCCACCCCGAAGCCTCGGGAGGACTCGTCAAGTGGGCCATCATGCTTGGGGCCTACGATATATCCTATCGGCCGTGCTCCGCTGTGAAAGGCCAAGCGCTCGCCGACTTCATCACCGAAAGCACCATCCCGACTGAAGAAAGATCCCCATCCGCGCCCGGGCTGACCTAGGAATTGTTCATTGATGGGTCTTCCAACTCGATCGGGAGTGGTGCCGGAATCCTTCTGAAGTCTCCCGAAGGAGCAGAACTGCAGTACGCCTTGAAGTTCAGCTTTCAGGCATCCAACAACGCTTCAGAGTACGAGGCCCTTATCTCGGGAGTGCGCATGGCCCGACGGTTGGGGGCTGAGCGAGTCAAAATCCACACTGACTCCCAGCTGGCCGCTAGCCAAGTCAACGGCGAGTACGAAGCTCGAGAGGCACCAATGATCAAATACCTCCAACTGGTCAGAGCCCTGGCCCAACAGTTCGAGAAATTTGAGGTATTCCGAATAGCTTGGGAGGCAAACTCCCGAGCGGACGCCCTCTCTCGGCTAGCCTCTTCTCTCAACCCCAAAGGTACCCGATCAGTCCTCCTTGAAGAGCTAGAGCACCCGAGCTTTGACTCGGAGCTCCTTGCTGTTGACTCGGCCATTACGAGCGACTGGCGCACCCCCTATCTGTCATGGCTCCGGGACTCTCAAGAGCCTTCCGACCCTCGAGAGGCCCGCAGATTGAAGTACCAAGCCCGGTGCTTCATCATTCTAGATGACACTCTCTACCAGAGATCTTTCTCCGATCCTCTCCTGAAGTGTCTCGGCCCCGACGAAGCCACCCGAGCTATCCAAGAGATTCATGAAGGCCTGTGCAGAGCGCATTCAGGGGGAAGGTCACTCACCCGGATCCTGCTACGGCAGGGTTACTGGTGGCCCACTCTACAGCGCGATTGCATGGCCTACGTGCAACAGTGCGATCGATGCCAGTGATTCTACCACTTAGTCCATCGGCCGGCAACGGAGCTCGTCACCCTGGCCGAGCAGTATCCCTTCGCTCGGTGGGGGATCGACATTCTTGGGCTGTTCCCCATGGCTCAGGCCCATAAGAAGTTTATCATCGTTGCCATCGACTACTTTACCAAGTGGATCAAGGCCGAAGCCACGGCAAGGATCACCGAGACAGTCGTCTAGAGTTTCGTTTGGAAGTCGATCATTTATCGTTACGGCATCCCCCGGGTGATAGTGAGCGATAACAGTCGACAATTTGACTCTCATTATTTTCGAGACAGATGTGCCGACCTAGGTATTCATAACCACTTCACCTCGGTCGCTCACCCTCAGGCCAACGGGCTGGTCGAGAATGCCAACAAGACTATCTTAAAAGGCATAAAGACCAGACTCAGCAAGGCCAAGGGCAGCTGGCTCGAGGAACTGCCTAGCGTACTTTGGTCACATAGAACGACAACCGGTGAAAGTCCTTTCCAGTTGGTATATGGCACCGAGGCCGTAATTCCGTTGGAGATCGCCAATCCCTCCCTCCGAGTCATCTGCTTCTCGCCCGAGGTAAACAAGCAAAAATTACTCGAGAACCTCGACCTAGCGGATGAACTCCGAGAGATTGCCAGCATCCAAGCGACGGAATACCAGTGCCGCCTCGCTCGATACTACAATGCCAAAGTCTGAGACAGGCACTTCCAACCGGGGGACTTCTTCCTTAGAAAAGCCGAAGCCTCTCGACCACTAGAGGCGGCGCGCAAGATATCCCTTAACTGAGAAGGCCCCTACCGAGTGGTCAAGACGCTCGGGAAAGGAGCATACTGGCTATCTACAATGGAAGGGGAACCCATCCCTCGGATGTGGAACGCAGCCACACTACGCAAGTTCTACTTTTGAAATCATGCAAACAATTTAAGTGAAATAAAATTCCTTTTCATTTAAACGATTGTTGGTACATCAGAAAGGCCAAAGCTAATACATTGCATAACAAAAAAAAATCCATCTGGCGCCACTGCAAGAGGCCATCACTCGGCCAACTTGGTTTGATCTCCTTGCGTCCAGCCACTGACTCTGCCTCGCGTAGAAACTGGCTCGGATAAAAGGTGGTTGATCCAGTTGGCTCGGGTGGCGCATGACAAAGGTGACAGAGGGACTGCGGAGGGGAAGGCTACCTTCCAAGTTGACAGAGGCTAGGGAGAGGGAATGCCTATGAAGGCCTCCTCTCTTCTAACCTACCAATTCTTTGGAACGTACAGAGAGCAAGCAGCCTCCGCAGAGTGAAAGAAATGACAGGGGGAGAGCACAAGAAGAGAAAAGAGAAAAAGAAGTCCAGCATAGCTGGATGAGGAGGCAGGGGAAGGCCCGGAAAGGAGGGAGCTTAATTTGCTTCTCCCCCCATCCCTGAAATGAGCAGAGAGGGATGGGCAGTGGAGATGCCGGATGCCCCCATCCGTCTTCCATCTCGCCCCCCTCCAGGAAGCCTCGCCGGAACTGATAGAGGAAACGACGTGATTTTTCCGTCAAAATCCTCTCCAGATCCGCGCGACGACCATCGGACCCACTTCAAACCCGCGCGATGACCATCGGAGCTGCTCAAAACCTGAAGCGGCAAAAATCCGCCGCCCTCCATCATCGACAACATCGTCTTCCGAAGGATCTTCCATGCTCTGAATGCAAAGGATCAGCGCTACGAGAAATGGAGAGAGGAAAGACCGTCCTAGAAAACCCTAAAGCGATGTGGATGGAGAGATGCCCCTAAGTCCCTCATAAAGGCGAGGGGAGACTGCTTCTCTTAAAAGACTCTCTCCTTGAAAACACGCCGAAAGGATTTCCCCTTTATGACTGGTCACCTCAAACTCCTCGTTTCCGCCCCCAGCGGGACACACGAAGCGGCCAAGCATTCAAGGCGTGATCAAACGGAAAGGCACCCTGCCAGACGCCTGCCCAACCATCGCGCGACATCTGCGCAGTAAATATCAATCCTTTCCAACTACTACAGATACGATGATCAAATCACGGCAAGTACAGCAAGCAACAAGCAAAGTTTTTTCAATTGCCTTACATAGAGAAGAGTCCTTATTTGCTCAAAAAAAAAGAGAGAAAAGGACAAACAAGGGGAGAAGACAAAGCAGGTCGATACATCAGGCCTCTGGCCCATCTAGCGGCTCGGAAGCAGAAGGCACGGACCGTTTGCCCCCGGTACCCTCGGTGACGGGTGACCCAGGCACTGCCCAGCCTGTGCGGGAACTGTCTCGGTCGCGAGCCCTCCCGAGCCCTCCGGAGCTGGCGACCCCTCATGAGAAGAGACCTCTGGGTCTTCTTCGCCTGATGCCGAAGTAGCAGAACTGGAGGACGAGGCATCCGAGTCATAACGTTGACCGGAAAGGAAGCAGAGCCTTGACTCGTGCTCTTCAGCATAGGTCACCGCTCGGCGATAGCCCTGCTTGAAGCCCTTGCGGGTGCCTCGGCAGAGAGCCAGCTCATAGTAGGGAAGGGCAGCCTCCTTCAAGTAGACTCGGTAGGCTTCCGAGCATTTGTACTGCTCGACCGCCTCTGCCTCGGTCAACCCTGCCCTCCCTATGAGTTCGGCCATCTTCCGCTCTACCTCGGCTTGCCTCCTCCCGACCTCGGCCGCCAGCCCCTCAGCCTCGACTGCCCACCTTTCTGCCTCGGCCCGATAAGCCTCGGCCTCCAACCGGTGACGCTCTGTTTCCTCCACTCGGCGCACTAGGTCGATGCGCTCGATTTCCCAACGGCCTTCTAGCTCGACGCGAACAAGGTGCTCCTCCCCAGTCAGGCTTCCTCTCGGCCCCGCCGAGGGTCCAAGCAAGCTGTGACCGCTCTGACTCTAACCGAGCATAAGTCTCCGCCATCGTGGCCCCCATCTGAGCCATGACCAGGCCACCCTCCATAATGACATTGAGGACCCCGACCGGGGAATGACGCGCGCTTCCCCCCTTCACCCTCGCCGCAACACCGCTGCACATCTCGTACAAGGTGCGTGACACGCCGAGCCGCTCCAGCGCCACCGGCATGGGAACCTTCCCGGCGTCGGGCACCCCGCCAGCCAGCCTAGATCGAAGCTCAACTGCTCTTGGCGCCACGGTCGGTTGGGGCGACGACGCCTCCGCAGGCGAACCCCCAGCCTCGACCGTCCTGGCTCGTGCGTCGCCGCTCGAGGCATCGCCCACCTCGACCAACACCCCGGCCTCGGCCGCGGTTGCTTCAACTTCGGCCCCCTCTATTCCCACCGAAGGGAGAGCCGACCCATCATCGCCACCCTCCGAGGCGCCCCTGGTCTCCTCGGCCCCCTCTCGCTCAGCAGATAGGAGAGCTGGCTCGATAGGGTCGGCCCTATCTTGCCCCGGAGAGGGGAGTGCCGCCGATCCAGAATCACCCCCAGCGGTGGGGACGACCCCAGCCGTCTTGGCTCGCTTCTTGGCCTTAGCGGCGGCCCGCAACATACCCGCGATGGGGTCCTTGCGCTTCTCCCCGCGCGGCCGAGAAGTCCCCTTGGAGACCGCCCCCTTCCCTTGTCTCGGGCTTGGGAATGACCCTCTGAAGCGGCCGGTTCTCCGTCAGCCGAGTCATCACCAAGACCGACCACCTCAGCGGCCTCCTTCAGAGGCTCCCGCCTGTTAGCTGCACAAAAGAAGAAGACGGTCAGAAACACAAAAGCAACCCCGGCACCCGAAGAAGAGTCAAGTTTGTGGCGCGTGAACCTGATGGGAGCAGCCGTGTGAGGAGACATCGCTCCACATTCTCCGGAGTGACCAGCACCTCCGTAGATCGGCGATGCTTCAACAAAATGGTTGCGTACTCCTCCACCTGTGGAGGGAACTCATCCTGCCGGGGGGGAATATTCGGGTGGAAGTTCGGAATCACCGGGCACTCCCAGGATACCCCCACCAATTACGTCTTCACCTAAAAGAACTGGGTTTTCCATCCCTTGTGAGAAGAATCCTTCGCCGCCAGCGAAATGTATCTCCTATTCCTCCTCACCTGGATGAAATAGAAACCCTTTCCGGCCGACGGATGCGCTTTCAACTCAAAGAAATAGTGGAAGAGGCCCAGGGAAGGGGGGACCCTACACTGATGGCAGAGGATGCGGAAGGCGGAGAGGAGAAGATATGAATTGGCCACCAGCTGGACCGGCGCCAACAAAAAAAAATTAAGGAGCGTGAGGACGAAGGGCTCGAAAGGGAGATGGAACCCACTCTTCCACGCCAAGAGAAAGGAGCAGAAGTGGCCCGTACGAGAGTCTAAGCTCATCTCGTGCGGGGTGGCGGCAACGAAACAGTATTTGTAGGGAAGGCAGAACTGGTGCTCTAACCTCCTCACATCGGCCTCCCTTAGCTCGCTGCAGTTGGGGACCGGCGCCTTCACCACGGGCTGATCGCTCCACTCCCCCGAATGCTGGTCGGTCATGGATTATGAGGAAGATCTCGACGAAAAGCACTCTTGCGACCCCGAAGACTCTGGGGGAAGAGGGAGCTGCCGGATGGCCTCCGCCGTCGCCTCGGCCAACTCTGCGAACGCCGCCGCAAGTTTTTGCTCTTCCGTCATGCCCTCACGACGCATCAAGGAGCCTAGAAATTCGAATGGAGGCTAGACCCTAAAAACGGAGGAAGTCTGGAATGTCGAAGAGCGCCCAAACGCCTATATCCCCTCACGGGAGGCGGCGCGCCGTTCCGACCTCCGAGAAAAGGGGGGCCCCTTCGTTTCAAATCCGTCAGGATTATCATCATTACGGGCCTTGGTGACCACGATGCATGGCTTACTCACACCCCCAGATCTCCACCCACCTGAGCCACGCTGGTCCTAAACCCTCGAACATCTACTCTTCCGAGCCTTCCCTGGCTCGGGAGTAGGAGGGGGACAAGTGGAGAGGGGGATTTCTGCAGCCCAGACAAAGAGCAGCCGAACTAGGCCCATCAGGACCAAACAAGGCCACGCTCGCCTGAGTGATAGCCCACAGGGCCCACTCCAGACTAAAAGCCAAATAAAAAGATAGCTCGGGGACCCAACCTTCCTAGGCGGCCCTCAGGCTCGGACGGCCCGAGCGACGGTCAAGTCGTCAGAATGATCTATGCCCGATCTATCCTCAGCCAGGATATGGGGAGGCGCACATGATCGTTCTGACCCATCTCCGTCCGAGCTAGGCCCATCGCCCGGATACGGCTGCCCCCCCCTAAGCTCAAAACGGTCGACCATCGAATGCTTATCCATGCAGCCGTTAAGAGTCCTCTGTGAGCAAGAATTCATAAGGGTGAGGGACTCCAGATCCCCAAGGTGATAACACTCCCACGATGAGGCAATAAAAGTCCACGTTGAGGATGTAACTCCCACCTAAAACCCCTCGACTTACAGGACTCCAGAAGACGGCATACTATTTAAACCAGGGATACCCTCCGACGAAAGGTATGGGCAACCACACGCTCAAAACTCCTGAGCAGGAACCACTTCACCCTTCTGGTGGAGAGGGATCTCGCACAGAAGCTACTTCCTCCCTATATTGCTCCCACCATAGCTTTACTGACTTAAGCATCGGAGGGTGTTTCCCCAGGGACTCATCCCTAGGCCCCCTGATCCGTTTCCCTTTCTTGCAGTTCACAATCTGGTGATCTTCTGCCGGCTCAGGATCCACGCGAGATCACGCCTCTTCAGCGATAAATCTCACATAAACTCAAGACATTCATGAAACTGGGTAATTGGCGTCCACTCAAACCGCCGTCAATTACAGAATCTGCATCTACTACAGTGGTCGCCAATTCTGTGAACAGTATAGGAACGAAGAAATAGCGTCCACTGTGACGGCCGCTAATTCAATTTTTGGCGTCCACTATCTGGTCGCCAATTCCAGATAGAGATAGACTCTCATAGAACACTACAAATAGCGCTCCGTGATAGCCAGAGTATCATGTTTTTTCATAGTGACATGACGAGACATAGTTTCCAGGGTTTTATGGGTACAACCGGCTCGGCTACGTTGAGGGAATCCAAGGCTAGTAGAGGCTTACGGAAGCCTTAGAGAAAGAAATTCCGGTCCAGCGGAAGGAATATCTGGCGGAGGATCTTTCAATCTCCAAGAAATAGTGTGTAAGCATAAAACAACGTGAAACATGGACTCTATCTTTAGACTTGAGATAGAAGTGCCATAAGACCCGCAATATGGGTCAAAATCCGTTAAAACATGAGTGATAATGAAATAACATCTAACAGAAGGCGTTATTTAAAGAATTGGAGTCATAATGAACAGATGCTATATTATAAATTTGAGTTTGTTTAGAGAGTCGCCAAAGCAATAATTTACTAGATTTAATAATATTACAATAAATTGGCGACCTTTTGAGAAGGCACCATATCTTTAATTAGCATCCATGTGATGGACATCAATTCAAAATTTTTAGAATTTATTGCAATTTGAATTAATTTATAGGAATTTGCGTCTCTGTACAGAGGCGCTAATTAAAGAATGAATGTCTGTTCAAACAGACGCCAAATCTTCTATGTGTACAAAACGTGAAGCATCAGCCAGGTACATTTCTGGACTCAAATCACTATTCATTTCTTTTAAGATGGCATGAACAGTAGCCCTTTGATGTTTAAAGGGAATTTCAAGAAAACTAAAGACATGGTCCTATAGAGAAAAATCTGAGGAGTCCAGAAATATGCTCATGCAGCAATTTTAACGTCAGAGTTCATAGTTATTAAAATTTTAACATGTGTTATTTATTAAATACGCTACAAGAAATAACGTCAGGGTGATGGTCGCTAATTAATTAGCATCCAAAAGATGGTCGCTAATTCTAGGAATTGGCGCCTTTCTATACGGGCGCTCATTAATCAGCAACCACTGCTCTGGTCGCTATTTTCATATGAAACAGGAAAGCTCAAAACTATGTAAAAACTGATGACAGGGGATCATGGAAACATGATATAAAGATGATAACCGAGATCTTAAGCATGCAGTGCTCCTTTTACTATAATCTTAGGCTTCGAGTCTTGAGATAACCTACCTTGTACGGGTTGACGGTGAAGGAAACAGGGGTAGCTACGAGAGTCAGGAAGAAGACTTCTTCTCTCTTATTTTCCACAGTCGCAGTAGAGGAAGGAGATGAGGCAGACGACGTAGCAGCAGTGATCAGCAACTGCAGCAGCACGTTCTGGCGGAGGTAGAGGATGCAGACGAGGGAAGAAGAAGCAACGTCCGCTCCTTCAATCGACAACAGCCGCTGTAGCAACAGGAAGAAGAGGAAGCAGAGGCCTTCTTCTCGCACAACAGCTGGAGGAAGACGTCGACGCAGCCGCATGATGCTAGGGGTCTTATTTATAGGTGTAGTGCCCCAAAATTTATAATTTTTGGATTATTTTTGGAATTTATTAGGAATTTATAAGGGCTTAATAGATTAATAAATAGATTATTGAATTAATATCGAGATTATAAGGCCCAATTATGTTAAATAACTAATCCAGCTTTGATAATTAAAACCCAATAGGTTTATGGACCAAGCCCATTAAGTTTGAGCCATATTCTAGAAGGTTATTTAGCCTATTCACGAATTTTAAGGATAAATACCATTTTATATGGATAAACAAACAAAAGAGTTTGAATTTTATTGAATTCTGTGCACATGAGATGTAGCGGTCTATCGTGAGACCGCCACAGTCAGGTAACGCACCTACCTTCGACCGTTACGCTCTGTTAGTTCCGTGAAGAGAAGAAAGAGCAAAAAGATTAGATTTTTGCTAGTCTATCTCTTAGGGATCGAGATGGGAAGACTAGTAGAGAGGTCAAGGACTCTTAAAAGTCGATCTAAACTTTAACAAGGACTCTAGAATCGATCTAATCCTCAAACCCTAGCCAAAACCCTATAAATAGGACCTAGTTTTGACCTGCGCGACCCCTACTTTGGCTCGCGTGGAATCAAGATAAGGAGTCATAATTTCGGGTAAGTTCTTTACAACTTTTTGTTCCCCTTAGTTTCATCTTCTTACCCTCAAAATTTCACATCCTTAGGTCAAGAGGTTGAGGAGTTAGAGCGACGTGAAGTTGCTGCAAATTCACAAGAAAGGAAGGAATAGGGCGTGTCTCGCAGTCCCAAATTGGAAGATTAAAGCCCAGAAAAGAGGTAGGTCATCTCATGAATGGCAAGAACATCATGTTAGGGATAAAAGCCCTCTGATTTTGATTGATTTCATACATTCTAGACCATGAATTCATGTTTCTGTTTGACCTATGCATACATGCATGTCTTGAGCCTTAATCAAAGATAAAAGATATTATCTTGTTCAAATCACTGCAACCTATGCATCTAGATAGCCTCTATATTTCGTTTCTCATGACTGGAATAGTCTAAGTATTTTGACTTCCATCCATGACATATTTTCAGTCTTTTACCTTCTATATCCTGTCAGCAGAAGCTCTAACGGATTAAGGTAAGAACGTCACATTATTGTAATGGCCTTACGAACAGCCGTCACACCCTCTGTTATGTTTAAATTTCTCTGTTGTCTCTGACGGACCAAAGTCAGTGCATCACAATACTGTAACGGCCCCACGATAAATCATCACAGATGTATAACGCGTCTGTCTTAGACCGTTAGAGTGCTATTTTCTGTCAACCCAAGATAGGACTGAGGATAGTCAAACTTACTTATAAATAAGCCTAGTTGTCTAAGTTTTGACATGTTTTCATGACCTTGAGTTTATTAATTGATTTTTGATAGGAAATTGTATGTTTAAAACATCTTGAGTTATTTTAAGTTAAGCTAATTTCATTGCCTAAACTCTATAGTTTTGAATTTAAACTATGATTTTCAGTATTGTATTGACGAAGTTTTATCATGGTTTCACATCGTTACACATTCTTTCTCTTTTATAGAGTCATTTCTTTCAGTACATGGCATATATTCCGGTATATGACCATTAGTTCACACTTTGCACTATAGGAACATATTCTTGAACTTGAGGATCTCTCTATTGGATATTCCTTCCAATGGACTAGGAAATCTTATTTCAAGGCCTCCGTAATTCTCCGCGAGTCTGAGATTCCCACTAGGACGCCAAGTTGGTTGTACCATGCAAGCCCAATTATTAGAAAGCACTATCGAAGTTTCTGGTTCTAGATATGTAACGGATCCATATTAGACCGTCATGCTCATCTAACGGCCTACTGTATGACCGTCACATTTACTGAGTCCGTTTTATTGTTTCTGGATTCAGTCGTTCTAACGGATCAATGATAGACCGTCACGATCATGTAATGGCCCATTGATTGACCGTCACAGTTCTTGAGTGTTTTAACCCGAGGTTTGACCCAAGGGTTGACATTCTAAAGTTCCTAGATGGACTATTGATGGTCTAGGACTTGTCATATTGTTCAAGATACTTACTTTAATTTATGGAAAATAAGGAATGTACCGTTATGCTGCCGAATTATTTCCATGAGCATAACCTTGTTTTAAGTCATTCTTGACCTCGCATTTCTTAATTGAAGTGTTCATTCATTGAACTATTATTATCATGAACTTATTTGAACTTGCTATATTATTGGCCATACTTTATTACTTGAAACGTGGAAGTAGCTTGATTTATACTTGAAGATGTGATCGAGCACTGATTGTGTTCAAGGGCTCTATGCTAGTCCCCTCGGCTGATTGCTAGAAACATACTATTGTAAACCATGGGGTATGATGGTACTGGCATCGCATTACGCTGGGAGTACTTTGTCTATAAATAAGTGAAGATCCACGGGCATCATGAAAATACTTGTACATGACTTTCTTGCTTGTTACATGATATTCCATAGAAATTCACCAAATACTTGCTCATAAGCAAAAGATGTTTGGATGATGACTACATGGTATTGCTAGTACATTCTCGTTACATTCTTGTTCATGAAGGGCCATATCATGTTCTTATTACATTCTTGCTAGTTCATACTTGCTCATTCTAACTTAAATGATCATCTTTTGTTACTTTGGTTATTTACGTATGATTTATCATATTCGCATGATTTCACTTTTTATTATTTAGAGCTAAAATGCTAATCACTTAAATAGTGCCTTCATGTTGATGCGAAGATACCTACTGGGCAAGTGTGCTCATTGCCTATTTCCAATCTTTTCAGGAGATGGAAGTGTGTCGGGATCGGATTCGGAACGTTCAAATAGCGGGTCCGAGAGTGAATGAAGAATGAGTGAAGACTTAGAAACTCTACATTGTTTAGATTGAGTCTATGTAATTTTCTTCTTTCTTGAGTCTAGTATGATGAAGAAAGTTGAAATAGTGATTGTATTTGAATATTTGATTTGATTATTAATGAAATAAGTTGAAGTTTGAGTAAATATTATGCAATTGCATTTATGTGTGTGATTGTCTTGCTCTCTGATCATTCTTGCTTGCAAGAGGCTTACCATGCCGGCTGTTCACGTTCCTCGAGCTAGTCTTCCGCTGTAATAAAGGCTCGGAGCGTGACAGTTAACTTGGTATCAGAGCCTAAGTCTCAGGACTTAGGGAGAAGAATCATGTCATAGGATAAGTCCAAGGTTAAGTGTTGGGTCCCGTGAGGTGTAAACGGATCTAGAAGGGGGGGGTTGAATAGATCCTATCAGAAACTTTGGCCTATTTAAAAACTCTTAGCTAGCGGAAGCTTAAACCACTCTTATTAAGCGAATGAATCACTTAGGCACATCAGAATTAAGTAGAGTGGCTCAAGTGAAAAGACTTGAATTACAAGCTATGAAACATCCACACTTCTGTAAGTGAATTACAAAGCATAACACATAGATGAACATGCAATAGCTT
The DNA here is from genome assembly GCA_022559845.1 of Amorphophallus konjac. NCBI lineage: Eukaryota > Viridiplantae > Streptophyta > Magnoliopsida > Alismatales > Araceae > Amorphophallus > Amorphophallus konjac. Next base: position 411,784,041 of record CM040118.1, read on the forward strand.
GCAACAACCGTGTGTGTGTGTGTATGCTATGTTGATCACTCAAAGTGCATATGTGTGTGATCAATATAACCAAGTGTGGAAGCACACGAACTTGCGAATGGGGTTAGAAGATATAGAGCAATCACACAAAATAAGCAACCCACAACACAGGGATTTTAAGGTGGTTCAGTTGCAACCCCGCAACCTACGTCCACCCCTCACCAAAACCCGGTGAGGCTTCCTTGCTGGCTCACAGCTTGACCCGGGGACACGCCCCAAACCACAGAACAGAGAAGACTCTCTTTCTGTCTTCCTACACACAAAGCCGGCAGGGACGGCTACACCGCAGATCGGAGAACTCCCGATTGCCTTCCTACTAACCACCGGTAGGGACGAATCACAACTTCAATGTTTAACAGTATTGAAAGTAAAACATATGTGAAGGAATTAAAACAAGAGATTGAGTAAGAAGGAATTGGCCCTTGTATCGATATGCTTTGTTGATCAGCAGCAGGGATCTCTTCTTCTTGCAAATCAATCTTCTTGTAATCACCCTTGAATGGATGATTGTTCTTCACGGAGTACTGTTCATGTGAACAGTAACTGTTCTTCCAATCCTCCTCTTTTGATCTTCCTTTTGATCTCTTTGAAAGGATGAAGAAGTGAATAGATGCTACCTTGATCCTTGCTTCCTTCTTCACAGATCTTGGAAGATGATCTCTTTGATATGAACTTTGAATACCTTGGATTGGATGAAGATGTTCTTCATGGAGTACTGTTCACGTGAACAGTAACTCTTCCTTCAATCTCCTCTTTTGATCTTCTCTTAATATCTTCTTGAAGTGGATGAAGAGAGTAATTGATTCTACCTTAAATCTTGTTTCTTCAACAGCTTCTAGGAGTTTGAATGCTTCAGAAATCACCTTGGATGAATCGGAATGATGTAGATGATTTCTCTTGAAGATCTTGAATGAAACTAGCTTCCTTAGATCACCTTGATAGCCTAGCTTGCACCTGATCTTCCTTGAAGGTTGTTTGCCTTGATTTGAGCTTGAATCAACCTTGCTTGGATGAAGAACTTCTTCACGAATTACTGTTCACGTGAACAGTACTTCATCCCCTTTAGATCTTCAATTAAGCATATGGAAGCCCCCTTGAAGCATTAGGTTTTCCATCCCCTCAAGTGTTGGTTTTATAACCCTTGAATGGTCCATAGATGCCCCCTAGACCAGATCCACAAATCATGGAAGATTAGGTAAGATTTAATTAAACAAATCCATGGAAAGGGGCTAGCCACGAGGTGGATTTCGAGGTCAAATAAGGTTGGCTCGGGGCTGGCGGTCGACCTAAGGCTCCTGGCGGTCGACCGCCACTGAGAACGGCTGTAGAAGATTAGTCCCTGGCATTTCCGGTCGACCGCCACTGGCTGGCGGTCGACCGCTACTGAAAAAGCCTGTAGATGGTGAGGCTCTGGCTGGGGCCGTCGACCGCCCCTGTGCTGGCGGTCGACCGCCAGCTGGGCAGAGCCCGGGTCACCCCGGTTCGGTCCGTTGGCCGCACCAGCTCTGTCGCTTGAGTCTGTTAGCCGCCCGTTCATGTTTGTGGCATCAACCTTGACTGTCTTGTAGATTTGATTATAGAGTATTCAATCAAATTTTTGTTCTGGGGGCTCCGCCCCCGGAAACCCCCGCAAGGGGCGCTGCCCCCTTGACCGCGCAGGTCGATCCGCGTGCGAGGGCGCAACATTGAGCTATCATATTTGCATTGAGCTTTGACATTTGCATTGAGCTTTCACGTTTGCCAATTCCACTTCATTCCTTGGATTATCTTGTAGCATGCTATCGAGAAGTTGCACCGACCTTGAATCATCCATAAGGTAAGACATGCACTGACCATATGAAGAATATGCAATGACCTTATGTGTGATGCTATTCAGCTTGATTTCTGTGCTTGGAACATGCTATATTTTCATGCATCCAATATTGTCATATGCCTTGATATCTGTCAATTCAGTTGTCTAGATGGGTGTGCCATTCTTGAGCTTTTATACTGGAAGTATAATGACCTGCAATGTATGAATATTAACATTATCAAATGCAGGTATAGTTCATTAATGACTAAAGAGGCAGACATCATCAAAACCAACTAAAGAGGTAGACAGCATCAAAACCATAAAAGGATTAATCATGTTGCACACATGTTCAACATTCTCCCCTTTGTTCAACATTAAGGACCCCTACCTATGAACTAAGAAAAAAATTTCCATACCCATGTGAGAATTGGGTAGAGCACGGGTTAAGATAGTTAATTAGCTTTAAGATTAATTTTCTTCTAAAATTCTACGAGAAATAACAAGTTATATTTCTCTCAGGTACCTTATTTTACAAATGGCTCATCGCGTAGATTGGAATGGCATGCAACGAAGAGTTGCCGGCCTTACTCAGGCATTGCAAACTATGGCCCAGGCAGGCGCAAGGGCAAGCGCTGGCGACTTACATTGCAATTTTCGGAGTTTAAACCCTCTAGGTTTCTATGGTTCTTCTAATCTGGACGAAGCAGAGAACTGGATTGACGAGATGAACCGTATATTTGACGTCATCCAATGCACCGATCAAGAGAAGGTGCGTCTTGCAACTTTCCAACTCAACAAGGATTCGCGTACATGGTGGAAGTCGGTCCCGGCACCTCCGGCCGATGCACCTTATACATGGGACGGTTTTCATACTTTGTTCCGTGCTAAGTACTTTTCTGAGCATGTGAAAGAAAGAAGGCTATGGAGATCGCCTCTCTTTGACAAGCAATGATGACAGTTGTTGTCACGCCCCGAGCCTTTATGACAGCGGAAGACTCGCTCGAGGAACGCGAACAGCCGGCATGGTAAGCCTCTTGCAAGTAAGAATAATCAGAGCGCAAGGCAATCACACAGAAGAATGCAATCGCATAATAATTAATAAAACTCCAACTTTATTTCATTGATAATCGAGTATTCAAGTACAACAACATTTTCATAATTTTTCCATTCCACTAGACTCATGAAATAAGAAATTACAAAGACTCGATCTAAACAGTGTAGACTTCCTAAGTCTTCACTCTCAATTTGAGATGATTTTCATTCGCTCTCGGACCCACTACTTCTATAAGCCGAATCCGAATTCGAATCACTTTTATTTTCTAAAAAAGATTGAAAATAGATAATGAGCACACTTGCCCAGTCGGTATCTTCGCATCAACATGATTAGCACTATTAAAGTAATTAGGATTTTAGCTCTAAAGAATTTAGGTAAAATCATGCGAAATGCGATCAATCATGCGAGTAACCAAAGTAACAAAACGATCATGTAAGATAGAATGAGAGCAAGAATGAACTAATAAGAATATGATATTGGCCTTTTATAAACAAGAATGTATCGAGAATGTACGAGTAAGCCACATAATCATCACTCTAGTATCTTTTACTTATGAGCAAGTACTTCATGAATTTCTGTGGAATATCAAGCAAGAAAGTCATGTACAAGAATGTCATGTCGTGCCGTGGATTTTCACTTATTTATAAAGAAAGTACTCCCAGCGCAATGCGACGCCAGTAGCATCATACCCCATGATTTATAATAGTATGTTTCTGACAATCAGCCGAGGGAACTAGCATAGAGCCCTTGAACACAATTAGTGCTCGATCGCATCTTCATGTATAAATCAAGCTACTTCCACGTATGTAACAATAAAGTATGGCTAAGAATGTAATAAGTTCAATAAGCTCATGATAATAATAATCAATGAATGAACGCTTCAATTTAGAATATGAAAGATCAAGAATGACTTATACTATGTTATGCTCATGGAAATAAATCGGTAGCATAACGGGACATTTCTTACTTTCCATAAATTAAATTAGGTATCTTGAATCAATTTAGTAAGTCCTAGACCATTATTAATCCATCTAGGAACCTTAGAAAATTAACACGTGGGTCAAACCTTGGGTTAAAGCACTCAAACATTGTGACGGTCAAGGACTGGGCCGTTACATAACGTGACGCTCCAGTATTGGGCCGTTACAATGGTTTGAATCCAGAACAGTAGAATAGACTCAGTGAAATGTGACGGTCATATATTGGGCCGTTATATGGGCCTGACGGTCCAATATAGATCTTTTACATTGCTAGAACCAGAAAATATCGATAATGCTTTCTAATCAATTGGGTTTTAATGGTACAACCAACTCAGCGTCCTTGTGGGAATCCCAGGCTCGCGGAGAATTACGGAGGCCTTGAAACAAGATTTCCTACTCCATTGGAAGGAATATCCAATAGAGAGGTTCTCATGTTCAAGAATAATATTTTTATAGTGCAAAGTGTGAACTAATGGCCATATACCGGAATATATGCCATGTACTTAAAGAAAATGACTCTATAGATAGAAAAGACTGTGAATCCATGTGAAACCATGATAAAACTCTGTCAATACATCTTTTGAAAGCATACTTTAAACTATTAGAGTTTATCCAATGAAATTAACATAACTTAAAATAACTTAAAAGGCTTGGAATCATGCAATTCCTAAAATAAACTCAAAGTCATGATATCAGGTCAAAACTTAGATAACTAGGCATATTTATAAGTAAATTGACTATTTTCCAATTCTGTATACAGTTCTCCTGACGGTCGAGAGTGGGGGCGTCACAGTGACTGTGACGGTTTATAGTGGGGCCATTACAGTATTGTAACGCTCCATCTATGGTTCATCAGAGACAACAGAGAAAATTTTCATACAACAGAGAGTGTGACGACTTATCGTAAGGCCGTTACAGTGTTTTGACGGTCTAAGTATGATGCGTCAGAGTCCCTGCTAACAGTATAAAGAAAAAGACTATGATTTGAAACCATGTCATGTTTTGAAAAGATTTAACTACCCCAATCATGACAAAACGAAGTAAATGTCATCTAGATGCATAGGTTGCAGTGAATTGACAAGATAATATCTTTGATCTTTGATTAGGGCTAAGGATATGTATGTATGCATGAACCCACTAAAACATAAAATCCATGATCTATAGTGCATGAAATCAAGCACAATCAGAGGGCCTTTATCCCTAACGAGATGTTTTTACCAATCATGAGATAACCTACCACTTAACATGGCTTTAAACTTCTAATTTGAGTCTAAAAGACGTGCCCTAGTTCTCCCTTTCTAGTGAGTTTCCAGCAACTTCGCGCTGCTCTAGCTCCTCATCCTCTTGACCTAAGGACGTAAAATTTTGAGGGTAAGAAGATGAAACTAAGGTGAACAAAAAGTTCTAAATAACCGAACTCTAATTACCTCGTTTAGACGTCCTAATCTCTTGATCTTCAGGGGTCTTGCATTCAGTTTCCTGGGTTGCTAAGGTCTGATCAGCAACTTTGGAAGCTTCAATCTCCTTGTTTGGTTAATCTCCTAGCACGAAAGTTGGAGAGCTATTATTCTAAAGTATTATAAACAAAACCTTCTAAAGAACTTACCCGAAATTCTATCTCCTTACCTTGATTCTTCACAAGCCAAAAGTAAGGGTCGCTCAGTTCAGAACTAGGTCTTATTTATAGGGATTTGGCTAGGGTTTCAGGATTAGATCGATTCTAGAGTCCTTAGTTGGCCAAAACTTGATCCCTAAGAGTCCCAAGTAACCTTACATATTCTCCTAATTAGGTCTCTAGCAGATAGGATCTCAAAGATCCAATCTTTTTGCTCGTTCTTCCACTCACGGAACTGACAGAGGTGTAACGCATTAGGTCTAGTGCGTTACATAGCTGTAGCGGTCGCCCGATAGACCGTTACATCAAACGTGTATAGATTTTCAATTTATTAAAACTCTTTTATTCGTTTATCCTTCTAATTATCTATATAAAAGAGTATTTATCTTTCAAATTCGTGGATAGGCTAAATAACCTTCTAGAATATGGGCCAAACTTAATTAGGCTTGGTCCTTAACCCTTTTGGATTATATTTAGATAGACTAGGTTAATTATTTTAACACAATTGGGCCTTATAATAACTTATTAATCCAATAATCCATTTATTAATTTATTTAGGCCTTTATAAATTCTAGAAAATTATTAAATAACCCAGAATTTACTTATATAAATTTTGGGGCACTACACCCTCCCCCACTTAGAAGAATTTTATCCCTAAATTCAATACATGGATTATGGAGAGTATACTTACAGTTAAATAATTCTGGAAATCTTTTCCGCGTGGCTTCTTCGATTTCCCATGTTACTTCATATGGCCATGTTCTCTTCCATTGAATCTTGACCATAGGAATAACTTTATTCCTTAGTTAACGCACTTCCCGTTCCAGAATCTTTATTGGCGTTTGCTCGTATGTCATATCCTTCTGAATCTCCAGATTGTTGTTGTGTCCCTGTGGTTTTGATGATAGCAAACACTATAATAAGTCATCATCTGTTTGTGTCTGCGTCGTCATCTGTTTGTGTCTGCATATGAATCTGTTGTGTTGCATATGAATGTTTCATTGAACATCTTATCTGAGTGTCATTACATGGAACAGGCTGTGTGCATTAACATCTTATCTGAGTGTCATTACATGGAACAGGCTGTGTGCATTGGTGCATTTCATAACTGGTGCATTTCATAACTCTGCACATTCATTTGGCATGTCATTGCATCATTTTGTAATGTTCATAGTCCTGCATACGTGAAGTCTGTACAACGTGTGTTGCTGTAGTGTTGTCTGTACAGCCAGTGTCTCACTCTCTCAGCATTGTCTGTACACCCTTAGACAGTCTGCCTGAACCTTGATAGCTGAAGTCTATACACTCATATGCTGTTAATCGATCAAGTATGTACAGCCAATACATTTCATGCATCTCATGCATCATGTCAAAGTCTGTACATTGTTTTGGTCGCTCTCAAGTCCATACAGTGTCTTGTCTGCTTGTTACATAGTCTATACAATGTTGCAGGCTAAGTCTGAACACTCTTCAGTGAAGGCTGTACACACTTCAGATGGCAAGTATGTACATCGCCAGTGCTATTCATGCTTTGTCTCACTCAGCGTCTTTCTGAGTCCATACATTGCATCGCGTCTTACAAGACTATACACTGTCTAAGCATGCATCGTCTCTCTCAGCGTCTCATGCTGTGTCTTAACATAACCAGCAAGTCTGTACATTCGAGTGTCTCATGTTGCGTCTCACTTTCATAGCAAGTCTGTACAGCCTTCAGTTGTATAACTCAAGTCTGTACATTCGTCTGGATGCATAACGAGAAGTCCATACACTATCTGGCTTGCACACACCTGCTGACTGTGTTCGTACATTACTCTAGCAAGTCTATACATCGCTTGCTTTATCTACGTTCACTGCCTTTGCACACACACAAAGTGTGTACACTCGTTGAAGGCTGTCCAAGCAATTCATGGGTGTTATGTTCATACGACAGTTCAGCAAGTCTGTACATTGGACTATGTTTGTACATCATGACAGCAAGTATGTACATGCATCATTCAAGATAAAGTCTGCACATTCATAGCTGGTAAGTCCATACACTTGCTGCTGGCAAGTCTACACATCGCATAGCATGCATGCGTCCAAGTCAGTACATCGCATAATGCATGAAGTCAAGTCTATACATTCATCTGTTGAAAATGGGGCCAGTCTGTACATCGGCTTGTTCATGCATTCATCTCAAGTCTGTACATCCACCAGTTGAACTGAGCAAAGTCTATACATCCGATAGTTCAGCTCGTGGCTAAGTCTGTACAGCCAGTGCATATGTTAAGTCTGTACATTGCATCTTTACATACGTTCTGAACTGGGCAAGTCTATACATTCCTTACCTTTACCTACGTTTAGAACACCAAGTCTATACATCGGTAAGGTCTGCACATGGTTGCTTTGAAGCTGCATCAAGTCTATACATTGACTGTGCATTCATTTGTCTGGCTGCAGAACTATAAGTCTGTACATTCGTTGCGTCTTGTGCATGCATCATTCAGAGTCTGTACAACCTGTGTTCACAACACAAAGTCTGTACATCGTTCTGCTTGCACAAACGCCAAGTCCATACACTGGCTTTGCTTGCACGAGCTGAAGTCTATACATTGTCCACTTGCAGCTTATGGTTCATTCGTCTAAGTCTGTACAGCCTGTTCCTCATACAAGTCTGTACATGCATTAACTGTGAGCATGGCATAGTCTGTACATTGTCTTTGTTGCACGCATGACTAAGTCTATACATTGTGCATTGCTCAAAGCAGAGTCTGCACACTCATTGTCAGCAAGTCTGTACATTGCTTCATGCATTGCACGAAGTCTGCACATCGCACGCAGAGTCTGGACACAATGCATTAGCAAGTCTATACAACGTCTGCATAGTGAACATGAGGTCTGTACAATGGTCGACGGCATGTTAGTGCATTCAGTTCTGTTGTGCATACTTCACCTTGCGCACACCTCAGCAAGTCTATACAACGTCTACACATCATGCATTCAGGCTTAAGTGTTAAGCACAGAATGTCTGTACAGCCTGTGCATCCTTTTGATTCGATGTCTACACATTACATGTTAGCATGCTCGCACACACAAAGTCCATACATTACACAAAGTCTGTACAGCCATGCACTGCTTCGCTTGCATAAGTAAAGTCTGTACATGCCTCAGTGTTGCATTCACTAAGTCTGTACACACCTTAGCTTTGCATCCACGAAGTCTGCACATGCCATAGCACTGCATATATGAAGTCTATACAATGCAGAGTCTATACATTGCTGTAGCATTGCAAAGTCTTTACATTGCCAAGTCTACACATTACATACTATAAAGTCTGTACAAGGTGTCGACATTAAACTGATAAGGTGCTCTCTGTCTGACAGGTACTGTTCGTGAAGCTTATGAAGGGCACGTGATCCAAGGCTGGAAGGGCTGACAGGAAGATGACATGTGGCCAAAACAATTGGGCAGGAACTATGGAAGACACGCGCCCAGTGATGCTCCTGCTGGAACTGCTATATAATGAAGACTCCTTTGTTTGAAGAAGGATGATCGAAACAGAAGGGGCAGAAACTGAGAGAAGATAGCCTGAACGATCCAGAGAGCAGAGAAGAAGAAGAAGAAGCAGGGAAGAAGAAAGAAAAAGAGAGTGAGAGATCGAGAGCAGGGAAGAAGAAGAAAAAGAAAGAGGGAGAGAGCGTGAGTTGAGAAGAAGACAGAGAAAGACAGATAAAGAGAGGAAGATAAGCGTACCTAAAGATCGCTCCTACTGGAAGTTGGATCAGATCCACTCCAGTCAGCTCTTTTGAGAGCCACATTGTGCTTTATCTTTTCCAGCTCTCAGTCGCTGTTGTTCTTGCTTTTGTTTTTCTTTTTGAACCTTTTATCAAGCTGTTAGTCAGCGGTTTTACAGAGGAGGATTCCTCTGGACAGCAAGCTATGTTGCTCAGCGGGCGAGGTGGATTCCTCGGACAGCAAGCTGTGAGGCTCAGCAATTTGTAGGCAAGCTGTGATGCCCAGAAGTTCAAGCTGTGAGTCAACAGTAATCCACACTCGGGTTGAGTGTGGGGTAGACGTAGGTCTGGAGGACCGAACCACCTAAAAACTCCTCTTGCATTATGGTTTGATTTGTCTAATTATGCTTCCGCTAGTTGAATGCTTAGGTGCGCTATACATGTTTGATTACTGGTTGAACAGAAGTTTGATTAGCTTTCAAATCGTCTGAATCTGTCTTGTTAGCATTCTAGATTTTATTTGAGTGAAATTTTTAAAGGGGAGATTCATTCACCCCCCTCTGAATCGAACGCACCGAACCCAACACTTGGTATTAGAGTAGGTGTCTGCATAGAAGGTCCAACGACCTGCAGATCCGATTCTGCTGTATTCGGTGCTATTTCGCTTCTGATTCATTTCTTTTCTAATTGTTCTGTGCGTTGAATCTGTTTGCCATCTGTCCAAATGGCTCGTCCTCTGGTTTATGATGGTTCTAACTTCAATAGTTGGCTAGGAGGCCTATGTATGTACTTAGACTCCATTGATTCCAAACTATGGAGTCTACTATCTAAAGGCCCACATCAATTACCTCATGATGAGACCAAGTGGTCTAGAGAGGATAGAATAAAGAACCGTGATAATATCATAGTTCTTAATATCATGAGAGCTACGATCAATATTGACATATATCCTTTTGCTCTCAGGTGCACTTCTGGAAAAGAGATATATGACAGAGTCATTTCTGCTTATAACAAACATGAGGACAGCTGCTTGATGGCGAACCGTGGAAAGGATGATGAAGAATCATCATCTCAGGTAAGCTCTGGATCCGAAGAACTTTCGATTGATGATTTATGGAATATAAATGAGGAACTCTCTGATAGATGTGAAAGATTAAAATCTGAGAATTAAAAATTGAAAAAGAAATGTGATCAGATAAATTTGAAAGCTCCCTGTGAAAACTGTCCAAATCCGAAAAAATCCTATGATACATGCATGCTAGATGTTCAGAACCTTAAGAAACAAAATGGTTCTCTAAAAATTGAAAAACAATCATGTTTGGACAAAATATCAGAATTTGAGAATCAGCTGAATGAGAAGAAAAATGAGCATCTAAAAGGCATGCAAGAGTTGACTAAAATTAATTCTTTAATAGACAAACTAAAGCTTGAACATGTTGAAGTTCAAAAAGAAAATGAAAATCTCAATGCTAGTCTGAATAAAATCAGCAAGGAAACAATGCATATTTCTGCTCTAAGAGAACGAAATGAAGATCTTTATAATGAGAATGAATGGATGAAGAAATAAATTATCTTGTTTAAAGAAGATCACAGAAATTTGCTTGCTGATAAAATTAAAGTGGAGGAAAGAGAAGATGAACTAATTGAAAAATTGGAGCTTATGTCTGGAAATGGAAAATGTAGTGAAGGAGTCAGGAAGCTATCTAAAGAGAACAAAGAACTGAGGGAACAAAACAAGAAACTCATGGTTTTAAATACTATTTTCTCACAGAGGTTTCTGACTGTCGAAAAAGAAAAATATGTTATTAAGGAAGCTCAACCACAAAAACTTGAGGAGGAAAACACTGAACTGAAAGCTGAAGTTGAAAAGTTAAAGTTGTTAAATACTGGCTTATCTGAAACACTTCTCACCTTAAAAAAGGGAAAATTCACCTGTGATGGAGAATCACAAATGTTGAACAATTTAGAACAAGAAATTGAGAAGTATAAAACTGCAAACAAAGTTCTAAGCGAATGTGTAAATTGCAGTGAACAGGAGATAGCCAGTTATGAACTTCACATTGCTAGCTTGGAAAGTAAAATTCATGATCTGGAAAACTCAGCATCCAAGTCTGCTAAAAATGAAGGAAAGATAAAAGCTGTCATGAAAGATAAGAATGACAATTCAAGAGAAGGGATAAGTTGTAGTTCTGATATTAAGGAAACTACTAGAAACCAGCCATACACTACTTTTGTGCAAAGTTCTGATGTAGTTGGTACCTCAAGTAAATCCCCAAAACAAAACAAAAATCTGAAAACATCTTCATCATCTGTCTTTCAATTTAAGGCACAGAAAGCTGAAAAACCAACAAGAATTGTAAACAAAGTTAAACAATTGAACAAGAATGGAAAGAAAGATGGGGTTAAAAATGTCCCTACTTGTGTCATGAAATCAGTTAGCTCGGCTGAATTTGATGGGTCAATGCACAATGCTCATGCCTCATGTACTCATTCGCATGCATCTAGTCAGTCTGTTAGTAATCATGTTGCCACGAAATCACAAGTGTCATGTCATTATTGTGGCAAGATAGGGCATGTAATGGATGATTGCAGACTGTCGCTTGAAGATGATCATGCTAGTGAAGCAATGCATTCTAGGAATTCATCTGATAGAAATCATGCCACTAAGAAATCTGATGCATCTTGTTATTACTGTGGTGGGCGTGGTCACCTAATGAATACATGTTTTATCATGAAAGAAGACAATAAACTACATGCTAAAATTTTCACACATGCTCATGGCCCACATAGATATAGATCTATTTCAGGCCAGCATATTATTTGTTTCACTTGCAACAAGCCTGGGCATAAGGCAAATGAGTGCTGGTCAGGAAATCATTGGGTTAATAATGAATCAAGAAGCAAGCATCTTAAATGCCTTGAGTGTGGGAAATATGGTCATGCAGTCAAGGACTGCTGGCATGTTCAGAGAAATCATATTAACTTCAAATCTGCTAAATTCCCCAGAACAAAAAGTGTAAGTATTTCATGTTTTAACTGTGGAAAGGTAGGTCACAAGCATGCTGAATGTTGGTCATCTGGTAATAAGAAACAAAATGTTCATGTAAACTACAGAACACTTCATGCTCAGTTTCATAGGTCTCATGCTGCTGTTGATATGCACCATAGGACCAGAAAATCTGCTGTTTCATGTAGATATTGTGGTAAATTTGGTCATTTCATGAATAATTGTTACCTGATGGAGTATGATAATAATGTTGCTAAGAAATTATTCAGAACACCTGTCAGAGTTAACGCAGGACCCAAGACTGCTTGGGTTCCTGCAGGATCAAATTGATTAACATGTTATAGGTGTGCCTTGGAATGAAAAAGAGGGGTAAATAAACCAAGGTACTCAATAGGAAGACCCCAAGATTCTGCTTTTCAGGTTTGTTCTGAATACTCATTTTAAATTCCATCATCTGAAAATTGCTTGCTTGATATGGTTAAGCATCTTGTTGACTTGATTTGTGTTTAGTCAAGACTTTCTGAAAAGTTGAAATGAAATTGTGAACTTGAAATGATTGCATATCATGTTGATTTGTTGATGTTAAATTGAAACTCTCTGAAATGTGAATTGCACAATCATGCGTATGGTAATTCTCTTCTGTCTAATTTGCATGAATCATATCTGAATGTAAAATTTGATATCATGTGATGTGCTTTCAATACATTTCATGCATATAGTCAGGAGGAGTCCAACTGTTTTTGATTAATGCATATCATAATAATCTGTCTGGGCTAAATTGATTTATCTTGAAAAGTTGATTGCTCTCGCATTATGCTCTATGAATAAAGAATGCTCTGATGTTTGAATAATCATCTTGCATAAATTGCATAAATTCAGGGGGAGTTTGTTGAGTCTTATGTGAGTCACTGCATATAGACAGGGGGAGCATTATAATATTTTTGACACTGTCTGAAATTCTCACTGTCTACACTCTTTCAAATCATCAATTGACTATTTTGAATTCATACTTTCTTGAATCTAAGAATTTGGCTGCTAATCCTCAATCTGTTGAAGGAGAGTTTCATTTTGTCTGACTGAAATTCAATCTATGCTATTGGCTTTAAACTTTTATTTTCTCTTGCTGATTGACTTGTCCACCAGCTTATGCTCATTCTTCATATATCTCTTAGCTGGTGTGACTGATTTGATTCTACTGTTGATTAGTTGGTCACCTAAATTTATTGACCCGATCTGAGGAACTTAAGTTGCATGTCATGCAATTCAGTCTGAGAACTTTGTAGAAATTCCTATCATATAGGTTTAAGAATTACCACTGAATCAGACTGATATAAGATTAATGTATTCTCGGATTTGTAATTAAATGAATTGAAAATATCTGAATGATAAGCTTTAATAAATTTTAACCATCTGTGTCATAAAAACCTTAGACTCACTCATCAGATATCTGAAAATTGGAAATCAGGGCTAATTTGGTTAAGATACATAGAGTGAGTATTGTTGTTAAACATTAACTTTGAAAATTTTGACAGGAAATAAAATCAGTGAGTAATGAAATGACTTTGTTCACTGAGAAACTGGGTTTTCCATCAAAGAAATGGAGTGAACCCAAGTCATGAAGTGTCATAGTCACTTAAAATGAAAATTCATTGAGAACCTGACAGAGCAATGGCACATCTGTGTTGAGTTACTGGGGAGTCTGGCCTCTAATCAAGGTGTCTTCTCATGTAAAAAGACACTTATATTGCTAACTCTATTCTCGAAATTGAGAGGCAATGACAGTTATCACACTGAGTAACTGGGTCACTTCACCTGAGACGTGTTGTGCCTCATGTAAAAAGGTGTTGATCAACCTAAATTGCTCAGGAAAAATAAAATGTGCTTCAAATGAAAATATTTTGAAATTTCTGTCAACTCATGCTCTTAGAAATGTGTTTAACCTCAGTACTAATCTGTGTTTCTTTCAAAGGAGCTATTGAGATCATGTGTGTAAGATAAAGATGATTGATTTTGAGTGTTATCTGACTATTCGGTTCACCTTTATTAAAACTTGGATTCAGATATGAGTATTGAATTTAATTGATAAATCTGGTATACAACATAATTAAATCAGGTTGGTCAAGTTGCTAATTCATAACCCTCTATGATAAGAGAGTCTTTTCAAGTTAAGACTTATTGTAGTTGTGCATGCCCTACAATCCCTCATGATCTGTTTCATATCTGACAACTTGTTCAACAGAAACTGTATTGACAAATCCTCTCTTGTCAGTTTTCTGACCATACAAATGTGAGATGCTACTCCCATTATTACCTTGTTCACTTACAGTCTTCTGAACTTCAGAATCCTTATGGTGGTGGACTTCAGATTGATTCATTGGTTAACCAGAGTTCATTCCTGCTCTTCAAGGAAAATTCTGGGTCATCTGTAGTTAAGGTAGTCAAACATTCATGTTGATAGGGGGAGTTTCAGATGACTGTAACTCAGCATTGCATAATAGCTCCTATATCATCTCCTTCAACAGTCAATGATCACTCCATTTTCTTTACTGTTGTCAAAAGGGGAGAAAGCATTTCATGGCTTAGTCAAAGGGGGAGTTTTTTTAATTCACTCATCTTATGCATTCTTATACTTTCCTATTCAACTAATGTCTTTTTGCTGAAGTCAAAGAGGGAGAATAATTGATTCAAGTCAGTATGACTCATAGTGTTGCCATCATCAAAAAGGGGGAGATTGTTGTATCCATGTGGTTTTGATGATAGCAAACACTATAATAAGTCATCATCTATTTGTGTCTGCGTCATCATCTGTTTGTGTCTGCATATGAATCTGTTGTGTTGCATATGAATGTTTCATTGAACATCTTATCTGAGTGTCATTACATGGAACAGGCTGTGTTCATTAACATCTTATCTGAGTGTCATTACATGGAACAGGCTGTGTGCATTGGTGCATTTCATAACTGGTGCATTTCATAACTCTGCACATTCATTTGGCATGTCATTGCATCATTTTGTAATGTTCATAGTCCTGCACACGTGAAGTCTGTACAACGTGTGTTGCTGTAGTGTTGTCTGTACAGCCAGTGTCTCACTCTCTCAGCATTGTCTGTACACCCTTAGACAGTCTGCCTGAACCTTGATAGCTGAAGTCTATACACTCATCTGCTGTTAATCGATCAAGTCTGTACAGCCAATACATTTCATGCATCTCATGCATCATGTCAAAGTCTGTACATTGTTCTGGTCGCTCTCAAGTCCATACAGTGTCTTGTCTGCACGTTACATAGTCTACACAATGTTGTAGGCTAAGTCTGAACACTCTTCAGTGAAGGCTGTACACACTTCAGATGGCAAGTATGTACATCGCCACTGCTATTCATGCTTTGTCTCACTCAGCGTCTTTCTGAGTCCATACATTGCATCGCGTCTGACAAGACTATACACTGTCTAAGCATGCATCGTCTCTCTCAGCGTCTCATGCTGTGTCTTAACACAACCAGCAAGTCTGTACATTCGAGTGTCTCATGTTGCGTCTCACTTTCATAGCAAGTCTGTACAGCCTTCAGTTGTATAACTCAAGTCTGTACATTCGTCTGGATGCATAACGAGAAGTCCATACATTGTCTGGCTTGCACGCACCTACTGACTGTGTTCGTGCATTACTCTAGCAAGTCTATACATCGCTTGCTTTATCTACGTTCACTGCCTTTGCACGCACACAAAGTGTGTACACTCGTTGAAGGCTGTCCAAGCAATTCATGGGTGTTATGTCCATACGACAGTTCAGCAAGTCTGTACATTGGACTATGTTTGTACATCATGACAGCAAGTCTGTACATGCATCATTCAAGATAAAGTCTGCACATTCTTAGCTGGTAAGTCCATACACTTGCTGCTGGCAAGTCTACACATCGCATAGCATGCATGCGTCCAAGTCAGTACATCGCATAATGCATGAAGTCAAGTCTATACATTCATCTGTTGAAAATGGAGCCAGTCTATACATCGGCTTGTTCATGCATTCATCTCATGTCTGTACATCCACCAGTTGAACTGAGCAAAGTCTATACATCCGATAGTTCAGCTCGTGGCTAAGTCTGTACAGCCAGTGCATATGTTAAGTCTATACATTGCATCTTTACCTACGTTCTGAACTGGGCAAGTCTATACATTCCTTACCTTTACCTACGTTCAGAACACCAAGTCTATACATCGGTAAGGATTGCACATGGTTGCTTTGAAGCTGCATCAAGTCTATACATTGACTGTGCATTCATTTGTCTGGCTGCAGAACTATAAGTCTGTACATTCGTTGCGTCTTGTGCATGCATCATTTAGAGTCTATACAGCCTGTGTTCACAACACAAAGTCTGTACATCGTTCTGCTTGCATAAACGCCAAGTCTATACATTGGCTTTGCTTGCACGAGCTAAAGTCTATACATTGTCCACTTGCAGCTTGTGGTTCATTCATCTAAGTCTGTACAGCATGTTCCTCATACAAGTCTGTACATGCATTAACTGTGAGCATGGCATAGTCTGTACATTGTCTTTGTTGCATGCATGACTAAGTCTATACATTGTGCATTGCTCAAAGCAGAGTCTGCACACTCATTGTCAGCAAGTCTGTACATTGCTTCATGCATTGCACGAAGTCTGCACATCGTACGCAGAGTCTGCACACAATGCATTAGCAAGTCTATACAACGTCTGCATAGTGAACATGAGGTCTGTACAATGGTCGACGGCATGTTAGTGCATTCAGTTCTGTTGTGCATACTTCACCTTGTGCACACCTCAGCAAGTCTATACAACGTCTACACATCATGCATTCAGGCTTAAGTGTTAAGCACAGAATGTCTGTACAACCTGTGCATCCTTTTGATTCAATGTCTACACATTGCATGTTAGCATGCTCGCACACACTAAGTCCATGCATTACACAAAGTCTGTACAGCCATGCACTGCTTCGCTTGCATAAGTAAAGTCTGTACATGCCTCAGTGTTGCATTCACTAAGTCTGTACACACCTTAGCTTTGCATCCACGAAGTCTGCACATGCCATAGCATTGCATATATGAAGTCTATACAATGCAGAGTCTATACATTACTGTCGCATTGCAAAGTCTTTACATTGCCAAGTCTACACATTACATACTATAAAGTCTGTACAAGGTGTCGACATTAAACTGATAAGGTTCTCTCTATCTGACAGGTACTATTCGTGAAGCTTATGAAGGGCAGGTGATCCCAAGCTGGAAGGGCTGACAGGAAGATGACACGTGGCCAAAACAATTGGGCGGGAACTGTGGAAGACACACGCCCAGTGATGCTCCTGTTGGAACTGCTATATAAGGAAGACTCCTTTATCTTAAGAAGGCTGATCTAAACAGAAGGGGCAGAAACTGAGAGAAGATAGCCTGAACGATCCAGAGAGTAGAGAAGAAGAAGAAGAAGCAGGGAAGAAGAAAGAAAAAGAGAGTGAGAGATCGAGAGCAGGGAAGAAGAAGAAAAAGAAACAGGGAGAGAGCGTGAGTTGAGAAGAAGAAAGAGAAAGATAGATAAAGAGAGGAAGATAAGCGTACCTGAAGATCGCTCCTACTGGAAGTTGGATCAGATCCACTCCAGTCAGCTCTTTTGAGAGCCACATTGTGCTTTATCTTTTCCAGCTCTCAGTCGCTGTTGTTCTTGCTTTTGTTTTTCTTTTTGAACCTTTTATCAAGCTGTTAGTTAGTGGTTTTGCAGAGGAGGATTCCTCTGGACAGGAAGCTGTGTTGCTCAGCGGGCGAGGTGGATTCCTCGGACAGTAAGCTGTGAGGCTCAGCAGTTTGTAGGCAAGCTGTGATGCCCAGCGGTTCAAGCTGTGAGTCAGCAGTAATCCACACTCGGGTTGAGTGTGGGGTGGACGTAGGTCAGGAGGACTGAACCACCTAAAAACTCCTCTTGCATTGTGGTTTGATTTGTCTAATTATGCTTCCGCTAGTTGAATGCTTAGGCGCGCTATGCATGTTTGATTACTGGTTGAACAGAAGCTTGATTAGCTTTCAAATCGTCTTAATCTGTCTTGTTAGCATTCTAGATTTTATTTGAGTGAAATTTTTAAAGGGGAGATTCATTCACCCCCCTCTGAATCGAACGCACCGAACCCAACAATTTTCATAAGTGATAACATGGTAAGGATCATATACATACTTTTTCAGCATAGAGACGTGAAATACGTCATGAACTCCTGCTAATTGTGGAGGTAAAGCCAGTCTATAAGCTACTTCACCGACCCTTTCAAGAATTTCAAATGGGCCAATGAACCTGGGAGTTAGCTTTCCTTTAATGCCAAATCTTCGAATATCACGACCCGGAGAAACCTTTAGATATACATGATCTCCAACGTGAAACTCCAAATCGTGCCTTCGATTATCGGCATAAGACTTTTGCCTATCTTGTGCCATCTGCAGTCTTTTTCGAATGAGCTTGATCTTCTCTGTAGAATCCCTGATAAGGTCGGGGCCTAGAAATTACATTTCCCCTATTTCATTCTAACAAATAGGTGATCTACAGCTTTTTCCATATAACGCTTCAAAAGGTGCCATTTGTATTCTGGCTTGATAACTGTTGTTATATGCAAATTATACCAGAGACAAGTGATCATGCCAACTACATCCAAAATCAATAGCACAAGCCCTGAGCATATCTTCTACTACCAGATTCGTTCTTTCCGTCTGACCATCAGTTTGTGGATGAAAGGCTGTGCTAAAATTAAATCTAGTCCCTAGTGAGTTTTGTAGACCCTTCCAGAAACGTTACGTGAATCTAGGATCTCTATCAGATATAATAGTGACAGGGACACCATGTAATTTGACAATTTCTTTTATGTATAATGCTGCTAGAATATCCACAGACCATCGACTTTTTATTGGTAGAAAATGTGCAGATTTAGTCAATCGGTCTATGATTACCCATATACCATCGTGTCCTCCTCTGGTCTTAGGTAAACCCATGATGAAATCCATCCCTATACTCTCTCACTTCCATGTTGGAATGTCTAAGGGATGTAATTTACCGGCGGGTCTAAAATGCTCTGTTTTAACTTGTTGGCAAGTGAGACAGTGAGACACGAAATCTGCTATCTCTCTCTTCATATTGGGCCACCAGAAGTTTCTTTTGAGATCTTGATACATTTTTGTACCACCTGGATGAATGGTGTACTTGGACTTATGTGCTTCTTCTAAGATCAATTTCTTCGTATCCTCATGATCTGGTATACACACTCGGCCCTTAAACAACAATCTTCCATCCTCCGTAATAGAAAAATCCGGCCTTTGTTCAATATTGGCCTTAATCTCCAATAATATAGGATCATCATTTTACAGCTTGACCAGATCCTCTATCGATGTAGGTTGAGCTTGAATATTAGCTATGAAACAATCTTCTTCCTTCCTGTCAACATCTAAATTCAATTGAGCAAATTGAGGAATAAGATTAGTCATACTAACCATAAGACTTGATAGCATTCCCATTGATTTTCTGCTGAGTGCATCGGCTACAGCATTAGCCTTACTAGGATGATATTGAATAGTAAAATCAAAATCCTTGAGGTATTCTAACCATCTTCTCTGCCTCATATTTAGCTCTTTTTGAGAAAATAAATATTTCAAGCTCTTGTGGTCCGAGTATACCGTGAACTTTTCTCCATAGAGATAATGACGCCAAATTTTCAAGGTGAAAATAACAGCTGCCAATTCCAAATCATGCACAAGATAATTTTCCTCGTGACGCTTCAATTGTCATGAAGAATAACATATTACCTTTCCATTTTGCATGAGGACACATCCTAAGCCAATACCAGACGCATCCGTATATACTTCGAATCCACCACCTTCCACCGGTAGTGATAAAATGGGAGTTGTAGTAAGATGATTCTTAAGAGTTTGAAAACTCTCTTCACATTCCTTGGACCAAACAAAGGGATTTTCTTTTCTTGTAAGTCTAGTTAAAGGAACAGCAATCTTTGAGAAGTCCTTAATGAACCTCCTATAATAACCAGCTCGACCCAGAAAGCTTCTTACTTCTGATATAGTCGTTGGCCGGCTCCAATTCCTTACAGCTTCTACTTTCGAAGGATTCACAACGATTCCTTCCTTGGAAATAATGTGGCCTAGGAATGAAACTTCTTTGAGCCAGAATTCACATTTGTTAAGCTTTGCATAAAGTTTATGTTCTCTAAGTATTTGCAGAGCTATCCTCAGATGTTCTTCATGTTCCTCTTTTGTCTTGGAGTATATCAAGATGTCATCAATGAAGACGACGATGAATTGGTCCAGATATGGTTGGAAGATATTGTTCATAAGTTGCATAAATGCTGCTGGGACATTAGTTAACCCGAACGACATTACCACGAATTCATAGTGGCCATAACGACTTTGAAAAGCTGATTTATAAATGTCTTCTTCTTTAATTCTAAGCTGATGATAACCTGATCTGAGGTCAATCTTGGAGAAATATTCTACTTCCGAAAGCTGATCAAAGAGCACATCAATACGCGGCAACGGATACTTATTTTTGATTGTAAGTTGATTCAGTCGCTGGTAATCAATGCATAGCCTGAGAGAGCCATCCTTCTTCTTGATAAAAAGAACTGGCGCACCCCAAGGGGATGTGCTAGGTCTAGTAAAACCATTGTCTAGTAGTTCCTGCAACTGCCTCTTTAGTTCCTTGAGTTCTGTGGGGGACATCCTGTAAGGGGCTATAAAAACAGGTGCTTCTCTTGGAATGAGTTCAATAGTGAAATTCACTTCCCTCTCGGGTGGTAAACTGGGTAATTCGTATGTGAATACATCTGGGAACTCATTTACAATAGGGATGTTTGCTATGATAATTTCCTTGGACTCCGTAATAATAACAGAAGCAAGAAAAGCTTCACATCCTTGCGAGATAAGTTTGCAAGCGTGAAGTGAGGATATGATAGTGTGGTGTTTCTTGTATTTGATACCAAGGAAAGACAATCTTGGAAGATCGGGTTTTCGGAAGGATATAATCCTATTTCTGTAATTGATATAAGCATCATGATCTACAAGCCAATCTACCACTAAAATGGTATCATAACCTTTCATGTCAAGGCATACTAAGTTTGCGGGGAGATTATGACCTTCTACTATCACTTCGCTATCAAGATAATAGTCGGTAAGCTTTGTTCTAGAATCTAAGGGCATGGTAATAGCAAGATCTGAAGGTAAGGGAACTGATGCAATTGGTAATTGATGGGGACATCGCTTACCACTTCCCATTTCTCCACGGTTCCCGTTGCTTGCCAGCTATGCGTCATCATGTTCGCGGCATTTTTCTTAATCATGGCTTGTAATTTTTATATTTTCTTGAGTCATAAATTATGTAATTTCCCTTTTATTGAGTCAAGTCCCTAGGTTAATGAGTCATCTACCTAAGTTTATTATCATTATGTCAGTTAGATTGGTTAATGGGCCCAGTTATATGGGCTTGGCCCATGGGCGCCCCTTTCCCCCTTCGTTAGTTGTCATTAGTCTAAAAGTCAGGGACTTATGTTGAATTGTGGGATTCCTATAAATAGGACCCCAATCCCACCAGTTGAAGCTAATGAAGATTTGATAAAAAAAAGTTTACCACAAGATTTGTGCTTCTCTCTCTCTCTCTAGCCCTCTCCCTCTCTAGCTCTCTCTCTCTCTAAAGGGGGCGGCCCCTTCTCTCTCTCCTCCCCTCTCTCTCTCCCTTGGGCGCACCTGCCCCTTCACCTCCCTCTCTTGCCACCTCATCTGCCACATCAGTCTTCCACCCCTTCACCTTCCCAAGACCCATAAACCTCATTTACTCCCACCACTCCCCAAGCAACCCTCCCCCTTCCCCATACAACCTTCCATCTTCCCAAGAGGAATCCCCACTTCCCAAGCAACTCTTCCCCTCCCCAAGGCAACCCCTCCCCTTCCCTAGGCTACCACTAAACACCTCCATTAACCCTCCACCCGAATCAAAGAGAACCCTCCCCATTTCCCCAAGCCACTTGCGCCCCCATCATCCCACCTCCACCCCCTTGACCATTTGCGCACTCACCCATACCCCTGCTAGCTCCGCCCTTGGTCTCCTCCCTCACCACCCCTTCCCACCTCCCAAACCCCTCCCCACCACCACAGCAACCATATCCCTTGCCCCTCCACCAAAGAAACCCCCCCTCCACCTTTTCTCTCTTCCACTTTGTGTGCAGCTGAAGACCTGCAGAACAGCCGCCTGTTGCAGTGCTGTCCACGACCTCATCCCGGAGCTCCTGGGGGCGTGGCCTACATCGACGGGAAGCTCTCCTAGTCTTCTTCACGGGAGAGGTGGTTTAGTCTCAATCCGAGGTTTTCGCGGTCCGGGAGAACCATTCTCCCCCGACTGCGCAGGACTCCCTCTGCAGAGCACCTGAACCCGATTAGAAGCTGCACCACGACAAACGGCGGAAGATTCAGGCCAAGATCCCTTCTACAAAGTTCTTCCTCCTCCAGTCCTCTATCAGAATCAAGAAGCAAAACCACGTTCGGCATCCGGAGGCCAAAGTTATCGTTTTTCTCCCTTGGCTGCGCGGGTCTGCCTCCCACAGTCTACAATGACCTGCCTCCACTCTTCAGAGTCCCTCAGTCCTCTCCGACATCAGACGGCTTCCCCGTTAGTTTTTCTGCGAAGAGGGCTCGTCCACAGTTCCAGAAACTCCAGCGGTTCATGATTCAGAGTCCAGGAGCAGTCGGGGCACTCTCTGCAAATGGCTGTCAGAAACAGGAAGCTACCGCGCCCAGATTCTGTCTCCCTGATCGAACCTCGTCCCGGACCTGCAACTGAAACAGAAGAATTCAGAAAAATTCTGAGGCATCCTCGCTCCAGTTATGAAGATTTCCCCTCTGGTCTCATCATCAGCAGAATTCCGGACTAGAAGTTACGACCTCAATAGTGACTGTCAGTCATTCATCGCAGAGTGCAGGCAGATTCGACAGTGGCTTCTCCGCTCGAGTTTTCGGTGACTCTCCCCTTCCCACCTGGCCGGCTTATCGCCCCTCCCTGCGCGGAGGTAGTGTTTGAATTGTAACTCTAAGTTCCCCACCCCAAGTCCACCCTCCTGCGAGAGGTGTAGTGAGTGTAATTATCTAAACAGGGTTCAAGCTTCACCGGCGCAGTGTGCGGGGAACCCACACTTCCCCGCTCGCCCATCATCTCCGACCGGGGTTGGTTTCTTCAAACCAACCAGGTGAGCTTCTGCCCTTGCTCCATTTACTTCTGTTCATTTCATATCCGTAAAACTTGTCCGCTGGTTGGTGAGAGAGCGCCCGTTCCCGGAGCCACTAACTCTTGTGTGGTCACCGTGGCCAAAGTGAGAGAGTGACCTAGTGCCCCCAAGGCACCCGGCCGCCCTTGATCGTGGGCATCCTACCTTCGGGAGGGAAAACCTTAGTTGTGCTGGCCCTCTACCAGCAAGGGTCCTTCTCCCCCACCTCGACTCGGCATCATCGAGTCACCACGGGTAACGGGTGCGCACGGTGAGATGACGTCTTCCAAGCTTTCTCGACTTTTGTGAATGCGTTTGCGAATTAAGTCCAAGGGATCATTGTCACTTGCTGCATTCCCGTCCATGTTTCACATCAACTTGGTATCAGAGCAAGTTCTAGACTTGTCTCTACTAAGTCTTGTCCTAGGGCGCATAAGCATTTAGAGTCTTTCGGTTCATCATCATGGCTACCTCTCTTTGGTCCCACTCGGCCCTCCACAAAGGTCCGATCGACCACCTATTTTCGGACATCTTTATAGATGAGAGTATCACCTTTGATGGGTCACATCCTAGTGATTATGTTAGGTGGGAGACTTTCATGACCAAACACTTTGATAGGACTAGGGTCTATGGACACGCTAGAGTCCGCAGGGCCACAGGGCGACTTCGGGGACAAGCCAAGAAGGAGTGGGAACGCATAGTGAGCTTAAGAAAGATTCGGAGGCAAGAACCCATAGGATCATGGGAAGAGATGAAAAGTGAGCTTAGGAAGATCTACGCCCCCCAACCCTCCCACTCCTACCGTGAGTACCATAACCCGTTGAGCACTCCCACTCCCCCTTTCCCTCCCAGTCAACCCAAAACCTCTATTAGGACCCAAACCCCACCACCCAAAGGACCCCTAGATTTATTGGAAGAGATAAGGATTGAGATCAGGAAGATCTTCACTCCCCAACCTTCCCACTCCTACCCTGAGAACCATAACCCGAGGAGCACTCCCACTCTTCCTTTCCCCACCACCCAACCCAAAATTCTCCATCAAACCCACACCCCACAAACTTCCAAAAATCCTCCTTCCACCCCTTTCCAAATGGAACTTAAAGAGGTAACCGAAGACTATGAGGCTCCACTAGATTGGGAAGAAGAATATGAATCACAGTGTCATGGGTTAGGCCGAGAAGTTCCCATCCCAGGTGGAAGAAGCATCATGGCTCACTCCACCCTCACCACTCAAACCCACGTGGACCCCATGTCCACCCCTCCACCTAGGCCCGTGACAGCCACCATTCCCCAATCCAAAGTTACTCACCCAACCCACCTTCCACTTCCAACTCCTATCCTACCCAAACCTAGTCCCCCGCTACTTCCACTCCCAACCCCAACCCAAGTCCGGCCTCACTCACCACCCCGGGTACACCATGCACCAACCATCATCACCCCTCCCCCAATAGACCTTCCCATTCCCTTGAGAGAGGAGACCACAACCATCCACATGGGAGTAGATGCTAGTCCGGAACCCATCCCCATCCTTGAGGAAACCCAAGTTCTTATCTATGGTGAGGAAGAATCACAAATGTCCCCTTCACATAGCTTGGACCCCCAAGAGCCACAAGCCTTCACAAGTAGCACCGTAATCATAGAAGGGCCCCTAGCTTGATGGCTAAAGGAGAGACCACTTCACCCCATCGTGTCCTATGTTTACCCACCCATGGAGCAAAACCTTCCCATTGTACCCTTATCCACCTATCACACCACAATCCAATCATCCTATCAAGTGGAAACATTAGGGGATCTTCTTAAGGGTATAGTTTTGCAAATGGAACTAACTGGCATAATGACTACAATAGCCGGCCGACCTAGGAGCCTTGACCTCCTACACCTATGTGTCAGATTCATCTCCTCCATTTACACTGTGGGTTGCTACACTAGTGACCTTCTGTTACTCCTCCCTACACCCGACGAGCCCGATGCTATTCGCAAATTAGAGTTGCTTATTTCGGGTAGGATACCAAGCCCTCCATTCATGGCCAACCAACCCGCCAAGGACTTCAGTTCAATTACTTCATTTGAGGAGGAGGACTCACCATCATTTGAAGACCTTGAGGAGATAGAATACCCCTTCCTTGGTAACACCTTCCATGGCCCCTTTGATCCCTCCCTATGGAAGACATTGAACCCATGGGACCTAGCCGCCTTACCCACCACCCACTCCCTCCTACCCTCACCCACCATGTTGAACCCAACCCACCCATTCCACTACTTAGTTCACACTATGAGAGCCATGACTGAGAGTGACAGCCACCTAGGAAATGAGGAAGTGACCTATCCCAAAATGTATACCTTCTTGGACCCCTTCGACCCCTATGAGTGGAAACCCCCAAATCCACCCCCCACCTAAAAATGGGACCATCTTGATTGTAATGCATGTGTCACAACATTTTGCATCATGTAGTAAGGCTAGTCACGTCATTTATATCATTCACACACTAGGTCCAGTGCACGACAGGTTTACATTTGGACATGCTGGTCCTCCCCCACTCTTCATCCACCTCATACATGATAGGGCCATTTGTGGCTGCCCCGGTCCACCTAAGTGCATCAAGGTCCACATGACTTCTAAGCATGATAGGTCAATTCATGGATGCCCTGGTCCTCCTAAGTCTGTCAAAACCAATCTAACACTTGATAGGGCTGAATTTGGTTGTCCAGGCCCTCCCTTCATCCCTATAGGATCATCATTCATGACCTTGCATGGTAACATTCGCAAACACAACAACAAGAGCAGCAAGGTTCTTAAGGAATTAGTCGATTCCCACTGTCGCCACCAAGAAAGCCATGTCGGTGATTTTGTGATAGTGAGGACTGATATTGTCTCAAAATTGAGGTCTCGTGGAGCAGGCTCCTTTCAGGTGTGGAGGCGCCTTGGCACGGATGCTTATGTGTTGGACCTCCCCAAAGAGTACGGAGTAAGCCCCACTTTCAATGTGGCTGACCTGGTGCCCTACAAGGGTCCCACGGTGACACCCAGTGAGGAGATCCAGCCTATCCCACCCCTTGAGAGAGCCCCCACACCAACGAGAGCTCCATCTGGCCAGAGAAACCAGCGTGATCAAGTGGAGCGGATATTAGATGAACAGATCACTACCACACGGAGCAAGGCGTATGAGCGATATCTGGTTAGGTGGAAGGGACGGCCACCTTCGGTTGACGCCTGGGTGATTCGGGAGGATCTACAGCAGCAGGATCCAGACGCCTGGGTGATTCGAGTTCTCGGCACCCCGGGAGTATGATGGGGACATCGCTTACCACTTCCCATTTCTCCACGGTTCCCGTTGCTTGCCAGCTATGCGTCATCATGTTCGCGGCATTTTTCTTAATCATGGCTTGTAATTTTTATATTTTCTTGAGTCATAAATTATGTAATTTCCCTTTTATTGAGTCAAGTCCCTAGGTTAATGAGTCATATACATATGTTTATTATCATTATGTCAGTTAGATTGGTTAATGGGCCCAGTTAT
Organism: Amorphophallus konjac; assembly: GCA_022559845.1. Classification (NCBI taxonomy): domain Eukaryota; kingdom Viridiplantae; phylum Streptophyta; class Magnoliopsida; order Alismatales; family Araceae; genus Amorphophallus; species Amorphophallus konjac. The sequence continues at coordinate 411,811,018 of CM040118.1, forward strand.
ATGGGCTTGACCCAGGGGCGCCCCTTTCCCCCTTGGTTAGTTGTCATTAGTCCAAAAGTCAGGGACTTATGTTGAATTTTGGGATTCCTATAAATAGGACCCCAATCCCACCAGTTGAAGCTAATGAAGATTTGATAAAAAAAAGTTTGCCACAAGATTTGTGCTTCTCTCTCTCTAGCCCTCTCCCTCTCTAGCTCTCTCTCTCTCTAAAGGGGGCGGCCCCCTCTCTCTCTCCTCCCCTCTCTCTCCCCCTTGGGCGCACCTGCCCCTTCACCTCCCTCTCTTGCCACCTCATCTGCCACATCAGCCTTCCACCCCTTCACCTTCCCAAGACCCATAAACCCCATTTACTCCCACCACTCCCCAAGCAACCCTCCCCCTTCCCCATACAACCTTCCATCTTCCCAAGAGGAATCCCCACTTCCCAAGCAACTCTTCCCCTCCCCAAGGCAACCCCTCCCCTTCCCTAGGCTACCATTAAACACCTCCATTAACCCTCCACCCGAATCAAAGAGAACCCTCCCCATTTCCCCAAGCCACTTGCGCCCCCATCATCCCACCTCCACCCCCTTGACCATTTGCACACTCACCCATACCCCTGCTAGCTCTGCCCCTGGTCTCCTCCCTCACCACCCCTTCCCACCTCCCAAACCCCTCCCCACCACCACAGCAACCATATCCCTTACCCCTCCACCAAAGAAACCCCCCCTCCACCTTTTCTCTCTTCCACTTTGTGTGCAGCTGAAGACTTGTAGAACAGCCGCCTGTTGCAGTGCTGTCCACGACCTCATCCCGGAGCTCCTGGGGGCGTGGCCTACATCGACGGAAAGCTCTCCCAGTCTTCTTCGCAGGTGAGGTGGTTTCGTCTCAATCCGAGGTCGGAGCTGTCCGGGAGAACCATTCTCCCCCGACTGCGCAGGACTCCCTCTGCAGAGCACCTGAACCCGATTAGAAGATGCACCACGACAAACGGCGGAAGATTCAGGCCAAGAGCCCTTCTATAACGTTCTTCCTCCTCCAGTCCTCTATCATAATCAAGAAGCAGAACCACGTTTGGCATCCGGAGGCCAAAGTTATCGTTTTTCTCCCTTGGCTGCGCGGGTCTGCCTCCCACAGTCTACAACGACCTGCCTCCACTCTTCAGAGTCCCTCAGTCCTCTCCGACATCAGACGGCTTCCCCGTCAGTTTTTCTACGAAGAGGGATTGTCCACAGTTCCAGAAACTCCAGCGGTTCATGATTCGGAGTCCAGGAGCAGTCGGGGCACTCTCTGCAAATGGCTGTCAGAAACAGGAAGCTGCCGCGCCCAGATTCTATCTCCCTAATCGAACCTCGTCCCGGACCCGCAACTGCAACAGAAGAATTCAGAAAAATTCTGAGGCATCCTCGCTCCAGTTACGAAGATTTCCCCTCTGGTCTCATCATCAGCAGAATTCCGGACTAGAAGTTACGACCTCAATAGTAACTATCAGTCATTCATCGCAGAGTGCAGGCAGATTCGACAGCGGCTTCTCCGCTCGAGTTTTCGGCGACTCTCCCCCTCCCGCCTGGCCGGCTTATCGCCCCTCCCTGCGCGGAGGTAGTGTTTGAATTGTAACTCTAAGTTCCCCACCCCAAGTCCACCCTTCTGCGAGAGGTGTAGTGAGTGTAATTATCTAAACAGGGTTCAAGCTTCACCGGCGCAGTGTGTGGGGAACCCACACTTCCCCGCTCGCCCATCGTCTCCGACCGGGGTTGGTTTCTTCAAACCAACCAGGTGAGCTTCTGCCCTTGCTCCATTTACTTCTGTTCAATTCATATCCGTAAAACTTGTCTGCTGGTTGGTGAGAGAGCGCCCGTTCCCGGAGCCACTAACTCTTGTGTGGTCACCGTGGCCAAAGTGAGAGAGTGACCTAGTGCCCCCAAGGCACCCGGCCGCCCTTGATCGTGGGCATCCTACCTTCGGGAGGGAAAACCTTAGTTGTGCTGGCCCTCTACCAGCAAGGGTACTTCTCCCCCACCTCGACTCGGCATCATCGAGTCACCACGGGTAACGGGTGCGCACGGTGAGACGGCGTCTTCCAAGCTTTCTCGACTTTTGTGAATGCGTTTGTGAATTAAGTCCAAGGGATCTTTGTCACTTGCTGCATTCCCGTCTATGTTTCACATCAGTAATGTTTTTGTGAAAGTAGTGGAGATAAAAGAATGAGAGGCACCAGTATCAAATAGCACAAATGCAGGACGGGAACAAATTTGAAGTGTACCTTCCATAAGCCCACCATCCCTGGGCGCTTCCTCTTCTTCTAGAACGGCATTGAGGCGAGCTTGCCTCCTGCGCCCACCACCAGATGACTGGTCTTTCATAAGGGAGAAATCTGGCATGCGATGATCCCTGCTTCCACAACATAAACAAGCGTCGAGGCGCTTCCAACCCTCTTCAGCCGAATGGTCAAACTTTTCGCAAAATGTGCAAGCCGTGGCGACCTGCTCCTCCTCCTTAATCTTTTTATTCTTCTGGGAACTTCCACCGTTCCCGCTCCTGGATCGCTTCTTATTATCACGGCTTTTGTGAGGCTCCGTGATACTGAACTTTTCTTTCTCATAACACCGATCAGATCCTCGGCTAGACTCTTCTCCTTTCCCTTTCAATTTCTCGACCTTTTCTAAGGTCCTTTCACATAAGTATGCCCGCTGAACCATTTTCGCATAAGTACGGATGTTTTGGGTCTCGAGCTGTTGAATAAAATCGGGACGTAACCCGTCCATAAATCGATTTGCCTTTAATAGATCGGTACTGATTAGATGCAGTGCATAAGGTGCTAGCCTTGAGAATTGTAGTTCATATTCAGCCACTGTCAGCATTCTCTGTCGAAGAGAGGCAAACTCCATAGCCTTTCTTTCCTTCACATGCTCAGAGAAATACTTGGCACGGAATAAGGTGAGAAAGCCATCCCACGTATGAGGTGCATCGATCGGAGGTGCCGGAATCGACTTCCACCATGTTCGGGCATCCTTGTTGAGTTGAAAAGTTACAAGACGCACCTTTTCTTGATGGGTACATTGGATGACATCAAATATACGGTTCATCTCGTCAATCCAGTTTTTTGCTTCGTCCGGATTAGAAGAGCCATAGAAACGCGGAGGGTTTAAACTCTGGAAACTACGATGCAAGTCGCCAGCCCTTGCCCTTGCGCCAGCTTGCACCATGGTTTGTAAAGCCTGAGTAAGGCCGGCAACCATTTGTTGCATGCCATTCCAATCTACGCGATGAGCCATGGTAATAATAAGGTACCTGAGAGAAATATAATAATTTGTTATTTCTCATGAAATTGCAAGAAAATCAATCTTAAAACTAATTAACTATCTTATCCCGGGCTCTACCCAATTCTCACATGGGTATGGAAATTTCTTCCTTAGTTCATAGGTAGGGGTCCTTAAACCTTGGATTTATCCTATGACATGATTCTTCTCCCTAAATCCTGAGACTTAGGCTCTGATACCAATTTAACTGTCACGTCCCGAGCCTTTATGATAGCGAAAGACTCGCTCGAGGAATGCGAACAGCCGGCATGGTAAGCCTCTTGCAAGCAAGAATGATCAGAGCGCAAGACAATCACACATAAGAATGCAATCGCATAATAATTAATAAAACTCCAATTTTATTTCATTGATAATCGAGTATTCAAGTACAATAACATTTTCATACTTTTTCCATTCCACTAGACACAAGAAATAAGAAATTACAAAGACTTGATCTAAACATTATAGACTTCCTAAGTCTTCACTCTCAATTTGATATGATTTTCATTCGCTCTCGGACCCGCTACTTGTATAACCCAAATCCGAATTCGAATCACTTTCATTTCCTGAAAAAGATTGAAAATAGGTAATGAGCACACTTGCCCAGTAGGTATCTTCGCATCAACATGATTAGCACTATTAAAGTAATTAGCATTTTAGCTCTAAAGAATTTAGGTAAAATCATGCAAAATGCGATCAATCATGCGAGTAACCAAAGTAACAAAATGATCATGTAAGATAGAATGAGAGCAAGAATGAACTAGCAAGAACGTAACAAGAATATGATATTGGCCTTTCATAAACAAGAATGTATCGAGAATGTACGAGCAAGCCACATAATCATCACTCTAGTATCTTTTGCTTATGAGCAAGTACTTCGTGAATTTCTGTCGAATATCAAGTAAGAAAGTCATGTACAAGAATGTCATATCGTGCCGTGGATTTCCACTTATTTATAAAGAAAGTACTCCCAGCGTAATGCGATGCCAGTAGCATCATATCCCATAGTTTATAATAGTATGTTTCCGACAATCAGCCGAGGGGACTAGGATAGAGCCCTTGAACACAATCAGTGCTCGATCACATCTTCAAGTATAAATCAAACTACTTCCACGTATGTAACAATAAAGTATGGCCAAGAATGTAATAAGTTCAATAAGCTCATGATAATAATAATCAATGAATGAATGCTTCAATTTAGAATATGAAAGATCAAGAATGACTTATACTATGTTATGCTCATGGAAATAAATCAAAAGCATAACGGTACATTTCTTACTTTCCATAAATTAAATTAGGTATCTTGAATCAATTTGGTAAGTCCTAGACCATTATTAATCCATCTAAGAACCTTAGAAAATCAACCTGTGGGTCAAACCTTGGGTTAAAGCACTCCAACATTGTGACGGTCAAGGACTGGGCCGTTACAAAACGTGACGCTCCAGTATTGGGCCGTTACAATGGTTTGAATCTAGAACAGTAGAATAGACTCAGTGAAATGTGACGGTCATATATTGGGCCGTTATATGGGCCTGACGGTCCAATATAGATCTGTTACATTGCTAGAACCAGAAAACATCGATAATGCTTTCTAATCAATTGGGTTTTAATGGTACAACCAACTCGGCGTCTTAGTGGGAATCCCAGGCTCGCAGAGAATTACGGAGGCCTTGAAACAAGATTTCCTAGTCCATTGGAAGGAATATCCAATAGAGAGGTTCTCATGTTCAAGAATAATATTCCTATAGTGCAAAGTGTGAACTAATAGCCATAAACTGGAATATATGCCATGTACTTAAAAAAAATGACTCTATAGATAGAAAAGACTGTGAATCCATGTGAAACCATGATAAAACTCCGTCAATACATCTTTTGAAATCATACTTTAAACTATTAGAGTTTAGCCAATGAAATTAGCATAACTTAAAATAACTTAAAAGGCTTGTAATCATGCAATTCTTAAAATAAACTCAAAGTCATGATATCAGGTCAAAACTTAGATAACTAGGCTTATTTATAAGTAAATTGACTGTTTTCCAATTCTGTCTACAGTTCTTCTGACGGTCGAGAGTGGGGGCGTCACAGTGATTGTGACGGTTTATCGTGGGGCCGTTACAGTATTGTAACGCTCCATCTATGGTCCGTCATAGACAACAGAGCAAATTTTCATACAACAGAGAGTGTGACGGCTTATCGTAAGGCCGTTATAGTGTTTTGACGGTCTAAGTATGATGCGTCAGAGTCCCTGCTAACAGTGTAAAGAAAAAGACTATGATTTGAAACCATGTCATGTTTTGAAAAGATTTAACTACCCCAATCATGACAAAACGAAGTAAAGGTTATCTAGATGCATAGGTTGTAGTGAATTGACAAGATAATATCTTTGATCTTTGATTAGGGCTAAGGATATGTATGTATGCATGAACCCACTAAAACATGAAATCCATGATCTATAGTGCATGAAATCAAGCACAATCAGAGGGCTTTTATCCCTAACGAGATATTTTTTCCAATCATGAGATAACCTACCACTTAACTGGGCTTTAAACTTCTAAATTGAGGCTGAAAGACGTGCCCTAGTTCTCCCTTTCCAGTGAGTTTCCAGCAACTTCACGCTGCTCTAGCTCCTCAGCCTCTTGACCTAAGGACGTGAAATTTTGATGGTAAGAAGATGAAACTATGGTGAACAAAAAGTTCTAAATAACCGAACTCTAATTACCTCGTTTAGACATCCTAATCTCTTGATCTTCAGGGGTCTTGCGTTCAGTTTCCTGGGTTGCTAAGGTCTGACCAGCAACTTTGGAAGCTTCAATCTCCTTGGTTGGTGATCTCCTAGCACGAAAGTTGGAGAGCTATTAGTCTAAAGTATTATAAACAAGACCTTCTAAAGAACTTACCCGAAATTCTATCTCCTTACCTTGATTCTTCACGAGCCAAAAGTAAGGGTCGCTCAGTTCAGAACTGGGTCTTATTTATAGGGATTTGGCTAGGGTTTGAGGATTAGATCGATTCTAGAGTCCTTAGTTGGCCAAAACTTGATCCCGAAGAGTCCGTAGTAGCCTTACATATTCTCCTAATTAGGTCTCTTGTAGATAGGATCCCAAAGATCCAATCTTTTTGCTCGTTCTTCCACTCACGGAACTGACAGAGGTGTAACGCATCAGGTCTAGTGCGTTACATAACTGTAGCGGTCGCCCGATAGACCGTTACATCAAACGTGTATAGAGTTTCAATTTATTAAAACTCTTTTATTCCTTTATCCTTCTAATTATCTATATAAAAGAGTATTTATCTTTAAAATTCGTGGATAGGCTAAATAACCTTCTAGAATATGGGTCAAACTTAATTGGGCTTGGTCCTTAACCCTTTTGGATCATATTTAGATAGGCTAGGTTAATTATTTTAACACAATTGGGCCTTATAATAACTTATTAATCTAATAATCAATTTATTAATTTATTTAGGCCTTTATAAATTCTAGAAAATTATTAAATAACCCAGAAATTACTTATAGAAATTTTGGGACACTACAGTTGCGGAGTATGAACTTCAATTCTCCAGACTAGCACCTTATGCACCGCATTTAATCAGTACCGATCTATTGAAGGCTAATCGGTTTATGGACGGGTTACGACCCAGTTTTATTGAGCAGCTTGGGACCCAAAACATCCGTACCTATGCAGAGATGGTCCAGCGGGCATACTTATGTGAAAGGACCTTAGAAAAGGTCGAGAAATTGAAAGGAAAAGGAGAAGAGTCCAGCCGACGATCAGATCGGTGTTATAAGAAAGAAAAATTTAGTATCACAGAGCCTCACAAAAGCCGTGATAGTAAGAAAATATCAAGGAGCGGGAACGGTGGGAGTTCCCAGAAGAACAAAAAGGTCAAAGATGAGAAGGATCAAGTCGCCACGGCTTGCACCTTTTGCGAGAAGTTCGGCCATTCGGTGGAAGAATGTTGGAAGCACCTTGGTGCTTGTCTACGTTGTGGAAGCAGGGAGCATCGTATGCCAGATTGCCACCTTATGAAGGATCAACCGTCTGGTGGAGGACGTAGGAGGCAGGCTCGCCTCAATGCCGTTCTAGAAGAAGAGGAAGCGCCCAGGGATGGTGGGCTTATGGAAGGTGCCCTTCAAATTTGTTCCCATCCTGCATTTGTGCTATTTGATACTGGTGCCTCTCATTCTTTTATTTATACTACTTTTGTAAAAATATTACCAATTGCATCAGTTCTTCTACCTTCAGATCTTGCTATTACCACACCCTTAGGATCTGGAACTAAGCTTACCGAGTATTATCCTGATAGTGAGGTGATAGTACAAGGTCACAATCTCCCCGCAAACTTAGTATGCCTTGACATGAATGGTTATGATGCCATCTTAGGGGTAGATTGGCTTATAGATCATGATGCTGATATTAACTGCCGAAATAGGATTATATCCTTTCAAAAACTTGGTCTTTCAAGATTTTCTTTCCTTGGCATCAAGTATACAAAACATCCCACTATCATATCCTCTCTTCATGCTTGCAAACTTATCTTGCAAGGATGTAAAGCTTTTCTTGCTTCTGTCATTGTTACCGAATCCAAGGAAATCATCCTAGCAGACATTCCTATTGTAAATGAGTTCCCAGATGTGTTTCCACCCAAATTACCTAATTTACCACATGAGAGGGAACTAAACTTCACTATTGAACTCATTCCAGGAGTAGCACCTATTTCTATAGCCCCTTACAGGATGTCCCCCACAGAACTTAAGGAACTAAAAAGGCAGTTGCATGAATTGCTAGATAAGGGTTTCATTAGACCTAGCACATCCCCTTGGGGTGCGCCGGTTCTATTTGTCAAGAAGAAGGATGGCTCTCTCAGGCTATGCATAGACTACCGGCGACTGAATCAACTTACAATCAAAAATAAGTATTCGTTGCTGCGTATTGATGAGCTCTTTGATCAGCTTTCAGGAGCATAGTATTTTTCTAAAATAGACGTCAGATCAGGTTATCATCATCTTAGGATTAAAGAAGAAGACATTTATAAATCGGCTTTTCGAAGTCGTTATGGCCACTATGAATTCGTGGTAATGCCGTTCGGGTTAACAAATGCCCCAGCAGCATTTATGCAACTTATGAACAATGTTTTCCAGCCATATCTGGACCAGTTCATCGTTGTCTTCATTGATGACATCCTGGTATATTCCAAGACAAAAGAGGAACATGAAGAACATCTGAGAATAGCTTTGTAAACACTTAGAGAACATAAACTCTATGCCAAGCTTAACAAGTGTGAGTTCTGGCTCAAGGAAGTTTCATTCCTAGGCCACATTATTTCAAAAGAAGGTATCGATGTAGATCCTTCGAAAGTCGAAGCTGTCAGAAACTGGAGTCGGCCAATGACTGTATCAGAAGTACGAAGCTTTCTGGGTCTAGCTGGTTATTATAGGAGGTTCATTAAGGACTTCTCAAAGATTGCAGTTCCTTTAACTAGACTCACAAGAAAATAAAATCATTTTGTCTGGTCCAAGGAATGTGAAAAGAGTTTTCAAACTCTTAAGAATCATCTTACTACAGCTCCTATTCTATCACTACCGGTGGAAGGTGGTGGATTCGAAGTATATACGGATGCGTCCGGCATTGGCTTAGGGTGCATCCTTATGCAAAATGAAAAGGTAATCTGTTATTCTTCAAGACAATTGAAACATCACGAGAAAAATTATCATGTGCATGATTTGGAATTGGCAGCTGTTATTTTCACCTTAAAAATTTTGGCGTCATTATCTCTATGGAGAGAAGTTCACGGTCTACTCGGACCACAAAAGCTTGAAATACTATTCTCTCAAAAGGAGCTAAATATGAGGCAGAGGAGATGGTTAGAATATCTCAAAGACTTTGATTTTGCTATTCAATATCATCTTGGCAAGGCTAATGCTGTAGCAGATGCACTCAACGGAAAACCAATGGGAATGCTATCAAGGGTTATGATTAGTATGACTAATCTTATTCCTCAATTTGCTCATCTGAACTTAGATATTGACAGGAAGGAAGAGGATTGTTTCATAGCCAATATTCGAGCTCAGCCTACATTGATAGATAATCTGGTCAAACTGTAAAATGATGATCCTGTATTACTGGAGATTAAAGTTAACATAGAACAGAGGTCAGGTTTATCTATTGCCAATGACGGAAGATTGCTATTTAAGGGTCGAGTGTGTGTACCGGATCATGAGGATACGAAGAAATTGATCTTGGATGAAGCGCATAATTCCAAATATGCCATTCATCCTGGTGGTACAAAAATGTATCAAGATCTCAAAAGAAATTTCTGGTGGCCCAATATGAAAAGGAAAATAGCTAATTTCGTGTCTCACTATCTCACTTGTCAACAAGTTAAGGCAGAGCATTTTAGACCCGCAGGTAAATTACATCCCTTGAATATTCCCGAATGGAAATGGGAGAGTATAGGGATGGATTTCATTATGGGTTTACCTAAGACCAGAGGAGGACACGATAGTATATGGGTGATCATAGACCGATTGATTAAATCTGCACACTTCATATCAATAAAAAGTCGATGGTCTGTGGATATTCTAGCAGCATTATACATGAAAGAAATTGTCAAATTACATGGTGTCCCCGTCACTATTATATTTGATAGAGATCCTCGATTCACATCACAATTCTGGAAGGGCCTACAGCATTCACTAGGGACTAGATTGAATTTTAGCACAGCATTTCATCCACAAACTGATGGTCAGACGGAAAGAATAAATCAGGTGGTAGAAGATATGCTCAGGGCTTGTGCTATTGATTTTGGAGGAAGTTGGCATGATGACTTACCTCTGGTAGAATTTGCATATAACAATAGTTATCAGGCCAGCATACAGATGGCACCCTTTGAAGCTTTATATGGAAAAAGTTGTAGATCACCAATATGTTGGAATGAAATAGGGGAAAGGTAATTTCTAGGCCCCGACATTATCAGGGATTCTTCAGAGAAAATCAAGCTCATTCGAGAAAGATTGCAGATGGCACAAGATAGACAAAAATCTTATGCTGATAATCAAAGACGCGACTTGAAATTTCAAGTAGGAGACCATGTGTATCTCAAGGTTTTTCCAGGTTGTGGTATTCGAAGATTTGGCATCAAAGGCAAGCTAACTCTAAGGTTCATTGGCCCATTTGAAATTCTTGAAAGAGTCGGTGAGGTGGCTTATAGACTAGCTTTACCTCCATAATTAGTAGGAGTTCATGACGTATTTCACGTCTCTATGCTGAAAAAGTATGTATATGATCCTGACCATGTTATCACTTATGATAATTTGGAGATTCAGAAGGATATGACGTATGAGCAAACGCCAATAAGGATTCTGGAACGGGAAGTGCGTCAACTAAGGAATAAAGCTATTCCTATGGTCAAGATTCAATGGAAGAAATTATGGCCGACCGAAGCAACATGAGAGACAGAAGAATCTATGCGGAAAAGATTTCCAGAACTATTCAACTGTAAGTACACTCTCCACAATCCATATATATATTGAATTTGGGGAGCAAATTCTTCTAAGTAGGGGAGGGTGTAGTGCCCCAAAATTTATAATTTTTGGATTATTTTTGGAATTTATTAGGAATTTATAAGGGCTTAATAGGTTAATAAATGGATTATTAAATTAATATCGAGATTATAAGGCCCAATTATGTTAAATAACTAATCCAGCTTTGATAATTAAAATCCAATAGGTTTATGGACCAAGCCCATTAAGTTTGACCCATATTCTAGAAGGTTATTTAGCATATTCACGAATTTTAAGGATAAATACCATTTTATATGGATAAACAAATAAAAGAGTTTGAATTTTATTGAATTCTGCGCACATGGGATGTAGCGGTCTATCGTGAGACCGCCACAGTCAGGTAACGCACCTACCTTCGACCGTTACGCTCTGTTAGTTCCGTGAAGAGAAGAAAGAGCAAAAAGATTAGATTTTTACTAGTCTATCTCTTAGGGATCGAGATGGGAAGACTAGTAGAGAGGTCAAGGACTCTTAAAAGTCAATCTAAGCTTTAACAAGGACTCTAGAATCAATCTAATCCTCAATCCCTAGCCAAAATCCTATAAATAGGACCTAGTTTTGACCTGCGGGACCCCTACTTCGGCTCACGTGGAATCAAGGTAAGCAGTCATAATTTCGGATAAGTTCTTTAGAACTTTTTGTTCCCCTTAGTTTCATCTTCTTACCCTCAAAATTTCACATCCTTAGGTCAAGACGTTGAGGATTTAGAGCGACGTGAAGTTGCTATAAATTCACAAGAAGGGAAGGATTAGGGCGTGTCTTGCAGTCTCAAATTGGTAGATTAAAGCCCGCAAAAGAGGTTGGTCATCTCATGAATGGCAAGAACATCATGTTAGAGATAAAAGCCCTCTGATTTTGATTGATTTCATGCATTCTAGACCATGAATTCATGTTTTAGTTTGACCTATACATACATGCATGTCTTGAGCCTTAATCAAAGATAAAAGATATTATCTTGTTCAAATCACTGCAACCTATGCATCTAGATAGCCTCTATATTTCGTTTCTCATGACTGGAATAGTCTAAGTATTTTGACTTCCAGCCATGACATATTTTTAGTCTTTTACCTTCTATATCCTGTCAGCAGAAGCTCTAACGGATTAAGGTAAGACCGTCACATTATTGTAACGGCCTTACAAACAGCCATCACACCCTCTGTTATATTTAAATTTCTCTGTTGTCTCTGATGGATCAAAGTCAGTGCGTCACAATACTGTAACGGCCCCACGATAAACCGTCACAGATGTATAACGCGTCTGTCTTAGACCGTCAGAGTGCTATTTTCTGTCAACCCAAGACAGGACTGAGGACAGTCAAACTTACTTATAAATAAGCCTAGTTATCTAAGTTTTGACAAGTTTTCATGACCTTGAGTTTATTAATTGATTCTTGATAGGAAATTGCATGTTTAAAGCATCTTGAGTTATTTTAAGTTATGCTAATTTCATTGCCTAAACTCTATAGTTTTGAATTTAAACTATGATTTTCAGTATTGTATTGATGAAGTTTTATCATGGTTTCACATCATTACACATTCTTTCTCTTTTATAGAGTCATTTCTTTAAGTACATGGCATATATTCCGATATATGACCATTAGTTCACACTTTGCACTATAGGAACATATTCTTGAACTTGAGGACCTCTCTATTAGATATTCCTTCCAATGGACTAGGAAATCTTGTTTCAAGGCCTCCGTAATTCTCCGCGAGCCTGGGATTCCCACTAAGATGCCGAGTTGGTTGTACCATGAAAGCCCAATTATTAGAAAGCACTATCGAAGTTTCTGGTTCTAGATATGTAACGGATCCATATTAGACCGTCATGCTCATCTAACGGCCTAATATATGACCGTCACATTTACTGAGTCCGTTTTATTGTTTCTGGATTCAGTCGTTCTAACGGATTAATGATAGATCGTCACGATCATGTAACGGCCCATTGATTGACCGTCACAGTTCTTGAGTGTTTTAACTCGAGGTTTGACCCAAGGGTTGATATTCTAAAGTTCCTAGATGGACTATTGATGGTCTAGGACTTGTCATATTGTTCAAGATACTTAATTTAATTTATAAAAAATAAGGAATGTACCGTTATGCTGTCGAATTATTTCCATGAGCATAACCTTGTTTTAAGTCATTCTTGACCTCACATTTCTTAATTGAAGTGTTCATTCATTGAACTATTGTTCTCATGAACTTATTTGAACTTGCTATATTATTGGCCATACTTTATTGCTTGAAACGTGGAAGTAGCTTGATTTATACTTGAAGATGTGATCGAGTACTGATTGTGTTCAAGGGCTCTATGCTAGTCCCCTTGGTTGATTGCCGGAAACATACTATTGTAAATCATGGGATATGATGCTACTGGCGTCGCATTGCGCTGGGAGTACTTTCTCTATAAATAAGTGAAGATCCACGGGCATCATGAAAATACTTGTACATGACTTTCTTGCTTGTTACATGATATTCTATAGAAATTCACCAAGTACTTGCTCATAAGCAAAAGATGTTTGGATGATGACTACGTGGTATTGCTAGTACATTCTCGTTACATTCTTGTTCATGAAGGGCCATATCATGTTCTTATTACATTCTTGCTAGTTCACACTTGCTCATTCTAACTTAAATGATCGTCTTTTGTTACTTTGGTTATTTACGTATGATTTATCGTATTCACATGATTTCACTTTATATTCTTTAGAGCAAAAATGCTAATCACTTTAATAGTGCCTTCATGTTGATGTGAAGATACCTACTGGGCAAGTGTGTTCATTACCTATTTTCAAACTTTTCAGGAGATGGAAGTGGGTCGGGATCGGATTCGGAACGTTCAAATAGCGGGTCCGAGAGTGAATGAAGATTGAGTGAATACTTAGGAAGTCTATATTATTTAGATTGAGTCTATGTAATTTTCTTATTTCTTGAGTCTAGTATGATGAAGAAAGTTGAAATAGTGATTGTATTAGAATATTTGATTTTATTATTAATGAAATAAGTTGAAGTTTGAGTAAATATTGTGCAATTGCATTTATATGTGTGATTATCTTGCGCTCTGATCGTTCTTGCTTGCAAGAGGCTTACTATGCCGGCTGTTCACGTTCCTCGAGCTAGTCTTCCGCTGTAATAAAGGCTCGGGGCGTGACAATAGATGATGGGGACATCCCCAGTCACTCCATCTTTTTTCGAGACTTCGGTTGCTCGCCATCTACGCATCATCATCTCCATCACTTAATTTTGAGCAGTAGCATGTAATTTTCATTTTATTTGAGTCATAGATGTGTAATCTTTCTTTATTTGAGTCAGTTAATAGGTTAATGGGTCAGTTTGATAGTCATTTGGGCCCAACTAGTGGGCTAGGTGATGGGAATCAAGTCCACTGGCAGGCCAAAGATCATCTCGGCAACTGCCTACCCAGAGATGAAGGCGCTAGCTTTACCTAGCGCCATCTGAACATGAAGGCGCCAGCCTTCCCTAGCGCAACATGAAGAACGTGCTGGGTTTCCCTAGTGCGATCTCAGGCAGAAACGTGTTTAAAGCTAGTCCAACTTCCCGGCGCCGAAATCCTCAAAGTCTTCGATGTTAGCTGTCTTCCATGGTTGTAAATCGACGTGTTAGCGTCGTGTTGTCTTCCCCTTTCCTATATATGTACCCCTTTCGTTTGATTGAAATAATATAATCGAAGTATGAATCAATGAATTGAAGTATGAGTGTTCTTGAGGAAGCCCATGGCTATTCCTCCAAATCTTTGGAAACCCCCCCCCCCTTCGTCCGTTCCTCTGTGGGCACGAGGCCCAATTCTATCTCCCTAATCCTTTCTATTTCCCCTTCAATGGAGGATGATCGAAGCCCCGGGTGCATCGGCTCTAAGATGGGGTCGAGTGTGAGGCTCCATTCGGAGCTTTGATCTTTGTCCAACCACGATTTCACCACCCCACCTCCGCCAAAGATGTTGTTAAGGTCGGGACGGAGCTCGGCTGCATCGTACCTATGAAGGGTTCGGGTGGGAGGCCCCAGCCAAGCCTCATCTAGGCCCTAACTTCATCCACGTCCACCCTCCTTCCCTTGCCATTCACCCCCACATCCGCCTTCACAAAAGTTATCCTAGATAGTATTTGCTTGGTTTGATTTCATTTTAAGCATCCCATGTGTGTTACCCATCGTCCTATGTGTTTTCCTCTTGTGTTTTGAGCCCCCAGAATCGTCCACGGGAGCCCCAACGTCAAGGTTCTTCGTTCTGCTACTGTCTGTGAACGCGCGTAAACGATATAGCGCGTTCTTCAGAACGCGCGTAATGGGTATAGCGCGACTATGATCAGAAGGAAGAAGAAGACCCCCCACTTCCGTCCCGCATCAAATTGGTATCAGAGCTTAGGGAACTAGGCTGTTCTCACAGTCTGGGGTCTTGAGCTACGAGGTTCGTGGACGAACCTTCCAAAGTGGAGGGGTTTTGATGGGAATCAAGTCCACTGGCAGGCCAAATATCATCTCGGCAACTGCCTACCCAGGGATGAAGGCGCTAGCCTTACCTAGCGCCATCTGAAGATGAAGGCGCCAGCCTTCCCTAGCGCAACATGAAGAACGTGCTGGGTTTCCCTAGCACGATCTCAGGCAGAAACGTGTTTAAAGCTAGTCCAACTTCCCGGTGCCGAAATCCTCAAAGTCTTCGATGTTAGCTGTCTTCCATGGTTGTAAATCGACGTGTTAGCGTCGTGTTGTCTTCCCCTTTCCTATATATGTACCCCTTTCGTTTGATTGAAATAATATAATCGAAGTATGAATCAATGAATTTAAGTATGAGTGTTCTTGAGGAAGCCCATGGCTATTCCTCCAAATCTTTGGAAACCCCCCCCTTCGTCCGTTCCTCTGTGGGCACGAGGCCCAATTCTATCTTCCTGATCCTCTCTATTTCCCCTTCAATGGAGGATGATCGAAGCCCCGGGTGCATCGGCTCTAAGATGGGGTCGAGTGTGAGGCTCCATTCGGAGCTTTGATCTTTGTCCAACCACGATTTCACCACCCCACCTCCGCCAAAGATGTTGTTAAGGTTGGGACGGAGCTCGGCTGCATCGTACCTATGAAGGGTTCGGGTGGGAGGCCCCAGCCAAGCCTCATCTAGGCCCTAACTTCATCTACGTCCACCCTCCTTCCCTTGCCATTCACCCCCACATCCGCCTTCACAAAAGTTATCCTATATAGTATTTGCTTGGTTTGATTTCATTTTAAGCATCCCATGTGTGTTACCCATCGTCCTATGTGTTTTCCCCTTATGTTTTGAGCCCCCAGAATCGTCCACGAGAGCCCCAACGTCGAGGTTCTTCGTTCTGCTGCTGTCTGTGAACGCGCGTAAACGATATAGCGCGTTCTTCAGAACGCGCGTAATGGGTATAGCGCGACTATGATCAGAAGGAAGAAGAAGACCCCCCACTTCCGTCCCGCATCACTAGGCCCAGGGGCGCCCCTCCCTTGGTCTTGTCTTGTCTTTAGTGCATTTGGCCAAGGTTAGTTTGGTCACATGAAATTATGTAAGCCTATAAATAGGCCCCCACTCCCCTCATATGTAACAACTTTTGAAGAATCATTTGAATAGAAGAAAATCTCTAGTCATACTCTCCTCCACCAAATTTCTTTTCACTCTCTCACTCTCATTATCTCTCTCTTTCTCTAAGGGGTGCGCCCCTTTCTCTCTCCTCCCCCCTCCCAACCACTTTCTCCAACTTCCCCTCCCCTAATAACTCCATCCCTAGTCCCCACACCCCCCCATTAACTCATCCCAACCCCCAAGAGCCTCTCCTCCAATCCTCTCCCCACCTTCCAACCTCCAACTACCCCACTCTCCTTCCCTAAGCATCCCACCACCTTCCCAAGGCTGAATTAACCCCTCGCTCCCAAGGCCCAAATTCGAAATTCCCTCTCCTCTCTCATCCCCCCCACACCCTAGGTCGACCCAAGGAGCCCCCCCTCTTGGTCTGGTCGCCCCACCCCCCCCCCCCCGCCTCCTCCTCTCCATCCCACCCTCTCTCTAGTGCATATCCACCACCATCACCACCTCCAACAGCTCCAGCACCCCTTCAACCCCCATCCCTTCCACCCTAGCCTTCTGGGAGACCCCAGCCATACCCTCCCCTCTTTCCCAGCCATCAACCATCCTCCCCTTGATGAGTTTCCCCCACTCCAACACCATTTGCCACCACAAGGTTGCAGGTCCATCAACAGTTCGCAGGCAGCAAGTTTGGTCCTAGAAGCTGCATCATCTCTGGCATTTCATTGACTCTTCTGGTGGCAAGGCATATATCTCTGGAAAGGCCGTCTAGAGAGCTTTCCAGGAGAGGTGGTTTTGACTTCATCCGAGCACCGTGCTGATCGGGAGAGCCTTTCTTCCGCGACTGCGCAAAGCTTCTCTGGCAGGAAATCAGAGCCTGTTTGGAAGCTCGACTACAGCGATCCTAGCTGGAATCTGGACGGGAGTTCTTCATTAAAAGTCTTCTACTCTGAGTTTTATTTCATCCCCAAAAAGTAGAGCTCCGTTTGGCGTCCGGATCCAGAAGTTATCAATTTTCTTCCCCGGGTGCGCGGTTCTGCCTCCACTCAGTCTACACCGACCCCTCCTCAGTGTTCAGAGCCTACCGGTCTGCTCTGACAACGTTTGACTTCCCTGTCGGTATCAATTCTAAGAGGACTCGTCAACGGTTCTAAAGACTCTGGTGGCACCTGATTCTGAGCTCAGGAGAAGTCGTGGCCTCCTCTACTTCCTGTTGCTGAGATCCTGAAACAGTCAGGACTGTCAACCTGTTCCCCTGTTCAAGCTCCTACTCCGACCAGCGCCGATGCCCAACGAAATTATCAAAATTCAACCGTCATCCCGGCCCAACTATGAGAAATTTCCAACTGGTTTCGTCATCGGAAAAATTCTGGAGTGGCCGTAGCGTCCAGAAGACCAACTGCCTATTCTGAAGCACAGAGAGTGGACATCATCAGCATCGGCTCCCTAGTTCGTCTTTAGTTCGGTCTCACCCCTTCCCGCTTGGCCGGATGAAGGCCCCTCCCTGTATGGAGGTAGTTTTGGATGTAATAGTAATTAACCCCCACCCCAAGATCCCCCTCCTACGAGAGGCGTAGTGGTGTATCATTTCAATTTTCAGGTTAAAGCGACACCGGCGCGGCGTGCGGGTGCGTATCCACGCCTCCCCGCTCGCCCTCGTCTATCGGCTGGGATCGGTGTTCTCACACCGATCAGGTGAGCTCCGGAACACATCCCTCGCTGGTTTATTCATGCTTATTTAGTATTGTCTTTAGCTCCGTCGGACGGTAAGTGAGTGCATGATCCAAATTTCCCTCCAATTGAGTGGCCACCTCGGAGTGAGGTGAGAGCGTCCCTACAACCCATGCCTTTGGCATGCTGGCCGCCCACAAAATTGGGTATCCCAGCCCCTTAGGGGGTCAACCAAAGCGAAGCCTTGCCCCGGAACATCAAGGTCCCACTTTGGACCCTCCCCACCATTACCAATTTGCCCACGGGCAATAGTGTCCGCTAAGCGAGTGAGCTCGCCCGAGTAGTTTCATCATCAAAAGTTGCTTGTTTGCGAGTCATAGGTCCAAGGTGTATTGGCCTTGTGATTACCACCCAAGGTGGTGTCACATCAAGTGGTATCAGAGCAAGTTCATAACTTGTCTCTATCAAGTTGGTCCTAGGACACACATATGCATTTAGAGTCTTCCAGTGCATCACTCTTGTCCACTAGTATGGCCACCTCATACCGACCTTACCAATCGGCCCTCTCCATAAGTCCAAACCACCAAGGGATGCCTACCACTAACACACATAACCTCCCTGGCCATGTCAACTACCTCATGAAGGCCTTGACCCATGCCAATGAGCGGCTTGATAACATATCGGGTCGACTCAACCAACTTGGAGAAAATGGCTCTGCCCCAAGGACGGACGATAGAAGGACATGTCCCCCACCTCCCACTTTTGATGGAACTCATCTTAATGACTATTTAGATTGGGAGGCATCTATGGATCATTACTTTGAGAGGAATCTCATGTCCGAGGATAGGAAGGTTCAATGTGCCACAATGCAACTAACCAAAAGGGCCCAAACTCATTGGTTGAAAATTGAAGGCTTAAGGATAATTAGAAGGGAAGCCCCCCTCACAACATGGGGGGACATGACGGAAAAACTTAGGGCTAGATAAATTTTCCCCTCCCATTCCAAACACCAAGGCCCAAAGAGCATTTCAACTCCTTCATTTCCCCTTGGCCAACCCAAGACCCTAATCACACATTCCCCACCATTTCCCACCTCTCCTACTCCTACCACCACATCTACATCCTACCTCCAAGTCCTCACCACAACCATATGTCCACATACCCAATTGGACCCCATGTCCACCCCTCCACCTAGGCCCATAATGGCCACCACCCCCAAACCCAAATCCCCTCACCAAACCCGTACCCCACAAGCCCCCTTGGCCACCTCTGCAACCTCACCATCACCCCCAAAAAGGGACACATCTCCCAAAATCAATCAACCCAAATCCCCTCACCCAACCCACCTTCCACTTCCAACCCCAATCCTACCCCAACTTAGACCTCCACTACTTCCACTCCCAATTCCAACCCACGTCTGACCTTGCTCACCTCCTCGGGTGTGCCATGCATCGACTATCACCAATCCACCCACCATAGACCTTCCTACCCCATTGTCCTTAGGAGTTGTAACCCACACACCCACCCAAGTAGAGAGGGATACCAATCCGGATCCACCTCCCAAAATGGAGGAAATCCAAGGGCCACACAACTCACCCACCTCTCCTAGCCTGGCTCCTCAAGAGCTACACACCCTTCCCCATGACACCGTCACCATAGATGAGTCCATACTCCAATGGCTCAAGCGAGGCCTCACCATTCCTAGTTTACAACCATGCCACCTACCCATGGGACATCAATCCCAAATCATTCCCACTCAGCCTCATATCACTTATCAAATCTCCTATTGTGTGGAAGATTTGGGAGACTTAGTGGACTACCTACATTGGCAAGTCCACTTAATCGATATGCTAGCCATGAGGCCGTCGGAGCCTAGCACCATTAGCCTAACTTACCCCGCCGTTGGCTCCATCACTTCCATCTACACTAATGGCCAATTTACGAGTTAGATCATACTCTTTCTTCCCATAGAGGAGGAACCCATCCTAGTCTACTCCCCAACCATTGAGATCCCGAGTGCTTTGATTGGCCAACCCATTAGCAACCTTGGCCCAATTATTTTAGAGGAGAATGACTCACCATTTGAGGATCTTGAGGACATGGAGTAACCCTATCTAGGTGACCCTTACCATGATCCCTTCGACCCTTTCCTATGGGAACCTAGATCTCCATGTAACCCACCCACCTTATTCACCACCCACCTCACCCTACCCATATCACCCATGTTGACCCAAACTCCTCCCTTCCTAGAATCGGGTTACACCATGAGAGCCTTGACCTTAGGCAACAAACACCTTGGGATTGATGAAATGCCCCACCCCATAACCACCTTCCTAGATCCATTCGACCCATTCACATGGAAGTTCAAAAGTCATCCCACATCTATGCACATGGAAGTCACCTTTAGGATAAACATGCATGTGTCTAGGCTTACCACACCATTTGGCATGATTCATAAGTCGGGTACATTCATTCACATCACCCACATGTCAAGTAGGAAGCATAAGTGGACCGTATTCGGATGTATTGGCCCACCTTCATTCATCATGAGTCTTAAGCATGAGAGGAGCATACATGGATGTCCTGGTCCCCCGACATTTGTCACACCCATGCATAAGAGGTTCATCTATGGATGTCCCGGCCCTCCTAAGTCTGTCACAGTCTTCATGGCATCAAAGTGTGATCGGTCTACATTTGGCTGCCCCGGTCCACCTTTGCACACCATACTTTTCACACCAACATCGCATCATAGTGCATGCCATACGCATTCTCGCAAGCATCTAGCAACGAGCGGTGAGGATCATAAAAAGCGGGCAATAGCTTGTACGTAAGTGGCACTTAGGATTCCAAGTAGGCAACTTGGTAATGGTGACATTGAAGTGGCTCTACCCTAGGGCTAACTCCAAACCGAGGGCACAAGGACTTGGACCTTCTCGAATTCTAAGTGGCATTGGCAAACATGCTTTTGGTCTGAACTTTCCAAAGGATTCTGGGACACACCCGACTTTTTATGTGGCAGATCCAGCACTCTATAAGGGCCCCACGGTAGAACCTAGCAAGCATCTTGAGCCTACACTTACCTTTGTGAGTGACACCACCGGAGAGTCTCCACATATCAGCCCGAGAGCCTGACATGAGCACATGGAGACAATACTACATAAGCAAGGTACAATCGCCAGGAAGAGGGTGTGCCCGCGCTATCCTGAGAAGTGGAAGAGCCATCCCTCGGCTACGAAGACAAGGTTGAGTTGCGAAGACGTTCTGCACCCGGATCCGCTTTGGTGTGCTGCTACCCCGGTGGACCCACACTCGACGGGGTCGAGTTCTCCCCACCCCGGGGGTATGATGGGGACATCCCCAGTCACTCCATCTTTTTTCGAGACTTCGGTTGCTTGCCATCGATGCATCATCATCTCCATCACTTAATTTTGAGCAGTAGCATGTAATTTTCATTTTATTTGAGTCATAGATGTGTAATCTTTCTTTATTTGAGTCAATTAATAGGTTAATGGGTCAGTTTGATAGTCATTTGGGCCCAACTAGTGGACTAGGCCCAGGGGCGCCCCTCCCTTGGTCTTGTCTTGTCTTTAGTGCATTTGGCCAAGGTTAGTTTGGTCACATGGAATTATGTAAGCCTATAAATAGGCCCCCACTCCCCTCATATGTAACAACTTTTGAAGAATCATTTGAATAGAAGAAAATCTCTAGTCATACTCTCCTCCACCAAATTTCTTTTCACTCTCTCTCTCATTATCTTTCTTTCTCTAAGGGGTGCGCCCCTTTCTCTCTCCTCCCCCCTCCCAACCACTTTCTCTCACTTCCCCTCCCCTAATAACTCTATCCCTAGTCCCCACACCCCCCCATTAACTCATCCCAACCCCCAAGAGCCTCTCCTCCAATCCTCTCCCCACCTTCCAACCTCCAACTACCCCACTCTCCTTCCCTAAGCATCCCACCACCTTCCCAAGGCTGAATTAACCCCTCCCAAGGCCCAAATTCGAAATTCCCTCCCCTCTCTCATCCCCCCCACACCCTAGGTCGACCCAAGGAGCCCCCCTCTTGGTCTGGTCGCCCCCCCCTCCTCCTCTCCATCCCACCCTCTCTCTAGTGCATATCACCACCATCACCACCTCCAGCAGCTCCAGCCCCCCTTCAACCCCCATCCCTTCCACCCTAGCCTTCTGGGAGACCCCAGCCACGCCCTCCCCTCTTCCCCAGCCATCAACCATCCTCCCCTTGATGAGTTGCCCCCACTCCAACACCATTTGCCACCACAAGGTTGCAGGTCCATCAACAGTTCGCAGGCAGCAAGTTTGGTCCTAGAAGCTGCATCATCTCCGGCAATTCATTGACTCTTCTGGTGGCAAGGCATATATCTCTGGAAAGGTCGTCCAGAGAGCTTTCCAGGCGAGGTGGTTTCGACTTCATCCAAGCACCGTGCTGATCGGGAGAGCCTTTCTTCCGTGACTGCGCAAAGCTTCTCTGGTAGGAAACCAGAGCCTGTTTGGAAGCTCGACTACAGCAATCCTAGCTGGAATCAAGACGGGAGTTCTTCATCAAAATTCTTCTACTCTGAGTTTGCTTTCATCCCCAAAAAGCAAAGCTCAGTTTGGCATCCGGATCCAGAAGTTATCAATTTTCTTCCCCGGGTGCACGGTTCTGCCTCCACTCAGTCTGCACCGACCCCTCCTCAGTGTTCAGAGCCTACCGGTCTGCTCTGACAACGTTTGGCTTCCCTGTCAGTCTCGCTTCGAAGAGGACTCATCAACGGTTACAACGACTCCAGCGGCACCTGATTCTGAGCTCGGGAGCAGTCGTTTGCCTCCTCTGCTTCCTGCTGCTGAGATCCTGAAACAGTCAGGACTGTCAACCTGTTCCCCTATTCAAGCTCCTACTCCGACCAGCGCCGGTGCCCAACAAAATTATCAAAATTCAGGCATCATCCCAGCCCAACTAAGAGCAATTTTCAACTGGTTTCGTCATCGGCAAAATTCTGGAGTGGCCGCAGCGTCCAGAAGACCAACAGCCTGTTCTGAAGCGTAGAGAGTGGACAGCATCGGCATCGGCTCCCTAGTTCGTCTTTAGTTCGGTCTCACCCCTTCCCGCTTGGTCGGATGAAGGACCCTCCCTATGTGGAGGTAGTTTTGGATGTAATAGTAATTAACCCCCACCCCAAGATCCCCCTCCTGCGAGAGGCGTAGTGGTGTATCATTTCAATTTTCAGGTTAAAGCGACACCGGCGCGGCGTGCGGGTGCGTATCCACGCCTCCCCGCTCGCCCTCGTCTATCGGCCGGGATCGGTGTTCTCACACCGATCAGATGAGCTCTGGAACACATCCCTCGCTGGTTTATTCATGCTTATTTAGTATTGTCTTTAGCTCCGTCGGACGGTAAGTGAGTGCTTGATCCAAATTTCCCTCCAATTGAGTGGCCACCGCAGAGTGAGGTGAGAGCGTCCCTACAACCCATGCCTTTGGCATGCTGGCCGCCCACAAAATTGGGTATCCCATCCCCTTAGGGGGTCAACCAAAGCGAAGTCTAGCCCCGGAACATCAAGGTCCCACTTTGCACCCTCCCCACCATTGCCAATTTGCCCACGGGCAATAGTGTCCGCTAAGCGAGTGAGCTCGCCCGAGTAGTTTCATCATCAAAAGTTGCTTGCTTGCGAGTCATAGGTCCAAGGTGTATTGGCCTTGTGATTACCACCCAAGGTGGTGTCACATCAATAGAATTCTGGGCTATTCGATTCCTACTACATGAATGATCTCGTACTCCGTTTAAACTTCCCACGATAATCCTAATAGTGCTATATCCTCAGTCGCTTTCCTAGTTAGACTTAAAACCCTAATTTTCCCATGTAGGTATCGAACGCGATAAAGCTTAGTGTAAACCAAAAAGCCCTACATATGCATCTATTTATATATATATCCTTAAGTCCTACCGTAAGGCCCATTTGGCTAAGCCCACTCATTTAATTGTGTGGGTTGGGCCATGTGGTTTTTGGGTTATTGACTAAGGCCAAGGGTTTGGGTAGTACTTAGGCTTTTATTGGGCCTTTAGTATATTTATAGTTTTGGGTTTTAATATTTCAAGTCTATTTCCACTCTTTTGCTTATTTATTATTTATCTATATATATATTTTATTTGGGGTGCTACAAGATAGGTGAGCGACAACTCCTCCCATGTAAGGTCTCGAATGGTGCCATTTGAATACTAGCTTGGTAGCTATTGTTGTAGGTAAATTCAACTAGAGGCAAGTGATCGTGCCAACTCCCACGGAAATCAATAGCACAAGTTTT
The DNA here is from genome assembly GCA_022559845.1 of Amorphophallus konjac. Taxonomy (NCBI): domain Eukaryota; kingdom Viridiplantae; phylum Streptophyta; class Magnoliopsida; order Alismatales; family Araceae; genus Amorphophallus; species Amorphophallus konjac. The sequence goes on from CM040118.1 coordinate 411,835,371, forward strand.
AAGCATATCTTCTATCACTTGATTCGTTCTCTTAGTTTGGCCATCTGTTTGCGGATGGAAAGCAGTGCTAAAGTTGAGTCGGGTCCCCAAGAAATGTTGTAGACCCTTCCAGAATTGTGATATAAAGCGAGGGTCTTGATCAGAAATAATAGTGACAGGGATACCTTGTAGTTTTACTATTTCCTTCATATATAAAGCTACTAGAATATCCACAGACCATCAACTTTTGATAGGTAAGACATGTGCAGATTTCGTCAATCGGTCTATGATCACCCAAATACCATCATGTCCACCTCTTGTCTTTGGCAAATCTATGATGAAATCCATCTTTATGCTCTCCCATTTCCACTCGAGAATTTTCAAGGGATGTAACTTTCTAGCAGGCTTTAAATGTTTCGTCTTAACTTGCTGACAAGTGAGGCAGGGAAATACAAAGTCTGCTACTTTTCTCTTCATGTTTGGCCACCAGAAATTCTTCTTTAAATCTTGGTACATTTTGGTAGCACCAGGGTGAATGGCATACCTTGACTTGTGAGCTTCTTCCATAATCAACTTCTTAGCGTCGGCATGATCCATCGCACAAATCTGACCTTTGAATAATAACCTTCCATCGGTCGAGACAGAAAATTTTGGCCGTTGGTCAAGATTGGTTTTGATTTCCACCAGCATGGGGTCATTCTCTTGCAATTTAACTAGATCTTCTATTGGCAATCATACACCCTTCTTCTTATGTATCAATATCTAGGTTCAAATGTGCAAAATCTTTTATAAGATTAGTCATACCTTGCTTGAGGCTTGATAAGGTTGCCAGTGGTTTTCGGCTGAGCGCATCGGCTACAACATTCACCTTGCCAGGATGGTAATGTATAGAGAAATCAAAGTCCTTGAGATATTCTTGCCATCTTCGTTGCCTCATGTTTAACTCCTTTTGGGTGAAAATGTACTTCAGACTTTTATGGTCCGAAAATATAGTGAATTTTTCCCCATCGAGATAATGTCGCCATATCTTTAAGGTGAAGATAACAACAACTAACTCCAGATCATGCACGACATAGTTCTCCTCATGACGCTTCAATTGTCTCGAAGCATAACAAATCACCTTATCATGTTGCATAAGGACACAACCAAGGCTAATACCTGATGCATCCATATAAACTTCAAAACCACCACCTTCAGCAAGTAGTGCTAGTATAGGGGTAGTAGTAAGATGTTCTTTAAGAGTTAGAAAACTCTCTTCACAATCCTTTGACCATATAAAGGGATTTTCCTTTCTGGTATGTTTGGTCAGAGGTATGACGATCTTAGAGAAATCCTTGATGAATCGCTAGTAGTCGATACATAGCCTGAGAGAGCCATCATTCTTTCTGACAAATTGGACCAGCGCACCCCAAGGGGATGTGCTGGGTTGAATAAAACCTTTCTCCAACAACTCTTGATGTTGTTTCTTCAACTCCTTAAGTTTTGTGGGGGATATCCTATAAGGAGCTTTTGAAACAAGTGCTGCTCTAAGGATAAGTTCGATGGAGAAGTTCACTTCCCTTGCGGGTGGTAAACCAGGTATTTAGGAAGGGAAGACGTCAAGAAAATCCATTACGACTGGGATTTCTTCAAGGACAATTTCCTTAGATTCGGTGATAATTACAGAAGCAAGGAAAGCTTTACAAGCTTGAGAGATAAGTTTGCAGGCATGAAGAGAAGAAATAAGGGTAGGATGCTTCCTATATTTGATGCCAAGGAAAGAGAATCTTGGAATATCCGATTTATGGAAAGAAATTCACCTATTGCGACAATTAATGTTGGCATAGTGGTCGCATAGCCAATCTACACCTAAAATGGTATCGTAGCCTTCCATGTCAAGGCATACAAGGTTTGCTGGGAGATTGTAGCCTTCTATGGTCACCTCACTATTTGGGTAGTGGGTTTTGAGTTCAGTTCCAGAACCTAAAGGTGTGGTAATATCTAGATCCGTTTGTAAAGGAACATGTGAAACTGGTAGAGTTTTAGCAAAAGTGGTAGAGATAAATGAATGAGAAGCACCGGTATCAAATAATACAAAGGTAGGATGTGAATAAATTTGAATTGTACCTTCCATCATACCATCATCCTTTGGCGCTTCCTCGTCCAATATGGCATTTAAACGGGCATGCCGCTTACGTCCACCATTGGAAGGTTGATCTTTCATAAGGGGGCAATCGAGCATGCGATGGTCCTGGCTTCCACATCGAAGACAAGCGCCGAGGCGCTCCCAGCACTCTTCAGTCGAATGACTGAACTTCTCGCAGAAAGTGCAAGCCGTCAAGACTTGCTTCTCTTCTTCCTTCACCTTCTTATTCTTATCGTTCCCATTGCCATTACGGGACCGCTTCTTGTTGTCACGGGATTTGTAGGACCCCATGATGCTAAATTTCTCTTCCTTCCTCTCTTCTCACGCTTGCGGCTCGAGTCTTCGCCCTTGCCTGTGAACTTCTCGACCTTTTCCAAGGCCCTCTCACATAAGTGGGCTCGGTGAACCATCTCTGTATAGGTCCAGATGTTTTGGGGCCCACGACAACCAGCCTACAAACCGTATCTATCGGGAACTGCCACGCCATCACTCCTAGGTGGGCCGACACACATGAAAGTGTCGTCAGACTACGACTAGTGGTGGCTCACTAGACACAAAGACTTAAAATAGTGAAGTATGAACAGGTCACACACGTACCCGTCGCACATACCATGATGCACAAGGCAGCACATAGAACTGTCGTCAGACTCAGGACAGTCAACTAGACCTGTTAACATAATGATCTTTGAGTTACAAGACTCGAGTCATGATCGTCGCACATCACGACAACACGCCGTTAATCAGCCTAGTCCCTAAGCCAAAATCACGGTAAAACACATTATGGAAGATGGCACAGAATAGTCGGATCCATAACAGCAATAATGATAATGAGTCCTCGGCCTCCGAGCCGTACAACGGACTCACAATTCCACATAACACGAAACACGGAACATGAGGGATTACCAAAACCCTCAAACACATGGACACATAAATTGAGGTAAGATAATATCTCCAAGCGTCCAAAACCATGTCTCGATCCTCATAGGATAGACGAGACACTCACGAGGTCACGCGTCAACCACTGGTCACAACCGGGTTGACTAGGAACCATACTGGCCCTCGAAATAATATGAAACGCTGCTCGGTATAGTGGCACTCCTGAACACCCTATAACATGGTCACACCTCATAGGACGTCCAAGACATCCATGGAACAATGGGCTAACCAAGGGGTCGAAGCCACATTAACTGGAAGCCAAATTGATGAAGAAAACACCCAGAAGGCGGACGCGGTCGTGAGCTAGCCACGCTAACACCTGACGCGGTTCTCAACAAGCTGCGCTAACCCAGACGCGATTAAAGACTAGCTGCGTTGGCACAGTCGCAGTTCCAGACAAACCGCTTCTGGCCTATGTACAAAAAATATATAAAAAGAGAAGAAGATGGAGTCGACGCTTCACGAAGCGGAGTCGACTCAGAGATAGACGTGGTTACAGACTAGTCACGTTAGTCCAGACATGGTTAAACGCTGACCGTGTGAGTCCCAGACGCGGTACACCAAGGACTGTGTCTGAAAGAAGACAAAGTAAGTGAAGGCAAAGACAGACTGATGCAGTTCCAAGCCAACCACTTCAGCCAGACGTGGTTGAACGTCGATCGCGTTAGCCCACCGCCATACGCTCAAACCGATAAAGTCCAAAAAGTAGACGCTGTTCACGACTGACCGCTACATAGGTCGAGAGATGAATGTTGTTACTAGTGGACCGCGACTCGTCCTCCGATCCAAAAATCGTAGAATCACACAAAAACCCATTTTCCACGCCCCAATCATCCCAAAACGATGGGGAGACACTCATACATGCGATATCGATCTTCCACAAGTCGGAAGGGATCAAACCGACCTTAAAATGGCAGAAAACGGGCGATTCCCACGAATTGACCCAACCGAGTCACATGGACAAACAGGCTCATACCGGCCCCAATTCACAACCAAATGGAGTAAAACTGGCGGGAAATGATTCCCAACATGTCAGGGGTTCATATTTTACCATTTAATGTAAAAACCATCGCCTGGAATGGCAAACACGGCTCACACCCCCCGAACATGCTTTCTCCCTTAAAGTTGGAAAACCTGCTCAAACTCACACCGTTCGGCTCCAAATCGTGAGAGGAAGCAGGAAAAGAGTAGGGTATCCATCCCCCTACCTCCACCGAAGATCTCGCGCGCTGAAACGGCCAAACCACGTCGAAAACAATCACACAGACAACCCACACTGGCTTTGAATCCACGAACGGGATCGCGCCAATGCCACACTTCGATACTCGTGCCATCACGCTCCACGACTCCTCCACGCCGTCGCCACCTCATCCCCGGGCCTCCTCCCTCTGCAGCCAGAGCAGAGGGGGAAAGAGGAGAGAGAACGGAGAGGGAGAGAAGTGAGAGATCGTGAGGGGAGAGAGAGGAGAGAGGAAGGGTTAAAAGGAAAAGGAAAATAGGAAATTAGCAATATTTCCTAAATTTGATTTTTCTGCATGAAATTTCGTAAACTCAGAAAAATAGGAAAAAATAGTCCTCGCGATCCTCGGAATGAGCACAATGCACTTGTAGCGTCCCGGAGTCTCAAAACTCAACGGTTCACTCTCCATAGGGTTCCACAAGTTATACAAGGGAAAAGCTTAAGTTGATCGTAAAACATATTTCAGGACCCACGAAAGCACTCTGAAAGCTCTCTGATTCCGATCTGAAGAATCTAAGGTATTACGTCTGAAGTGTTCATCAATTCATGGATCAAATCCAGAACTGCTTTGATCCTTTGGAGCTACATTCTTTTTTATTTTCCTTTTGTCATTTGGTTGTTCATTTTTTCTATTTTCTAAATTGTTCTTCCAACACTCTATTTAGGGTTCGGGTTCCCTCTGTGTTTTCATAGGAAGGGAGAAGTGTTTCTCCGGGTTCCCTCTGACCCTTCAGAGGAAGAGAGGATTGCATCCTCTAGATTTGTGAGCAGCAGGGAGCTATTCACGGTTCCTTCTGCACTTGCAGAAGAAGGGAGGATTGGTTCCTCTTGTCACTACTAGTGGTAGTGGTACTGATCTTGCTTGGTGTGAGATCAGGGGTTGAGAGATTTGTCTCTCTCGGTTTCTGTTTGGCAGCGTTTGTTGCAGACTGAGTCTGCGTTCTTGCATTTGCAAGGGAAGCCTCACTCGGGTTTGAGTGAGGGGTGGACGTAAGTCTGTGGGTAGCAGACCAAACCACCTAAAAATCCAGTGTCCTGTGATTTTCCTTGTGCGTACATTCCATATCTCATATCTCCCTTCGCAGGTTGATCAAGAGTTGAGTGTATCTCAAACTCTTTCGTGTTTATGCTTCATTCGTTCAGCATTGCAATCTTCCTCACATGCTAAGTGCTCGAGTCTAGTTCTGTGAGAATTGCTAGAGTTGGTTTTTCTTTGTGATCTCCCATGTGCTAAGTGTTCGAGATCTGTCTTGTGTGGGTTGATACATATTCAAGGTAAATTGTTGGATGCTTTAATGTGTTCTACTTGAATCCGTTTAGCACACTATTTGGTAAGTCAAGTTGTTCTCAATTGATTGTATAATTCAGTTCGAGTATATCTGTGAGAAGGCTTTGTTTAGTCGTGGGCTAAGACCTGATCATTGAGTAGATTGCTAAGTCTGCAGTGTTAGTTTCCTTATTAGTTTCCATCATAATTTGAATTGGGTAAGAACTTTTAATTGAGCGTAGGTTTTTGTAGGGGATCTGTTCACCCCCCCCCCCCTCTAGATCCCACATTGCACCCAACAATTGGTATTAAGGCAGATCTGTCACTGTTCAGATCTAACCGTCTGCAGAGTAGTTCCTATTATTCTTGGTGCATTATTGATTTTAGCTCATTGATTTGATTTAATTTCCATGGCTGATCCACCGATGTTCAACAGTTCTAATTTTGATTCCTGGCTTCACAGTATGCGAAGATTTGTTAACTATGTTGATCCTGATTTATGGAATCTAATCACACATAGTCCACATAAATTGTCCCAGGATAGATCTAAGTGGTCCGATGTTCATAAATCTAAGAACATTGATAATTTTAGAGCTCTACAATTAATGAAAGACGATGTTGATGTTAACGTTCTTCCATGTGTTTCTACGTGCAGCACGGCAAAGGTCATACTAGACAATTTGATGGATGTCTATGGAAAGGAGGAGCACACATGCCTGATGGTGAACAGAAGTGATCACAATAGTGATCAAGTGGATGAAACATCATCTCAGGTATGCTCCGATGCTGAAGAGATGTCGTTTGATGAATTGTTTACTCTCTATGAAGAATTGTCTAAAAAATACAAGAAAATAAAATCTGAAAATAAAAAGCTGAAAAAGAAGTTTGAGCCAAACAATTCTAAATCTCCTTGTAGTAAATGCTCACAGTTAGAGGAATTGAATAAAGCATGTGAGTTTGATGTTCGAATGTATAAGGAACAAATTTGTTTGTTGAAAAATGAAAACTAAGAATTTCTAACCAAAATTTCTGAACTGGAAGACATGCTAAATTCATTGAATGATGATCAAGTCGTAATAAATGATTTTGTTCAGAATGAAAAATTGATGAACACTGTCATGTCTGATAGATTGCTCAACCTTGAGAAAAAAAAATCTATAGTTTCCTCTTGGAAAACAGAGATTGAAAAATACAAAAGTGAAAATGAAACATTGAAAGAAAGATTTGCTGTCTTGGGAAGGGAAAGAGCAGCATCTGAAACTCTTAAAGCCACATTGGAAAAGAAAGTAAAAGAGTTGGAAAAGATTTCATCTAATTCTGTTAAAGGCAAAGAGAAATTGAAAACTCCTTTGGAAGATGTGGTCAATAATCCTAGTGAGGGGATAGGTTATAATTCTAAAATCAGAAATTAGCTATACTCCACCTTTGTGCGAAGCTCAAATGTAGCTAGCACTTTTGCTATCTCTCCAAGTCAACCAGTTGTTCAAAGAAGTCAAAAACAGAAGGAAATTTAGAAACAGAAAAATAAATTTTAGAAATAAAAATGCAACAATGTGCATGTCAAGAATTTAAATGTTAATAACCATACTCACGAAGCCAATCATTCATGTTTCTATTGTGGTAAGCATGGTCACTTTATGCATGATTGTAAATTGATGAAAGAAGATGATTTGAATATTAGTGAAATGCATGATAGGAATTTTCATGCTCAGAAGTTTTCTACTAATTAGAACAAGAATGTTAAATGCTTTCACTATGGCAAAATGGGACATATTGCCGCACAATATTAGTTTGCTAAAAGAAAATTTCATTCTCATGCTGAACATGTTAACTCTTCTATGAACTAGCATATTTTTAATGAAAATAAATTTGTTTCAAAAGGTCAGCACATTGTATACTTTAAATGTGAGAAGCCAGGCCATAGGGCTAATGAATGTTGGCTGGCTATTGATAAAAGAAATTTATTTTCATGTTATTACTGTGAAAAGTATGGCCACACAGTCAAGGACTATTGGCATGCAAAAGGAAAGAAAATCTCTAATGGTAACATGCCTGCTTATTCACAGAAATTCCATGCACATGCTCATATGCACAAGAAAGACACAAAGTCTTCTAATTCTTGTCATTATTGCGGTCATCTTGGGCATACATTGCATGAATGCGATTTGTTGCAGTCTGATGAGTTTATTGCTTGGAAGTCATAGAGAGCATCTACTAGAGGTGCTGCTAACCATTCAGGACTCAAGAATTCTTGGGTACCTCCATATGCAAAATGAAAATTGTTTTGCAGGTGTGCCTTTGAGTGAGAAGAAAAATAAAAGGGGTTTAATAAAACCAAGGCACCTGTGTGTGGTAAAAACCCCATTTCTGGTTTACTGATGGTAGTTGGTGTTTTAAATAAATTCATGTCTGAAAATTTGAATATCTTGCCTTGTCTGTTCAATATGAATTTTTGCATACAATGTTTAGGTGTTGTTATACAATAACTCCCTGCTTGACAATTTACACATCTTGCTTGATCTGTCAGCTAAAATCTCATGCATACATGTTTACATCTGCATCTGTCATTTGCATTATTTTTCATGAGCCTCTTAATGCATATGTTGATTTATTTGTGCATAGATTAGATTGAGAGTGAATTGCATATCATAGTCTAAAATATGTCAGATTAAACTTAGTCGTTCATCTTGGTTAATTGTTTTCAACTGATTGAATGACTGAAGAGGAATTCAAATACTTTAGCGAGCAATGAAAATTCAGTTTGCGGATTGAAAATCTGAATTGCATATGTCACGCCACGAACCGATAGCAGCAGAACGTGTTGTTTGGAACGTGGCAGTGATACAGTCGTGTCAATAAGAGCAAACCATAAGACACAATAAGCTAGACAAAAATATAAATCTATTGAATTTCCAAATATAAGGTCATTACAACTTTGACTCTATTAAAAGACCAAATAATAGAAAATTACAAGGCGACTCTTAACTATACATGACATAAGACCAGGAAATTCATCTAGACTAATCTAGACTCAAGAAAAAGCAAAAGACACGGTTTGTCTTTCTTTAGGAGCACTCTTGCACACTTTCCCATCCCATTAGAGTCACGGCCTTGCTAGCCACTTGAATACCTGAAAAACATTAGAATAAAACTGCATGAGCGAAAAGCTCAGTAGAAATTATATCTCTAATCCAGACTTGCTTAAAGTAATTAATGTTTTATGCAATATGCCATGAACATGTACGATAGAACGCAGGATAATGTTGAGAGTGGAATAACAAGAAATAATGGAGATGAACTAGCAAGATTTCAAGATATACCAAGCAAAGTTAACAAGGATATCAAGCATGTAATATCAAGTTATGTTATGAGAAATTGGCTATTCATTAATTCAAATACTGCCCATGTCGGGCCACGCAAGTCACGCATGTCATGTTAAGTAATATCAAGCACTAGAGAGATTGTGGAATGTCATAAATCAAACTAGTCATACACTTCGGTGCAATGCCACACCGTGGTCAATCAACTTCCATGGGCATAAGTACATTCGGACACTCCTCCCAGGACCAGACCGGACCCCATAATTGCTAGGCAGTGAGTCATGTAAATATTTGACATCCACTATAATTTATAGCCAATAGAATTTTAAGGGAATAAGCCATTGTAGGATAATAAGGTAGATTCATGGAATAGAGATTTCAAGGACAGAACTTTGGTAGGAATGACATAGCGACAAATCACGTATGAAACCAAGACATGCATAAATCTGGGTAATTGGCATCCACTGAGACCGCCACTAATTCCAGAATTGGCGCCCAAAGGGATGGCCGCTAATTCTGGGAATAGTATAGGCACGAAGAAAATAATGACCCTTCAAACGATCGCTCATTTCAATTGGCATCCACTGTCTGGTTGCCAATTCCAGACAGAGACAGACTTCTCAAAAGAGGCTAGAAACAGCGCTCTATGAGGGCTAGGACATCATGTTTCTTTAGAGTGACATGACAATCAGGGGTTCTAGGGTTTTTAGAGTATAACCAGCTCGGCTGTCTTGAGAGAATCCAAGGCTAGTGGAGACTTATGGAGGTCTTAATAAAAAAGCATCAGTCCGAAGGAAAGAATATCCCGCGAAGGGTCCAATCATCATCAAGAGTTGAGGTGTAAACGTGAAAACAACGTAAAAATAGGGACTCTATCCACGGACTGTGATAGGAGTGCCAAAAGACCCGCGGTATGGGTCAAACCGCGATAAACTCGTGTGATAGCAAATCCGCGTCCATTCAAGCAAGCGTTTATTTTCATAATTCGCGTCTCCATAGAGAGGCGCCAATTCTATAATTTACCATAATTAAAATAGATTATATTAATTAGCGCCCGTGTGTGGAGGCGTCATTTATTTAATTAACGTCCCTTCGGATGGATGTCAATTTCATGATTTATTTCATTTACTTCATTTTAATAAATTAAACAGAAATTAACGTCTCTTCGAAATTACGTCAATTTATATCTTATTTTTATTTAATTTAATATTTCGAGAAAATAGCGTTGCTTTAAAAAAACACGTATTATTATATATCTATATTATATACACATATATATATTTTTAAAAGAGAAAGATGGAGATAAGATTTTTAAAGAATAACGATAAAAGGGAGTTAACGATTTAAAATGTTACTGTTCATTTAGTATCACTGTTCATTTAAACATGAACAATGTCATTTTTTATTTAATAAAAATTTAATAAAACTAATAATATGATAATTAAGAGAAAAATCTAAGATATTTAACTATGAAATATCACCACTTAATTTTATCAGATTTAAGAGATAAAAATCTTTAAAGTCATGCGGAATTTTACCCGATGAATAGTGATGCTTTTTATTTAAAAAGAATTTTATAAAATACAATATATGATAAATAATAAAAAAATATAAGGACTTAAATCATGAAATATCGTAATTTTATTACATTAAATTAAAAAGATAAAAATCGATAAAAATAGTACGGGTGTTAACCCTACAAACAATATCACTTTCTAAATTCAAATCTTTTCATGCATCTAAATATATGAAAAATAAGAGTGAAATGTGAGGATCTCAAAAATATGCTTATCATACATTTTAGTTGCATGATTCCATCGATATAAAATTTTAAACATAGTGTAATAATTAATTAACAAGTACACACGGTTCAAAACGTTGAATAACCAAGCAGAGGGACATGAATGGAACTAACGATAGGAACAAATGCATGCAAGTCGTTTTAAATTAATTTTGTATGGGGAGAAAACCTACTTTTTTGGTGGTTGATGGACGTCGACCGGGATGAGGAAACGTGGATGGGGATGCAGGCACAGCCACTGTACGGCAACATCAGGAGCAAAGGGGAAGGAAGAGGTTCTTCACGTCGGAGGAAGAAGAACAACAACACTTCTTCTTCACGTCAGTGGGTAGCACCAGCACGATGCAGTAGGGAAGCCTACTTCGCATGCAATAGCTTCTCTCCTGTGGGTGCTGGGGGCTTCACGCACGGCACAGGGGAAGCACAACTCCTTCGAACGGCAGCAGCAGGGTCTGCACGTTCGACAGTAGGTTGGTTTTATAGAGAAGGGAAGCCTTATGGTGGCATGGGGCTTTACCTTGCCATCCATTATCCACGAGACACTCGACCCTACCCAGTTATCAGTCACTTGCCATTTTCCCTTTGTGAAACCCTAACCCACGCATCCCCATGCATGGTCGTTGGCCATCGAACGTGGGTGATTAAAGCCCATTTATCATGTGGGTTAAGAGGCTCCCGGGCTTCCCTTCGTGAAGTCCATTAGGGTTAAGAACGTGGGTTTGGATTTAAGGCCCATATTATGTACGTGGTTATTAAGAGTTAGGCTTTGGTTAAAATAGTTTTACATCATTTGTTAGACCACTCACTTGTATAGGTGAACCCCAAGACTATAGGTTGTGGCCCATTTGTGTATATATGGGTTTATATAACTTAGACATTTCTTTATTTGGCCTTCTTTTATTATCGTAAGGGTTTTTATTTATTTAAGAAAATTTTATTCCTTATTATTTTATTCGAGATGCTACACGTGGGTTGTCCGTTTGATAGGAGGCCCATTAGTGATGGTTGTGGGCTATTCTATATATATATCTAAATCATACCATAAGGCCCGTTATACTTATAGTGATACATATACATATATATGGTTCTTTAATGTTCACTTACGGAGGCTATGCGCTATCTTCTCCCTACTTAATTATATCGTCCATTAGTCTTTAGACTAAACTCGCCTACGTGAGGCCCGTACTTGGTGTATGGTCTTTTAGCGTCTAGTTAGTTATTGGGTCCATTGGTTTGAGTTAGGCCCATTATGTCCTAATGTTCTCCAAGTCATTAGTCTTTATTTACGTATAGGGCCCGTTTGTGAGGTCTTAAGGGTCCTCTAGTGTACATGAGTTGGTCTTGAATGCTAAGCCCATTTCCTATGGGATTGTCTTAAGCTTATTTTCTTATTTGGTGTAGGTGGGCACTAGGGCCTTTATTGATTGAGAGTTTGGCTAAGGCAGTACTTTTATTTTTTTATCTTTGTCTTGAGTATCAGAGACAGGTTTCAATCTTGGGAAAATATTTATCTTCATTCAAAAGGGGAATTATTTTCTGGCCATATTTATTTATTGTACTCTAGCCCAATGATTTCTTAGTGGAGTATGAGTAGGTTATTTTTATTTTTTTTTCCTACAAAAATATTACTAATATTATTTTATTCCTATTTTAGTCCTTTAAAAATTGCCGAGCATTACAACATATGTTTGATGCCTGCATGTGTCATTATGCATTCTCATGCACAATTTGAAAATCTGGAATGCATATAATTAAGACTTGTCGAGCGTTACAACATATGTTTGATGCCTGCATGTGTCATTATGTATTCTCATGCACAATTTGAAAATCTGGAATGCATATAAGACTGTATTGCATTTGTTATGCATTTTTTCATGCATGACCATATGGTATATCAAATAGTATATTGCCAAAGGACATATAAGGTCCGTCTGGAAGCTTTCTCTATGTGTGAGGTGGTCTTACGACCTAAGTCCTCCTCCTAGTACCATGGGTCAAAATTGCATATAGAATATTTTAGATATTCATGAGCATACTTCAATAACTCGCTGCATAGGTCTCATGTCATGTTTGATGTCTTAGTGCATATAGATAGGGGGAGTCCCTGCATTTCACATGTTAGTCATGTGTAGTTGTCTGCTCACATGCATATAATTTTTTTTTAATTGATTTGAGTTTAAAATTCATTGCATACCATTCATGTTCAAAAACTCAAAAAGATCATTAGAAAGTTTTGAACAAATTTAGGGGGAGTCATTGCATATAGTAATTTGTTCATTTGCTGTTATGTGAAAGTCTCCCAAGTCATTTTTCTTTGTTAAGCTCAAGTCGACTTGTCTGTAAACATTATGAAGATTCACTAAATTTCAATCCTTATGTGAACTCATGTGAACAAATTGCCTTTTCATTTGCCCAAAAGCAATCTGGCCAACATTCATATGATTTAGTCATATTTCAAAACCATCATTTCTGGAATTTTTGTTTGAGCTCAAAAGACTCTGAATTATTATGCTCGTTTGCACTTTCATTCGTGAATGCTAGCTCCTGCATTTACCGAGAGGGAGCTTCATATAAAAAATTCTTGAATTGCCTTGCATGCCATGGTCATAATTTCCATGAAAATTGATCCTATATGACTCTCTCTCCTCATTAAAGCTTATTCTTGAAAGTCATCCTCATGCCTGTTACACTGTCCTCAGTAGTCACTCAAAAATTCCTTGAATTGTTTGAAAGTTAAGAAGATTTCAATGAGTATACCATGCTCATGAATTTGAAAACATCTTAAATAAGGAATCCTTCATTATACAGGATTATGAATGTCCAAAACAATCATGTGGTTTAATGAATTCTTTGAATTTAGATATAAATGTCTTGCAAACATCTATGTTCAATTTTAATAGATCTTAACCAGACTGTTCATGTTGTGCCCTGAATACTGTTGACACCCATTTTTTACCTCTGAGTTGGGTCATTCTTCTTATCTTCATTTTTGATGCCTTAGGTTGTCCATTACTCATTAGGCCATTTTCAGGCATGTCTTTGGGTTGATTTTATAGGTATTTCTTCCCTGGCTGGACTTACTCTCGATTTTCCTTGGATTTTGGGCTTAAGGGGCTCTGATCTTACTTGGTCTTTGGGGTAAATGGGCTTATTTATCCCATTTTATTAACTTCCACCGCCCAGCCTAACCGTGGTCTAGAAATAGACCGTTTAGGATATTGGGCGGTCGTTTTCAAGACCGTTTATATTGTTCAGAGTCCTACACCGGTTTGCCTTTGGATTAATTGGCTATTTTTTGATTTTCCACCGATAACCTAGTAAACGATCTTCCATTAGGCCGTTTATTCAAGTTGGGCGGTGCATCGAACGACCGTTTAGCGGCCAAAGTCCTAAATGGGTCAGGTTTCTAGATAAATATCTATTTTTATTGATTTACCACCGACACTATATAAACGGTCTGGCAATGGGCTGTTTGACTCCTTGGGCGGTCTATGGAAAGACTGTTTTCTTCCTGAGAGTCCTACGCCGGCTGAGTCAGTCTATTCTTTGGATAAATGGCTTTATTTATCTGTTTATTAATTTCCACCGACACCCCCTAGGCGGTCTTCCAATAGACTGTTTATATGGGTGGGCAGCCCATCGATCGACCGCATATAAGGCCGAAATCTTAGGTTCGGTTGGTTTTTCTCTCTCCATCCGTGGTCAAGTTAGCTGCTTCGTCCTCAAATTTCTCCGTGGATTCTGGACCAAATTGGGTCCCGTTCGATCCTGGTGAAAATTGGTGATATTATCTACGTTTTATCCTAAAGAATCTCGGCCTAATTCTCGCTGGAAAATCCTCAATTTCGAGTGGACTTTCAAGGGTCTATAAATAGCACCCTTAGTCCAAGCTTAAAAGAGGGGGAGATTTTGGAATTCGCGACGAAGTGCTGCCGCTTTCTTGAGCGAGTTCTAGCCAGGGAGGAAGGCTTTCCACGTCCGCCAAGCCTTCGGTTCAGGGAGTAGTCCGAGTCTTCGGTGTTAGGGTCTTCATTTAGTCATTCTTCATTATTTGTTCATCCTCGCGTCGTCATTTTTCTTGCACTTTCTCCCACGTTTTTTTTTTCACTGTCATCTTCACATTCATCACCTTCCTACTGTTTCCCACGCCCCATAGGGGTTTAAAAAACCCAACCCCCAAGTATCCCCCATTCCATTTATGTGTTTAGTTTTCCATTCGTTTTCATAGATATTACACTTCATAAACTCACTTGGGTTGCATTTTTCTTGTTATTTGTGTTGTTTTACAGGTCAACAGGAGTTCTAGCATGAGGCCCATCCCCTCTGGCCGGTCGGAAGGGGTGTAGCATTAAGTCCCATGGCTTGGGATCTGGAGTTTCTACGCGGTTCATTTCAGACCGTCTAACGGGGTTTGCGGCCTTACTCAGACCGTCTGGATCCTGTGCGTGGCTGACTACAGACCGTTTAACCTCCACGCCAGGCCTTTTCCCGTGTTCTTGCTTCAGCATTGGAGATGGTCTATCGTTCGGCCGTCTACGTCCTTCGAGCGGTCTCCAGCGGACCATCTTTATCCTGTTCCAGTGCTGCATCATTGGGCGAGTGTCCTCATCTGTCTCCCCTTTCCAAGGTATGTGGTGCCCTCTCCTTGCACTTAATACCTTGGTGGCGATCACAACTTGTCCATGCCTGTGAGTGATTCATTGCTTGCATCATTCATCTTTTTCATGTTATTCACTCACACACACATTCACTCTTTTCCCCCTTTAGCGCATTTCGTATTTTGAGTTAGGAAGGGAAAGAACATATCTACACTCCTTTTTTGGCGATCACGATGGGACCCCTTGTGCCTATCGTGCTACTGACGTTGTCGACTTGCTTGTTTGAGTTGATTTTAGTCATCTCGGGTTACTGTTATGTTGTCTTTTGTCTCAGGGTTTACTGCGGTCCTCTGTGGGCCGTTTCTGGCATTTTACGGTCGGTCGATAGACCACTTTCTTCTATCTCAGGTACGTGGATTCTCTTTGTTCCTGCCGTTCATACCTTTGTGAGCCTGTTAGTTTTTGCGGTCCATTTCGGGCCGTCGCTGGCATCCAGCGGTCGGACGATAGACCGCGTAATTTGGCCTCAAGTACGTTCTTGGTGTTCGCATTTTCTGATAAACTGTTACCTGCTGCGGTTCTGTCAGGGCCGTTTACGTCCGTTGATGGTCATTCTACTGGCCGCATATTTCACTCAGATACGATGTGCATTTTTCCTGCCGCTGTTGATTTTTTATCCTGTGTTTTTACTATTTACTTCTCCCTGCTACTTTTCGGTCCTGCCAAGGGCCGCTTACCCTCCCTGTGCGGTCTCCCATCAGACCACTAATTTGCTACAGTGCACCCCAAGATTTGTATTTGTGTGTTATTTCACATCATTCCATACTTGTTTTGGGTGCTACTTATCTCCCCTTGCTTGTCATTTATCCCTGCACTATTATTGCCATTGTTTGCTCATTGCTTGTTAGTCTAAGGCTAGAATTTGCATGCACTCCGGTGCATATAGGTTCATACACTTTTACCATACTAGTTGCATTCCTACCTTGGTAAGGGATCCTCTCGTCTCCATATTCCTTGGAGCCGACTAGGTGACCTTATCCAGGACCTCCGTAAGTCCCCGTGAGCCGTGGATTCTCACACGGACGCCGGGCAGGTTGTACCTTACCACCCCGAGTCTAGGTTGCATGTGTGAGAGAGAGTAAACTTAGAGTCAACCAAGTCCCTATCCCACCCCTATAAAGAATCCTATTGTTGAGAGAACCCTCATTTAATTCACTAAGGTTCCAAAAGGGGAAACATATAGAAATTTGGGCGCATCATTGCAACTTGATTGGTAATTGGTTGCCTCTCCTCTCCTCTTTATTTGTGCGTCTATGATAGTCATCTCCATTTAGGTGCTTATTAGGTGTTGTTCCTTTCTTTCAAAGGTGCTCGTTGCATGTGGAGTTGCTTCACACCCACGGGATCTTCTCCTAGGGGCAATTCCTCATTCATTTCCTATTTCAACCCTTTGTTTGATTCCCCTTCTACTATGTCTTCCTACTATTTTTCTCATTCCCGTGAGGACTCCCTTCCTCAAGGATTTTTGGAAGACCCGCCAAAGGTCACGACTGTGCAGGGGAGAGAGGGGTCTGCCCCTCCTCTTCTGACCATTGCTATTGAGGGTAGTCAACCCACCCCCTCTGATTCTGCCACTCATAATTCAGCCAACCATATCCTCCATATGATGGCCCAGCTAGATTCGACCCAGCTCCACCTTCTTCGCCAGGCTTTGCAGGGGCCGAATGCCCCGTCTTCAGTTCCTCCCCAAGGTGTGTCTGCTGCTGCCCCTTCTTCATCTTTGGCTAGTGGGCTGGGGTCCTCGTCTGCTGCTCCCATCGATCTTACCCCTGTCCCGTCGAAGGTCCTCCGCTTCGCCAATCTAGAGGTGGGCCAAGCTTCTAGCTCGGCCCATCAGATGCTCTATAAGGGGAAGACCCCGTTCTTGTCACCTTTTTACATGGACTGTCACGAGACCACCTCTCCAGCGCCTATGGCCCTTGTAAGCCTGGCTGATTTCTTACGCTCTCAGGCAAGGGCCGCCCACTTGGCTCACGTGGATATGGGCCCATCCTTGGCCCATTATCCCTCTTACGGGCTTCCCTCTTCAGCTACCTACCCTTCGGCCCCTTATACCAGGTCTACGCTCCCAGTCTTGCCTCCTCCATCCTGGGAACGGGAACTTCTTGATAAGTGGGCTGCCATGCAACAGCAACTTGACCTTATTCACAAGCGGGTCGGCCCACAGTCTCTTGTTGATATCCTGATTCCCAATTTCCATGACATCCGTTTCCCTCCTCAGTCGGAGCTCCCTGCGTACCGAAAATACGACGGGAATGGCAACCCCTTCATTCATATAAGAGAATTCTTGTATGAGTCGACACAGTTTCAATACGACGATCACCTCATGGCGTACCTTTTCCGCCGCTCATTGGACGGGATAGCTTTGGAATGGTTCTATACTCTGCCATTGGAGGAGGCAAAGAGTTTCAAAGTTGTGAAAGAAAAGTTTATACAGAGATTCCAAGACCAGGCGGGATTGGAGTATTCTTTTACTGATCTGGTGGCCGAAAAGATGAGGGCCGACGAAGACTTCACCACCTATGCTGATTGATGGAGGCAGATGGCCTCTCGTGTGCCCGGGCAGATTCCGGAGGAGGAAAAGGTTAAGCTGTTGATTTCCAATGTCACCCCCACATTCCAAAACATTTTAGCTATGAATGACATTTCTAATATGCACCAGTTGTACAGTAGGGCACGATTTATCCAGACCTAGTTCAAAGACTCCCCCATTCACTCCTTTTTCGAGGCCCAGAAGCTCAAATCCGCTAGAAAATCTCAGGGTCCAGTTACTGAGGGAGTCCAGACAAATGAGCAGGTGCAGGCTATCCACTTCCTCAACCAATCCGCTCCACCTCATTTCCAGCAACCTCCCCGCAACCCCAGTTTATCGCTCTGCCAACTTCCCAACCATCATATCCCGCTCCTCAGCAACCACTGCCACAACAACCTCAACAGCCGCCACAATACCACAATGTCCCTCCACCAAATGGCTACGCACCTGCTCACCCGGGACCCAAGAGAGCTCATTACCCTCCCTTACCTGAAACTCTGCCAGACATCTTTTCAGCCCTCATGCACACCGGAGATCTTCAGCTTCCCCCGGAACGCCCAAACTGGAACCCCGCCGCCGACCCGTCCAGATTCTGCGTATTCCATCGGTAGCCCGGGCACACGATTGAGAGGTGCTACCAGTTCCGTGATTTCGTCTATGATTTGCATGAAGGACAACAGATTGACTAGGTAGAAATGCATAAGTTGATTACAGAGATTAAAGAGAGAAGAAGACAGGCGCCGAGGTAGCAGCAGTAGGCACCGCAACAACGACAGCCACAGCCACCCCAACCTCAGCACCAGCAGCAGGCTGCACAAGAACTCGAGATTCAGAAGAATCCGATGCCAAACCACCCGCCCGCTCCACAACCTCAGCCGTCGGCACCAGCTCAGGTGAACATTGTCCACCGCCCGGCTCCCAACGCTGGGTGGTCTTATGATGACGAGACTCTCGCTCATCTTTTGGCTCTCCACCACACCTACAACAACCCCTCGTCACCTTCTATTCCCACCATCATTCGACCCACCAGTATAACTCCTACGCCCATCACACCCCCCATTGTTATCCCCTCACCTGGCTCATCGCCCATTATCCTTCCGCCAAGGCCCGCTAGGCCTACCTCCACCGTCTCCATCACCACTTTTACTCCCCTTACTTACCCCACCGGGCCCATCAAGTAACCTATTATGAGTTTGTCCGATGCCGTGCCGACATAGAATCTTGCCCTCCGGAGCGGGCGTTTGTTCCAGAGAAGTTATCCCACCACCGGTGCACCTGCACCCAACCCCCAAGTTCTGTCGCCGACGGCTGAACCAGAAGAAATAGACTCTTTGCGTGGCACACGTTATGACTTATTACAACACTTGTACCGCATGCCTGCCAAGATTTCAGTTTTAGAGTTGATCAAGCGATCCACGCTGCACCAAGATGCTCTAAAGGCTTTCCTCCAAAAAGTCATGGTCAGCGAGGACATGGCAGTGGACAACCTTCCATCGGCCCTAGCAACACTGACGAAAGGGCCAGCCATCATGTTTTCTGAGACTAAATTGGCGCTCCTCGAGGCATGCCAAATGCCGCTCTGCATCTCCATCACCTTGAATGAGGTGTCTATAGATGCGGTATTGGTTGACACCGGGGCCTCTATAAATGTCTATCCACTCAGCACCCTCTGCGACTGTAATATTTCTGAAGAATTGCTGAGGCCAACTCCAACAACTATATCAGCTTATGACAACTCCAGGAGAGCGTGCCATGGGGTGATTACTGTCCAAGCCGAGCTCGGGCCTTTGTCGATGCCCGTAGAGTTTTATGTGTTAGACATTGATCCGATGTTCAAAGCCATTTTGGGTCGGCCATGGATCGACAGCCTTCATGCCGTACCCTCTACCGCCCACCAGTGCCTCAAGTTCCCATTCCAAGGGCGGATGGTGAAGGTAAAGAGCATCTCCATGGTACACTCTGTTGAAGCCATCTCCAATAAGATTCTGCCAACTCTCTGGCCGAGTAACAAGCCGGTCATGTCAGTATTGGACTTGGATTTTCCATGGGCATATGCGCCACGCAAGCCCGTCACTACATCGGTTAATGTCAAAGCCAAGTCTAAGATAAGAGATTCCAAAGGCTGGAATATGATACTGAAGCTGGGTTTTTAGCCGGGCATGGGCCTCGACGCTCAATTACAAGGGCGGACTAAACCCATCCCAAGGGGAAAGAAAATGAGTAGGAGAGGCCTCAGCTACCAAGAGTCATCATTATCAGTGTTGGGAGACTCAGGGCCGCTGACTTGGGACTATCGCCAACATTTTGTAAAGGGGCCGTTACAGCCTGGCACTCTGAAGACGCCGCCTTGCAAGAAAGAGAAAGAAAATGCTGCTTGCACAGTGACCGAGCCGCCGTTGTTGCAAAAGGGGCCGGTTGATGATGCCATGGATTGTTCCGAAGCCTTTGCCAAGATGTTCTATGAAGAAGAAAGTTTGAGAAAACCCGAGATATAGCTTGTGAATTACATGCCAGCAAATCCAGTTCAAAGTCCACGGGAAGCGGGGAGCTCCCTTATTGCCTTTTCTTAGTCTCCTTCCCATCTTACTTCTTTTTTTCAAAAGCTGGAGTCCATACCCCGCTCACCCCCTATCATGATTGATCCGTTTTTCATGGAAATGCCAACTGAGGTGCTGATTGTGCCGTGTTCATGTGAGCAATGCCCACCCGTTGATATGTCAACCATGTGGTTTTCCTCCTCTGACTCCTTTTTGATGTCCTCTTCCCATCCCTCTATCCTCTTACGCTTCCTCCTCCTCCTTCCCCATCTGATCCTTCTAGCTGTATGGTCTCCACCAGTCTCCAAACAAAAATGCCAATTTTAAAACGGAGATTTCAGTGGAGGATTATGCTATGTTTTGTCAGTCCTCTTCCCAGGGGCATGAGGCCCCTGTTTCCCTTCCATTAGATTTTCTATCTTCTAGGTTTGATATAGGGTTTGTTGAGTCTAGGGAAGTAGAGTTTGTCGGGTCTAGTGAAGTAGGATCTTGTTCTATTGTCTCCAACCCTTCCACGCTTGCTACGCGCCCAATGACACGCTATTCTAAAGCCATTCCTGATAGGTTCCTCCAGGATCTTGCTCAGTGTTGCCACACCCTTCTTAGATGTCCTGAGTTTGTAGAAACAACCATCGTCCTGGAGGGTGATGAGGAGCTAGACGGGGTATGGAGCGATGATGAACTAGGTGTATATGAGATCATAGATGAGAAAGACCCGATCGATTATGAGGATAGCGACGTGGATGACACTACCGATTTGTACGCACAAGGATTGAAGAGGTTCGATGAACCGTCATCAGCAGTGGATGAACCCACAAAAGAAATTAATCTTGGAACAGAAGATGATCCTAGGCTCATAATTATCTCCGCTAACCTCCCTCGTCAGGTTGAAGAAGAGTTAGTCCATGTCCTGAGGGAGTATAGCGATTCATTTGCCTGGTCCTATGAGGACATCCCGGGTCTTGACCCCGCCTTGGTGGAGCATAGACTTGTACTCAAACCAGGGGCAACACCGGTTAAGCAAAAATCAAGAAGATTCCACCCCCATATGGCCTTAAGGATAAAAGAAGAAGTGGATAAGTTGCATACGGCCAGGTTTATTAGAGTTGTTTTATATCTGCAATGGGTGGCGATTATAGTCCCTGTGATGAAAAAGGATGGAAAAGTAAGAATTTGCATCAATTTCAGGGACTTGAATAAGGCATGTCCTAAGGATGATTTTCTGCTTCCTTATATCAACGTGTTAGTGGACAACACGGCCGGGTACGAAGCCCTCTCATTTATGGATAGATATTCAGGGTATAACCAAATCCATCTAGCTCTGGAGGATCAAGAAAAGACCTCATTTACCACGCCCTAGGACACCTACTACTACATAGTCATGCCATTTGGACTGAAGAATGCGGGTGCCACATACCAATGGGCAATGATGGCAATCTTCCACGACATGATGCATGTTTATATGGAAGCGTATGTGGATGACATCCTGGTGAAATCAAGGTCGAAGGAAGAGCACCCTGCTATCCTGGCCAAGGTGTTACAAAGGGCTAGGGAGTATAAATTGAAAATGAACCCAAAGAAATATGTGTTTGAGGTATCATCAGGGAAGTTACTAGGTTTCATAGTTAGCAAGCGGGGGATTCAAATTGATCCGAACAAAGCAAAGACCGTTATGGATATGCCGCCACCTAAGAACATTACTGAGCTTCGAGGATTGATTGGGCGTTTGTAGTTTATTCGGAGATTCATATCTCAACATTCACAAAGATGCCGCCCATTCTATGAGCTGTTGAAGGCGGGAGCTAAGTTTGAATGGAATGAACAATGTCAAAAGGCCTATGAGGATCTGGAGGTTTATTTATCTAATCCCTCAATTTTGCAACCCCCTGTTCCTGAAAAACCCCTGATTTTATATGTTTCTGTTATTGAGGACTTCCTAGGAGCTATCCTGGCACAAGTGGACGATGAAGGGAAGGAAAGGGCAGCCTATTACCTCTCCAGGTTGTTCAATCCTGCAGAAGCTAAGTATACCACCATGGAGAAGACCTGTGCGGCCTTAGTTTGGGTAGCCCAGAAATTGAAACATTATTTCCTTGCCCATGAGGTTAAGTTGATCTCTAGAATGGACCCAATTCGCTATCTCTTAGAGAAACCCACCTTTCTAGTAGGTTGGCCCGCGGGCAGAGTTTTCTCTTCCAGTTCGATATTACCTTCGTCGTTCAGAAAGCAATCAAGGGATATGCTATCGTTGAACATCTTGCTCACTTACCTATCCCTTATACAGATTCTATCCAGGATGAGTTCCCCGATGAACATCTAGCTGTGCTCACTCATCACCCTTTCTGGTCCATGTATTTTGATGGCGCACTTAATTCTCAGGGCCGAGGGATCGACGCCGTCCTTCTCACTCCGGAAGGAGTGACTATTCCCATTGCATATCAACTCTCTTTTCCTGCTACCAACAACATAGCCGAGTATGAGGCTCTCCTTGCTGGATTGAAGCACGCCTATGTTCTGGGCGCGCGATACTTGAACATTATAGGGGATTCTCAGTTGGTACTGCGCCAGGTTCTCTCTACTTACCGCACCCGTGACCCTAAGCTCAAACCTTATCAAGATCTGGTCACACTCTTGGCTAAGCATTTCTGTAAGTTGATTTACATTCACACCCCTCGATCTCAGAATATCCTTGCCGATACACTTGCATCGCTTGCTTCTTCCCTCTCCTCCCCCTTAGTCGCTCCACTAAGACCATTGTGGTCTAGCGGCTAGATGCTCCTTCCCTTCAGGATCCGTGGTTTGATAACCTTAGGAAGTCCATAGAGAAGAGGGCTGAGAAGGAGGATTTGAAAGAAGTATCTTTAACAAAGCTTGAGGAGATCTTAGAAGAGAAGGAATTGCCTTGGTATCACGAAATCGAGCAATATTGTAGGGATGGGTCACTCCCAGAATCAACCAACGCCGAGCAGCGTAAGGCCATAAGAAGAGTCACCTCCAGATACATAATCATTGCAGGAGAATTGTATAGACGTGCTCTTAATGGAGTTCTTATGAGGTGTCTAGACGATGATGAGGCTTGGAAAGTTGTTGAAGCAGCTCACTCGAGTGAGTGTGGAGGGCATGTCAATGGTCATGCTTTGGCGAAGAAGATTCTTAGGCAGGACTATTACTGGCCAACCCTAGAAGAAGATTGATCCACTTATGTCCATAGGTGTCTTCAATGCCAACTCCATGCCGACAAGATTCACGCTCCTACTGCATCCCTTCATCCTCTTTCTGCTCCTTAGCCATTCTCCATGTGGGCTTTTGATATTGTAGGCCCACTAGGTGATCCAAACTCTCAAACCAAACATAAATCTTTCATCCTCACCGCTACGGAGTATTTCACCAAGTGGGCCGAAGCCGAAGCATACGCGGAAATCAAGGCTACCATAGTTTGCCGCTTCATCCTAAAGAACATCATTTCGAGGTTTGGAGTGCCAAGCGACATCATCACCGACAACGGACCTCAATTCGTGTCACAAGAACTCCAGGACCTCTGTAAGAAATTCAATATTTCATTACATCATTCATCACCATACTATCCTCAAGGCAACGGCCAAGTCGAGGCCACCAATAAGACCCTTCTTAAAATCATCAAGAAAACATGTGAGTCGCATAAATTCGCTGACTGGGCCGAGAAATTAATAGAAGCTCTATGGGATTATCGCACCTCTGTCCGTACTCCCATGGGGTAAACTCCTTTTGCTCTCACTTATGGGATGGAGGCGGTACTCCCATATGAGATTTTGATCACTTCCCTAAGAGTGCAGCTTGGCAAAGAACTTAATCTCGATGAACGTCGAGAGGCGTTACTAGTCCGGCTGGAACTCTTGGACGAGAAGAGGCTTAATACGGCCAATCATGTCTCCGTTTACTAAAAATGTGTCTTGCGTCATTTTCAAAAGAAGGTCATTGAAAGAAAATTTCAAGTGGGTAATATGGTTTTGAAACGTAAATTTATTCGATCAGGAGGTCCTAGGTCTAAGCTGCAACCCAATTGGGAGCGTCCGTTTGTAATCAAAGAAGTTTATCCTAGGAATGCATATCGTCTAATCAACGTAGAGGGCGAAGAATTATCTCATCCGTGGAATGGGTTGTACCTCAAACGTTTTTATTCTTAGAGTCGAGCTAGCGACGGCCCGGTGGCGAGGTGTTCCTCTCCTTGATCATAAAGGGGGATTCCTAGCACGACACTCACACACTACACGACCTCTGAGGTTGGGCTTTCTGCTTTTTACGCAATACCGTTTCTCCTTTGGCCATATTTGGAAAAGTGAAGGTCCTTGTTTTTTTCCTCTCTTCGATCGAATGTAGGGGTAAGTGATGAATAAGGGGGTGAGGACTGATCTAAACTCCCCGATACAAAAGAGGTCTCAAATAGGGGCAGTATGTTATGACCTGATTCCGCACGAAACAATCACAAGAGAAGAGAAAGAAAGAAAAGAAGAGAAAAGGCGCAAAAATCAAGGCAAAAGCTAAAAGTTCACTCAAAGGCTCGAAGCTCAAAAGTCTAATCGCTCCAAAGAATTAAACTAGGCATGGCAAGAGTGACAGTAAAGTTTCCCCATGGGACGTCATGAGCCCGGTCGTACGCATGCCTAGAGCGAATGAAGGTTCAATGACGGACATAAAGTCCTGGCGTAATAGACTGAATCTCTTGGAAATGGGTCGTCATGAGAAGAACTCAAGCCCTAAAAACCTCTATACCTATCCCCGGCTTTCCTTTCAAATTCTCTTTTTGATTTCCAAGGACTGGATCATACCCCGGGTATGGCCTTAGCAGAGGCACCGTTAAGTAAAGTTAGACCCTGGCCATGGATGGTCACCTATAATGCACATTGTACTGGAACCCCCTAATGAGATACGTGTGTCTCCCGTCACCGGGTCTGAACTGGCTCTAAAATCAAAAAAAAATCAGATATTTCAAAAATCTAAAAAAATCTTATATTTCAAAAATACAAAAAAATCAGATATTTCAAAAGTCTAAAAAAATCAGATATTTCAAAAAGCCAAAAAATCAGATATTTTAAAAATATATAAAAAATCAGATATTTCAAAAATCTAAAAAAAAAATCAGATATCTCAAAAATCCAAATATATATATATATATATTTATAAAAGTCTAAAAAAAATCAAATATCTTTCAAAATTATAAAAAAAAATATTTTTTAAGATCGTCACATAGTCCCCCTCCGTTTCATGGCATGCATCGCATTCTCATGTGTTATTTTCTCCTATTTAATAAGGCTTCACCCCTTGACTCAAAATCAAGGATTGGTCATTCCCTAACTTGTTGCAGGTAAGGGGTTAAGCCTAAAACAAATCTCACCTATTTTTTTGTTTAAGTATGTGTGCAGGGACAAGTCTACGGATAATTATGGCATCCACATATAAGCGGTCTCTCGGCGACCGTTTCAATACCCTAAAGCCGTCACCGTCTGACCGTTTCATTCTTCTGGACAGTCTCCATATGGCTGCTTTCATTTCCTAGAATCATATCTCACGAGCCCACTGGCTCTTCTTTGCACCCAGGGTTATGCGGTCTGAATATGACCTCTTGTTCTTAAAGCGGTCCTTCACAAATCGTCTATGTACCTAAACGGTCCCTCGATAGACCGTGCAGGCCCTTGGTTCTGAACCGCTCACGTCCGTCTATTGAGCGGTCTAGCTAAGACCGTTCTGCTTAAGATGGCAGTCAAATGATGACCGTCTAACTCATTCAACGGTCTTTTCGTAGGCCGCTTTCTTCCTAAAGAACCACCTCAATCCATACAATGCACAAAAGAGAAGGCCAATCTCATTCAATCAAAGCATTCCATTCCTTTATTCAAAATCAAACAAACCAAGATCAATCCATGAGTATCTATACATCATAAAAGAAAAATCATTCAATCCTCAGCAGGGCATCGCCGCGAGGTCGAATCTTACGCAACTCTCTCACATAGGCCTGGTACTCCTCCTGAAGCTCTGTCACCTCTGCTGGTAGGGTACGTACCCTGCTGACCTCCCACATGATCAGGGCACTCCTGACCGCCTGCTCATCCTCCTCTGTCCCAAGTCTCCTCGCCTATAGTGCAGGAAGGTTGGGTAGTGCTGGAACTATCGTCCAGGAGAGTCCAACCTGTAGAAAACACCTGTGGGGGCTGTACATCGCCTAGGTGGTGTCTCCCACAAGTCTCAAGTCAAGCCCAAGCCTCCTAGGAAGCCTAAGGGTGGTGCCATGGAGGAAGGATGGGCACATCACGAACCAGTCCAGGGGCAGGGTGTTGATATAGAGGCGCCATTCATCTCTAGTCTTCTTGTCCAAGGTCCGACACTCCACCTGCAGAGAAAACCTGAAGGATCCACCAATAAAGAATAGTGGATGGCTCCCAAAGATACGGCTGACAGAAGTGATATCCTCCATAGGTATGAACTTTAGCCTGACCCCCATCCAGCACTCAAGAAGGATCATAGAGCCAAAGAGTGGGCCTTCTAGGGTAGCTGAGATAAGGCCCTCGTACAGGTAAGAAAGGACGGCCTAAGAAATGGAAAGACCCTGCCACAATCAACTAATGGTGCTAAGGTTGGGAATGTCCAGGACATGGTCAACAGAAGTAAAGAGTATGGCACCGCATAGGCAGATAGAAACAGCTTTAGCTATGGCTTCATCCCACCCACACTTGTTCTTACAATGGGCTATGACCTACTGGCTCAGGGTAGCAAATGGATGTGGTGCGGGCCAACTATGGTGCGGATATCCTTAGTACTGGGCAGGAACTCCCCCAGACTGAGGGTAGGATCTATAGGGACAATAGTATGACAAACTAAGTCTTCCTCACCCACTTTAGATCTAGGAAGCGCAAGATAAGTCTCTACCTCCTCTAGTAGAATGGTGGCCTCAAAAGAGGGGAAGATAAAGATATGCGTCTGGGGATGCCATAGTTCTATCAAGGCCGTGATGTTGTGCCAATCCAACAAAAGCTTGGGATAGTTTTTGGCTAGAATTAAAAGAGGGTGCAAGTGCCAGTCCCTTAAGATGGATATCACTGATATAGGGAGCTCGCGGATCATGGGAGACATCCACTTCAGGGTGGAATAGCACCTTGGGCTGGGAAGGAGCTGAGGTAATAAGAAGGGAAAAGAAAGCAAAGAGAGGAAGAGAGAAAGAATAATAAGCATTCTTGAAGGAAATTGAATAAGATAAAAGAAGTTGCTTTGACTTACCTCTCTCAAAGGGCTGGAGCTAAGATGCCCAGGGATGGCGGTCAGCCTTTGCAGCACCTCGTACTCTTTTTTGGCCGACTTTGGCCCGTGGTAAGCGACCTCACCCATGGAGCTTCCTTAAAGAGCCCTCTTCATGATGATTTGGAAAGGTTTAGCAAGGTTTTCAAGACCTAGAAGAGAGGTGTTGTGTGAGAAACGAGTTTAAGGTGCCTCCTACTTATAGAGCCCAAGCACTTGGCCTAATCCCACCAGGATTGAGGTAGGATAGATCTAAAATGGGTTTGGACAGGCTTTAGCACAGATTAAGATCCTTTACCGACAGTTTGGGAGTCTCCAAGAGAGTCCCGATCAGAGCTACCTGAGTTTCCTAATCGGCAGGCTATCGGGCGGCCGCAAGAGGTTAAATGCGGTCCTCAAAAGACCTTTTATATACCTTTTATGCACCTCGTCTCCCTGGCAGCCTGAACGGTCTTTGGGAAGACCGTCTCTAAAATCCAACGGTCAACGGAGAGCCGTCTCTCTGACATATGTGGCCCAAGGGGGACCGTTTAGGATCTTCTTTGAGCTTGTGGCAGGACGACCCTCAGCGGTCTACTACTGGACCGTCTAGCCCTTGGAGCGGCCTATTGAGCGACCGTCTCTATCTCTGCTACCTTACACATTTTGTTGGTTCACTTTTCTCAAGTCTCTCCGTCTCTCTCTCATGCTCAATCTCCCGTGTTTGTTGTTTGTTAGTTAGCATCAAGCATACACATATTTATTTGCAAAATCAAAATTGGCTATATCATAACATCTATAACAAAAAGTACATGAGTCACATATCATACATCAAGCCAGTCCCTCTCCCGGACCCCCACTCTCACCTGCGCCCTCGTGCCTCTTCGATGGCGGGGCCATCGCTGAGCTCGCCTCCTCTCGGTGCCGTCGGCGCCGCTTGTTGAACATATTTGAGTGATTTTGATGACAGAACTCAAGTCTGGCAACATGTGAACCTGGCGGTCAACCGCTAGGAGCTAGCGGTCGACCTATTTTCCCAGCAGCAAAATGGCCACAGGACGGCCCCTGGCGGTCGACCGCTGGCCTCTGTAGGTCGACCGCCAGCCCCGAGCTGTCAACAATTGTTGACTTTTTATCATTTCGAGAAAAGCCATTCTCTTTGGCATTGTTTAATCCCTAAGCAACCAAACTCTCCAGAAATTGTGGATCTGGTCTGGGAGAGTCCTTGGACCATTCAAAAACCTATAAAACATATACAAGAGGGATTGGAAAACCCTAATGCTTATTGTGGATCAAAGGAGGCTACCAAAGGTGGGAAGGAGGAAGCTTGCACTGTAGACGTGAACAATGCTCCGAGAAGATTTCTTCATCCTTCTTCCTTCTTTCTAGAGTAAAGATCAAGTCACATCTGAAGAAGATTAAGCCTGCATCAAGTGTGTTGGGTTCTGTGCGTCCCCTCGTTGTCTTTGACAATGGTTTTGATGATTCCAATATATCGTGTGTTTTGTGTTTACTTTAAAGTGGAAATCTTGTTTGTTTATGTTCAATGGCATCTTGATGATAAATAAGCTAACATGATGGTATCTTGGTTTGCAGGTGGCAGGTTGACAGTTTATGGTCCTTCACAAACAACATATGGACCAACTTGTGCTTTGTGTGCTAAACAATCTTTGCACCAACTTGTTTGTCTGTGTCAAACAACATATGCACCAACTTGGTTTTCTAAACAAGTTATGCACCATCTTGCTTTGTCTATGCTAAACAAGTTATGCACTGGACTTTGTTCTTCATGGCACCTACCAAATCTTCTCATATGCATTGACCATGTACTTATAAGCATAGACATGATAAAATGCATTGAGTGATTCTTAGGTGTATTAAAAATGATATTGAGGCTCTTAAGCATGCAAGGCTCAAATATGTCGCATTACAATGTGGATGGAATGATTTAGGTTGAAAATGTGTTTCTGAGCTATATTGGATTATCACTCATAAAACTGGGTTACTTGAAAGTGCAGGTTTTGATCTGCCCACATATCTTGAAAATCGAGGTAAGAACCCTCTTATGATAGATTTCCATGTGGGGAGATTAGGCTTACTTTATGCTTCATGGCTTTGGGGTTAATTGGCTTCAAAATTGTCAATTTGATAATTGTAGTTCATATTACATCATGCTCATGTTGATTTCTATTCTTTCATGCAATATATGATTTTTGTTTGGACATAAATTGATGCCATTCGGGTTTAGAATGAATTCTCATGCACATCACTTATTATCATGCATATCACTCATATATGATTTAAGGTCGGCATTCATGAATGGGTTCCTTCTAGGATTGAATAATTGAAGGGTTCTTCCATTGGCTCTCATGTTCTAGTGATTTTTATTTTCTGAACACCTTCTATGAGGTATTATTAGATTAAATGTGTTTCATGCATCATGAAGATGAAGTTTTTGAGTTTTTCAGGTTATGCTCTCAAAATCATGAATGACAAGGTGAGAACTTACTTTCTAATGCAATTCTTGTTTTAATCTATTGGGTTGCATGTTTAGAATGTTTGGAAATTGTTTAGAAACCTTTTGATCAAGTTTCTAGGTCAGTGGGTCGACCCCCCATGCTAATGGGTCGTCCCCTGGGCAGAACAGGGCACTTTCAGCACTCTGGCTGAAAGTAGGTCGACCCCCCTTCAGAAGTGGGTCGACCCCCCTGTGACAAAACCTGCCAGACAACATTCTGTCTGGCAGGTGGGTCGACCCCCCTCCAAAGTGGGTCGACCCCCCCCTGTTCGCATCTCCGTGCGGGATTTCCGTAAGTCACCGTAACCCGACCAAATCACATCCAAATGGGCTGAAAATTTACACACTTGCCCTTGGGTTAGTAATGAACATATTAGGGTGGTTTTGCTAGGGTTTTACAAGGGTATAATGATCTTTTGCACAACTTATCCTCATGGTATATATATGTTGCGAATTTGGAAGAAAGAGTGAGGAGAGCTCTAACGTGCTATCTTTTTCTCCTTGTCTTGTAGGAAAAGAAAGAGGGAAAGGAGAGGAGCTGGAGAAGAACGCGGATATCATCTACATCTAGGAGGAGTTTGAGCTCGTGATTGAAGAAAGAAAGAAGCGGATTGAAGAGAGGATCACGTGAGCGTCCTCAACATTAGAATCTGGCTACCCTCCGACTTGGGGCTTAGAGAAGATCTTCTTAAACCTTTCTCTACTCATGGGGATTCATTGTTGCATCTTGTTTGCATCCATTGGAGTCATCTATCTTTGATTTACAAGGGTTTCTATCCTTTTAGCTGAGCATAGATAAATAGTTTGGGTGTTCATTGTATATTCTTTCATTTTATCAAACTCGAAAAGTCATAGTGTGTGGGCAGAGCTGCGTCTCCGTGTGCTGGGCATTATTGTGGGAAAGTTTCCCTGTGGATTGTTGTGTGTTGACGGAGCTGCGACTCCGTGTGGTTTTCAGTGTCCGGGGCGAGTTCCCCGATTTTGTGTGTGGGTGTGTGTGCTGCAGTGGCAGCTTGTTGGGGGATTTTCCCCGTGTGTGGATATTGCTGCGGAAGCAGCGTGTGTGTGTGTGGTTGGGGTTCGTCCCCGTGTTGCTACGAAAGTAGCGTGTAGTGAAGCCTCACCCGGTTGGGTGAGGGGTGGACGTAGGGAGCCCTTGTGGTCCCGAACCACCTAAAAATCTCTGTGTCCTTTGTGATTGCCTGTGTGTTTGTCCCTTTCTTCTATCTCGCTTCACATGTTAGTTTAATAGATTTTTACTCACTACACCACTGCACACTGCTACTTCTGTTATTCGTACTAGGCATAATTTTCTCTAACATTTGCATTGTTATTACGAGTGAGATCGGAAAGATTGAGAGAACCTGTTAAATCTCATATGTGTTTAGGCTAATCAAGTAGTTGATATTTAATTCCACTATGTTCAGTAAAGAGAATTTTTAAATCCGCCATCTAGGTCAAGGGGACAATTCAACCCCCCTTCTTGTCCGCCATCTAGTCTGGGCCAACAATTGGTATCAGAGCCCAGTCTCTGATTTTTATTCAGCGGACCTCACGGTCTAGGAGAAAAGATCTTTTTATAATGGCTAGTCTGAATTCAGTTCCTGTCTTTGATGGTTTTGATTTTACATCATGGCTTGGAAAATTGTGTGTTTGGATTTCTGGGATTAATCCTAAGCTTATGAAATTAATAAGTCATGGTCCTCATGTTTTACCAAAAAATGAGTCAAGATGGACCGATGAACATAGGAAGATAAATTCTGATAATCTTTTTGTTTTGAATACTCTTAAAGCTGCAGTATGCATTAACAAATTTCCATTTGTTTCTGATTGCAGCTCAGCCAAAGAAATCTTGGATGGACTGATTAAGTTTCATGAAGGAAGGCTGAAGGATACATGTATGATGGCAAACGACAGTGCTCTTTCGAGCAAAGAAAATTCTGATAGAGAAGGAAATCAGGAGGTAAGTTCTGAAACCGATGAGATTTCTTTGGAAGAACTACTGGATGCCTATGATGACTTGCTTGATAGATATAAGGCATTAAAATCTAAGAACAGAAAAATGAAAAAGAAACTTAATGATCATTCACATGTTAACCCTCCATGTGCTAAATGCTCTCAAATTGAAAATACATGTGTTGATGATCTTTCATGTGAGGAATGCTCGGAGCTTTGGAACTTGAATAAAAATTTGTTGCATGATGTTGCTGTGCATGAAGAAATTATTTTAATTCTGAAAGCTGAAAATAAATCCTTACAGGATAAAATTTCAGAACTTCAACTCATTGAAGAAGATAATGAAAAGCTAAAAATACTGAATTTTGCTATGTCTGAAAAATTACTTGTGCTTGAAAAAGAGACATGCATATCTGTTGATAAATCTGAATGGTTAATGGAGCTGAGACATGAAATTGAAAGCCTTAAAAGCGTGAATGACAAATTTGAATGTAATAAAACCATGAATGAAATGGTTGATGAACATGTGAGCCTTCAAAAGAATGAACTTGGACATACCTCCACGACTGTAAATTCACTTGAAAAACTTGCTGAAGAGATTCAAAATTTGAAAGAACGAAATAGTTTTTTGGTTGATGAACTCCACATGTTTGAAAAAGGAAAACATGTTGTTGATAATTCTGAAAATCTTCATGTTTTGGAATTAGAAATTGCTAGCTCTAAAACTATCAATTCTTTGTTAAATGAGAAGCTGGCATTGTATGAGAAAGAAATTGCTGAATCTAACTTGCATATCTCATCATTGGAAGATGAGATCATAAATTTGAATGAATCCATGGTGTTGTGCAATAAGCAAAATGAAAAATAGAAAAAGGATGTTGATTGTTCTTGTATGCATGTAGAACCCTCATATGATAAACATGTTCATGCACCAAGAAAAAGAAGGAATGTCTTTTGTGACTATTGTGGCAAATTTGGCCATGAAATGTATGATTGCCTTTTAATGAAGTTTGATGATGATGTGGCTTTGAAATCTAGAGTAGAAAATGATAATGGTTCCAAAGATCATGAGAAATCCACAATGAAAAACCTCAACACTCATTGTTACTATTGTGGGTTACGTGGTCATGTCTTTGAAAATTGCTTCGTTAAGAAAGATGATGATGAATGGTTTGCCAACAAGAACTTTTCATGTTATTATTGTGGTGAACAAGGACACATGATGGATAATTGTTCCTTAATGAAAAATGATCAGAAATTATCCATGAAAAGAAAATCTTTCTACTGCTATTACTGTGGTGAGAATGGTCATTCTATGGATGATTGTTTCACAATGAAAATCGATGATGAGTGGTATGAAAGGAAAAATAAGAAAAATACATTTATTCATGCTAGGACTAACCCCTCGGGACCCAAGATGGTTTGGATACCCAAACATCCAACTTGAGAATCTATTTTGCAGGGGTACCTTGAGGTCGAAGAAATTAATAAATATTAGGATCTCAAGGTGAGGAACAAAAATGATTTGTTTTGAAACTTTGTCTCACTTGGTTCTCTTTAAAAAATCTAAAAAAGGTAAAATTTATGTTTTGAGAAAATTGCTTCCAACTTGGTTCACTGGTTATGGTATCTTTTGGAAATCTTGAGAATCTTTGAGTTCCATGTTAGAATGACTTGATCACTTCTATTTTCACTCCATGTGAATAAATTCTATCTTCAAATACTTTACTCTTCTCATAAAGTGTTTTCACACTTATAATCAACTCTTGTAAATAAAATTTGGTTTGAATGCTTCTCATTGTGCATAGAGTTTTCAAACTCTTACTTACTTTTTGTAAATAATCACTCACTTGTGCATACATAGATCACATGCTTAAGTTGCATAAAACATGCTGCACATATCATATACATCCTCACTTGCATACATTTGCACTTGCTTGCATACATTTGCATATTCCTCATATTCATGTGCTTGATTGCTATGATTTTTCGGTATATAAAATAGTGTTTGTGGAAGGTTGGATTATGTTTAGCCGGAAGCTTTCACTATGCGTGATGGTGGTCTTCGGACCTATGTTCCCCGCCGCGTACCGAAAATCACTTTGTTTGAATAGTTTGCTATATCCCTGCTTGAATGCATGTATATAATTTTAGAACACAATTCCTTGCAAATCTTCTAAGACCTCACCTCCTTGCTATATAAAATGCAGTGATTTTAATCATTTGTGAAAAGTGACATATACAAAGGAGGATGATTCATTTCAACTGTGCATACATTTAGGGGGAGTCATAACTGTGTATAGGCAAATTCATCTTCTACATCCAAAGCAATTACCCATACATTATTCCAAAATGATGCACATGACTTTGATTGATAAGGATTTCAGAAATTCTTTTTAACACTTCATGGGAAACAAATTTCTACATGAAAATTGAGAGAATCGTGAGGAAAAAGCTGCCTACCCCGCATGCTTAAATAAGTGGTATGTCTAACTGAGTAGCCGGGAATCCCCACAGAAATAAATGAGGAAACTCGCGTCGAAAGGTGAAACAAAATCCACATTTTGTGATGAATCCTAGTAAGCCGGGAAACCCCATTGAGACACATGAGGTGACTCGCGCCGAACAGTGAAATCCAATAAAAGAAAAATAAAAAGGGGTTGAGCGAAGCTACCAATAGTCGAGGATCAAAATGGAAGTGTAGGAAGGAAATAACCCTCTAGTGTTTTCTAGAAACTCTGCTAATATCCATATAAACTTGAAGTTCATTGCTCATTTACATAAATTTCAATTGGATATTTTTGTGATGATTGTATATCTTGAATTTGTTCTTATCATGGCTTATGTAGTACCTTGCATATATGAATGCACTACCTTTTTTGATTATGGTTCATATCTCACATTTTGATTTTGAATGAACTGTTCTTTTGCTATCCCCTTACCCCATTAAGGGGGAGCTATAGTACTGTATGTGTGCTTAACTCCAATGCATGCTTGCGTGTTTGCTTGCTTGCATACTTCATTTCACATTTAAGTTTGCATAGATGCATCTTCAGGTTACTTAATCCCATTGTCTATTGGCTTTTGTTCTTGACAATTGGGGGAGAATAATGTGCTTTTTAGCATAATACACTTTTTGTGCCTAACATAGTTTTCAGGCTTCACATATCATTTACTTTCATTACAAGTGCATAATTAGTCATACATAAAGCAAAAATCAGAAAAAATTGAGCTTATGCACTAATTTCACACATCTGCTAATTACAAATAAAATTTCAAATTCCTGCTTGTTTTTGGTCTCCACACCTTCCTCTCATGGTAGGTGTATTGCTGGATTCGTGCGCTCATGTCTAACTCATTTTTGGAAGGTTTCCAGCTGCTTTTCAGTCCCCCATTTTTTTTACTAATGACAAAGGGGGAGAGAACTTTAAAATTGTCACAATATATTGTCATCATCAAAAAGGGGGAGATTGTTGGGTTCTGTGCGTCCCCTCGTTATCTTTGACAATGGTTTTGATGATTCCAATATATCGTGTGTTTTATGTTTACTTTAAAGTGGAAATCTTGTTTGTTTATGTTCAATGGCATCTTGATGATAAATAAGCTAACATGATGGTATCTTGGTTTGCAGGTGGCAGGTTGATAGTTTATGGTCCTTCACAAACAACATATGGACCAACTTGTGCTTTGTGTGCTAAACAATCTTTGCACCAACTTGTTTGTCTGTGTCAAACAACATATGCACTAACTTTGTTTTCTAAACAAGTTATGCACCAACTTGCTTTGTCTATGCTAAACAAGTTATGCACTGGACTTTGTTCTTCATGGCACCTACCAAATCTTCTCATATGCATTGACCATGTACTTATAAGCATAGACATGATAAAATGCATTGAGTGATTCTTAGGTGTATTAAAAATGATATTGAGGCTCTTAAGCATGCAAGGCTCAAATATGTCGCATTACAATGTGGATGGAATGATTTAGGTTGAAAATGTGTTTCTAAGCTATATTGGATTATCACTCATAAAACTGGGTTACTTGAAAGTGCAGGTTTTGATCTGCCCACATATCTTGAAAATCGAGGTAAGAACCCTCTTATGATAGATTTCCATGTGGGGAGATTAGGCTTACTTTATGCTTCATGGCTTTGGGGTTAATTGGCTTCAAAATTGTCAATTTGATAATTGTAGTTCATATTGCATCATGCTCATGTTGATTTCTATTCTTTCATGCAATATATGATTTTTGTTTGGACATAAATTGATGCCATTCGGGTTTAGAATGAATTCTCATGCACATCACTTATTATCATGCATATCACACATATATGATTTAAGGTTGGCATTCATGAATGGGTTCCTTCTAGGATTGAATAATTGAAGGGTTCTTCCATTGGCTCTCATGTTCTAGTGATTTTTGTTTTCTGAACACCTTCTATGAGGTATTATTAGATTAAATGTGTTTCATGCATCATGAAGATGAAGTTTTTGAGTTTTTCAGGTTATGCTCTCAAAATCATGAATGACAAGGTGAGAACTTACTTTCTAATGCAATTCTTGTTTTAATCTATTGGGTTGCATGTTTAGAATGTTTGGAAATTGTTTAGAAATCTTTTGATCAAGTTTCTAGGTCAGTGGGTCGACCCCCCATGCTAATGGGTCGTCCCCTGGGCAGAACAGGGCACTTTCAGCACTCTGGCTGAAAGTGGGTCGACCCCCCTTCAGAAGTGGGTCGACCCCCCTGTGACAAAACCTGCCAGACAGCATTCTATCTGGCAGGTGGGTCGACCCCCCTCCAAAGTGGGTCGACCCCCCCCTGTTCGCATCTCCGTGCGGGATTTCCGTAAGTCACCGTAACCCGACCAAATCACATCCAAATGGGCTGAAAATTTACACACTTGCCCTTGGGTTAGTAATGAACATATTAGGGTGGTTTTGCTAGGGTTTTACAAGGGTATAATGGTCTTTTGCATAACTTATCCTCATGGTATATATATGTTGCGAATTTGGAAGAAAGAGTGAGGAGAGCTCTAACGTGCTATCTTTTTCTCCTTGTCTTGTAGGAAAAGAAAGAGGGAAAGGAGAGGAGCTGGAGAAGAACGCGGATATCATCTACATCCAGGAGGAGTTTGAGCTCGTGATTGAAGAAAGAAAGAAGCGGATTGAAGAGAGGATCGCGTGGACGTCCTCAACATTGGAATCCGGCTACCCTCCGACTTGGGACTTAGAGAAGATCTTCTTAAACCTCTCTCTACTCATGGGGATTCATTGTTGCATCTTGTTTGCATCCATTGGAGTCATCTATCTTTGATTTACAAGGGTTTCTATCTTTTTAGCTGAGCATAGATAAGTAGTTTGGGTGTTCATTGTATATTCTTTCATTTTATCAAACTCAGAAAGTCATAGTGTGTGGGCGGAGCTGCGTCTCCGTGTGCTGGGCATTATTGTGGGAAAGTTTCCCTGTGGATTGTTGTGTGTTGACGGAGCTGCGACTCCGTGTGGTTTTCAGTGTCCGGGGCGAGTTCCCCGATTTTGTGTATGGGTGTGTGTGCTGCAGTGGCAGCTTGTTGGGGGATTTTCCCCGTGTGTGGATATTGCTGCGGAAGCAGCGTGTGTGTGTGTGGTTGGGGTTCATCCCCGTGTTGCTACGAAAGTAGCGTGTAGTGAAGCCTCACCCAGTTGGGTGAGGGGTGGATGTAGGGAGCCCTTGTGGTCCCGAACCACCTAAAAATCTCCGTGTCCTTTGTGATTGCCTGTGTGTTTGTCCCTTTCTTCTATCTCGCTTCACATGTTAGTTTAATAGATTTTTACTCACTACACCACTACACACTGCTACTTATGTTATTCGTACTAGGCATAATTTTCTCTAACATTTGCATTGTTATTACGAGTGAGATCGGAAAGATTGAGAGAACCTGTTAAATCTCATATGTGTTTAGGCTAATCAACTAGTTGATATTTAATTCCACTGTGTTCAGTAAAGAGAATTTTTAAATCCGCCATCAAGGTCAAGGGGACAATTTAACCCCCCTTCTTGTCCGCCATCTAGTCTGGGCCAACAAAGTGGACCTCAAGCTGCATCCAAGGAATCCTTCATCAACTAAGGGGGGGCACTAATCAAGCCCTTGTTCTTGTGTTCTTCCATTCTCACATCCTTCTCTTCTTCAAGTGTCTTGTGGTTGTAATCCTAAACCATTTGTGTGTGTGTGGATCTTCACAGATCCATGTGTGTGTGTGCAATCAAGTTTGATTGCTTTGTGTGTGTGTGTGTGTGTGGCTGATCTTGTATCCTTTCACAAGATAGTGTGTGGATCCTCACGGTTGGTGAGGGGTGGATGTAGGTTGCTGCTGTGGCATCCGAACCTCCTAAAAATCAATGTCTCCTTGTGGCTTGCTCCTTTTCTACTATCCCACTTCTGCGCATGCTTGTGGATTTAGTTTAATTGCTATCTTTAGATCTTGTTTTATTGATCACCATCAAATAGATCCGTGGTATATCAAAAGCTGGAATCAGACTGACAAGGTTACTCTTGTCGGAAAGACGACAGTTTGCGTGAGTAAATCTACGAATTTCTTAACTCCGCCTAGTACCAAAGGCTATTGCAGTGATTATCTTTGATAGATCTGGTTCATTCTGCACCTATTGTTTAGCATTCTCGCATAATCTTAAAATTGTGTAGAACTTTGATAAAACTTTGTTTTCACCCAATTCACCCCCCCCTCTTGGGTGCCATTGATTCCGGGACTTCAATTGGTATCAGAGCCAAGGCTCAATTTCATCAGATCTAACGATCTGGAGCAAGATCCGATCAATGGCAAACAAGGGAACTATGCCTGAGGGCCACTCAATTCATCGTCCTTCTTACTTCGATGGCTCGAATTATTCCTGTTGGAAAAATAGGATGCATGTCTTCCTAAAAGCCCGGGAGTATGAGATATGGAGAGTTGTGGACAAGGGTCCGTACAAACTCGGGGATGACGAAGAGAAATGGACACATGAAGAAATTAAAAAATGCACTGTAAATTTCAATGCTATGAATATTATGCAATGCGCTATTCATCCTAATGAGTTCTCTCGTGTGTCTATGTGCAGCTCAGCCAAAGAAATGTGGGACAAGCTGCGTCTCATATATGAAGGAACCTCAGAGGTTAAAGAAACCAAGGCCAACTTGCTCGTCAGCGATTATGAATTGTTCAGAATGAAGCCCGAGGAAACAATCTCAGAAATATTCGCAAGGTTAACTGAGATCACGAATGGTCTCAAGAGCCTCGAGAAGGAGTACACAAATTCCGAACTGGTGAGGAAGGTTTTGAGGTCACTTCCATCCGCGTGGCACACAAAAGCCACAGTAATTGAGGATTCCAAAAATCTGTCTACATTGCCGTTGGATGAGCTCATAGGGTCTCTAATGACCTATGAGATAAACATGAAGAGAACGACTGAGGAGGACACAAAGAAGAAGAAAATTGTTGGACTGAAAGCTCATCAGTCTGATGATAACCTGCAAGAAGATGAATCTAGCGAAGGAAGCAATGAAGAAGAAGACTTGGCAATGATCACTCATCAAGTGAGGAAATTCTTCAGAAGGAAGAGGAACTTTCAAGGCAACTTCAGAAGGGACCCAAGGAAGTTCAATCAAGTTAAGGGTGAATCAAGCAAACCAAGTAGCATAATATGCTACGAGTGCAAGAAGCCCGGGCACATGAGAGGAGAATGCCCAGATCTGAAGAAGAAATTCAAGAAAGATAAATTCAGAAAGCCCAAAACCATGGTCGCCACGTGGAGCGATGAAGAGGATGAATCATCTGATGAAGAAATTCATGAGCTGGTGGAGAACTTGTGCCTTATGGCACATGAAGATGACTCAACCGAGGTAAATTCTGACCCGGACCTTATTTCAAATGAACAGTGGGAGTCGGAATATGAAAAGTTGTATACAAGATACAAAAAAATCAAAAGTGAAAATAAAGATCTCAAGAAAAAGATTGGTGAGTCAACCCATGATGATATTTATGTGAGATTTGAGAAACTTGAACAAGAATGGTTTGAGATATCTGAAGAAAAAGAAACTCTGCTTCAAACAATTTCTGATCTTGAGAGAATTAAAGAGGAACTTTCATGCAAAATTTGTGAAATTGAAAACATATGTGAAAAACTCAAAAATGAAAAAGAAACTCTGACTTTCTCCATGTCAAAAATTAAAAATGAAAATGTGAGCTTGAATAAAGAAGTGACTGACCTGCAATCCACTCTTTCTGTGCTTGTTAAAGGGAAACAGAATCTAGACAACATTTTGGGAGTTAAAGTTAACTTCCGAAGAGAAGGATTGGGGTACATACCCCAGAATAAAAAATATTTTGAACACAAAATCACCACATCTCACGTGCATGGACAAGAAAATGACTATGCTTCATGTTCTCACACCAAACCCCAACATCTCAGTCTAAGCCACACAGATACCAAGGAACATTCTCACATGTTAATTGCTTTCACTGTGGTAGATTTGGTCATGTGATGTCCAACTGCTGGTTCAAACAAAGCACACCTAAATATCATGCTCCATGGGCAAAAAGGACACATTCAAAGAGCTGGACTAACTCTTATGGACCCAAATTTGTTTGGGTACCAAAAACAATTGCATGAGAAAATTGTCTCTTGCAGCTATGTCTTGAAGCCAGGGGGAGCAAATGGTATCTGGACAGCGGTTGCTCAAGGCATATGACAGGGGACAAGAAGATGTTCTCGAAGCTGCAATAAAAGGAAGGAGGTTCAGTTGCTTTTGGCGGGAAGGACAAAGGTAAAATAATCAGAGTTGGAGACATAGGTAAAAGTTTTGAGACTTTGATTGAAAATGTCCTTCTGGTGAAAGCTTTGAATCATAATTTGCTGAGTATAAGTCAGTTGTGTGATAAGGGTTTTAAGATTGTTTTTGATGTGACTCATTGCCTTGTCATGTGCAAAGATTCAAATGAAATCAAATTCATCGGTAAAAGGAGCAAGAATGTGTACACCATTGATCTTGATAATGTTTCGATTGATAATGTGTGTTTGGTAGCTAACAACCATGAGAATGCATGGCTATGGCACCGAAGACTAGGTCATGCTAGTTTTGGAGTGATCTCTAAGTTGTCTAGACATGACTTGGTGATAGGTCTACCCAAATTGAAATTTGAAAGCGATAAAATTT
The DNA here is from genome assembly GCA_022559845.1 of Amorphophallus konjac. Lineage (NCBI taxonomy): Eukaryota > Viridiplantae > Streptophyta > Magnoliopsida > Alismatales > Araceae > Amorphophallus > Amorphophallus konjac. Next base: position 411,876,676 of record CM040118.1, read on the forward strand.
GTGAGGCTTGCACAAAAGGCAAGCAGACACGTGCCTCTTTCAAAAACAAAAATATTGTTTCTACCTCCCAGCCTCTAGAACTGCTGCATATTGATCTGTTTGGCCCCACCAGGATATCCAGTCTAGGAGGCAAATCTTTTGGATTCGTAATTGTTGATGATTACTCCAGATTCACATGGGTGCTATTTTTAGCCAATAAAAGTGATGCCTTGATGGAATTTCAAGTGTTTTGCAGGAAAATCCAAAATGAAAGAGGTCACCTCATCACTACCATACAGAGCGATCACGGTGGTGAGTTTGAAAATCATGAATTTAGCATCTTCTGTGAAGAGCAGGGATACACACATAATTTTTCATCACCAAGGACGCCACAGCAAAATGGAGTAGTGGAGAGGAAAAATAGAACGTTATTGTATATGGCTCGGACCATGCTTAGTGAGAACTCTCTACCCATGTACTTCTGGGCTGAGGTGGTAAGTACAGCGTGCCACATCATCAACAGGGCAATGGTAAGGCCTATTCTAAAGAAAACTCCATACGAGCTCTACAAGGGTAAGAAACCAAACATTTCTTATCTTAAACCATTCGGATGCTCCTGTTACATTCTCAATAACGGTAAGTCTAACCTAGGTAAATTTGATGAAAAGAATGACAGAGGCATTTTTCTAGGCTATGCAATCAATTCTAGAGCCTACCGACTATTTAATAAAAGAACCTTGGTTGTTGAGGAAAGTCCTCATGTGATTTTTTGATGAAACCGAATCAAAATTAACAAATCAAACTTCTTCTACTGTGGATGCAGATGAAGCTCCTAAGAACTCAATGAGTGTCAAGGCTAAGGATGAACCATTGAAAGCAACCTCAAGCAATAGTGAAAAAGATGAAGATCTTACACTCGAGACACTACAAGAACCACAAGTGCAGCATCCTGATCTACCCATCTCCTCCACTCTTCTAAAGGATCATCTAGCTATGAACATCATAGGCAATTTGGAGGATGGGGTAAGAACTAGGTCCTCTCCAAGGTAAGTAGAAGAGGAAGACTTGATGGCCTTGCTATCACAAGAAGAACCCAAGGACATTCGTGAAGCTCTTCAAAATGAATCATGGATTCAGGCTATGCATGAAGAACTGCACCAGTTTGAAAGAAACGAGGTGTGGACTCTCGTGTCGCGTCCCAAGAACCATCCCACTATTGAAACCCGTTAGGTTTTCAGAAACAAGCTAAATGATGCGGGATTGGTGGTTAGGAATAAGGCACGGCTTGTAGCCAAGGGGTATAGCCAGGAGATGGGTATTGATTTTGATGAGTCTTTTGCACCGGTTGCTAGACTTGAAGCTGTTCGAATCTTATTGTCCTATGCTTGTTCCTTGAACTTTAAGTTATTTCAAATGGATGTTAAATCTGCATTTCTTAACGTCTATATCAAGGAGAACGTTTTTGTAGAGCAGCCTCTAGGGTTTGAAGATTCCAAACATCTACAACATGTATACAAGATCCAAAAGGCCCTATACGGACTAAAGCAAGCACCAAGGGCGTGGTATGAACGGCTTAACTCATTTCTGGTTGAAAATGGTTTCAAGAGAGGTAAGGTTGACCAAACACTTTTCACAAAGAGATCAGGTAAAGACATTTTAGTAGTTCAAGTGTATGTGGATGACATCATCTTTGGAGCTACTAACAATGTTTTATGCGATGAAGTTGCAAAAATTATGCAAGGAGAATTCGAGATGAGCTTAATGGGGCAGCTGACTTTCTTCCTTGGATTACAGGTGAAACAAACTTTAGAAGGAATCTTCATCAATCAGGCCAAATATACTATGGAACTGCTGCAGAAATATGGGATGGCAGAAGCAAAACCCATATCAACTCCCATGGCCACTACCACAAAGCTGGATAAGGATGAAAATGGTAAAACAGTAGACTCTACACTGTTTCGAGGTATGATCGGATCACTACTATACCTTACAGCTTGCCGTCCTGACATTCAATTCAGTGTATGTCTCTGTGCCTGTTTCCAGTCATGCCCTAAAGAATCCCACTTATCAGTTGTCAAATGCATTTTTAGATACCTTATTGGCACTGTTGATTTTGGCTTGTGGTTTCCCATCGGTAGTTCTTTTGATTTAATTGCTTATACCGATGCGGATTATGCCGGATGCATTGTAGATCGTAAAAGTACAAGCGGGTACTGTCAGTTTCTCGGTGGGTGTCTTGTCTCATGGGCCTCCAAGAAACAACATTCAGTAGCTCTCTCACGGCCGAGGCTGAATATGTAGCCGCCGGAAGTTATGGAGCCCAAGTACTTTGGATCAATAATCAATTGGTTGATTTGAATGTTGAAGTGGATTGTGTGCCCATCTTATGTGATAATACGAGTGCAATTAGTCTATCTAAAAACCCTGTTCAACACTCCAGAACCAAACACATTGACATTCGGCATCATTTTCTGAGAGATCATGTAGGTAAAGGGGTTTTTGAGTTCAAGTTCATTGACACACTTAACCAACTGGCTGACATCTTCACAAAACCCCTAAATCAGGATCAATTCAATAAAATTAGGAGAGAACTTGGCATGTGTAAGGGTGAGGGCATACGTACTTAGGTCTGCACTAGGTTGTTTCTTTTTCATTGGGTAGATTATGTGAGATGCATGCATTGTGTGTGGTTCATTTCTATTGTGTATGACTATACCTAGCATGTGTGCCTGTACTTATATTTATATACACTTCTTCCTTGACATTTTCCTAAAACTGAATATTCCTTGATAAATAAATGTGGACTAGTGATCTAGTGCTCTTAGCAGTCTCCATTCAAGGGTTTCCATAGTCAACTCCTGCTTGATATCTTTCGTGGCTTAGCTATATAAAAAAAAAGATTTAGAAACAAAAAAAAAGGAAGAAGAAAAATGAAAAAGAAAATGTGATCTGTGAAAATGGGGGAGTCCACAGGGTCATGGAGCCCACTTCTATCTCTGGTGGCCGCTGGCTAAACACCTTTTCTCTCGGGGTGAACAATGGGGTTTTCTATGCCCCAACGGTCGACCGCTGGCTTCGTGCCGGTCGACCGCCAGCGGCGAACCGGCCCGGTTCAGCCGCATCCGAACCCCTTTTTAAAGGGGTTTTCTCCCGCCTTCTCTCATTCCATCACTTTCCCTTCTCTCTCCCTTACTCCACATCAACCCTAGCACATCTCTCTCCCACCTTTCAAGCCCTAAAAACCCCACATCTTCCCTCCCCGAGCATGATCCGATCGATTGTTTTCCATTTTGGAACGCCTCCTCGCCGGCATTCGTGCGCTCGTGCCACCCTTCCCTGAGTTCCAGAGCGTGGAGACGGTGTTCACAGTCCTCCCCGGTGTCTCTCTCTCCATCCCAAGGTAGAGGTTCTAGCTCTCAAGCGGATCACACTTTCAGCGGGTTTCTTAGTCGAAATGGCACCTAGAAGGAGTGCTCGGCGTCTTCTCCAAGGGGAACCTAGTGCTCGGAGACGTGAAGCTCCGGTCGCACCACCACCACAAGCTCCCGCACCCAGGTTACCTCCAAGGTCTATCATCGACCCTCGTCTTGTCGATTTTCAAGAGTTGAATGAAATCCTGCCCGACATTTATACAGTTTTTTCAATGCAACCGGGGTGGATTGACTTTGTCACTAGATACAACCGGTTCTATCCCTATCTAGTACAACAGTTCTATGGTAATTTGGTTGACAGAAATGGCAGATTATACACAATGGTTAAGGGCATTGAGATTCAAATTTATTCAGAATTATTCAATCATGCCCTGGGTGTCTCTTCACATGGTGCAGACATGACTTTTGGGCATGGTGAGGTTGAGGCAAGTTTCATTGCCATGACGAGCTATGATTTTGTGCGTGGTGTGAGTGACCTCATTGAGCTCAATGCCAACCACTTTCCCGCACTGCAACGGGTTCTGCATCATATGTTTACTACACTTATTTATCCCAAGAGTGGCAGCCGAGATGAAGTGACGGAAGTGCACAGATTCCTATTCTATCATGTTATGAATGGTGAATTAATTAATATGGGATGTCTCATGACTCAACTGATAAGTCGATGCCGGACACATTTACGGCGGTCCCTGCTTTATGCTTCTCAACTCACTGGAGTGTTCACTTCTATCGGGGTCCCATTGGAGGATGAGCAGTTTGTTCTGGTCCGCCATGATGACATTTATAATGAGCATACGATTTTCTCAGATATGGGATATTACCGTGCTGCAGATGGTACAATTCATTGTGCTGTCCCAGTTTATGGGGTAGAGAATGTCAGTGAAGAAGAACAAGATCCGAACCCACATCAAGATCACCACGATGCACCTGCACCAGTCCAGCCCGAAGATGTGCCTCCTCCAACGGCTCTCCCTCCACCATCACAGTACTTTCATGAGGAGTCTTCCGCTCAGGGTGCTGGGCATTCCACTTGGGGGGACTATGAGGCTCTAGACCGGCGTCTTTTAGGCATGGAAACCCGCATTGACTCCTCTCTTGGGCGTCTGGACACTTTTATGGATACCATGACTGGACAATGGACTCCTTCACCCACGCTCTGGATGATCTGTCTATCCATATGGCCACTCTCTATGCCAGCCATGAAGACAACAGTGAGGCTTTCCGCCTCACCAACCAATCCCTTCTTTCCATCCGTAGCCAGCTTCTTCATCATGATGAGCTTCTCCATGGCCTTGAGGATCATTTTCCTCCTGCTCCTGCTCCTGCTGGTTCCACCCATGGTGATGGTCCCCCGAATGATGTTCATGGCAAGGAAGCTGCGGATCACCCTGTTGAGTAGCTGTTCTTGGCTCTCTAGTGTCACCTTTGTCCACTTTTTGTATCCCTTCCCTCTCCTTTTTGCTGATGTCAAAGGGGGAGAAGTAGAATATTAGGCTTATATATATATGCTATGTGTGTGTGTGTGTGCACCTGCTTGCATGCATGTTTGTCTCTTGCATTTTAGTTTGAGCACGTTGTATTGCATTTGGTTATTTGGTTATATTGCATTAGTGGTTTGCATTTAGTGGTTGCATTCCCTCTTTCACCTCTTGCATTCCGTGTACCCTGTATGGATCTAATGAGAATGAATGGAAGAATGCACTCTTTGAATTTACAAGATTGGCTCTCTCCTATCTCACTTCTTGTCAATATGGCAAATAAGTATTGAATGGCTGATATGGATTCGTTGACGTGCTTGTGTTGGAAGTGATATGTTGCGTTAAAATGGACGTGTTGAATGCCTTCACATCGTGAGTTCAAATGTTTCAACTTGATGGATTTCAACTGCATTTCAAATGTGATTGATGACGCTTCCAAAACTCTCTCAAAGGCACATTAGTGAAAATACAAATCTAATGCCTAGTTTTTGTCATCATCAAAAAGGGGGAGATTGTTGAACATATCCGAGTGATTTTGATGATAACAAAACCCAGGACTTTTATGTCCCATGTGCCTTGTTTTAAAACGAAGTTTCATGCTTTAAACCATCAAATTTCATCCCATTTCACACTTGTGTTAATGAATCCTTCCATGTGTTATATCGAATTTAAACTAACTTGTAATCAACTATAACACAAGCCCATTTCAAGCATCAAACCAATGCATAGTTTCAAGTGAGCTAACACTTGATTTTTGCAGGATTGGAGACTAGCGGTCGACCTGTGGACCTTTGGCGGTCAACCTAAAATAACAGAACTCAAGTCTGGCAACCTGTGAACCTGGCGGTCAACCGCTAGGAGCTAGCGGTCGACCTATTTTCCCAGCAGCAAAATGGCCACAGGACGGCCCCTGGCGGTCGACCGCTGGCCTCTATAGGTCGACCGCCAGCCCCGAGCTGCCAACAATTGTTGACTTTTTATCATTTCGAGAAAAGCTATTCTCTTTGGCATTGTTTAATCCCTAAGCAACCAAACTCTCCAGAAATTGTGGATCTGGTCTGGGAGAGTCCTTGGACCATTCAAGAACCTATAAAACATATACAAGAGGGATTGGAAAACCCTAATGCTTATTGTGGATCAAAGGAGGCTACCAAAGGTGGGAAGGAGGAAGCTTGCACTGTAGATGTGAACAGTGCTCCGAGAAGATTTCTTCATCCTTCTTCCTTCTTTCTAGAGTGAAGATCAAGCCACATCTAAAGAAGATTAAGCCTGCATCAAGTGGACCTCAAGCTGCATCCAAGGAATCCTTCATCAACTAAGGGGGAGCACTAATCAAGCCCTTGTTCTTGTGTTCTTCCATTCTCACATCCTTCTCTTCTTCAAGTGTCTTGTGGTTGTAATCCAAAACCATTTGTGTGTGTGTGGATCTTCACAGATCCATGTGTGTGTGTGCAGTCAAGTTTGATTGCTTTTGTGTGTGTGTGTGTGTGTGGTTGATCTTGTATCCTTTCACAAGATGGTGTGTGGATCCTCACGGTTGGTGAGGGGTGGACGTAGGTTGCTATTGTGGCATCCGAACCACCTAAAAATCGATGTCTCCTTGTGGCTTGCTCCTTTTCTACTATCCCACTTCTGCGCATGCTTGTGGATTTAGTTTAATTGCTATCTTTAGATCTTGTTTTATTGATCACCATCAAATAGATCCATGGTATATCAAAAGTTGGAATCAGACTGACAAGGTTACTCTTGTCAGAAAGATGACAGTTTGCGTGAGTAAATCTATGGATTTCTTAACTCCGCCTAGTACCAAAGGCTATTGCAGTGATTATCTTTGATAGATCTGGTTCATTCTGCACCTATTGTTTAGCATTCTCGCATAATCTTAAAATTGTGTAGAACTTTGATAAAACTTTGTTTTCACCCAATTCACCCCCCCCTCTTGGGTGCCATTGATTCCGGGACTTCACCGCTCCTCCTCCTCATTCCTCTGGTGACCGGAGGAACTCGTGAAGTACCCTCTTTGGGAGCCGTGCGTACCGTACATACCATGTGTGCCACTCGGGGCTCTGCTAAGCTCCGGCCTCCCGTACATACGCTTATATGCCTCTACAGCACCCTCCAGCTTAGCCACCTGGGGTCAGGACCGGTCCCACTCTGCCCGGATGCGCTCCGTCTCCACAGCCCCAGCCCGGAATCGCTCCAGCTCGGCCCGAAGGAGTACCAGCTCTCTCACATCCGCCGGGCGGCTACGCTCCATCTCCCCTCTCAGCCGAGTGACCTCACTCAGCACCGCTGCTAGCTCGGTCATCTGCGTACACACACATCATAATCAGCTAATTGCATTCATAGTCATAATCAACAAAAGGGAAAGTACAACTATTTACTTACCCTCTCGGCGAGTGCGGCCTCGGCCTCCTCCGCTCGTGCCACTGCCCGAGCGAACTCCGCATCCCGCTCAGCACAATCTGCTGATGGCTGGGAGGAGGAGGATGGCGCGTCATCTCCCTGACACTGGACTCCCTCAGCATGCTGCAAACATGGGCATGTCAGTCTCATACACTACAAGAAAAAGTGGCATTTGCGATGGCCTTATTCCGTCGCAATTCCATCGCAAAATCCGTCGCTAACAGATTTTGCGACGGATTTACGACGGAATTGGGACGGAATAAGGCCGTCTTAAAAAATTAGTCACAAATAACCGACGGATTTTATTCCGTCTTAAATTCCATCCTAAATTTTAGAAAGAAATAAAATCCGTCGCAAATTTAGTCGGTAATCAAACAAATACGGACGGAAAATTTCCGTCTTAAAATCTGTCTGCATTTTGCGACGAAATAATTCTGTCTAAATATCAGTCTCAAATTTTCCGATGCAAATTTATTTCTGTCGTGATATCCGTCGCAAGCTGCAGACGGATCCGACTCACAATCCGTCTAAATTTTGCGACGAAAAAATTCCGTCTAAATATCCGTTTGTACTTTCGGACTAAGTCACCAGAAAATCCATCTTGCATTTCAGACAGATTTATTTCCGTCATTATATCCGTTGCAAATTTCAGACGGATCCGTCTCAAAATCCGTCCAAAATATTTTTACACCTTTTTTTAAAATAAAAAATTTGTATTAAAATCATGTTTACTGAAAACAAAAAATACACACGAACAAAAATAAAAAATATGTTTAATTAAAATTACATCAAATATCACAATAAACTCATCAGCGTTACATAGAAAAATATACAACAAAATCAACAAATATCCTCCAAATCGTCCATATCTTCATCCCCCCCGCCCTGCTCATCTCCTCTACTGCCGCTCGCAGAAGGATCCTGCTATATTAAAAAAAACATACATAGATAAAAAATTAGTATAAAGATAAATTAAATATTTTATTAGATTACATGAATTTAAATCAAACATAATATCAAATCGATGACTGTAAAGATATCCAATTGTAGACCCCCAGACCCGACTTCTCTAATTTTAAACCAAGTGCATTTACAAAATACACTATTGAGCGTCGGGCTCAAACCGGATGTCCGATTTGGAATCCGTCAGCTCTGACAAGTAACGTCTACCTCCAAGGTCGTGTTGGAATGATCGGAATGCCGATCAGATCAGTATTTCACATTTTGGACCCCCGGACCCGACTTCTTTAATTTTAAACCAAGTGCATTTACAAAATGCACTTTTGAGCGTCGGGCTCAAACCGGATGTCCGATTTGGAATCCGTCAGCTCTCACAGGTCACGTCTACCTCCCAGGACGTGTTGGAATGATCAGAATGCCGATCAGATCAGTATTTCACATTTTGGACCCCCGGACCCGACTTCTTTAATTTTAAACCAAGTGCATTTACAAAATACACTTTTGAGCGTCGGGCTCAAACCGGATGTCCGATTTGGAATCCGTCAGCTCTCACAAGTCACGTCTATCGCCCAAGTCGTGTTGGAATAATCAGAATGTCGATCGGATCAGTATTTCACATTCTGGACCCCCGAACCCCTATTTTTTTGAATTATTCTAAACTAAGTTAGTTTTGAAAACTAACTTAGTTTTGAATTGAGTTAGTTTAGCGTCGGGCTCAAACCGGATGTCCGATTTGGAATTCGTCAGCTCTCACAAGTCACGTTTACCTCCCAGGTCATGTTGGAATGATCAGAATGCCGATCAGATCAGTATTTCACATTCTGGACCCCCGGACCCGACTGCTTTAATTTTAAACCAAGTGCATTTACAAAATACACTTTTGAGCGTCGGCCTCAAACCGGATGTCCGATTTAGAATCTGTGAGCTCTCACAAGTCACGTCTACCTCCCAGGTCGTGTTGGAATGATCGGAATGCCGATCAGATTAGTATTTCACATTCTGGACCCGAACCCCTACTTTTTTGAATTATTCTAAACTAAGTTAGTTTTGAAAATTAACTTAGTTTTGAATTGAGTTATTTTAGCGTCGGGCTCAAATCGGATGTCCGATTTAGAATCCGTCAGCTCTCACAAGTCACGTCTACCTCCCAGGTCGTGTTGGAACGATCGAAATGCCGATCAGATCAGAATTTCACATTCTGGACCCCCGGACCCGACTGTTTTAATTTTAAACCAAGTGCATTTACAAAATGCACTTTTGAGCATCGGGCTCAAACCGGATGTCCGATTTGGAATCCGTCAGCTCTCACAGGTCATGTCTACCTCCCAGGTCGTGTTGAAACGATCGGAATGTCGATCAGATCAGTATTTCACATTTTGGACCCCCAGACCTGACTTCTTTAATTTTAAACCAAGTGCATTTACAAAATACACTTTTGAGCGTCGGGCTCAAACCGGATGTCCGATTTGGAATCCGTCAGCTCTCACAAGTCACGTCTACCTCCCAGGTCATGTTGGAACAATCAGAATGCCGATCAGATCAGTATTTCACATTCTGGACCCCCGAACCCCTACTTTTTTGAATTATTCTAAACTAAGTTAGTTTTGAAAACTAACTTAGTTTTGAATTGAGTTATTTTAGCGTCAGGCTCAATCCGGATGTCCGATTTGGAATCCGTCAGCTCTCATTAGTCACGTCTACCTCGCAGGTCATCTTGGAATGATCAGAATGCCGATCAGATCAGTATTTCACATTCTGGACCCTTTGACCCGACTGCTTTAATTTTAAACCAAGTGCATTTATAAAATGCACTTTTGAGCGTCGGGCTCAAACCGGATGTCCGATTTGGAATCCGTCAGCTTTGACAAGTCACGTCTACCTCCCAGGTCATGTTGGAATGATCAGAATGCCGATCAGATCAGTATTTCACATTCTGGACCCCCGGACCCGACTTCTTTAGTTTTAAACCAAGTGCATTTACAAAATGCACTTTTGAGCGTCGGGCTCAAACCGGATGTCCGATTTAGAATCCGTCAGCTCTCACAAGTCACGTCTACCTCCCAGGTCGTGTTGGAATGATCGGAATGCCGATCGGATCAGTATTTCACATTCTGGACCCCCGAACCTGACTGCTTTAATTTTAAACCAAGTGCATTTACAAAATACACTTTTGAGCGGCGGGCTCAAACCGAATGTCTGATTTGGAATCCGTCAGCTCTCACAAGTCACGTCTACCTCCCAGGTCGTGTTGGAACAATCGGAATGCCGATCGGATCAGTATTTCACATTCTGGACCCCCGAACCCCAACTTTTTGAATTATTCTAAACTAAGTTAGTTTTGAAAACTAACTTAGTTTTGAATTGAGTTATTTTAGCGTCGAGCTCAAACCGGATGTCCGATTTGGAATCCGTCAGCTCTCACAGGTCACGTCTACCTCCCAGGTCGTGTTGGAACGATCGGAATGCCGATCAGATCAGTATTTCACATTCTGGACCCCCAGACCCGACTGCTTTAATTTTAAACCAAGTGCATTTACAAAATGCACTTTTGAGCATCGGACTCAAACCGGATGCCCGATTTGGAATCCGTCAGCTCTCACAGGTCACGTCTGCCTCCCAGGACGTGTTGGAATGATCGGAATGCCGATCAGATCAGTATTTCACATTTTGGACCCCCGGACCCGACTTCTTTAATTTTAAACCAAGTGCATTTACAAAATGCACTTTTGAGCGTCGGGCTCAAACCGGATGTCCGATTTGGAATCCGTCAGCTCTCACAAGTCACGTCTACTGCCCAAGTCGTTTTGGAATAATCAGAATGTCGATCGGATCAGTATTTCACATTCTGGACCCCCGAACCCCTATTTTTTTGAATTATTCTAAACTAAGTTAGTTTTGAAAACTAACTTAGTTTAGAATTGAGTTATTTTAGCGTCGGGCTCAAACTGGATGTCCGATTTGGAATCCGTCAGCTCTCACAAGTCATGTTTACCTCCCAGGTCATGTTGGAATGATCGAAATGCCGATCAGATCACTATTTCACATTCTGGACCCCCGGACCCGAGTGCTTTAATTTTAAACCAAGTGCATTTACAAAATGCACTTTTGAGCGTCAGGCTCAAACCGGATGTCCGATTTGGAATCCGTCAGCTCTCACAAGTCACGTCTACCTCCCAGGTCGTGTTGGAACGATCGGAATGCCGATCAGATCAGTAGTTCACATTCTGGACCCCCGGACCCGACTGCTTTAATTTTAAACCAAGTGCATTTACAAAATGCACTTTTGAGCGTCGGGCTCAAATCGGACGTCCGATTTGGAATCCGTCAGCTCTCACAAGTCACGTCTACCTCCCAGGTCGTGTTGGAATGATTGGAATGCCGATCGGATCAATATTTCACATTCTGGACCCCCGAACCCGACTGCTTTAATTTTAAACCAAGTGCATTTACAAAATGCACTTTTGAGCGTCGGGCTCAAACCGGATGTCCGATTTGGAATCCGTCAGCTCTCACAAGTCACGTCTACCTCCCATGTCGTGTTGGAACGATCGGAATGCCGATCGGATCCGTATTTCACATTCTGGACCCCCGAACCCCTACTTTTTTGAATTATTCTAAACTAACTTAGTTTTGAAAACTAACTTAGTTTTGAATTGAGTTATTTTAGCCTCGGGCTCAAACCGGATGTCCGATTTGGAATCCGTCAGCTCTCACAAGTCACGTCTACCTCCCAGGTCGTGTTGGAATGATCAAAATGCCGATCAGATCAGTATATCACATTCTGAACTCCCAGACCCGACTGCTTTAATTTTAAACCAAGTGCCTTTACAAAATGCACTTTTCAGCGTCGGGCTCAAACCGGATGTCCGATTTGGAATCCGTCAGCTCTGACAAGTCTTGTCTACCTCCCAAGTTGTGTTAGAACGATCAGAATGCCGATGAGATCAGTATTTCACATTCTGGACCCCCGGACCCGACTGGTTTAAATTTAAACCAAGTGCATCTACAAAATGCACTTTTGAGCGTCGGGCTCAAACCGGATGTCCCATTTGTAATCCGTCAGCTCTCACAAGTCACGTCTACCTCCCAGGTCGTGTTGGAATGATCAGAATGCCGATCAGATCAGTATTTCACATTCTGGACCCCCGGACCCGACTGCTTTAATTTTAAACCAAGTGCATTTACAAAATGCACTTTTGAGCGTCGGGCTCAAACCGGATGTCCGATTTGGAATTCGTCAGCTCTTACAAGTCACGTCTACCTCCCAGGTCGTGTTGGAATGATCGGAATGCCGATCGGATCAGTATTTCACATTCTGGACCCCCGAACCCCTACTTTTTTAAATTATTCTAAACTAAGTTAGTTTTGAAAATTAACTTAGTTTTGAATTGAGTTCTTTTAGCGTCGGGCTCAAATCGGATGTCCGATTTAGAATCCGTCAGCTCTCACAAGTCACGTCTACCTCCCAGGTCGTGTTGGAACGATCGAAATGCGATCAGATCAGAATTTCACATTCTGGACCCCCGGACCCGACTGTTTTAATTTTAAACCAAGTGCATTTACAAAATGCACTTTTGAGCATCGGGCTCAAACCGGATGTCCGATTTGGAATCCGTCAGCTCTCACAGGTCATGTCTACCTCCCAGGTCGTGTTGAAACGATCGGAATGTCGATCAGATCAGTATTTCACATTTTGGACCCCCAGACCTGACTTCTTTAATTTTAAACCAAGTGCATTTACAAAATACACTTTTGAGCGTCGGGCTCAAACCGGATGTCCGATTTGGAATCCGTCAGCTCTCACAAGTCACGTCTACCTCCCATGTCATGTTGGAACAATCAGAATGCCGATCAGATCAGTATTTCACATTCTGGACCCCCGAACCCCTACTTTTTTGAATTATTCTAAACTAAGTTAGTTTTGGAAACTAACTTAGTTTTGAATTGAGTTATTTTAGCGTCAGGCTCAATCCGGATGTCCGATTTGGAATCCGTCAGCTCTCATTAGTCACGTCTACCTCGCAGGTCATCTTGGAACGATCAGAATGCCGATCAGATCAGTATTTCACATTCTGGACCCTTTGACCCGACTGCTTTAATTTTAAACCAAGTGCATTTATAAAATGCACTTTTGAGCGTCGGGCTCAAACCGGATGTCCGATTTGGAATCCGTCAGCTCTGACAAGTCACGTCTACCTCCCAGGTCATGTTGGAATGATCAGAATGCCGATCAGATCAGTATTTCACATTCTGGACCCCCGGAACCGACTTCTTTAGTTTTAAACCAAGTGCATTTACAAAATGCACTTTTGAGCGTCGGGCTCAAACCGGATGTCCGATTTAGAATCCGTCAGCTCTCACAAGTCACGTCTACCTCCCAGGTCGTGTTGGAATGATCGGAATGCCGATCGGATCAGTATTTCACATTCTGGACCCCCGAACCTGACTGCTTTAATTTTAAACCAAGTGCATTTACAAAATACACTTTTGAGCGTCGGGCTCAAACCGAATGTCTGATTTGGAATCCGTCAGCTCTCACAAGTCACGTCTACCTCCCAGGTCGTGTTGGAACAATCGGAATGCCGATCGGATCAGTATTTCACATTCTGGACCCCTGAACCCCAACTTTTTGAATTATTCTAAACTAAGTTAGTTTTGAAAACTAACTTAGTTTTGAATTGAGTTATTTTAGCGTCGAGCTCAAACTGGATGTCCGATTTGGAATCCGTCAGCTCTCACAGGTCACGTCTACCTCCCAGGTCGTGTTGGAACGATCGGAATGCCGATCAGATCAGTATTTCACATTCTGGACCCCCAGACCCGACTGCTTTAATTTTAAACCAAGTGCATTTACAAAATGCACTTTTGAGCGTCGGACTCAAACCGGATGCCCGATTTGGAATCCGTCAGCTCTCACAGGTCACGTCTGCCTCCCAGGACGTGTTGGAATGATCGGAATGCCGATCAGATCAGTATTTCACATTTTGGACCCCCGGACCCGACTTCTTTAATTTTAAACCAAGTGCATTTACAAAATGCACTTTTGAGCGTCGGGCTCAAACCGGATGTCCGATTTGGAATCCGTCAGCTCTCACAAGTCACGTCTACCGCCCAAGTCGTTTTGGAATAATCAGAATGTCGATTGGATCAGTATTTCACATTCTGGACCCCCGAACCCCTATTTTTTTGAATTATTCTAAACTAAGTTAGTTTTGAAAACTAACTTAGTTTAGAATTGAGTTATTTTAGCGTCGGGCTCAAACTGGATGTCCGATTTGGAATCCGTCAGCTCTCACAAGTCATGTTTACCTCCCAGGTCATGTTGGAATGATCGAAATGCCGATCAGATCAGTATTTCACATTCTGGACCCCCGGACCCGAGTGCTTTAATTTTAAACCAAGTGCATTTACAAAATGCACTTTTGAGCGTCGGGCTCAAACCGGATGTCCGATTTGGAATCCGTCAGCTCTCACAAGTCACGTCTACCTCCCAGGTCGTGTTGGAATGATCGGAATGCCGATCAGATCAGTAGTTCACATTCTGGACCCCCGGACCCGACTGCTTTAATTTTAAACCAAGTGCATTTACAAAATGCACTTTTGAGCGTCGGGCTCAAATCGGACGTCCGATTTGGAATCCGTCAGCTCTCACAAGTCACGTCTACCTCCCAGGTCGTGTTGGAATGATTGGAATGCCGATCGGATCAATATTTCACATTCTGGACCCCCGAACCCGACTGCTTTAATTTTAAACCAAGTGCATTTACAAAATGCACTTTTGAGCGTCGGGCTCAAACCGGATGTCCGATTTGGAATCCGTCAGCTCTCACAAGTCACGTCTACCTCCCATGTCGTGTTGGAACGATCGGAATGCCGATCGGATCCGTATTTCACATTCTGGACCCCCGAACCCCTACTTTTTTGAATTATTCTAAACTAACTTAGTTTTGAAAACTAACTTAGTTTTGAATTGAGTTATTTTAGCCTCGGGCTCAAACCGGATGTCCGATTTGGAATCCGTCAGCTCTCACAAGTCACGTCTACCTCCCAGGTCGTGTTGGAATGATCAAAATGCCGATCAGATCAGTATATCACATTCTGAACTCCCAGACCCGACTGCTTTAATTTTAAACCAAGTGCCTTTACAAAATGCACTTTTCAACGTCGGGCTCAAACCGGATGTCCGATTTGGAATCCGTCAGCTCTGACAAGTCTTGTCTACCTCCCAAGTTGTGTTAGAATGATCAGAATGCCGATGAGATCAGTATTTCACATTCTGGACCCCCGGACCCGACTGGTTTAAATTTAAACCAAGTGCATCTACAAAATGCACTTTTGAGCGTCGGGCTCAAACCGGATGTCCCATTTGTAATCCGTCAGCTCTCACAAGTCACGTCTACCTCCCAGGTCGTGTTGGAATGATCGGAATGCCGATCAGATCAGTATTTCACATTCTGGACCCCCGGACCCGACTACTTTAATTTTAAACCAAGTGCATTTACAAAATGCACTTTTGAGCGTCGGGCTCAAACCGGATGTCCGATTTGGAATTCGTCAGCTCTTACAAGTCACGTCTACCTCCCAGGTCGTGTTGGAATGATCGGAATGCCGATCGGATCAGTATTTCACATTCTGGACCCCCGAACCCCTACTTTTTTAAATTATTCTAAACTAAGTTAGTTTTGAAAATTAACTTAGTTTTGAATTGAGTTATTTTAGCGTCGGGCTCAAATCGGATGTCCGATTTAGAATCCGTCAGCTCTCACAAGTCACGTCTACCTCCCAGGTCGTGTTGGAACGATCGAAATGCCGATCAGATCAGAATTTCACATTCTGGACCCCCGGACCCGACTGTTTTAATTTTAAACCAAGTGCATTTACAAAATGCACTTTTGAGCGTCGGGCTCAAACCGGAGGTCCGATTTGGAATCCGTCAGCTCTCACAAGTCACGTCTACCTCCCAAGTCGTGTTGGAAAGATCAGAATGCCGATCAGATCAGTATTTCACATTCTGGACCCCCTGACCTGACAGCTTTAATTTTAAACCAAGTGCATTTACAAAATGCACTTTTGAGCATCGGGCTCAAACCGGATGTCCGATTTAGAATCCGTCAGTTCTCACAAGTCACGTCGACCTCCCAGGTCGTGTTGGAATGATCGGAATGCCGATCGGATCAGTATTTCAAATTCTGGACCCCTGAACCCGACTGCTTTAATTTTAAACCAATTGCATTTACAAAATGCACTTTTGAGCATCGGGCTCAAACCGATGTCCGATTTGGAATCCGTCAGCTCTCACAAGTCACGTCTACCTCCCAGGTCGTGTTGGAACGATCGGAATGCCGATCGGATCAGTATTTCACATTCTGGACCCCCGAACCCCTACTTTTTTGAATTATTCTAAACTAAGTTAGTTTTGAAAACTAACTTAGATTTGAATTGAGTTATTTTAGCGTCAGGCTCAAACCGGATGTCCGATTTAGAATCCGTCAGCTCTCACAAGTTACGTCTACCTCCCAGGTCGTGTTGGAATGATCGGAATACCGATCAGATCAGTATTTCACATTCTGGACCCCCGGACCCGACTGCTTTAATTTTAAACCAAGTGCATATACAAAATACACTTTTGAGCGTCGGGCTCAAACCGGATGTCCGATTTGGAATCCGTCAGCTCTGACAAGTCACGTCTACCTCCCAGGTCATGTTGGAATGATCAAAATGCCGATCTGATCAGTATTTCACATTCTGGACCCCCGGACCCGACTGCTTTAATTTTAAACCAAGTGCATTTACAAAATGCACTTTTAAGCGTCAGGCTCAAACTGGATGTCCGATTTGGAATCCGTCAGCTCTCACAAGTCACGTCTACCTCCCAGGTAGTGTTGGAACGATCGGAATGCCGATCAGATCAGTATTTCACATTCTGAACCCCCGGACTCGACTGCTTTAATTTTAAACCAAGTGCATTTACAAAATGCACTTTTGTGCATCGGGCTCAAACCGGATGTCCGATTTGGAATCCGTCAGCTCTCACAAGTCACGTCTACCTCCCAGGTCGTGTTGGAACGATCGAAATGCCGATCGGATCAGTATTTCACATTCTGGACCCCCGAACCCCTACTTTTTTAAATTATTCTAAACTAAGTTAGTTTTGAAAACTAACTTAGTTTTGACTTGAGTTATTTTAGCGTTAGGTTCAAACTGGATGTCCGATTTGGAATCCGTCAGCTCTCACAAGTCACGTCTACCTCCCAGGTCGTGTTGGAACGATCAGAATGTCGATCAGATCAGTATTTCACATTCTGGACCCCCGGACCCGACTGCTTTAACTTTAAACCAAGTGCATTTACAAAATGCACTTTTGAGCGTCGGGCTCAAACCGGATGTCAGATTTGGAATCCGTCGGCTCTCACAAGTCACGTCTACCTCCTAGGTCGTGTTGGAACGATCGGATTTACCCAGGTCGTCTTTAATTTTAAATAATTCTGCCAAACTGAGCTCATGGAAAAGACTCATGGAAAAGAATCACTTGTGCCGCTTGTGCCGTGGTGGTGGATGCACGAGGGAGAATTCTGGCTTGGGAGAGCAGGCCAGTGAGTGCCTGCAACATGGTTGCCTACTGGGTAGACATCTCCTCTCGGAACTGCCGCTGTATCTGCAGCTGCAAATCAGAAATCTGGCTAGACATCTCCGATCGGACGATGTCTCTAACGTCGCTGGCAGAAGTACTGGGGGCAGGTTGAGGTATACTGATGGCAGAAGTACTAGTTTGGGCAGTGTTCGAACTCGCACATGATGATATCACCGCGCTAGAGTCCATGCTCTCCCCAAAACCATATATACGGCCCTTCTTCGGTACACCAGCTGCGGCCACCCATTCTACCGGATCCAACTCCGGCAGCTGCCCCTCTCTCTCCCCGTACTTCTCTGTCACAGCTCTGCTATATGTTTCCTACAAATAAAATAAAATAAATAGTCAATTTCATATGAATCAATCCGATTTAAATGAACGGTAGAAGTTGCACATCTAGATAAACTTACCGCTACTGAACGAGCTCTCGCACTCACAAATTGACCTGTCGCCTTCTTTTTATGTGTTCTGTCGAACACCTCGAGGAACGTCGGAGCTCGATTAAGCTCCACAGCCTGTTATATAATTCATAGTAAAAAATTGTCATATATATTAATAAAATGTAAGAAGATAAATTGAAACATTACTTACCATTTTATTTTTATGAGTCGCGAAAGAGACGGACCCACATGTATGCAAATTTGCCTCCGGTTGTGACGCCCTATTTGAATTGGCTTTTTGGGACTTTTCTATCCACTTGGGGTCGGCAAATTTGTCACATAGTATGTCCCAATCCTCCTTCCTCATCCATAGAGGACGGTGCTCCTTCCACAGCTGTCGGTCTTCACTCCCACCAGCATTTTTTTTTGCCTTCCTCTGAGCCGCATATACTCTCTTTCGATAATTTATCTTCACAGTAGACTCCCAGGTAGAATGACATCGTGCCGCATCATGTCCACCCGTGAATCGATAAGTCCGCTGTAAATAAATTATGCTTCATAGTTAATATACTGTTGTGAATTGAGTTTGGAAAAGATTTGAATTAAATGACATAGTTACTTACTAAGAACATGTCGAATAATGAATCACGGACGCCCATCGGAAATTCTTTGAAAGACAAATGTGGCCCGGGCACATGTGCCATTACTAGGCTAATAGCATGATGGACATCATTGGAAGGTTCTAATTTTTTCCTGCAATTGCAAATGTCAAAGTATTCATATTAGAAACTTACCGCTAAGAATTAATGAATGTAAAATAGCCTTATAAATATACCCGGAGATCCAACAGGGGCGACGTCCATCATGGACAGTGCCTCCCTCGTGATGACTGCTGGCATCGTCAACTGGCTGCTGAGTGGTGGGGGGGGCTGTAGTAGTCAGAGGTGGTGGGAGGGCTGTAAGTATTAATTTTCATAAGTAAATGCAACATGTTACTGAAAATTAAAATAGATATACCTATAGCGGGAGGTGGTGGGGGTGGCGTCTGTACAGGTGGTGGGAGGGCACTAGGACCTGTAAGAATTAATTCACATTAGATAAATGAATATTTTGCTAGAAATTTAAAGAACTACATAGGTGGGAAAGCATTAATTTTCATAAGTAAATGCAACATGTTACTGAAAATTAAAATAGATATACCTGTAGCGACAGGTGGTGGGAGGGCACTAGGACCTGTAAGAATTAATTCACATTAGATAAATGACTATTTTGCTGGAAATTCAAAGAAATATATACATGGGAAAGCATTAATTTTCATAAGTAAATGCAACATGTTACTGAAAATTAAAATAGATATACCTGTAGCGGGAGGTGGTGGGGGTGGCGTCTGTACAGGTGGTGGGAGGGCACTAGGACCTATAAGAATTAATTCACATTAGATAAATGAATATTTTGCTAGAAATTTAAAGAAATACATAGGTGGGAAAGCATTAATTTTCATAAGTAAATGCAACATGTTACTGAAAATTAAAATAGATATACCTGTAGCGACAGGTGGTGGGAGGGCACTAGGACCTGTAAGAATTAATACACATTGGATAAATGAATATTTTGCTAGAAATTCAAAGAAATACATAGGTTGGAAAGCATTAATTTTCATAAGTAAATGCAACATGTTACTGAAAATTAAAATAGATATACCTGTAGCGACAGGTGGTGGGAGGGCACTAGGACCTGTAAGAATTAATTCACATTAGATAAATGAATATTTTGCTGGAAATTTAAAGAAATATATAAGTGGGAAAGCATTAATTTTCATAAGTAAATGCAACATGTTACTGAAAATTAAAATAGATATACCTGTAGCGGGAGGTGGTGGGGGTGGCGTCTGTACAGGTGGTGGGAGGGCACTAGGACCTGTAAGAATTAATTCACATTAGATAAATGAATATTTTACTAGAAATTCAAAGAAATACATAGGTGGGAAAGCATTAATTTTCATAAGTAAATGTAACATGTTACTAAAAATTAAAATAGATATACCTGTAGCGACAGGTGGTGGGAGGGCACTAGGACCTGTAAGAATTAATTCACATTAGATACATGAATATTTTGCTAGAAATTCAAAGAAATACATAAGTGAGAAAGCATTAATTTTCATAAGTAAATACAACATGTTACTGAAAATTAAAATAGATATACCTGTAGCGACAGGTGGTGGGAGGGCACTAGGACCTGTAAGAATTAATTCAGATTAGATAAAAGAATATTTTGCTGGAAATTCAAAGAAATATATAAGTGGGAAAGCATTAATTTTCATAAGTAAATGCAACATGTTACTGAAAATTAAAATAGATATACTTATAGCGGGAGGTGGTGGGGGTGGCGTCTGTACAGGTGGTGGGAGGGCACTAGGACCTGTAAGTAGTGGTGGTGGCGTCTGTACAAGTGGTGGTGAGCCGACACTTGGACCTATAAAAAAATTCTTTTAAGTTAGTAAATAATTAAAATATTTATATAGCTAACTTATTGATCAAATATACCTGTGTCTGAAGAAGATGCTAACGAGGAGGGTGTAGCGCCCCTCTCACTGCCTTGTCTCCTCCCACTCCTAGTACGACCTCCTCGCACCATTTCCTTATTAATAACAAAACAATTAATACATATTAATCCATAATTATATAAGGCTAGACAAATGTTATTTAAAATTATGCTTAAAAAGTAAGAACATCTTACTAAATTATCAAAACATGCCTCCCTCATGTTGATATATCTAGCTCATCATCATCATCTTCGTCATCCATCGTAGTCTCATCAGATTTAAACTCTTCCTCTTCATCTGACTCCTCCTCCCCTCTAACATGAACATTTAACTCCGTCGGATCGATTTCTTCCACTTCATCTTCCTTACGTAATGATAGTGGCTCATCAGATTCATCCAGATTAACGTGTGGAACCGATAAGGCCAACTTCATCTGATTGAAAATATTCGGCGCTGCCAAGCTCTGAGACATTTTCACTCATATTTAACTCATAAGTTGGAAGATATTTTGCTTTAACCCTGCAAACTGCCCACCAATCTTTATTCTTGGACGATGGGTACCTTGAATAATACACTTGGTGGGCTTGTGCGGCTAAAATGAATGGTTCATAGGTATTAAGTTTATACCTATGTTTGACATTGACAATCCCGGTAGACGCGTCATGTCGAACTGAATTAGGATCAAACCAATGACACTTAAATAGGTATACATGATTGTCTCGTCCCAAATACTGAAGTTCTATGACTTCCTCGAGAATACCATAGTAGTCTAATTCCACTTCATTGTATACACTTCCCTTAACAGATACGCCGCTGTTCATCATAGACTTACTTCGTCCATAATCCCTCGTATGAAATCTGTATCCATTCACAATATATCCTGGATAGGCATGTGCAACGTTCGAGGGGCCATAACTTATCTCTTGTACTCTCTGATCACTAATGAGACCTTGTTCAACCTATATGTAAAGTAGAGTAGTTAAATATTTTTGAAAAATTACGTCAATATTAGTAAATGCAAACATATATATTGAACGATCGACACTAACTTGATATCTCAACCATTTGGCAAAAAACTTCTCGCGTTCTTTTTCAATCTCTACGTCCTAGATATTTGGACATTTTTATGCTAATTCTGAATCAAATTATCTGTAATATAAATGCACTACTACTTTAAATGAACTACAAAAGAAGGATGAACAAGTTATGGCATTGCTAGAAATGTGAGTTAAGAACTTACTCAACATAAGGTTCAATCTCATTACAATTCAGAAGAATATATATCTCAGCAGCGTACAACTCTCTATCTTCGAGCGTGCGGGTCGAGCAACGTCCGAAAGCACATCCAGGATGCTTAAATACAGAGAGCCGATCTGACGAATCATCAACTCCCCCATCATCATTACGTGGAGGTCGAGTATGACGAGTTTGAATATCTGGCTCAAAGTACATGGAACAGAAGTTTAAAATTTCTTCAATAACATATGCCTTAGCAATCGAACCTTCCACCTTTGCCTTGTTGCGAACTTTCATTTTCAATTCATGCATGCACCTACAACAACAATTCAGACGGCAATGACATGTAGCGACCATGGACAACATGTATGTCTTCATGAAAATTCTCACATACCTCTCAAATGGATACATCCATCGGAATTGTACTGGCCCTCCGACAATAGCCTCTTATGGCAGATGGACGACCAGGTGCTCCATCGAATCAAAGAATGCCGGAAGAAATATCTTCTCTAACTTGCAAATAGTTTTGACCACATTTTCTTCAAGAGTTTGTACGTCCCGAAGTCTGAGTTCTGATGCACATAAAATCTTGAAAAACTGACTCAGCTCGGTCAATGCTCCCCATATAGGCTTCGGCAACAAATCACGAAATGCAATGGGTACTAGCCTCTCCATGAACACATGACAGTCGTGACTTTTCAGACCATATATTTTTCCCTCATTAACATTCACACAACGGGCTATGTTGGATGCATATCCATCTGAAAATCTCAATTGTTTCAACCACTGGCACACTTCCTTGATCAGTGTATCATTAAGCACGTAAGTTGATTTTGGCTACACAACCCTTCCATTTATGTTTTGTAGTTCCAGTTCTGGATGTTTACAAAGCATCTTTAAGTCCATGCGCGCTTTGGCGTTGTCCTTTGTTTTGCCTTTAACATTCATGACCGTGTTGAACACATTATCAAAAAAATTCTTCTCGATATGCATGACATCTAGATTGTGTCGTACAAGAAGAGTTGACCAATAAGGCAATTCCTAAAAAATGCTTTTCTTATTCCAGTTGTGATCCTTTCCAAAACTATTCAGTTGTCATGTGCTACCAGACAATTGTACTACATCTGGTAAATTTTGCACCCGTGTCGCCATATGTCGACCCGACACCCGTTGCAAGTCTGCTTCATCTACTTCAATAGTATTTTTTTTAAACGAGTCTTTTTACCTTCGAAAAGGATGGTCACTTGGTAGCAACCGCCGATGGCAATCAAATCAGCATGCTTTTCCACCATGTTTCAATACAAATGATTTGGTATCTTCCATACAGTAGGGACATGCTAACCTACCATGTGTGCTCCAACCAGATAGCATTCCATATGCAGGGAAGTCACTTATTGTCCACATCAGTGCAGCCTTCATAATAAAATTTTGCTTCCTACGTGCATCATAAGTAACAACTCCATCAGTCCATAAAAAATTGAGCTCATCAATCAACGGCCTGAGATATATGTCCAAATTGTTTCCGGGACTTTTTGGACAAGAAATTACTAAAGACAAAAATAGATTTTCTCGCTTCATGCACATGTCTGGCGGAAGGTTGTACGGTGTCATGAACACTGGCCAACAAGAATAAGATGCCACTGAACCACCGAATGGATTAAAACCATCTGTGCATAAACCCAACCTAACATTACGTGGCTCCTTTGAGAAAGTAAGATGAGTACGATTGAAGTGGGTCCAAGCTTCACCATCGGCAGGATGACTTATTATATGATCGGCATAACGTACTCTTTCATTGTGCCATGTCATATGTAGAGCTATCTTTCAGGACATATATAGCCACTGCAGCCTAGGCACAAGAGGGAAGTATCACAATGCCTTGTAAGGTACATCTTTTCGCTTTGAATTAACACCTCCCTTAGGTTTGAATCTTTCATGGCTGCAAATAGAACATGATATCTTATTTGCATCATCTTTGTAATATAACATACAATGATTCGGGCATGCATCTATTTTCACATATCCAAGTCCTAGCTCATTGACCATCTTTTTTGCACGATAATAAGTTTCTGGCAACTTCTCGTCTCAAGGCAACATACTCTTGATCAAGAGGAGGAGATGGTCAAAACAAGTCTCACTGATGTAAAATTTAGATTTTAAGTTCAACAACTGTGACACTGCAGACAACCGAGTATGCTTTTCACAACCATCCCATAGCGGCTCATCAACATCACTAAGTAGTTGATAAAATATTCCGGCTCTCTTATTCGGCACTTCTTCCATATATGCATGTTCGCCATTAACATTAAAACTAGGACCAGCTGCATCCACAACCATATCCACGTAAGAACTTCTGGCTGCAATATTGTCAGGCTCAAACCTCCAGAATTCCTCACCATGACACGTCCAATTTGTATAACCATCCGCAAACCCTTTCTTGTACAAATGATGTTTCACATCCCATGGTGAACGCCACCTCAAGTTTCTACAACTTGAACAAGGGCAACGAATGTGACCTTCGCGGTCTATTGATGCGTTTGGATTCCCCAATGCAAACTGAATGAAACTCTCAACTCCATGCTTAAAATCATCCGACACCACCCGGTCAACTATTCTACGATACATCCATGAACGATCTGTCAACATTTCACCTGCACCCAATAAATGTTAATACACAAGTAACTTTTAAATCATTACTCTTGAAAATAAACCCGACCCATTCCTCACATCGTTGGTCGCAGACCATTTGTAGTTGGATGAGGACTATTATTTAGATTATCACTTTTTAACCCATCCATGAAGGTTTGATCGCACAATCACTTACTATATGTGTTGCACAATTTACTGAAAATTTCGGTAGCATCTCCCCACACTTCTCTGATATACCAAAAATATTTATTGATTTTAAAGTTTTCTTAAACACTTATAAGTAAGTGGTTAAGAAAACACTCAAAATCAATAAAGGTATATCGAAGAAGAGTGAGGAGACGCAACCGACATTTTCAGCAAACCATACAAACACATATAGTAAATGACTACCTAAGTGCGATCAAACATTCACAGACTGTCCAAACGGGACAATTCAAGACTTTGAGGTAGATATATACATTCTCATAAAAAAAAGAGAACATACACATCAATCTCAAAGTCTTGAACGGGAAGGTTCACTGACACGGGTTTAACACGCTCTCTTGAGGTGCGTGTAATGTTAGGTCGCACCCACGCACCTCAGCTCACATGGAATACCCCATGTGTTTATATAACATAAAATTAGATAACATCGCACTTATCATTCTGCATACATCCGTCTAAATAATATCTAATTTAAAAAAATATTCAAATGAAGAACATCAAAGCTAAACAATCCACATTTTTTAGTCAGATCAACATCAAATTTTTATTAAAATCAGGTTTAAAAACACATTTATATGCAATTAAAATCCACAAGGTTTGAAATCACAAGCAGAATTTTTAGAGTATTTACCTATTGCTATAAGTCAACTATTGCTATAGATGAACTAAAATTTTAAAATTATTCTTAGTTATCTATTTATCTGGTTGATTAGTTTGTTTAGTGCGAGGGCAGCCCATGGGGTTCCTTTTTTTAAGGTGAATGATCTCATTTAAATGACTTTGGGTCTGCCGACCCGAGGAAGGGGCAACCTAGAGGCTGGTCCCATAACCCAGATGAATGTCTCTAGAGGGTCCCACAACCCGGAGGTTGGACCTCCGAGTCTTCTTCCTCCCCTTGTTGTTGATTGCCTTTTTTGTTATCCAAAATCTTGAATTTATTTACAACCTTCTAAAAAAATCTAGGATCAAAGAATCTCAAGAAATTTTCATTTTTGCTTCTGAGTATTCTAGCCAGAGCTATCCAAATATTGACGTCTAGACCTAATCTAATATGCTCTACCATTCCTAACATGTCCTAAATGTCTGGTTTCTTATTACTTGGTCTCCCATTTTTGTGGTGTACGCATGAAATATGTTCCTACGGTAAATGATTGTGCATCCACATGCATAGGGTAAACCTAATGCCGTAAGGCTCCCATCATTGTAGGGTCTATGGAGCGTCAGTTCGTTGGTATGCAGAATACCATTCCTTCCTAGAAAAAATGTTGATAGCCTATTCGCTACAGAGAGTGGTTGTGGATTGATATGGAAGGGGAGGGATATTGGCAGCCTATTCGCTACCACAACGTTCCGGCTCTTTGTTCTTTCTACCACAAACTAGGCCACATAGAGACAGAATGCAAAAAGAAACATAATTCTCATATCCCAAGCATGAAGACTATTCCAGCTCGGGGTGATTCAAAAACAACTGGTGGGAAGCAACATATAGAATTCAGGCAGCGCCCTGTGTCTACTTTAGTTATTGAAGAAAATGCCAATAGATTCACTGCCCTATTACAGGATACAAAAGAAATGATAAATCCGAACTTGCCAAATGAGCCTGACAAGGAAATGGATGAAGTTATAGAGACAGAGATGCAGGTTGAACAAATAGAGAATAGTTTGAATATTAGTTCTGATACACATCCAAGATAGATGGATTCACATAATGAAAGCGCCCCTCTACAATTTCAACTGGTCCTATCTAGTGATATGACTACAAATCTTTTGAAGGATCCTGCTAATTCCTCAATCCCTCAGAGACCAACAAGAATGATTACTGATTCTGGCACAGAGCTCCTTTCTATCCAAAACAGATCACTATATGTTCCTAGCTCATCTTGTTGTGTCCTTATGGTCATTTGAATCATCCTGTGGTCACTTGGGTCATTCGACATCATCCTATGGTCATATGAGTTCTGTGGTATTCTTGGTTTTGATAATGTCTAAACACTATTAGTCATTGATATTTTTCACTCTCATGTGACTGACACACATGATGTTTTGTTCATGACAGATACGCCATTAAATGGCCAAGGAATTCAGTGGAAATGGCAAAGGTGAAAGCTCAATGGTTGCGCCCTCACATGCGGATCGACCTGCGCGGTCAGGTCACGGGGATCGGCCTGCCCGGTCAGGTCACGGGGGTCAAGGGGGCAGCGCCCCTTGCGGGGGTTTCCGGGGGCGGAGCCCCCAGAACAAAATTTTGATTATAGGAGCGATATAATCAACATAAATCTTCAAGATAGTCAAGGGTGTTGCCACAGACATGAACGGGCTGCTAAAGGAGACAAGCGATGGAGCTAAAGCGGTTAACGGACTGAACCGGGAAGACCCGGGGTCTGCCTAACTGGCGGTCGACCGCCAGCACAGGGGCGGTCGACCGCCCCAGCCAGCAGCTCCCAGTCTGCACAAGTTTCAGTAGCGGTCGACCGCCAGCCAGTAGCAGTCGACCGGAATTCCCAGTGACCATCCGTCTATAGTGTTTCTCAGTAGCGGTCGACCGCCCGAAGCTGCAGGTCGACCGCCAGCCTCGATGCAGCCATGTTTGACTTCGATTTCCACCTCGAGGCCAACCCCTTTCCTTGTATTTGTTTAACCCCAAAGTCACCCAATCTTCCATAGATTGTGGATCTGGTCTGGGGGATGTCTAAGGACCATTCAAAGGTTATAAAACACATGCAAGAGCGTTAGAAACTCTAGTTGATCATTTGAGAAATCAAGGGAGACTGTAAGGGTGTGTTCAAGGGAGAGTAGTTCGAAGTACTGTAGCCGTGAACAGTATTACGGGAAGAAGCTTCATCCATTCCAAAGGATTCAAGTCTAGATCTGAAGCCATCTCTACCTCCAAGGAAGCAAGAAGCAATCAAGACTTTCAAAGGTGATCTAAACTTCATTCTTTATCCTCTTCATCAACTCAAGAAGATCAAAAGGAAGATCGAAGCTACATCCATCGTCTTCTTCATCAACTAGAAGAGATTCAAGGAAGATCATCTCACAAGGAAGAAGACACCTTCAAAGCATCCGATTCAAGCTTATGCAACTTAGACAAGATCTTCTTTCTTTGAGCATACTCTATATCTTGTTTGAGTGATTTCATATTTGTTATATTTTTCATTTCATACAAACGATTGAAACTGAAGATCGTCCCTACCGGTGGTTAGTAGGAAGGCAATCGGAAGTTGTCCGATCTGCGGTGTTGATGTACCTACCTGTGGTTAGTAGGAAGGCAATCGGAGCTCTTTCCGATTTGCGGTTCAGTGCGTGGCACTAGTGGAGCCTCACCGGATTTGGTGAGGGGTGGACGTAGGATTGGGGATTCAGTCCGAACCACCTTAAAATCCTTTGTGTTGTGGTTTGATTGTGTGATTGATTTATTTTAGATGCATGCTTAGGTTCAATATCCATATTGTGAAATCATATTTCTAAGCAAATCGTTTTATATGTCACTAAGCTAGTGGTATTCCGCTGCAATTATTTTTAACTAGCTATATAGAGGGTTGCATTGTGAAAAGAGGGGCAGATCTATTCACCCCTCCCCTCTAGATCCGTTGTCCACTATACAACACATCTAACCATGAGGGCCAAGCTACAACTATTGCTGTTGATAACACTATGTTAATGCAACCAGCTAAACAAAGTTTCAATAATTCAGATTCTCAGGAGGATTTGCAAGTTCATCGAAAGGAAATTGATTTTCAAGCAAAGATAAATAATGTGAGTGCTATTCATGTCGACCGGTTGGGAGTTATAACCAGGGGAATGAAGAGGACTGGATCTGAAGGTAAGATCCAATCAAAATCTCAGCTCTAATGACTTTTGTCATACGGAATATTAGGGGCATTGGCATCGATCTATCATTGGGTCGTGCTAAGCTATTGATTAAAGAACACAAAGTAGATTGCATTGTTATTCTAGAGCCTAAAATCAATGTCAGTAACCTAGAAAAGGCATGTAAGAAGTTAGGTATGGAAAAAATCCTTGCTAATCATGATGTGCATGCTCATATTTGGATTATGTGGAAAGGCCAGATGGATTTCGCTATTATTTTTAAGAATGAGCAGCAAATCTCTGTAAAGCAATCCAATCAAAATTTGCTTGAATTCTATGCTTCCTTTGTTTATGCTAAGTGTACACCAGTTGAAAGAATGTCTCTGTGGGCATCTCTTATTCATGTCAACTCTTTACTGAATGGTCCGTGGATTGTGGCTGGAGATTTTAACAGCATTATTAAATTTGATGAGAAACTAGGGGGGAACATGCCTTGATTAAGATCAATAATAGATTTTAAGGATTGTATTAATGACTGCGGTCTTACAGATGTTGGTTATATGGGTTCCAAATACACATGGTACAATCAACAAATAGGTGGCAATGGTATATCGGCTAGATTAGATAGGGTTTTCATCAATACCACTTGGCTAAACTCTTTTACAATTACTATGGAGCATCTGTCTAGAGAGGCTTCGGACCATGCTCCTCTTCTAGTGAAATTGGTCTCACACATAAATTTAAAGAGCAGATTTTGTTTCCAGCAAATGTGGACAAAGCATGAGCTCTTCTTACAGGCTGTTGAACAATGCTGGAAAACCAGTCCATTAGCCTCATATGCTATTACCACTTTGTGTCTAAAACTCAAGTCATTGAGGTATATGCTCCGGGATTGGAACAAGCAGGTTTTTGGTAATGTACATAAAAACTTGTTGGAAGCTGAAGACTTAGTGCTACAGGCTGAGGACATCTATGATCAGCAACCTTCTCAAAGCAATTTTTCGTCTCTTGAAAATGCCAAAAATATTCTTACAGAGAGAATTCTTCAGCAAGAAGTTTTTTGGAGACAAAAATCAAGAATCTGTTGGCTGGCAGAAGGAGACAGGAACACAAAATTCTTCCATATGACTGCTATGGCCAATAGGAGGAGTAACTGCATACCTCACTTCAGGACCTCCAATGGTGATCTTACCTCTGACAATCAGAAAATGAAGGACATTGTTGTTAGTCATTTTCAAGCTGCTTTCACCTCCCAACCTCACTACATTGACAGTGATAGCATTAACTGCATTCCTCACATGGTAACCCAGGATGATAATACCTTCTTGAATGCTATTCCTAATGAAATGGAAATCAAGGATGTTATTTTCTCTATGTCCCCAGACAATGCCCCGGGCCCTGATGGGTTTACTGGGAGTTTCTTTCACAAGGCTTGGCCAATCATTGCTGATACTGTTATCAAGGCAATTCAAGAATTCTTTACTGAAAGGAAATCTCTTCTAAGGTGCTTCACTACTACCATTATTGCTCTTATTCCAAAAAATAAGAATGCAACTGATATCTCAGAATACAGGCCTATTAGTCTATGCAATTTTTCATACAAGATCATTTCCAAAATTTTGAGCAACAGGTCATGCAGATTTCTTCCATCTCTCATTTCAACGGAACAAACAACTTTTGTCAAAGGAAGGCACATTATTAAAAACATTGCATTAGCTCAGGAAATGGTTCAGGAATTAGGCAGAAAAACCAGAGGCAACAATGTCATCCTAAAGCTGGATATGGCAAAGGCCTATGACCAAATTGAATGGGATTTTCTATTCGCATTCTTTAAGAGATTTGGTTTTAATAACCACTTCATCAGTCTCATTGAAAATATGGTTACTAACAGCTGGTTTTCTATCTCACTGAATGGTGAATCTGCTGGATTTTTTAAATCATCCAGAGGCATCCGACAAGGTGATCCTATTGCCCCCTACCTCTTTATTCTTGCCCAAGAGATATTGAGCAGATTACTCAATGATAGTTTTATGAAAGGAAGAGTGGGTTGGTTCTCTGGTCCCAGGAGATGCCCACTTATTTCCCATCTTCTGTTTGCAGATGACACATTAATCTTTGCAAAGGCTAATGCAGACTCTATCCGCAACCTCATGAATACTTTAAAATCTTATGAGCAAGCTTCTGGCCAGCTGATCAATGTGAGTAAGAGTGGCTATTTTATTCATCCTAATAGCAACCCAGCACTCCAAAGAAGACTTGAGGCTATTACAGGTTTCTCGAGACAAGCATTTCCACACAAATATCTGGGTTACCCGCTGATCATGGGCAGAGTCAAAAAAGTATATTTTGCTGGTATTATCTCCACAATCTAGAAGTGTATAGAGGGCTGGCAAGCTAAACTACTTTCACAGGGCGCACGTCTGATTTTAATCAAACATGTTCTTACATCCATTCCTATCTATATTTTAGCCTCCACTCCACTTCATGCTAGCATTCACCAGTTATTAGATAGGTCCTTTGCAATTTTTTCTGGGGATCCTCCAAGCATGGAAATAGGAGACACTGGAGATCTTGGAAAAATGTCTGCAAAACGATTTCTCATGGTGGACTTGGGATTATGTCTTTAAGACACATGGACCTCGCCTTGCGGGTAAAAATGCTCTGGCATGGACTGTACTCTAATTCACTCTGGGTTGAGTTTTTCAAGGCCAAATACATACAAGATAGACACCTCACTAAGGTTAGCTTCATCTACGTCATCTCCCTTTTGTTGTGTAGTTGCAGACGACATGGCAGTAGCAGATTATTACTTTGTAAATGGGAAAGGCAATAAGGATTTGATTAAAAAAAAATGGCAGGGCCTAGAATTGCTCTGATGCCATGATAAATCTGGAGTGAGGCAAATTGCCGGTGTGGTCCAACACCTCCACCTAATCTCATATATTTATATAGCAGAGTTTGTACAATCACCAATCCTGATCACATCCCGATATTGTAGGGACTGTGATAAATGTGTACAACAAAGATAAATATGTACAATAAATTCATAAGTCTATTTTTCGAGTAAAATGGAAACTTCATTCTCAGCATTCCAATACACTCCCCCTCCACCGCACCCCTCCCCCTCCTGCGACCCCCCCTCCACCGCACCCCCCTCCCCCTCCACCGCACCGCTTCTGCGACCCCCTCCCCCTCCTACGACCCCCCCTCCATTGCACCCCCTCCCCCTCCTGTGACCCCCCTCCCCCTCCACCGCACCCCCTTCTCTGCTGTGACCCCCTCCCCCTCCTACTGGCCCCTCCACCTGCCAGAACAACCTCCCCCACCACCGGACCCTCCCACCAGAACCCCTCCCAGATGCCCCTCCCACCAAGCTCCCCATCCCCCTCCCACCGAGCTCCCCCCCCCCCCTCTTGCTGCCCCCTCCCCCTCCCAGACCAACCTCCCCCGCCACTGGAACCCCCCCACTGGAGCCCCTCCTAGATGCCCCACCCACCGAGCTCTCCCTCCCCCCCTCCCACCGATCTATCTCCCCCTCCCCCCTCCGACCGAGCTCACCCCCTTCCTGCCGGTCCCACCGAGCTCCCAGACCAACCTCCCCCGCCGCCCCACCCCCGCCACCGGAACCCCCCTCCACTGGAACTCCTCCAGGATGATCCCCAACCTCAAAAAAGAAAAAAAACACCATGGCAAATGCGGCGACGGTGAGAGGAAGATGGAGAGGGGGAGTTGGAGAGGGAGAGGGAGGGGGCTTACCGGCAACGGCGAGCTCCGGCGTGGACGGCGAGGACCCGCGATGGTGACGGTGAGGGCAAGCTCCGGCGATGACGGCGACGGAGAGCTCCGGCGACGGAGATCGGGGGGGAATGGGGGGAGGAAAAAGAGTGCGAGAGGGAGATGGGGGGGATCGGGGGGGGGGGAATGGGGGGAGGTCTTGTCGCGGGGGAAGTGAAATTTAGCGATGGAACTTCGGACGGAAATGTTTTTGTCTAAATATCCATCTAAAATTTTAGACGTATTTTCAGACAGATAATATTCTGTCCCAAATACAGCAGTGTTTTTTGAGGAAACTATCTGTCTAAATTTTTAGACGGATTTGCAATGGCAATTATTCCGTCGCAATACCCGTCGCTAATATCGCCTTTTCTTATAGTGATAAGCATAGCATATCATTTTAAGTCTGAGGTTGAGTAAAACTTACCAGGAGGTCCAGGCAGAGCCGGAGCTCGTCCCGCTGCTGGACGGTAGAGTGGAGCAACCCCTGGAGCTCTGCAATCCGTCCCTGGGGGTCGAGCTGCATGTAGAAAGTCGAGTGTCAAGCCATTCCAATCATAAGCATATTAGAAAGCATGAGTCTAGAGTCGTACCGATCGTCGCGCGCCACGGAAGACCTGGTCTCCGTAGCGTCGGGCGTAGGCTGTGAGGTAGGCCTCGTTGCTCTCAGGTCGGGCAAGCACCGCTCGCCCAAGTCTCGTCCAATCCTGGATCTGCTCTACCACTCGTGTGATCCAGTCAATCTCCACCACCAGCCTGCCCGCGTGGCGTCGCACGCACTCCTCCGGCTTGTCGTGAGCCGGGAACTCGACCTCCGCCTGGTGGACGCCGATGGTCCTCATGACCAGCCGGTAGTGGACTTACTCCACCACATTCATGCAGTGGAGCCAGATGTCTCACCCCGCGTACGCTACGGCCACCACCACCCATGGCTGGCCCTCATGTCCCTCTCCCTGGTAGGGTGTCCACCAGACCTGTCAAGTAGGAAGTTGCGTCAGCATATATGCATATAGTTGCATTTTACACAAAGCTCAAGTTTAGATCTTACCGAGGCGTAGGGAAGAGCATCGAGGTCATCCGAAGCTGACGATGTAGCGAGCCCACCTCCCAGGGTGCTGTTCACCGTCTCACGATGGGCAATCGGTCAGGGTACGTCTCATCACCTCTCCCCAGCCCGGGGAGGTACACGTAGGCCCACACCTGCATTGCACCAAAATGTCAGCATATAAGCATTTATAGAATTCATGTAGCAATTGCATAAGCATTTTAGAGATCAAGTCATACCTGGAGAAGCGGGGAGAACCCACCGAGCATCGTGCGCCGGCTGGTGGATCTAAGGGTGTCGAAGAGGAAGGCGAGGACTGCCGCGCCCCACGCGTACTCTCCAACATGGTCCACCTCTTCCAGCAAGGGCAGCAGTCGGCTGTTAGGTCCCACGGAGTGCAATCAGATCTAGAAGGGGGGGTTGAATAGATCATATTAAGAACTTTGGCCTATTTAAATCTTGACTCGTAAAAACATAAACCACTCTTATAAGGTAATTGGATTACTTAAGCATACAGCGCAACGGATTAGATAAGAATGGAACATGTAATGACGTTAAACTCTCAATGCTCAGTTCAGATAGGTCGACACTCCCAGTAGGCAGGTCGACACTCCTTAAGAGAGAGGTCGACACTTTTTCACTAGCAGCTAAGATCAGAATGAGATGTAATCTAAAACATCATAAAGATCTTGAAATAATAAAGCTAAGATAAATGATTTTCCCAGGTGGGAGAGCTAGGAAGAATGAGTGTTCAGCAAGACGAAGTTCCTTGGGAAAGCTTTCACCTTGGTCCCTGTTTGCAAGGGTGCAGCATGTAGCCTAAGGCGCAAATGCAATTAGATACACAAGGGAGAAAGCTGCTCACACACCGTGATAACTTCCTCTGCTTGGGAGATGCTCCAAAGTGTCTGTAAGCAAGAGTGCTGCAGACACCTGAGAGGATCCACATTAGCTACGATAGCAGGAGGATCGAGATGAGACGTTGTGCAAGCTAAACGCTTGAGTGGCAGAGAGAATAAACAGCGTAAGTAACACACGAACCTGTGAAGTAGGGATAGAGGATATAGAACAAGCTCACAAAGTATATTACCCACAACACAAGGATTTTAAGGTGGTTCGGTTGTTAGCTCACAACCTACGTCCACCCCTCACTAAACTCGGTGAGGCTTTCTAGCTGACACACAGCTTGATCCGTCGAGCAGCACAGCTTGCTTACACAGTTGAGCAGCACAGCTTGCTTTGCGCTGTCTAACAACCTGAACCACCTAGAGGATCTGATCCTGTAAGACCCCAGAATTTTTATAAATTATTTTTGGTATATTCAATTATTTTCTGGGAATTTTAAAGACCCAAAAGGATTAATAAATAAATATTATATTAAATCAATCATTATAAGGCCCAATTTATGTTAAGTAATTAATCTAGCTTTGATAATTGAAACCCAATAGGTTAAAGGACCAAGCCCATTAAGTTTGGCCCATATTCTAGAAGGTAATTTAGCCTATTTACGTATTTTAAGGATAAATACCATTTTTATGGATAATAATATGGATAATTAACAAAAGAGTTTGATTTATGTTGAACTCTGTGCACGTTGGATGTAGCGGTATATCGTGCGACCGCCACAGACACATAACGCACTTAGACTGATGCGTTACACCCTGATAGTTCCGTGAATGGAAGATTGAGTAGAAAGATTGGAACTTTGGGATCCTATCTACAAGAGACCTAATTGGAAGAGCTTGTAAGGTTACTAAGGACTCTTAGGGATTAGGTTCTGGCAAATTAAGGACTCTAGAATCGATCAAATCTTCAAACCCTAGCCAAAACCCTATAAATAGGACCTAGTTCTGAACTGAGCGACCATTACTTTTGGCTAGTGAAGAATCAAGGTAAGGAGTCATAATTTCGGGTAAGTTCTTTAGAAGATTTTGTTTGGTATACTTTAGACTAATAGTTCTCTAAATTTTGTGCTAGGAGATCAAGTAACCAAGAAGATAGGGGCTTCTAAAGTCGCTGATTCAGTCATAGTAGCCCAGAATTCAGAGCAAAAGACCACTGAAGATCAGGGAATTAGGACACCTAAACGAGGTAATTAGAGTTCAGTCCTTTAGAACTTTTTGTTCCCCTTAGTATCATCTTCCTAACCTCCAAATTTCACGTCCTTAGGTCAAGAGATTGGAGAGATAGAGTGACGTGAAGTTGCTAAAAAACCTGAGGAAGGGAAGAACTAGGGCGTGTCTTGCAGTCCCAAATTGGAAGATTGAAGCTCAATTAAGCGGTAGGTTATCTCATGATTGGCAAAAACATCTTGTTAATGATAAAAATCCTCTGATTGTGTTTGATTTCATGCACTATAGATCATGAATTTCATGTTTTAGTAGAGTTATGCATACATGTGTATTCTTAGCCCTAACTAAGTAAAAAGAAACTTTCTTGTCAAATTTACAGAAAACCCATGCATACTATTAGCTTAGCCTTTATTCTATCATGTGGAAGTTTATATATGATTTCCAGACATGATGTAAGTTGAAACCTTAGATCTTTTTATCTATTGCTGTCAGCAGAATCTCTGACGGATCAGGATAGGACCGTCACAACATGTAACGGCCTTACGATGAGCCGTCACACCCTCTGTTACATTTTAATTACTTTTTTGTCTCTGACGCACCATAACAGGAGCATGACACTACTGTAACGGCCCCTCGATAAACCGTCACAATCACTGTAACGCGCTCTTGTTAGACCGTCAGACCCATGTGTTCTGTCAGCCCGTGGCAGAATGATAACCAGTTAAAGTTTACCTATAAATAAGCTTAGATAGCTAAGTTTGGATCTGTTATCATGACTCTAAGTTTAGTTACTGATTCATAATCGAAAGTGCATGATTAAGGTGTCTTAAGTTATTTTAAGTTATGTTAATTTCATGTGTCAAAATTCTATAGTTTTGTATCTAAATCATGATTTTTAAAGATGTATTGACGGAGTTTATCTTGGTTTCATGTTGCTACGCATTCTCTCTCTATCTATAGAGTCATTTCTTTAAGTACATGACACATATTCCGGTATGTTGTCCATTAGTTTACACTTTACACTATAGGAACATTATTCTTGGACATGAGGACCTCACTATTGGATATTCCTTCCAATGGACTAGGAAATCTTATTTCAAGGCCTCCGTAATTCTCTGTGAGCCTGGGATTCCCACTAGGACACCAAGTTGGTTGTACCTTTAAAGCCCATTTAGTAGATTACACTATCGATATTTTCTGGTTCTAGCAATGCAACGGATCTATATTGGACCGTCAGGCCCATATAACGACCCAATATACAACCGTCACATTTAGCTGAGTCCAATTACTGTTTCTGGATTCAGTCTTTCTAACGGATCAAGGCTCGACCGTCACGTTAACGTATCGGCCCAGCACAAGACCGTCACATTGAATTGAGTCTATTTTCTTCTTTCGGGATTCAGACCATTGTAACGGTCGAACACTGGAGCGTCACATGAGTGTAACGGCCCAGTACTTGACCGTCACAATGCTTGAGCTAGTTAACTCGAGGTTTGACCCAAGGGTTGATATTCTAAACTTCCTAGATGACTTGATAATTCTCTAGGACTTATCATATTGATCAAGAAACTTAATATAATGAATGGAAGTTAAAGAAATGTACCGTTATGCTACCGATTTATTTCCATAAGCATAACCTTGTTTAAGTCATTCTTGACTCTCGCATTATTAAATTGAAGCGTTCATTCGTTGAATAGTGTTATCATGAACTTATTGAATTGTACATTCTTGGCCATACTTTATTGTTACATGCATGGAAGTAGCTTGATTTATACTTGAAGATGCGATCGAGCACTGATTGTGTTCAATGGCTCTATGCTAGCCCCCTCGGCTGATTGCCGGAAACATGCTATTATAAACCATGGGGTATGATGCTACTGGCGTCACATTGCGCTGGGAGTACTTTCTCTATAAATAAGTGAAGATCCACGATACGGCATGACATGACTTTCTCGCTTGATATTCTATAGAAATTCACGAAGTACTTGCTCATAAGCAAAAGATACTGGAGTGATGATTATGTGGCATTGCTAGTACATTCTTGATACATTCTTGTTCATGAAAGGCCAATAACATGTTCTTGTTACATTCTTGCTAGTTCATTCTTGCTCTTATTCTATCTTATATGATCATCTTGTTACTTTGGTTTAACCGCGTGATTGATCGCATTTGCATGATTTTATTTTATTTCTTTAGAGCTAAAATATTAATTACTTTAATGATGCCTTCATGTTGATGCGAAGATATCTACTGGGCAAGTGTGCTCATTACCTATTTCCAATCTTTTCAGGAAATGAAAGTGATACGAATTCAGATTCGGGTTATACAAGTAGCGGGTCCGAGAGCGAATGAAAGTCATATCAAATGGAGAGTGAAGACTTAGGAAGTCTACAATGTTAGATCGAGTCTTTGTAATTTCTCATTTCTTGAGTCTAGTGGAATGGGAAATGATGAAAAGGTTATTGTAAAAGAATATTTTGATCATTTATAAAAATAAAGTTGGAGTTTGACTAAATTATTGTACAATTGTATTTATGTGTGAGATTGTCTTACGCTCTGATCATTCTTACTTGCAAGAGGCTTACCATGCCGGCTGTTCACGTTTCTCGAGTGAGTCTTTTCCTGTCATAAAGGCTCGGGACGTGACAGTTAAGTTGGTATCAGAGCCTAAGTCTCAGGACTTAGGAAGAAGAGTCATGTCATAGGATAAGTCCAAGGTTTAAAGACCCCTACCTATGAACTAAGGAAGAAATTTCCCCACCTATGTGAGAATTGGGTTGAACCCGGGATGAGATAGTTATATAGAAATTATCTTAGGGTAAATCTACCTGACCCTAAATAACTAAAATGTCCATGATTCTCAAGTACCTTGATTCTCAATAGCTCATCGTGTGAACTGGGACGAGATGCAGCAAACTGTTGCGGGACTTACTCAAGCCCTACAGACAGTGGCCCAAGCTGGTGGAAGGGCTGGCACGGGTAACTTGCATGGCAATTTCTGAAGTTTAAATCCTCCATAATTCTCTGGATCTTCTAACCCGGATGAAGCAGAAAATTGGATTGACGAGATGAATCGAATATTCGATGTCATGCAATGCACCGACCAGGAGAAGGTTCGACTTGCCACGTTCCAACTCAACAAGGATGCTCGTACATGGTGGAAATCCATTCCAACGCCACCTGCAGACGCACCTCATACGTGGGATGGTTTTCTTACCCTGTTTCATGCCAAGTACTTTTCTGAGCATGTAAAGAAGAGAAAAGCTATGGAATTTGCCTCCTTAAAATAAGGCGCGATGTCTGTGGCAGAATATGAATTACAATTCTCTCGACTAGCACCTTATGTTTCTCACTTGGTAAGCACGGATTTATTGAAAGCCAACCGATTTATGGATGGTTTAAGGACCGAATTTATCCAACAACTTGGAACCCAGAATATCCGCACCTATACCGAGATGGTACAAAGAGCGCATCTATGTGAAAGAACCATGGAGAAGGTGGAGAGGCTCCGAGGAGAGAGGTCAAGCCGAAAACATGATAGGCAAGAAGAGAAAGAAGTGGATGAGGATGAAGATCATCACATTAAGAGGTTCCGTAATGGGAACGGTAATGGAAAAAGAAATGGAAAAAAATGGAAATGGAAATGGAAAGAACGAGTAAGTTAAAGAAGAGAAGGAGCAAGCCGTGGCACCTTGCTCATTTTGTGAAAAGTTTGGGCAGTCGGCAGAACAATGTTGGAAGCGTCTTGGCGCTTGTCTCAAATGTGGAAGCCGGGAACATCGCTTGCCCCTATGTCCTTTCATCAACGGACAATCATCAAGGGATAACAACGGACGTGGGAAGCGAGGTCGATTAAATGCCATTCTAGATGAGGGAGGTGAGATGATAAAAGGTACTCTCTTAACCCATTCGCCTTACGTTAATTCTTAATACATTAAAATACGTACACTCTCCATAAAAACTCATATATTGAATTTGGGGACAAAATTCTCTTAAGTGGGGGAGGGTGTAAGACCCCAGAATTTTTATAAATTATTTTTGGTATATTTAATTATTTTTTGGGAATTTTAAAGACCCAAAAGGATTAATAAATAAATATTAGATTAAATCAATCATTATAAGGCCCAATTTATGTTAAGTAATTAATATAGCTTTGATAATTGAAACCCAATAGGATAAAGGACCAAGCCCATTAAGTTTGGCCCATATTCTAGAAGGTTATTTAGCCTATTTATGTATTTTAAGGATAAATATAATTTTTATAGATAATAATATGGATAATTAACAAAAGAGTTTGATTTATGTTGAACTATGTGCACATTGGATGTAGCGGTCTATCGTGCGACCACCACAGACACGTAACGCACCTAGACTGATGCGTTACACCCTGATAGTTCCGTGAATGGTAGAACGAGTAGAAAGATTGGAACTTTGGGATCCTATCTACAAGAGATCTAATTGGGAGAGCTTGTAAGGTTACTAAGGACTCTTAGGGATCAGGTTCTGGCAAATGAAGGACTCTAGAATTGATCTAATCTTCAAACCCTAGTCAAAACCCTATAAATAGGACATAGTTCTGAACTGAGCGACCCTTACTTTTGGCTCGTGAAGAATCAAGGTAAGGAGTCATAATTTCGGGTAAGTTCTTTAGAAGATTTTGTTTGGTATACTTTAGACTAATAGTTCTCTAAATTTCGTGCTAGGAGATCAAGTAACCAAGAAGATAGGGGCTTCTAAAGTCACTGATTCAGTCATAGCAGCCTAGAATTAAGAGTAAAAGACCACTGAAGATCAGGGAATTAAGATGCCTAAACAAGGTAATTAGAGTTCAGTCCTTTAAAACTTTTTGTTCCCCTTAGTATCGTCTTCCTAACCTCTAAATTTCACGTCCTTAGGTCAAGAGATTGGAGAGATAGAGCGACGTGAAGTTGCTGAAAAACCTCAGGAAGGGAAGAACTAGGGCGTGTCTTGCAGTCCCAAATTGGAAGATTAAAGCTCAGTTAAGCGGTAGGTTATCTCATGATTGGCAAAAACATCTTGTTAAGGATAAAAGTCCTCTAATTGTGTTTGATTTCATGCACTATAGATCATGAATTTCATGTTTTAGTAAAGTCATGCATACATGTGTATTCTTAGCCCTAACTAAGTAAAAAGGAACTTTCTTGTCAAATTTACAGAAAGCCCATGCATACTATTAGCTAAGCCTTCATTCTATCATGTGGAAGTTTATATATAATTTCCAGACATGATGTAAGTTGAAACCTTATATCTTTTTATCTATTGATGTCAGCAGAATCTCTAACGGATCAGGATAGGACCGTCACAACATGTAACGGCCTTACGATGAGCCGTCACACCCTCTGTTGCATTTTAATTACTTTGTTGTCTCTGACGCACCATAACAGGAGCGTTACACTACTGTAACGGCCCCTCGATAAATCGTCACAATCACTGTAACGCGCTCTTGTTAGACCGTCAGACCCCTGTGTTCTGTCAGCCCGAGGCAGAATGATAACCAGTTAAAGTTTACCTATAAATAAGCTTAGATAGCTAAGTTTGGACCTGTTATCATGACTCTTAGTTTAGTTACTGATTCATAATCGAAAGTGCATGATTAAGGTGTCTTAAGTTATTTGAAGTTATGTTAATTTTATGTGCCAAAATTCTATAGTTTTATATCTAAATCATGGTTTTCAAGGATGTATTGACGGAGTTTATCTTGGTTTCACATTGCTATGCATTCTCTCTCTATCTATAGAGTCATTTCTTTAATTAGATGGCACATATTCAGGTATGTTGTCCATTAGTTTACACTTTGCACTATAGGAACATTATTCTTGGACATGAGGACCTCTCTATTAGATATTCCTTCCAATGGACTAGGAAATCTTGTTTCAAGGCCTCCGTAATTCTCTGCGAGCGTGGGATTCCCACTAGAACGCCGAGTTGGTTGTACCATTAAAGCCCATTTAGTAGATTACACTATCGATGTTTTCTAGTTCTAGCAATGTAACGGATCTATATTAGACCGTCAGGCCCATATAACGGCCCAATATACAACCGTCACATTTAGCTGAGTCCAATTACTGTTTCTGGATTTAGTCTTTCTAACGGATCAAGGCTCGACCGTCACGTTAACGTAACGGCCCAGCACAAGACCGTCACATTGAATTGAGTCTATTTTCTTCTTTCGGGATTTAGACCATTGTAACGGCCGAACACTGGAGCCTCACATGAGTGTAACGGTCCAGTACTTGACCGTCACAATGCTTGAGGTAGTTAACCCGAGGTTTGACCCAAGGGTTGATGTTCTAAAGTTCCTAGATGGCTTGATAATGGTCTAGGACTTATCATATTGATCAAGAAACTTAATATAATGAATGGAAGTTAAAGAAATGTACCGTTATGCTACCGATTTATTTCCATAAGCATAACCTTGTTTAAGTCATTCTTGACTCTCGCATTATTAAATTGAAGCGTTCATTCGTTGAATAGTGTTATCATGAACTTATTGAATTGTACATTCTTGGCCATACTTTATTGTTACATGCGTGGAAGTAGCTTGATTTATACTTGAAGATGCGATCGAGCACTGATTGTGTTCAATGGCTCTATGCTAGTCCCCTCGGCTGATTATCGAAAACATACTATTATAAACCATGGGATATGATACTATTGGCGTCGCATTGCGCTGGGAGTACTTTCTCTATAAATAAGTGAAGATCCATGATACGGCATGACATGACTTTCTTGCTTGATATTCCATAGAAATTCACGAAGTACTTGCTCATAAGCAAAGGATACTGGAGTAATGATTATGTGGCATTGCTAGTACATTCTTGATACATTCTTGTTCATGAAAGGCCAATAACATGTTCTTGTTACATTCTTGCTAGTTCATTCTTGCTCTCATTCTATCTTACATGATCATCTTGTTACTTTGGTTTAACCGCGTGATTGATCACATTTGCATGATTTTATTTTATTTCTTTAGAGCTAAAATATTAATTACTTTAATGATGCCTTCATGTTGATGCGAAGATACTTACTGGGCAAGTGTGCTCATTACCTATTTTTAATCTTTTCAGGAAATGAAAGTGATACGAATTCAGATTCGGGTTATACAAGTAGCGGGTCCGAGAGCCAATGAAAGTCATATCAAATGGAGAGTGAAGACTTAGGAAGTCTACAATGTTAGATCGAGTCTTTCTAATTTCTCATTTCTTGAGTTTAGTGGAATGGAAAATGATGAAAAGGTTATTGTAAAAGAATATTTTGATCATTTATAAAAATAAAGTTGGAGTTTGACTAAATTATTGTACAATTGTATTTATGTGTGTGATTGTCTTGCGCTCTGATCATTCTTGCTTGCAAGAGGCTTACCATGCCGGCTGTTCACATTTCTCGAGCGAGTCTTCCACTGTCATAAAGGCTCGGGGCGTGACAGATCCTCTCTTCCTCTGAAACCACAGAGGGAACCCGGTCCCTAAACAGGGGATCTGAGAAGCTTGATGTATTGGTGATAGATGAACCGTAACAAATAAAAACTGAATATTGCAAGTGCAGTGGAGAATCAATAGAGACAATGTAGACACCAGCTGAAGAATGGATCAAGACATCGGAGCTGGTGAGTGCAGCTACAAGATTGGATCCAAGGATCCTTTTCTTAAGGCACCGGTAGACTGCAAGATTTTTCTTCTCTCTCAAGGTTGCTCTTTCTTCTTCTTCTTCTTCTTCTTTCACAGCAGTGGACTAAGTCCAATAGATGCTGGGGCTGCTCTCACGCTACGTAGGAATGTTTTTCGTAGATTAGTCTAAGGCGTGGCACTTTGTGGACGGCAGCAGCTTCCACTTAAGTTGAGGAAGCTTGGTATAAATAAGAAGACCAGTTGAGAAAACCTGGTAATATTGCATCCCAAGAAGTCTTCCTTTGGACCAGAGGATCGTTGAAGTATCCCTTCCAAATCTTCCTTGAAGCATGCGCTAGAGGGTGAGAGCTAGAGCATCTTCTAGAGCGAATGCCATGTGTGAGATGGTGATAATCAACAAGAGTAAGGTGATCATGTCCCATAACATTT
Organism: Amorphophallus konjac; assembly: GCA_022559845.1. Classification (NCBI taxonomy): domain Eukaryota; kingdom Viridiplantae; phylum Streptophyta; class Magnoliopsida; order Alismatales; family Araceae; genus Amorphophallus; species Amorphophallus konjac. The sequence goes on from CM040118.1 coordinate 411,920,351, forward strand.
AATGCGCTGCTTGCTGTGGACTTCTTATTGGCTGGTCGTAGTTTTAAGTACAAGGAAGGTACGTTGGCAGACTATGTGACGAAGCAGACCAGATCTCCCTTTGGACAGCATCAGATATTTACAGCAACTCTCCCTTAGATATGTAGTCTTCTCATTCTGCTCAAATGTACTCTTCTGCGACAATGGCTGGTTGGACAGCCCATTGGTCGACAGCAAGATGGTGGCAGACTGTGGAGTGTCCTATTCTCAGTAGCAGACAGTATGGACAGGCAGTCGGATAAGACTTACATCATGGCAGACAGAAGTGGCTCTTCCAGCTAGAAAAACCATCTCAAAAAGGTACACAAATGAGTGATAAGATGGTAGAGCAAGGGTCAGACCACGGAACGTGGTTCAGACCCCAAAATCCTTAATTTTAATGATTCATGGTTCCTTTTTCTCTCTCTGGATGGTCCATTGATCTGACAATGTATTGGATTGAGGATCTCTAGAATAACAAGAGTGTGTCGACACTTTCCGGGCAGTGTGTCGAGACATCCCATTGAAAGCCTTGAAGAATCGTTCTGGTTGAACGTGGATGTGTCGACACTTCCCTGTCAGTGTGTCGAGACATCCCTTTGAAAACCTTGAAGATAGCTTCTGCCGATTTCAAAACACGTTCTGGTTGATCGTTGATGTGTCGACACTTTACACTCAGTGTGTCGGGACATTTAGTGAGTGTCTTAGAGATCCATGGCTGATGTGTCGAGACAACACTAAGAGGTGTCGGGACATGTAAGTCATGTGCAGAGTTGTTGCAAGAAGGTGTCTTGACAGAAGCACCCTGTGCATTGATTCTCACACGAATGTGTCGACACTTTTCACTAAGTGTGTCGAGACATTGATGAATCCATATGCTTAGTCAGAATGGGTTCAACTTGAATTCTTCTGGACGTGTCGAGACATGGGTTAGATGTGTCGAGACACCCCAAGAGAGTTTCTTCTATATTTGTTCTAAGGAAGCATTGCAAAGACGTTCATCATCGTGCTTAGACTTTGTCTTCATGTGTGTACGGACCTTCTAGTGTTGAAGACCTTGATTTATCACATAGAGAATGTGCACAGACCTAGTTATCTGCTGGCCAGAGGTTGCACGGACCTTGATCTTCATAAGTGCTCAGACCTTAGTTGACGGCAGGACTTGCACCGACCTTGGTTCGTGCGAGTCTAGGTTGTGCACCGAACTTGTATGTTGCGCTGATGAAGCATTGATGCGGGACGGACATGGGAACCGATTCGAAGTGATGCGGACCTCGGACTCTAAATGTGGACATGACCAGCAACATACAACAATGAAGATGCTTTGGCCCGACACTAAGAGTTCCTATGGGCTATACGTCGCTAACAGAAACACAAGCTCACTCGTCGTCCCAAGCGAGGGGAAACGCGGATCCGCGCGGTTGAGAAACCGGTAGAGTCCAGGGTGGTCGACTCACTTCCGTGCTCGGATCGAGCCACAGGATGGGTCACTCTCTCGCTCACAGCGGTGACATGGACTCACGGGATAGGTTCCTATCGCACTCAGCAGTGGCACATGACCATATACTAGCTAAGCAAGTAAATTCCAAGAAGTCGAGATCGTTACCTCCACGCTCCCGGCGTGGGGAAGATAATCCCGGCCAATCCTGTACTCCCGGTTAAACATATACATTGCGGTACAAAGATTTGACCCACACCACGTAGGGAGGTAATAGGTCACATGTGGGTCCCGGGAGTAGCGGGAGTTGGGTTGACAGGCAGCATCTTGATGTCGTCCGTCGGCGCCGAAACCCGCGTTTTAGTGCTGTCCGGACGGCGCGATCTGCGGGTTCGTGGGGCCCACGTTCTGCTTAGCCCTCCGGATCTGACGGGGTGGGTCCCTTTGTGGTGGGAACACCTGGAGGCGCGCCTTCTTGGACGGCGGCAGGGCTGGAATGCCGGTCGGAGGCCGGGCGGCTCCGATCACCACTTGTCGGAAGTGCTGTCCACGGATCTGCAACCTCTATTTTCTGGCGCGCGACCCGACGAGATTGGCTACTGCAATCAGCACTGATGTCGGATTGGCACGAAACTAGTGCCGTTGGAACGCTGACTAGAAATCCTTCGACCCTATGGGACTCAAAAAGATTCACCGGAGCCATGTTCTGATGGGCGATTTTAGAACCGGCCTGTTCTCAGTTTCAGATCTGGCCGGGTAGAACTGAAGTTTTCTGAGAGTTGGCGTTTACCATAGGGTAGATCTCTGATTTAGACCTCGCGATCTTCATGAAAGTTGTAGAGGGGAGAGAGAGGAAAACGGTAATAATTTTTATGACCGATTTGGTGGAGGTTTGGATAGAGAAAGCTATTTTATACTGGCGGGTGGTCAAATCTGGATAGAAGCAGATAGAACTGAGTGGGATATGAAAGTGATTTTTAGAAAATAGGTGAATGCCTTTAGAAATTCCAAGAAAATTCATGGATGGAGGGGGTGTTGGACAGAACCTCCAGTAAAACTGGGAGCTCAAGAAAAAATCAAGAAGAGGTCCAAAGAGTGGAAACTAAGAGCTACTGTGAATCTAGACTGAAAGCTGGCAGATCTGGATGGAAAGGAAGAATGAAAATGGAAAATTACAAAATGGAAGTTTGAAGCCCAACAAAATTTTCTGGGATGTGGTGAAGACCCCTAAAACTCACCCTGAAAGTTTGGGCTCCAGATGAACTCGTGGCCGAAAGTTAAAAATCCGAGAATGGCCTGTAGTCACCTGATTGGCAAAATACCGATGGAGGCGGTGGCGGCGCAACGGCGGCTCGATGGCGGCAGCGGCGGCAACGACGAACTCCACACCAGATAGATGAGGCTTCCCACCTCAGAACACAGCCTTCCCAGCTGCAAGAAGAGGAGATGAGAGAAAGAGAGGGGCGGCCCTTGCTCCTTTGGAGGAAATTCAAGATTTTCTTTGCATTAATTCTAATCAAATGAAAATATAAGGTATTTATGTGAAATGACAAAAGACACTAATTAACCCTAGATCTAGGGTTGGGGAGGGTAAAAGAGGGAGTCCACAAACTATTTCTCCCATGTGGTTTGGAACAAATAGAATAAGAATAAAAACCCTATTAAACTATAATAAAAATGGGGCGCCCCCTTAACTTTGTGCCATTTTTTTTTGAATTTTGCTACCCTTTGTCCCCCCCTTGGTCCAACCTTTCTAGAAGCCCACCATGGAGGTTTGACTGACCCCACATGGGCCCAAGAGATGAGGTGGATCAATGGGAGAAGGGATAGGGGGCCCGCGGGACCCAGGTGGAACCAAATTACAAATAAACCCCTCTTACAATCCGAATTAAGCACACAATACACACAAACAAAGTCCCAAAAAACTATAAATATCGAGACTCAAGGGGAAGTCTCGAGGCTGTCTCCGAGCCAAATGGAAGCCGAGGTAGCCCGGGTGGTGCTCCGCGTACGGTACCGACGGCTCGCCGGTTTGTGCTTCTCGCTCGCTCTGGTGTCCGCACCAATTCTCCCCGGATGGGAGAAACTCGACCCTATCGAGTAAGGGTCAACATCGCTCTGGTAGGGCTCCAATAGGTCCGGATCTATCCGCTGCAACTCTCCACGGGTAATCCAAGTATCCTCGGTGGCGGGTCGCCCTCTCCAATGCACTAGGTAGCACGGGTACGATCCACTCCTTGTAATTGTCACCTGCTCATCCAATATATGATCGATATGCTCTCGCTACTGTGGGCTGGTTGTGGACACTCAGGTGAGGGATCACTCTCAATGGGAGGAGATGGCTCAAAAGGCTCACTAGGGATCACCACTGGGTCCCTATATACAACTAGATCCGACATATTGAAAGTTGAGCTTATACCATATACCTCGGGCAGGTCCACAACATACGCATTGAATCTCACACGTTTCAACACTCTAAATGGACCGGCTCCGCGAGCTTGCAATTTCTTTACGGTTCCAGAGGGAAACCGTTCAGGTCTTACCCTGATCATGACATATTCACCCTCTTGGAACTCTCGATGGTGTCGATGGGCATCGGCTAACTCTTTATACAGTGCATTGCTGGCCTCAATGTGACGACGGATGTCGTCATGCAAACTCCTAACATGCCTAGCAAAAGACTAGGCAGACTCAGACGCTCGTGCATGAATGGGCATGGGAACAAGATCCACTGGCTTCCTAGGCCTACGACCTTTGACAATTTGCGAATGGACTCATGCCGATAGACCTATTAACCGAATCGTTATATGCAAATTCTGCCAGTGGTAGTATGAGATCCCAATCCCCTACATGATCCCTGACAAGGCACCTCAAAAGGTCACCCAGACTCCTATTGACCACCTCGGTCTGACCATCAGTCTGGGGATGATATGCAGTGGAAAACTTGAGGTGAGTACCCAACATATGCCACAGTGTCTTCCAAAAATAACTGGTGAATCTAACATCGTGGTCAGACACTATGGTACGAGGCAACCTGAACTTGCACACCACATGAGAAAGGAATAGGCGGGCTACCCTCGAAGCATCCGAAGTCTTTGAGTAGGGAATGAAAAGGGCCATCTTCGAGAATCGGTCAACCACCACATAGACTGAATCGTGCTTCCTAGAGGTACGTGGCAATCCCAAAATAAAGTCCATGCTAACATCATGCCACGGAGCATCAGGCATGGGGAGAGGCGTATAAAGACCCGAGCTTTGCTTCTTCATCTTGGCCGTAGCACATGTATGGCACTAGGCCACAATATGAGCAACATCTCTCTTCAAGCTCGGCCAATAAAATCTATGCTCAACAGCCTCGATAGTCTTGTTCCAACCAAAGTGGCCGGCTAGACCTCCCGCATGTAATTCCCAGACTAATAAGTCTCAAACCGAAGTTCGGGGAACACAATGCCTGCCTCCTCGAAAGAGGTAACACTCCTGGAGCACATAGTCATCATGATCTCTCGAGGGTCGGCCTGGAGAGTGGTATAAATCTGACCGAAGTCAGGACAGTCAACATAGGCCTCTCTCATCTTCTCTAACCCTATGACCTCGGCACTCATGGTGGTCAGCAGACAAGCACGCCGACTCAAGGCATCGGCCACCTTGTTCTCCACTCCAGCCTTATGTTTAAGCACAAATGTGTACTACTGGAGATACTCAACCCATCGGCTGTGATGCACATTAAGCTTCTTTTGGGAATGGAGGTACCTCAAAGCCTCATGATCGGAGTATAAGAAAAACTCCTGATGTAATAGATAGTGCCTCCAATGCCTAAGAGCCTGAACAACTGCGTAGAATTCCTTATCATAAGTGGAGTATCGCAGTTTTGCGTCATTCAGCTTTTCACTGAAATATGCGACCGGGTGGACCTCCTGGCTCAACACTCCTCCTATCCCAACACCCGACGCATCACAAGAGACCTCAAACACCTTCGAGAAATCTGATAATCGAAGGATCGGTGTCTGGGTCATGCGCTCCTTGATGTCCCTGAAGGCAGCAGCTACGGCCTTCGTCCATACAAATGTGCCCTTCCGAATACAGTCCGTGATCAGGGCAGTGACGGAGCTAAATCCGCGGATGAAACGACGATAGAACGCCGCAAGGCCATGGAAGCTGCGGATATCATGGACCGTACGGGGCTCCGGCCAATCAACAATGGCCCGGACCTTCTCCGGATCGGCGGAGACCCCAATACTAGACACAATAAAACCTAAGAAGGTAAGTGTTGGCACTCAAAATATGATCCTTCGGTGACCAAGCCGCAAAGATGAATGATACGGCCCACTAAAGCACAGAAGCCGATGAAGATCAACTGACGGAAGGTTTCTCAAGTCGCCAGAGCCTCGAGTCACCTGGAAGTGAACACCGGGGACTTCGCCTCAGGAAAGTCGAGATAAATCCACAACTAACCGGCAGTGCGACCAAGCCTGCCCAATGATCCGGAATCGACCTCATCATGCCGCAACCCTACACCCGTTGCCCGACCAAGGACGACGGTCTACCTGGTGGCTCGCCACCTGAATGAAGACTCTCTTGAGGAAGAACGTCCTCGGCCATTCACAACAAGGAGCCGAAGTTTTTGTCAGCAGAAGGTCCCGATCACCCGACACGGGTTCGGCTTCTCGCCATAGTGGGCCCGTTAGTGGCCGATTGGTCGCCAGCCAAGGCGGAACTATCCCGGATGTTGTACCATCCCACAAGGAAGCTTCGAGCACAAGTCCGTCTGAGCTGGAAGCACGGATCATAGTATCGAAGGCCGTACCGACAGGAGACCCGCATGCTCGGGCCAAACACACACGAAGTTTCGATTGAGGCCATTCACCGCGCGGATAGCTTTGTCAACACCCGCCAAGGTTTTCCAAGGACCAAGGCGAGAGGAACAGTCAATGGGGGCCTCCGGAACAATCCTCGGACCCATCGGCCAGCCAGCGTCTAGCGAACAAGCTAAATCGGCGCACAGAAGAACGTCGGCACCTCTTAATCCGGTGCCGCCAAATCCTGCGCGCCAGAATCAAGTGGGGACATGCCTCCCGACGGCACTGAATCTGGCGCGCCCCTTTCCATGGCGCCGGATTAATGGTGGCTCAATATATATGCCATGGCCTCGAAACAAAAGAAAAAAAATAGTGAGAGAGACGAGAAGAGAGGTCCTGATCGCCGAAGAGCCACGACCAATCGCAAGATAAGAGGGTTAGGTTTCGTGGGGAGGAAGGTTTTTTTCCGGAGAGTCCCCCACCGGGCCGCCGTCGTCCTCTACTGTGCACGAGTTCATCGACGTTGGAGAAGAAGGGTTCCTCTGTTGTTATCGTAGGTGGGTCACGGTGTTTTTCGTCGATCTTCCTTCGCATGTTTTCTTCTTTCGTCGTAATGTAAGTGAAAGGGGGAGGGGCGATGATATGAGTCCGTCTCCCCCTTCACCATCTCTCTCTCTTTCTCCTTCTGTAGGCTTCCCTGCAATTGATAGTTGTGTTGCTGTGCTACAACGCCGGTGCCGACATATGAACTTGTAATATTTTCTTGATTGTGGGATGAATGAATGTGCTATTTACGTGAATGGTTCTGTTCCGTCGCATCGCTTCTTCTTCTTCCCCCTTTGCATTTCTTCTCTCGGACGCTAAAGCGACGCCGTGCAACAGTGCCGGCGTCGGGAATGGACGAAGTGTGTTTACGCACCACCCCGATGCCCATGGCGTCAGAACGAAATGTGTTCGAACGATTGCCGCCGTGGTTTTCCTCCGATGCATACGCCCTTGGACTCCCTGGGCTACAACAATATCCCCCCTCCCCGGGGTCTTCGCGTTAACGCCATGGCCGTGCTTGGCTCTGCTTTTCTTTCCTTCCTTTCTCGATGGTCTTGTGGCTGAGGGCATATTTGTATATGCCCCTCAACCCATCATGGCACCAGGATGCTTCGATCGAGCCTCTCCGCATCCCTCAGTTGTCCAGAGGTGAAGAGATCGTCCTCGTGGCCGAGTGGTTAATCCATTTATTCCTCTGTCCATGGATTCGCATGCTAACAGCATTCTCTGTCGTTGAATATGTCGAATCTGGCTGAGTAAGCTGCATCTACATTCTCATCGGTTGTATACGATTCATGCTCATTCGAGAGGGTTGAATCCATTAGCCCATCTCATTAATCCGGGGAGGGGAATATACCCCCACTGTTTCATCAAGCCACCAGTTGGTCGTGGGAACTCATCCATTAATGATGAGCGTCCTTACTGACTATTGGGTCAATATCAAAATTGGGTTAATCCCAACATTTAAAATCCACAGTCCTTCACGGACCTTGTTGTGGCCGTGGGACGTGTGCCCCTCGTAGGCTAGCCCTCGGGGTTTTCCCTCTCTACCGGTCGTCCCGATTCGAGCCTTGAGTCAACTCGGATCGCGTGCCCCTCGTAGGCTAGCCCTCGGGGTTTTCGCTCCCGTCATGAGTCGACTCACCCGCTCACTGCCGCCCACGGACTTGGTGCCCCTTGCAGGCTGGACCTCGGGGTTTTCCTTTCTGTTCGGGTTTGCCGGCCGCCGTTGCGCCACCCAACTTTCACGGGTTGCTCCACCACGTGAGTATTCCCCGCTTCTCCCCGACAATCCTCCGGGATGGGGAGATGCTACCAAAATTTCAGCTCGAACGAGTCTGACTCGGAACGATCGCCGCGCTCGAGTGTGAACCTCGCGCGAGCCTATGACTCGGCTTCCGGATGTCCAGGGGGCGATCCTTTGTATAAAAGACTTAAATAAACTTTCAAAGTTTCCCAAAGTGTTTTAATAAACCCAATAAATAACAAATAAAACTTCAGTTTCCACGAGATTGGTTTAAACCGGCGCCGTTTGCATCCGGCGTGCCTTAAAATGGCGCGCCTTAAAACGGCGCCCCCCATCCCGGTGCGCCCCATTCCGGTGCGCCCCAAAGGGGTCGCGCCGTTTTAACCCTCCTCCTATACCTACAATTCCCATGCCATTTTAAGCCCTTTACCTACGTTTTGTGGCACCATTTCAAGTAATTCAAGCCTTTTCTCTGCGCGTACCACGCCGATTTCATTCCGAATCGTGCCGTTGTGCCGTTCTGGTCCCCTCCCCGTCTCTGGGGTGATTCCCAATGTTAATAATAGAATGAAGTAAACCTTTTGATCAATAATGTGAATAAATTAGCTTCTCTAAGCTTGAATTGATCGGCTTCGTATCGTTGTCGTCATGCTTTAGTCTAAATATTCATGTCACGTCAATGCATGCCTGAGTGTGCGCACCCTTGGTATATCAAATGGCATTAACGGAAAGTCGGGTTACGCCCGATCGAAAGTTTTGTCACGCGTGATGGTGGTCTTCGGGCCTAAGTCCTCTGCTATGTACCAAGACTCCGCCTTAATAAATTGTGTGTAGTCGGTCGTAGCATCTTGCATGACCACTCGCATGCTCTGCATCTCTTACTCCAGTCTCGACAGCCCACTACCTCGACAATTAATCAAAGGTTTTCCCTCCTCGTGGGGGATGTAATTAACGTCATGACCTTTATGGTATGACGGATTGCTGGTCCCGACCGAACGTCACCCTCGCCCGACACGGGTCAGAACGAGCGCACAATAAACTTGTCACGTACGTGACTGGCACGCCCGTGCAGTTAATCAGTCAGTTAATTGCCCGTCAGTTAATTGATTGATCGACACGTGAAATAAACCAACAAACAGAATAGGAATCCCATACCAAATAGTCAGGGACCTACTTAACAAAATACCCCTGGTAAAATAAACGATCGCAAACAGTCTGGCACGCCCGGTGGGACCAGTGTCACCTTTCATCTCTTTGCCGAGATACTTGGGCTTCGAGGCCCTCACAAAGGTTGCTGATCGTTGGTTTGTCTGTCTTTGCAGGTGAACGATGATGACAACTGGATTGACTGGTGTCGGCTTCGGTCCTTCGATTATTGCCGGTCATGCGCAAGGGTACCTGGCGGTGCCTATGGAGTTCGGAAACTTCCCTGCCGCTGTTGGCTTCCCCAACTTCTTGGGGTTAGCCTTTGTGGATATGCTAGAAGTGGAACCCTCGGAGCCTGTCGAGGGAGCTACGAAGAATATGGAGCCTCTGAAGGCCCGATGCTGCCATGACTCGCTCAAGAGTCCAACCCCGGTCGCCAGCTGCTTGGTGCACCATGCTATCCATGGGGCCCACCCTAATGCTGCCAACAGGAACCCCGGAGGACGTCAGCGCAGGCAGATCCGGAGGAGTACTGCTGTGGTTACCGGAACCCTCTCCCAATTCGACAAATCTATGATGGTTGGCGGCATGCGCGTCTTCCTCAACGGACGCGATACGCAGATAGTTCCGGATCGGGTTGTCCCTTCCGTCCCCATTCGCAACTCATATCAAGCCCTCGCTAGAAGAAGGGCGGAAAGAGAAGAAGCCGGCCATTATGGTCGAGAGAAGTTGGCCCCTGGGCCAAGGAAATTTAAGCAGGTGTGGGTCCCCAAGAGAGTCCAACCTGTTCACCAAGCTGCACCCGTACCCCGCCATCTTGCTCACGACGGAGGGGAAGGAAAGAGAGGAAGGGGCTTGGCCCCAAAAGAGGAAGAAGTGGTTGCGGATCCTCCGCGCCGAGAAAGTTTTCGGGCCTGCGCCCGTCAAGCCAACGTCTCAGCTGTGGGACGAAGATTCCAACAACCTACCGACAGAGCTCGGCTTGCTTATACCCCTCCTGTGGGAGGTCGGCAACTATCCCCCGTGCTGCATCAAGAACGGGGTCGGAAAGAGATGACCTATCTGGTCAGGAACTATTTTCGAGGGCTAGGCAACCCCTCGCTTGGGCAACATCGACTGATGCAAGTATCCACCGCTGATGAAGACTGCTTCCCATCAATTGCAGATGAAGAAGATGTGGGAGAAAAGATGATGGTGTCGTCGGTTGACGACAATGGCTATGACAACGACTTTGAGATCGGAGCCGATGAAACCGCCCCCTGACGGGAAGAAGAGACAGAAAGAGTTTCTATGTTCGAGAGGTTGACCTTTCCAGATCAGGCTAAAAGGAGGGTCTATCGACAAAGGAGAAGGATGTAGGTCTTCACCTGCAACATGGCTGGTATATCCAACTGATATGGGGGACTTCCCGAAGATCCCCGAGAATTGGCTCAGTTAGCCGCAAGGCCAGGGCTTAGCACTCGGAGAACAGAAGCCGCAAGGCAACTCTTGGCGACAGCTGGAGGACAACAACCCCCGGTCTGCCACCAGTGGGATGATGAAGCTGCTATCTTAACCGCCAATGTAGTCACGGTGGAAGAAGAAGATGACATCCCCCTCGACATCCTGCCCGAGGGTATGTCTGGGGAGACATCAGAAGTTCTCCCCACTACAGCCACTATGGACCCATCAGTCTTGATGCTACTTCAGAAATATCGGCAAGAGATAGACTTGCTAAAGAAGCAGCTGATGGAGAAAACTGAACAGCCCTTAGCTTCCAAACCACCCGAAGTCCAGGGTGAATCATCCCGGGGAGCGGTCCGGCATGACGGCCCTCCACCGCTCTACACACTGCCTCAGTCGTCAGAACCAAGCATGGTGACAATGCAATAGCGGCAACCACAGCTCCAGCCGCTGCTACCACCGGTGCTCCCTCAAGTGCACTAGACAACCCCGCTGCCACGTCCTCCACAGGCGACCACCCTGGTCACCCCGTACCTGTAGCCGGCGCACTTCTACCCAGAGCCAGTTGACCCTGCAGTCGTGAACCGGATGATGGTGGAAAGAATGATTGAGCTGAAGCTCGCAGAAAGGGGTGAAGGCGACTACGTCGCGTTTGATGCATACCGGGTGCCATACCCACAACACCATGCTGCTAAACGGCTTGCCCTGGGAATCAACAAGCCGCCCAAGTTTGACCAATTCAATGGGAAGGGGTCCCCAAGAGAACACATAGCCTATTATATGACTGTCATGGGCGACTTGGCCACCGACGAGTCATACCTGCTAAAGTTTTTCGGGTCCTCACTGACGGGGCTCGCATTTGAATGGTATTCTAGCCTCTCAGCCGGGTCGATCAGCGATTGGCCAGATATGCAGAAGAAGTTCAGAGAAATATTCCATGTTACAGAGAGGGAGGTCACAGTGGCCGAACTCTACTCAACAAAGTAGAGGGCCGATGAAACAGCCCTCGATTATATCAAGAGGTGGAGGAACCTCGGAATGAGGTGCAAGCGCCACCCGCATCAGGAGGACGCTGTGCCAATATGCAAACAGAATCTCAGAAGGGAGGTTCTGGAAAAGATGATCGGAATGGAAATACGATCGTTTGATCGATTGAACAATGTCATGGCCGAGGTGGAAGCTTTCCTGGCCAGACCTGCCCCTACATCTGCTGCTGGCGCGACCTAGAAGGGCAAGGCGGTGGAGCGGCGCCCATCGCCTAAAGAAGTGAACGCTCTTGACATAAAGGCGTTCGAACAACAGAAAAGTGAAGGCAAGAAGGGAGTCACCCCACAGCCTGCAGAAGCCCCAGACGGCAAAGAAGGTCCTTCGCTGAGGGACAAGATGAAGAAGGCCAATTCATTTCCAAAGGACAAGACCCGGGTTCTGTTCGACTGGGTAACGGAATATAGCATGGTCACCCTGCCAGAGCCAAGGAGGCCGGAGGACCTAAAGAGAAAAGACAGCCTAAGATTCTGCCCCTATCACCAGATGTTGGGGCATCCAATCGAAGACTGCTATGTTTTCAAGGACATCATTGAAGGGATGGTGAAGAAAAATGAGATCGAGCTGGGAGAGTACAAAGTGGACCCTCCTCAGCCACAAGAAGCCCCTCGGAGGAGGGCGGGAGTCAACATGATCTCCCTATACCAGGCACTGCCCGAGGAGATCTCTGAAACAAGCACGCGAAGCACCTATGAAGCTCATTTCTTGGAGCCCGTGAAAGAATAGCAGGGATGGCAGCAGGTCCCTCTGAAGCATAAGAAGAAGAGGGCACCCCGCCCGAAAGAGGGGACACATATCCGTGGTGTCACACCCCGGCCTGCTCCGCCAGTGGTAGCACCCGTATGGATCACTCAACCTACAACTGTCAGGATACCTACACATAATCGGAGGAGACAAACTCCGCTGCCAGTGGTTAAGGAGACCAATCCTGGGGTCCTTCGACTGCAAAACCTCATTGAGGGGCTGGACGAATACGTGTAGCCCGAATTGAAGCCCTTGCTGGTGCGGGACCACGTCCCGTGGCAAGAACTAGAGCAGCTCTCACTCGAACAAAAGGAGGAAGCTGAAGCGGCACCCGACAGAGAGAGCAGTCTGTTCTGGGGGCACCCGCCCGCAGAAGCAAAAAAGAAGAAGAAACAAAAGAAGAAGAAAAGGAAGGCTGCTGAGGCCGATGAAGTGCAGGTTGTCTCCTGTAATACTCTATCAGCACTTTTCAACCTATCCGGAGAGGAGGAAGAAGAGAAAATTTGCTTCAGACCCCATGCTGAGGGAGGCAAGGCCGAGGCCGCAACTGCTGCACATGCCACTCGGTCGGGCCGAAAAATGGGGGCGCCAGCCGCCACCCAACCACAACATCATGTTCAGGGGGGAGCAACCCTACAAAACACCTCCGCCGGAGGTCAAGGGAGTCCAAATCCCTCCTCCGCCAGGCCTATATAACAAGAGTGGGGGCAAGGGAGTCCCTTCATTTCTTGAATTCATGAAGATGTCCAAGGGGAAGCAGCCTTGTCAGGAGGCTAACCCTACACTCGGGGACGTTCACCCGCAGCTAGCACAATCTGCCGAAGATCCAAGTGCAGATGGAGCTCGCCCCGCAGCAGCTAACAAAGAACACCCAGAAGTCGGTACCAGCCAGAAGGGTGCCGAATCTGAGGAAGATGAAGCAGGTCCGTCAGGGCCCTCAAACCAAGACTTCCCCAAGCCCACATGGGCTGAAGAGATGAAGCTCTCCAATGTCTGAGCTGGGAGCCAAATAATGAAGCTACTCAAGAAGCTCCCTGCTCGATTTACAATCTGGGAGATCCTTTCTTTGAGTGAAGAGACTCAACGGGCGATTATTACAGCTCTCTAGATGCCTGCTCATTTTGAGACATGTCTGGCTGAAACAATGCCGGAGGCTAGCATGACCTTCACTCCAGACGATATGCTACTACCCATCGTCAGCCACAACAGGCCGCTGTATATGAAGGGGCACCTGAATGGAAGGGAGCTAAACAGGATTCTGGTTGATCCCGGTGCAGCGGTCAACATCCTGCCTTATAGAATATACGAGAGGCATCACTTTAACGTGCATCTCGAGAAAGTCGGAGATATGCATATCGCCAGTTTCAATCAAAAATGTGAAGTGTCAATAGGGGTGGCAGAGTTCACCCTCACCTTAGCAGATTTCACTACGACGATGCAGTTCCATGTCATTGACTCCCGCACCTCGTACAAGGCACGGCTCAGCCGCCCATGGCTGCATGAAAATATGGTGGTGCCCTCCACGCTCCACCAATGCATCAAGTACAGTCTCCAAAGGAAGGAGGAGAGGATATTTGTAGACCCCCACCCGTTCGAGGTGTTTGAATGTCATTTGGCGGATGCCAACCTATATACAGGGCCTTCCCAGAAGACCTCTGAAGCTAAGACCCCTGCGGGGGCATCGAGAAGCACATACGGTAGCAGTTGGTATCCACCACCGCAGCGCGGATATGTCAAGCCCAAGGTGGTCTCCCATATCATAGCATCCGGAGACGTGGGCAGAACAGCACCCCCAACATTATACCCCGAAGCTAATGAAGTGCAGGTCGCTCGGCGTCACAATCATATTGAAATCCCGGATGGCCTTACCAAGCCAACTCCCGGCCTTGATAACCCTACTGTCGAGCCTTTCAAAATTTGGGAGGTGACACAGGAAGATGGACCTAGCAGCTTGTTCTATACGGCTGAAGAGCACCCTACTCGGGAAGACACAGACTGCAGCTTCCCCGAAGATATAAGCAACCCGCCGGTTCCCATCCAGGGTCTGGCATTCACAACTGATCAAATGGCCAGGATGTTTCAGAAGTAACACATCCCCCCCAATCAGTCTCAAAAGCGCAAGGAAGCTTTCCATAAAATGTGGTATCCCGCAAATCTGGATAAGGAAATGAGACGTGTCTCTCAACATCCGGGGTTGGGCTTCACCCTGGAAGAATATTATTACAGTGGGCGATACGAGGTGGACACCATCTCAGCCTTCTATCCTGCTGAAGATAGCCCGCTGGGGGCAACTTTTGATGAATACCCGGCGGAAGCTGAGCATGTTGAACTGGCTCAACCCGGAAATCAAGAAGTAGAGACAGCGGTCCCCTGCCGATGCTAGGAGCAGGTCTACCCTAAAGAGGCGGCCCTTCAAGCCAAATTCGATATGGCTAGCAGCAGTGAAGCCGAAGATACTGAAGAAGCAGGAATTTCTCTCTCCAGTAGAGTCCTACTGATGATAACTTCAGCACCCCTTCTGCAGTTCGGGGAAGCCTCGGTCGACTCTGATCAAGAGGAACACTCTGCCAAGAAAGAAAAAGCCACTTCTACGGAAGATACAGCTGCCCCAGAAGGCGAGACCTCCTCAACTTCTACTACAAGACCGGGATGCTGTCCAAGCCCTGCAATAAACAACTACCAGCCTATCATGGCTACAACCTCATCTACAAAGACTGAAGCTGCTCTCTCGCCCTTGGGAGCTGCAACGGCAGTGGATTTGCTAACAGAACAATCCTCGCAGCCTCTGGTGCAGAAAGTAGAGGATCCTCAAGAGGCTCTGATGATGTCAGATGAGGAAGTCGAAGAACTCGACTCTCAAGATGGTATTCCAGACTTCGTTGACCTCCAGCCGGCACCTCCGGAGATAGAAGATGGAGGCCAAGCCACAGCCGATGAACTGATAGAAGTCAACTTGGGAAATGAGGAGGACCCTAGGCCTACCTTCCTCAGTGCCCAACCATCCCCAGAAGAATGGGAGCTGTACACCTAGCTGCTACTAGAGTACCGGGATTGCTTCGCCTGGACTTACAAAGAAATGCCAGGTCTAAATCTCGCTGTCTCACAACATGAGTAGGCAATCAGCCCTGAGGCCGAGCCGGTGAAGCAACCACCGCGGCGCATGAGGCCAGAACTCATTACTCAAATTTGTGCTGAAGTCGACAAGCTTATTGATGTGGGATTTGTTGAAGAAAACCAGTACACCACATGGCTGGTGAATATCGTCCCCGTGAAAAAGAAGAATGGACAGATCCGGATATGTGTAGACTTTCGAGATCTAAATAAAACCTGCCCCAAAGATGACTTTCCAGTGCCAATAACGGAAGTCATGATCGATGCTACAACTAGTCATGAGGCCCTATCATTCATGGATGGGTCATCTGGTTACAACCAGATTTGGATTGCGGAGCATGATAGGGTCCATACTGCTTTCCGAACCCCTAAAGGCATTTATCACTATAAGAGGATTCCGTTCGGACTGAAGAATGCTGGCGCAACTTATCAGCGCGCAATGACCAAAATAGTTTCTCTACCACAAGGTCGAGTGCTACATAGATGATCTGGTGGTCAAAACCAGAAGAAAAGAAGATCATCTACAGGACCTCCGGATCGTCTTCTAGAGGCTGAGGCAGCATGAACTGAAAATGAACCCCATCAAGTGTGCGTTCAGAGTATCGAGCAGAAAGTTCTTGGGCTTCATTTTCTGATAGACCCCGCAAAAATCAAAGCAATTCAGGAGCTACCTCCACCAAGGAACCTCTCCGAGCTGAGATCACTACAGGGCCGCTTGGCTTATATCCGACGTTTCATTTCCAATTTATTAGGGCGATGCCAGCCTTTCCACAAACTGATGATGAAAGATGTTCACTTTTATTGGGATGAAGATTGCCAGACAGCCTTCGACAAGCTGAAAGACTATCTGAAGACTCCTCCAGTGCTGGGCGCACCGGTGAAAGGACGGCCATTGATACTATACATAGCAGCTACACATAACTCCCTGGGGGCAATGCTGGCCCAGAATAACGAAGAAGGAAAAGACCAAGCCCTCTATTACCTCAGTCGGAGAATGGTCAGAACTGAGGAGAAATATACTTATATTGAGAAGGTCTGTCTGGCACTGGTCTTCACAGTTAAGAAGCTTTGACACTACATGTTGTCGCACGAAATCAGCCTGGTATCCAAAGAGGACCCCCTAAAATATATTATGTCCCAGCCGGCACTCAAAGGTCACCTGGGAAAATGGGCAGTAATCCTTATGGAGTTTGACATCTCCTATGTGCTGCGTAAGGCCGTCAAGGGCCAAGCTATTGCAGACTTCTTCGCTGAGCACCCAGTACCCGGGGACTGCCCGTTTGAACCGGAGCTTCCTGAAGATGAAACCCTGGAAGCCGTTCAGGTGCAGCCCTATTTATGGCAGCTATATTTCGATGGCGCTTCCAGAATTGACACCTCTGCCACTAGATCGGCCAGGGTCAGGGTAGGAGCAGGCATAGGCCTGAAATCCCCAGAGGGGGAAGTGGTGCACACATCTTGCTCGATAAACAAGCATTGCATGAACAACGAAGCAGAGTATGAAGACCTGATAATCGGGCTGCAAATCGCTCTATCCATGGGAATTCAGATGCTGGAAGCATTCGGAGATTCCATGCTAGTTATAAAACAACTGGAAGGAGAATTTGATGTGCGAAAGTAAGAACTTCTCCCCTACCATCAGCTGGCAACCCGCCTGATGTCGAGATTCTACTTCATCAGCATCAAGCATATCAACCGAGGCCAGAATGCTGAGGCAGACGCGCTCGCTAAGCTGGCCAGTTCGTTGGCGGTCCCGCCAGATACAAGCCTGAACATAACAGTGATCAACCGCCGGCAAGTCCCCAGTGTAATAGAAGTCTTAGCCGACGAGTAAGAAATTGAGGTGGCCGTCATCGAGGAGGTTCAGCAGCCCGATTGGCGAGAACATCTCCTACGGTGGCTTCAACACCAACAGCTCCCAAGAGAGAAAGAACAAAGAATGAAGCTCCTGAGGGTCAAAGACTCTTACGAGATGAGAAGCGGAACCTTGTTCCGAATAATGGCGGATGCCCGAAGGAAAGTCCTACTTCAATTCTTGTCTTCAGCAGAGGCGGGACAGGTGATGCAAGAAGTTCATGTGAGATCAGCTGGAGCACACCAGGCTAGCTCAAAGATGAAAATTGAGATGAAGAAATTGGGTTACTATTGGCCCACTATGTTTAATGATTGCTGCAAGTTCGCCAAGGCTTGTCAGAAATGTCAAGAACACGCTAACGTGGCAAGGAGACCTCCAGTGCCATTACATCTGACCCTATCAAGCTGGCCATTTGCTCAGTGGGGCACGGACGTGGTAGGGCCGCTACCAGCATCTTCATCAGGGTGTAGATATATCTTAGCAGCTACAGACTACTTCTCCAGATGGGCAGAGGCGGTCGCATTAAGAGATGTAACGGGGGAACTGGTCGCAAGATTCTTCCACCAGAATATAATATTCCGATTCGGGATCCCCAGCCGAATCATCTCTGATAATGGCAGCCATTTCAGAAACCAGAAGGTTTATCGGCTAGCCGACAAATACAAGATTGACTGGAGGACATCGTCCCCCTACAACCCTTAAGCCAATGGACTTGCAGAAGCCTTCAACAAGACACTATGCACGTTGCTGGCAAAGACTGTCAATTCTAATAAAAAAGATTGGGAAGAAAGGATGTACGAAGCGCTCTGGGCCTATCGTACTGTCTACAAAACCCCAACCGACTGTTCACCTTTCTCCCTCGTCCATGGGTCAGAGGCTGTGGTGCCGATTGAATTAGAAGTTCTTTCGCTGCGAGTCTCCATCCAGCATGGACTAGCCAGCGGTGAATAGACAAATGCAAAAAGAAGATTGGAAGAGCTCGCCGAGCTTGAAGGAAAATGCCTCCGGGCACAACAAAACGTCTAACTCTACCAAGCTCGCATGGCCCGTGCTTTCGATAAGCTGGTCAAAGGTCAAGAATTCAAGAAAGGAGACCTGGTGATGGTTAAAAAAAGAGAAGTGATGGCCTCCAACCCCAAGGGGAAGTTGGTCGAAAACTGGATCGGACCATATATCATCCACCGAGTATATGAAGGGGGTGCCTACGTCCTGGTGGACCACAAAGGAGTCATCCAATTCTCTCCCCTTAATGGGAAGCACCTAAAACTGTATCACACAGTTCAACCGGCGCTCCCCGAATGATCTACCTTCATCCTTGGTGTAGTGGCACTCCGTCCTTGCCGAGCTACCCTTATCTTGGTCTAGTGGCACTCCGCCCTGATCGAGCTACCCTTATCTTGGTCTAGTGGCATTCCGCCCTAGCCAAGCTACCCTTATGTTGGTCGAGTGGCACTCCGCCCTAGCCGAGCTATCCTTATCTTGGTCTAGTGGCACTCCGCCCTGATCGGGCTACCCTTATCTTGGTCTAGTGGCATTCCGCCCTAGCCGAGCTACCCTTATCTTGGTTTAGTGGCACTCCGTCCTAGCCGAGCTACCCTTATCTTGGTCTAGTGACATTCCGCCCTAGCCGAGCTACCCTTATCTTGGTCTAGTGGCACTCTGCCCTGATCGAGCTATCCTTCCTTGGTTTAGTGGCACTCTGTCCTAGCCGAGCTACCCTTATCTTGGTCTAGTGGCACTCCGCCCTGATCGAGCTATCCTTTCTTGGTCTAGTGGTATTCCGCCCTAGCCGAGCTAACCTTATCTTGGTTTAGTGGCACTCCGCCCTGATCGAGCTACACTTATCTTGGTCTAGTGACATTCCGCCCTGATCGAGCTACCTTTCCTTGGTCTAGTGGCACTCTACCCTGATCGAGCTACCTTTCCTGGGTCTAGTGGCATTCCACCCTGGCCGAGCTCTCAAAAGAATACACCATATTGCCATCACGGGCCTTACGTTCGAATCGGCGAAAGATCATTCCTTTGCGTTAGCATTCAGCCCTTGCTAACGAATGAACTGCTCTACTCGGCACGAGGCCCGGTGTTCCGGCCAACAGCCGTCTACTATCAACCAAGGGTCGGACATTATACTTCGACCTACCACCCTTTATATCAAAAAAAAAGAGAAGAAAAGAAAAGAAAAATAGGGTTAAAAATTGAGATACCCCGTCAGACTTGCTCCTATATTAGGACAAGTGCAAAAATGGCTATAACCCAGCTGTGGTGAAAACTCGAAAGGGCGCTACAGGTAAAATCGGGTACCCCGCCACGTGAAAACCCGAGAGGGCGCGTGGGCAAAAGCAAGAGGGGGCTGGCTTCGGCGAAAACCCGAAAGGGCGCTTAAGTCAATAAAGTGGTAATTTTAAAAAAAAAATTCCTCTTTTGTTCTTCCCCCGACGAAACTCCAAAAGGGACAGTCATCAAAATCCCACCGGAGATCCTCTAACAAACCCATATTCGACCCTCGTCATCATCGGCGAGATCGGTCGATCTCTACCCCTAACTTGGACCTTCTGTCCCTGTTAATAATCCTACCTTTGCTTCGGCATGTGACCCATGCTGACGAACAAACCCATGTTCGACCCTCGTCATCATCAGCGAGATCGGTCGATCTCTACCCCTAACTTGGACCTTCCGTCCCTGTTAATAATCCTACCTTTACTTCAGTATGTGACCCATGCGGACGAACAAACCCATGTTCGACCCTCGTCATCATCGGCGAGATCGGTTGATCTCTACCCCTAACTTGGACCTTCCGTCCCTATTAATAATCCTACCTTTGCTTCGGCATGTGACCCATGCTGACGAACAAACCCATGTTCGACCCTCATCATCATCGGCGAGATCGGTCGATCTCTACCCCTAACTTGGACCTTCCATCCCTGTTAATAATCCTACCTTTGCTTCGGCGTGTCACCTATGCTGATGAACAAATCCATGTTCGACCCTCGTCATCATCGGCGAGATCGGTCGATCTCTACCCCTAACTTGGACCTTCCGTCCCTGTTAATAATCCTACCTTTGCTTCGGCATGGGACCCGTGCTGATGAACAAACCCGGGTTCGACCCTCGTCATCATCGACGAGATCGGTCGACCTCTACCCTTAACTCGGATCTTACGTCCTTGTTAATGAACCATGTCCTTTGCTTCGACATTCAACCATTGTCGATGAACTAAACCAGGGACCAATCCTTGTCATCATCGGCAAGGCCAGTCGGCGTTCTAGCAGTTAAGTTCTTCTGTACTCTAAATTCAAAAAAAAAGGAAAAAATGGGGTTAAAAATAGAGATACCCCGCCAGACTTGCTCCTATATTAGGACAAGTGAAAAAATGGCTATAACCCAGCGGTGGTGAAAACCCGAAAGGGCGTCGCGGGCAAAATCGGGTACCCCGCCACGTGAAAACCCAAGAGGGTGCGTGGGCAAAAGTAAGAGGGGGCTGGCTTCGGTGAAAACCCGAAAGGGCTCTTAGGTAAGTAATGTGAATATATATAAAAAAAAGAAATTATAAGTGAATGATGAATAGTGATGATCCATCCTCCATCCTGAAGACCCTTTACAGGGTCGAAGCGGAGTCTTCATCCGATGTCCCGCCTCTATATATATATATTTCGCTACCCTTTTCGACCCTTGTCACCATCGGTAAGATCGGTCGCTACCCTTTTCGACCCTTGTCACCATCGGCAAGATTGGTCGCTACCCTTTTCGACCCTTGTCACCATCGGCAAGATCGGTCGCTACTCTTTTCGACCCTTGTCACCATCGGCAAGATCGGTCGCTACCCTTTTCAACCCTTGTCACCATCGGCAAGATCAGTCGCTACCCTTCTCGACCCTTGTCACCATCGGCAAGATCGGTCGCTACCCTTTTCGACCCTTGTCACCATCGGCAAGATCGGTCGCTACCATTTTCGACCCTTGTCACCATCGGCAAGATCGGTCGCTACCTTTTCGACCCTTGTCACTATCGGTAAGATCGGTCGCTACCTTTTTCGACCGTTGTCACCATCGACGAGCCCGGTCAACTACCCCCCTAACCTGGGCCTTCCGCCCTCGTTAATAAACAAAGTATCATTGCGTCGACATTTAACCCATGTCGATGGTTAGAACACACCCTTTGTCTTCATTGGCGAAGTTCATAAGGCACATCCGCCTATGCTACCCATGTCCCGCCCTAGCCAAAATCCAGTTTTGGGAACGGCTATGCTGCGGTGGAGCGAACACCTCACCCCTTCGCTGAAGGCGTGAGCGCTCTCCTGCGCCATCGGCGCGTATCCCTAGACTTGGATGAGCGGCCAGAAGAAAAGAGGGAAAGAAGTCATGATTGAGGCGATAAATAGAGATGTTTCATTAATGTGAGT
Source organism: Amorphophallus konjac (assembly GCA_022559845.1). Taxonomy (NCBI): domain Eukaryota; kingdom Viridiplantae; phylum Streptophyta; class Magnoliopsida; order Alismatales; family Araceae; genus Amorphophallus; species Amorphophallus konjac. The sequence continues at coordinate 411,942,137 of CM040118.1, forward strand.
CGTCAGAATGGATTTGTGCCCGGGGCATTCCCTAGGGGTACATAAGCTCCAAAGGCAAAAAGAAGCATATCTCGATGCAAAAAGCAGAGCAAAGCAAAGCTACGGCAAAGGGCACCGAAAAATATCTACCAGCTCCAAGAGGCCTAGTGAGGGGTATTGGGTCAACTCCTGCAACTAAGCCTCAGTAGCTGTCAGCTGTGATAACCTCTCATCCAGCAAGACAAGTTGTCCTTCCGCCAGATCAGCTTCTTCCGTTGTCAGGACCTCTAGGCGCTCGTCTTCCTACAACTCGGCTTCGACCTTGGCAAGTTCCACGTGCAACTCTTCCATCCGTGCCGTGAGGAGCAACCGACGTTCTGAGATATTGACGGCAACACCTCTCAACTGCTCCACGGTCACCCTCAGTGAAGTGGTAGTGGCGCGACAATCTGCCCTCTCTAGCTTTACAGCCGCCAGCTGATCAAATACCTCTCAGATGAGGAAATCCCACCTGTTGGCGTGCTTTAGCAACATCACAACCCGCGGGGTCCAATCATCCATTGGGCAGCCAAATGCTAATAGTGACCGGGAGAGGTGTTCTATCAGGCCCCTCAGCTGCACATAGGTTAGACCCGGGGTAGCTGACACGGCTCGCTGGAGATTATCCAGAGACTGCCACACCATGTCACTGGAGAATTGTAAGCCTAGTGGCGAAGTCTCGGGGAGCTGAACGTCCACCTTACTATCTATCTCGGCCCAGATGTCGTCGGCCACCCTGAGGGACGTCGACGGCATGGTCTGCACAGCGCCGACGCCCGGCCTGACAATTGCAGCTGCTACAGCTGAAGGGCTCTCCACAATGGCGACTTCCTTGCCCGTCCTTTGAGGTGAGGTTATGACAGCCGTCTCAGCAACTGAGGGCGCTCGCTCCTCCTGAACAGTCTCACCGGTCACTAAAGGAGGGGAGCTTTCTATGACAGACAAGGCTTTAGTAACATCAGCCTCTTCTACAATGATTTCTCCCGCTTCTATTTCCGGGGGGCCGCTTGGCTTCAGCAATAGTTCTTCACCGACGACCGAGGCTTGAGGCCTCTCAACCTCGGCCGGGTCGCCAACTCCAGCAGTTGCGTCAGGCTCCTCTGAGGCCGCTGCAGCAACATAGGTCTGTGGAAGCCGTAGGGCGATGGGTCGCACAACAGGTGGAAAGGCCGATCGGCTCATGCCTAAGTCAGGAAGGGGTATGTGAACCATCACAGCTGGCGGTACCACCTCAGCCTACATCACATATGTGTATGTCAGCCAGCTGGCTTGGAAACAAAAAGAAGTGCTACAGGCGGGAGTCGGAACATTTCCTACCTCGACCGGCACTATATTTAGGCCTCCAAAACTGGCCTCTACAGGTTCTGTCCCTCCTCCTGCGGTCGGGTATGATGGCCCGTGCTCGACTCCCAGTAGTCTCGGAGGACTAAATGTTAGAAGGTCACTTTCATAAGCTGAAGAGGCCCCAGCATCCTCAGCCTCGGTGTCAACCGGTGGGAACCCCTCATCGTCGCCAGAGCCGCCACCATAATCAACTCACTCAGAGGAGGAGGACTCTTCCGCCTGTTCTCGAATCTCCAGTATCTGAGCGGGAACCGTGCAACTAGGAGGAGGCCCCTTAGCCGGAACCTCCTCGGCAGTCTCTGCCTCGAAAACACCAGTTGGCTGGATACCTTGGGATTCTTCCCTTGGAGGCACCTGCTCTCCAGTAGCAGCTCCCGCCATGGCCCCGACCTCGGGGAGCATCGTTGGTCGAACATCGACTGGAGATAAAAGACAATAAACAGTCAAGGCCCGACTGAAAGCGCGATGGACCGCCGAGCTCCACAGGCAAGCTGCAGGTTACCTTCCATCTCCTGATGGGGTGTCGGTGAAGGCAAGTTACCCTCAATAGAGGCTGAGGGTGCCCCCTCCTCTCTCTCCTCAGTCGCGGCTCCAGTCACCGCCTCCAACCCGACAATGGCGGAGGTAGTGCCAGCAGCTAAAAAAAGGGAAGAATAATCAACCGAGGTGGTAGAAATAAGAAAACAAGCCATACGAGAACAAGAAGTTACCTTCGCCCTCAGGCCCCTGCATCCAAGCAGCCTCAAACTCGGAGAATGATGGAACCCGAGGAGGGGTGACCATGGGTTCCTCTTCAGCGGCCTTTCTCCAACGCGCCCGGGTAGCGCGGGAGTCAGCCCTCTTGGCCTTCTTGGCCTTGCTGATAGTCCTCCCTGACCTGGGACCTGGTTCGCTTCCGTGAATCCCCAGGGGTCAGCGGTGTTGTGGTCGGAGTTGGCTCTGGAATATTAAAATATGAAGGCTTCTGTGCCTTAGATATCAACTCCCTGTAATGTTTGGTCGCCTCCATAGATAGGTGAGCTGCAAAAGCGCATAGGTGAGAAAGATGCATACTGACTATGAAAGGAGCAGCTTTAAGGCTGAAAGGAAACAAAAGCATTACCTTGCGGCCTTGTATATCGGGGGCTGAGCGACTAGTAAAGTAATACGGGCGCCTTATCTGGAGAAGCCGCTTCGCGAATAAGCCAGCACATGTCACCAATCTTCTCACTTTTCTCCGCCAGCTGCGCCAAATCTTCATGGCCACAGGAGGATAAGTGGTGATATAGGCCCAAGTGGTCCAATCCCTAGCCATCGACATACTTGAAAGACACTAGGAGCTGATGGTCCCGGATGGCTTCTAATGGACCAGAAATTGAAAGTTCGTGAGAATGAAGCAGGGTGAATATCCAAGGGGTGCTGGAATACAAGTCAGCCCGTCTATCTTCCCTCCTGATGAAGGTCCGATAGGGATGAAAATGGTCAGCTTCTGGGCGCCAGCCCGCCACTACAGGTAGAGGTTCCTCCACCGGGAGGGGGATCATCTGGAGGGCGATCCGGTCACTGCTAACCCGGCACAGCCCCCAGAGGGTCTTGATGTAGTCATCCTTCTGGATCTCCGGCATTTTCAGGTCTACCTTGGACGACCTACCCTTTGCAGCCTTCCTGGCCTCCAGATATGCCATCACTTCGTTGTTGGACCAGGACTTCAATTTCTTCAAATAGGATGGATCAACATCCAAAACAGGCTCCCGTTGAGAATCTAAGAAACGACGTTCGGCAACATGCCAACAGTCTTTCCGAAAGTTTCGGTAGAAGCCCGTCCATGCATTCCACCACTTGATGAAGTCCGGAGTCACTCAGGGCAGACGAGCCGGGGTTAGCACCCTGAAGGATACATCCTCCCGACGATGGAAGTAGTCCCACCATGTGCGGGCTTCATCTGTTGTCGTCTGACCAGCCCGATGTCTGTTCGGGAGATTGAACCGGGCTGAAGAAGAAGGAATCTGCTGGTCGTATCCAAAATTCCGGCCAAAGCGGAAGGGGTAGTATGGCTCCAGCCATAATAAGCCGCTCTTTCTAAATACAAGGACACTGGGGCGGATAGACAGTGCCCAATCAACCAGTTCTGGCTCCAAGATTGGCCTCGTGCTCTTGGTCCCAGTGAGCTGGTGAATGAATTCCTCTGTCTCGAACAACCGGCATTGCCGCATCCTGTTGACGAGAGGGCTGGAGCTAGCAGCCAAGCTCCAAAAATGCAAAACTCCTGGGGAATCTGTTGGAACTGTAGTCAGCTTCCCCCGAATAGCAAAAAGCTGATCTGCCATTGAAGACGGCTCAGCACTAGCAAATTCGGTCATCCGCGGCAAAGGACGATCCGACTGCATCGACCGGGGAGCTGCTTTAGGAAATAAAGTGCAGACCCAGGCATTGAAGACGTGAATGGGACCAACCGTCCGAGAATTTCTGGGGATGCGCGACTTGTGCAAATCCCCCAGCATCTTATATATAAGGCATAGAGCCACCGGGCACAAGGACAACTTTGTCCCCCAAGCCATCAAACAGGCAGGGTAAATGGCCTCCGGCCTGATTACCATCTCGTCCCCCTGGGGGAGGGGGAATGAGCGAAGCCAATATGTCAGATATGCAGCACAATGTGTGACTGCGTCAACTCCTGTAGGATTCGGGCCCCCTTGCCGCCCTCTCCCTGAAGTAGCAAGGTAGGTTGTCTGGCGTCGAGCCCTCTTCTTCCGCTTCACCGCTGTCGGAACCACCGTGGGGAAGTCCTCATATTGCTGCTCCCCGCCGAAGAAGTATTGAAGCCACGTGCCCATCCACACGTGTCTCTTTTAACCAGGCTTCCGCGCTTCCCGTGAGTCAAGCGTCAAGCGCAGCAGTGTGCGGTATGCCTTCATCAAATAGCGGTAGGCGAAGCCCGTAAAGTATTTACCTTCGCCATCTATCTGGTCTTTCAGCCAGTCTGGGAAACAAACTTCTTCGTACGGCTCCCCGTCTATCGGCAAGCCACTCAGCTGGAAAAGACTCCAGAGGTCCAGTGAAGTCTCACCCTCTGCAGTATAGAAGGTGTTGTATTCTGGGCAGAAGACCTCAATCATCCCACATCACAGACCTCGGGAGATCGGGTACATGTACCGGGAAGCATATACACTTTGATAGACACTGGCATGTACCAGGATGGGAGCGTACTACCGCAATACAAAATCTGTAAACTCGACTGCTCCTGGTCTGAAGGCGTGAGCATCGGTGGCTTTGAGTTCTCCGAACCATCCCACCGAGATCTGGTGCTTGAACCGGACCGCCAAACAGTCCAAAAGGAAAGGCTCATCACGGTACCCCCAATGCAGCGGGGCGAGGAACAAACCATACACGGGCTTCTCTCTGTCGACGCGCCCGGTAGTCTCATTCCAGCGAGCTGGAGTGAATTGTGGTGCTCTTGTCAGTAGCCCGGCCTCTGGAGATAACTCCTGTACACCAAGAACGGCCCCCCATTTTCTGAGCTCGCCTGGAATATATATGGGCATGCCATGAATGATCGACTCGGTCAGACTATCTCTGTCCGCCAGTAAAGCTCCCTCGGCTCGACGGACAAGAATTATATCGCGCTTCCCGCCAAGGTTGAAGCACCCGAGGAATGCCATCAAGTGTTTGTCCTTGGGGTGGTCCAGTCTGACGCCATCCCCTCGCTCATACTTGAAATGATTATCGTCAAGAATCAATAGGCGGCCGGTGTCAACGGTATCAGTCTCCGAGTCCAAAGACTCAGCTACCACGGCTATCCGCCTGGACCCCCGATCAAGGGAGTGGACATTCCCCCATGTCACAGCAACTCGGGATGCAGAGGAAGAAGGGCCGGATGCCATGTTATCTGCAAGGCAGCGTCCAGAAGAGAACAGACAAAAGTCAGAAATCAGTTGATTAAAGCAAGACTTCTGACAAAATTTCGGCAGAGTCTCCCCAGCTCGGGGGTTTGCCAAAAGAAAAGTGGAAGCCGTCCAGTAAGGGAGCAGCCCCTAAAAGCAGCCATAGGCGTAAGCCAAGGCCAAACGGGACGCCCGGGGAATTTAGCTCCGAGGACAAGTCCTACTAGAAGCCTCCCGGGGCCGGGGAGATGGGTTCTAAACCCAACAACAAAACCCCTCAACTCACCTCTGACTCTGACTCGCTCACTCGTCGCGGTGGAGAAGGAGATGAAGAGAGAGAAAAAATTTCCACAAATGAACAGTGTGAAGCAACGAAACAAAGGAGAGAAACTTATATAGGGAAGCCTCCCCCCTTGTTAAAATGGCGCGCCGTTTTAACAAATGGCGCGCCGTTTTAACCATTTCTGCGCGCCGTTTCAATCAGGCGCCATTTTAACCCCCGAACAAAAGGCGCGCCGTGACGAGTGACGCCGTTTTACCATGAGGTCAGTACGTGCCATTTTAAACGGCACCGTACAAGTCTTCGATCGCGCCAGATTAGCTTCCGATGCCGGAATTAAGTGCCGTTTCAAGCTTCCGTCACCAGAGGAGATCAATCCAGACGAAGCTCACCCGTCAGTCCTGCTGCACTCCTGCCTCGCTTGCACCACCCACGTCTGGGGGGCATTTGTTGGCACTCAAAATATGATCCTTCGGTGACCAAGCCGTAAAGACGAATGATACGGCCCACTGAAGCACAAAAGATGATGAAGATCAACTGACGGAAGGTTTCTCAAGTTGCCAGAGCCTCGAGTCACCTGGAAGTGAACACCGGGGACTTCACCTTAGGAAAGTAGAGATAAATCCACAACTAACTGGCAGTGCGACCAAGCCTGCCCAATGATCCGGCATCGACCTCGTCATGTCGTAACCCTACACCCGTTGCCCGACCAAGGATGACGGTCTACTTGGTGACACGCCACCTGAATGAAGACTCTCCTGAGGAAGAACGTCCTCGGCCATTCACAACAAGGATCCGAAGTTTCTATCAGCAGAAGGTCCCGATCACCCGACACGGGTTCGGCTTCTCGCCATAGTGGGCCCGTTGGTGGCCGATTGGTCGCCAGCCAAGCCGGAACTATCCCGGATGTTGTACCATCCCACAAGGAAGCTTCGAGCACAAGTTTATCTGAGCTGGAAGCACGGATCATAGTATCGAAGGCCATACCGGTAGGAGACCCGCATGCTCGGGCCAAACACACACGGAGTTTCGATTAAGGCCATTCACCACATGGAGAGCTTCGTCAACACCCGCCAAGGTTTTCCAAGGACCAAGGCGAGAGGAACAGTCAACGGGGGCCTCCGGAACAATCCCCGGACCCATCGGCCAGCCCGCGTCGAGCGAACAAGCTAAATCGGCGCACAGAAGGACGTCGGCGCCTCTTAATCCGGCGCCGCCAAATCCGGCACGCCAGAATCAAGTGGGGACATGCCTCCCGGCACCACTGAATCTGGCGCGCCCCTTTCCATGGCGCCGGATTAACGGTGGCTCAATATATATGCCATGGCCTCGAAACAAAAGAAAAAAAATAGTGAGAGAGACGAGAAGAGAGGTCCTGATCGCCGGAGAGCCACGACCAATCGCAAGATAAGAGGGTTAGGTTTCGTGGGGAGGAAGGTTTTTTTCCGGAGAGTCCCCCACCGGGCCGCCATCGTCCTCTGCTGCGCACGAGTTCATCGGCGTCGGAGAAGAAGGGTTCCTCTGTTGTTATCGTAGGTGGGTCACGGTGTTTTTCGTCGATCTTCCTTCGCCTGTTTTCTTCTTTCGTTATAATGTAAGTGAAAGGGGGAGGGGCGATGATATGATCCCGTCTCCCCCTTCACCATCTCTCTCTCTTTCTCCTTCTGTAGGCTTCCCTGCAATTGATAGTTGCGTTGCTGTGCTACAACGCCGGCGTCGACATATGAACTTGTAATATTTTCTTGATTGTGGGATGAATGAATGCGCTATTTGCGTGAATGGTTCTGTTCCATCGCATCGCTTCTTCTTCTTCCCCCTTTGCATTTCTTCTCTCTATCGCTAAAGCGGCGCCGTGCAACAGTGCCGGCGCAGGGAATGGACGAAGTGTGTTTACGCACCACCCCGATGCCCATGGCGTCAGAACGAAATGTGTTCGAACGATTGCCGCCGTGGTTTTCCTCCGATGCATACGCCCTCGGACTCCCTGGGCTACAACAATATCCCCCCTCCCCGGGGTCTTCGCGTTAACGCCATGGTCGTGCTTGGCTCTACTTTTCTTTCCTTCCTTTCTCGATGGTCTTGTGGCTGACGGCATATCTGTATATGCCCCTCAACCCATCATGGCACCAGGATGCTTCGATCGAGCCTCTCCGCATCCCTCAGTTGTCCAGAGGTGAAGAGATCATCCTCGTGGCCGAGTGGTTAATCCATTTATTCCTCTGTCCATGGATTCGCATGCTAACACCATTCTCTATCGTTGAATATGTCGAATCTGGCTGAGTAAGCTGCATCTACATTCTCAACGGTTGTATACGTTTCATGCTCATTCGAGAGGGTTAAATCCATTAGCCCATCTCACTAATCCGGGGAGGGGAATATACCTGATGAGGGCATCACTCACGATTCCCTCTGGCTTGGCACCTCTCTCCCTCCCGGAGGCAGCTAGGGAGCAGCCCTTCTTCTGGATTGGACCTTAGTGTTTACCATTGGGTCATCTTGTTGTTTTCTCCTTTTTACTTGAGTCATAATTATGTAATTTGCCTTTTATTTGAGTCTTGTACCTAGGTTATTAAGTCATTTCCCTAAGTTCGAGTCTCATTATGCTATGGTGCTTGCTATTGGGCCTATTTCGTTGGGCTAGGCCCATGGGCGCACCCCCCTTCCTTGGTTATCTGTTAGTATGTTAAAAGTCAGGGTCTTATATGTAAAAGTGGGTTTCCTATAAATAGGACCCCAATCCCTCTTTTGAAGGCTAATGAAGTATTGAAGAAAATTTCCACTTAAGTGATCCTCTCTCTCTCTCTCTCTCACTAGCTCTCTCTTCCTCTCTCTCTAGGGGGCGAACCCCACTCTCTCTCTCTCCCCTCCCTTGGGCGAACTAGCCCCTTCACCTTCCCCTCCCCCTGCCACCTCAGCTGCCACCTCACCCTCCACCCCTTCACCTCCCCTAGGCCACTTAATACCCATTCAATTCCCCCCACTCCCCAAGCAACTCTTCATCTTCCCTAGGCACCCCTCCACCTTCCAAGGCGCCCCTCTCCCTTCCCCAAGCAATCTCCCATCTCCCAAGAGCCCCTTCCCCTCCTCTAGACAACTCCTCCGCCTCCCAAGACCGCCCTTGCCCCTCCCCATCCAGCCAAGTTCGAACCCTTCACCCCCTCCCCCCCCTCCTTGCCTTGGCCGACCACTCCATCTCCCCTCTCCTAGCTGCGGCCCCCCCTCACCCCTCCACCACCTCAGACCTCCTCATTCCCTGCTCCACCCCTCTCACCATTCCTAAACATCCCTCCCCCATCCACCATCACCATCTCCTTCCCACCATTGCTAACCTCCACCTCCATTAACCTAGTTCCACCTCCATCCCTTTCATTTGGCCCAAGTCTGCAGGTGGCAGAGAAAGGGGTGACTTGCAGAAGCACCCACAGATTCATACCGCATCAACTAAAGGCGTACCATACCAATCTGGAAAGGTCGTCCAGTTAGCTTTGCAGGCGAGGCAATCTCATCCCGTTCCGAGTTCAGGGCTGTCAAGGAGTACCGTTCTTCCCCGACTGCGCCGGGCTCCCCCTGCAGAGTACCAGAACCCGGTTCGACGCTGCACCACGCCATACAGCAGAAGATTCAGACCATGAGCCCTTCAACAAACTTCTTCCTCCTCCAGTCCTCTATCAGGAGCAAGAGGCAGAACTACATTCGGTGTCCGGAGGCCAAAGTTCCTATTTTTCTCCCTCGACTGGTCGGGTCTGCCTCCCACAGTCTGTAGTGACCTTTCTTCACTCTTCTGAGTCTCCCCGTCCTCTCCGACGTCAGACGGCCACCCCGTCAGTTTTTCCGCGCAGAGGGTTCGTCTACGGTTCCAGAAACTCTAACGGTTCGTGATTTGGAGTCCGGGAGCGGTTGGGGCAACCTATGCAAGTTGCTATCAGAAACAGTAAGCTGCTGCGTCCAGTTTCAGTCACCCTGTTCAAAGCTTGACCCGGACTAGCAGCTGAAGCAGAAGAAATCGTCAAAATTCTGGGCCATCCGCGTGCCAGATACGAAGATTCCCACGCTGGTCTTACCTCCGGAAGAATTCAGGAACGCGAACTACAGCCCCGGGACCGACCGGAAGTCAGTCATCACAGCCTGCAAGTGGAAACAGCCCCGGCTTCCCTCTTCCGTTCTCCGACGATTCTCCCTTCCCCGCCTGGCCGGCTTACCGCCCCTCCCTGCGTGGAGGTAGTGTTTGCTTGTAAAACTTACTTCCCCACCCCTAGTCCAACCCTCCTGTGTGAGGAGTAGTGAATGTAATTTTGAAATAGGGTTCAAGCTACACCGGCGCAGTGTGCGGGGAACCCACACTTCCCCGCTCGCCCTCGTCTCCGACCGGGGTTGGTTTCCTCAAACCAGCCAGGTGAGCCTCTACCCTTGCTCATTTACTCCTGTTCATTTCATATCTGCGAAACTTATCTGCTGGTCGGTAAGAGAGTGCCCGATCCCGGAGCCACCAACCCTTGTGTGGTCACCGTGGATGATACTGAGCGAGTGACCTAGTGCCCCCAAGGCACCCGGCCGCCCTTGTTTGTGGGCTTCATATCCTCGGGAGGGACAACCTTAGCGGTGCTGGTCCTCTAGCCAGCCAGGGGATTTCTCCACAATCTCGACTCGGCATCACCGAGTCACCCCGGGAAACGTGTGCGCGCTGTGTGACGGCGACTCTCAAGTTGCTCCCAATCTTGTGGTTGTGATTGCGAATCAAGTCCTAGGGATCACATTTCTACTGCTGCATATTATGTCACATCAAATGGTATCAGAGCAAGTTCTAGACTTGTCTCTACTAAGTCTTGTCCTAGGGCACATAAACATTTAGAGTCATTCGGTTCATCATCATGGCTACCTCTCGTTGGTCCCACTCGGCCCTCCACAAAGGTCCGATCGACCACCCCTTATCGGACATCCTTATAGATGAGAGTATCACCTTTGATGGGTCACATCCTAGTGATTATGTTAGGTGGGAGACTTTCATGAAAAAACACTTTGAAAGAACTTGGGTTTATGGATCCGCGAGAGTCCGCCGGGCCGAGGCACGGCTTCGGGGACAAGCCAAGAAGGAGTGGGAACGCATAGTGAGCTTAAGGATGATTTGGAGGCAAGAACCCATAGGATCATGGGAAGAGATGAAAAGTGAGCTTAGGAAGATCTACGCCCCCCGACCCTCCCACTCCTACCGTGAGGACCATAACCCGAAGAGCACTCCCACTCCCCCGTTTCCTCCCAGTCAACCCAAGACCTCCATTAGGACCTAAACCCCACCACCCAAAGGACCCCTAGAATTATTGGAAGAGATAAGGGTTGAGATCAGGAAGGTCTTCACTCCCCAACCCTCCCACTCCTACCGTGAGAACCATGACCCAAGGAGCACTCCCACTCCACCTTTCTCTCCCAGTCAACCCAAGGCCTCCCTTAAGGCCCAAACTCCACCACCCCAAATGATTCCTATCCCAATCACCACCACCATTCAAACCAAAGTGGCCCCCACCCATCTTCTACTACCAACCCCAATCCTACCCCAACTTAGGTCTCCACTTCTTCCACTCCCAAACCCAACCCAAGTTCGAACACCCTCACCACCCCGGGTGCACCATGCCCCAACCTTCATCACCCCATCCACAAAAGACCTTCCCATTCCCTTGGAGAGAAAAATCCCCACACCCCAAAAGGATAAAAATGTGATTGAGTAATATGAGGCTCCCCAAGATTGGGAGGAAGAATATGAAGCCCAATGCCAAGGGTTGGGTCAAGAAGGCTCCTCTTTATCCAAAGAGACCACAACGAGCCTCACTAGGAACATCGTCCCCCTAGAGTTGCCAGATGACCAACCAAGTCCCCCCACCCATCCTTCCATAAGAACTATGATTTTAGGGGAACCCCTCATTAAGTGGCTTAAGCAAAACCTCCTCCTCCACATCATGCACCCCCCTATGGAGAATCATTACCCAATTTTGCCCACTCCTCCATTCCACACAACCTACCAATCGTTCTCCTTTGTGGGAGCCATGAGGGACTTGATTAAGAGTATACTTTGGCAAATAGAGGTGACAAACATGTGGGTCTTAGGAGCAAGCCACATGGGGTACCTTAGTTTCTCACACCCCTCCATTGGGACCATCACCTCCATTTACACCAAGGGTCCTTGCCTGAGTAAACTCCTATTATTTCTACCCGAGCCTAATGAGTCTTACATCACCCCCTTACCCTCCTACAAGGAGCATTGCATCGGGTCCCACCAGGGTCATGACTTCCACTTCCCTATGTGTGCTAGGGACCCTAGGGCGATCACTTGGATTGAAACCCCCCTCCACGTCACTCACCCCTTAACCCATCTTGATCTATTTGGCCACTCCCTATGGGCTTCCAAGTACTCATCACTCACCACCCACTCCCTCCTACCCTCACCCACCATGTCAGTCCTAACCCACCCATTCCGAAATTCCGCCCACACTATGAGAGTCAATGCCAAGGGTAACATCAACCTTGGAAATAAGGGAGTGACCCATCCCAAGAACCGCTTCGATCCCCATGAGTGGAAACCCCCAAATCTCACAGATGGGACCATCTTGATAGGAATCCTTGTATCACAACCTTTCGCATCATGTGGTCAGGCTAGTCACATCATTTGTGTCACTCATGCACTAGGACTGATGCATGACGGGTTTACATCTGGATGTCCAGGCCCCCCTAGGTCAATCCATGTGAAGTCAAAACATAAAGAAAGCATTCATGGATATCCCGGACCCCCAGCATCAAACACCCCTTTGCATGATAGTCTCATCTATGGATGTCCCGGTCCTCCTATGTCCGTCAAAATCTTCGTAGCACCACTGCATGTTAGGTCCACATTTGGTTGTCCAGGACCCCCATTATCCACTAGTGAGTCAACATCCACAAAGATGCATGAAAATATTCGCAAAAACATCAACAAGAGCAATGAGATTTACAAGAGGTCAGCTGATTCCCACCGCCGCCACCAAGAATTCCAAGCTGGTGATTTTGTGATGGTGAGAACTGAGAGGCTATTCCCTGGGAATACCTCTAAGTTGAGGTCTCGTGGAGCCGGCCCCTTCCAGGTGCTGAGACGACTTGGCACCAATGCTTATGTGTTGGACCTCCCTGAAGAATATGGAGTAAGTCCCACATTCAATGTGGCTGACCTGGTACCCTACAAGGGCCCCACGGTGACACCCAGTGAGGAGATCCAGCCTATTCCACCCCTTGAGAGCGCCCCCACACTTCAGAGAGCTCCACCCAACTTGAGAAACCAGCGTGATAAAGTGGAGCGGATATTAGATGAACAGGTCACCAACACAAGGAGCAAGGCGTATGAGCGATACCTGGTCAGGTGGAAGGGACGACCACCCTCGGACGATGCCTGGGTGAGCCGGGAGGATCTCCAGTAGCTGGACCCCGATCTTCTAGAGCAGTACCGCAGTAGGGAGGGCCTTTACTCGATAGAGTCGAGCTCTTCGCAGTCCGGGAGAATTGATGAGGGCATCACTCACGATTCCCTCTGGCTTGGCACCTCTCTCCCTCCCGGAGGCAGCTAGGGAGCAGCCCTTCTTCTGGATTGGACCTTAGTGTTTACCATTGGGTCATCTTGTTGTTTTCTCCATTTTACTTGAGTCATAATCATGTAATTTGCCTTTTATTTGAGTCTTGTACCTAGGTTATTAAGTCATTTCCCTAAGTTCGAGTCCCATTAGGCTATGGTGCTTGCTATTGGGCCTATTTAGTTGGGCTAGGCCCATGGGCGCACCCCCCTTCCTTGGTTATCTGTTAGTATGTTAAAAGTCAGGGTCTTATATGTGAAAGTGGGTTTCCTATAAATAGGACCCCAATCCCTCTTTTGAAGGCTAATGAAGTATTGAAGAAAATTTCCACTTAAGTGATCCTCTCTCTCTCTCTCTCTCACTAGCTCTCTCTTCCTCTCTCTCTAGGGGGCGAACCCCACTCTCTCTCTCTCCCCTCCCTTGGGCGAACTAGCCCCTTCACCTTCCCCTCCCCCTGCCACCTCAGCTGCCACCTCACCCTCCACCCCTTCACCTCCCCTAGGCCACTTAATACCCATTCAATTCCCCCCACTCCCCAAGCAACTCTTCATCTTCCCTAGGCACCCCTCCACCTTCCAAGGCGCCCCTCTCCCTTCCCCAAGCAATCTCCCATCTCCCAAGAGCCCCTTCCCCTCCCCTAGACAACTCCTCCACCTCCCAAGACCGCCCTTGCCCCTCCCCATCTAGCCAAGTTCGAACCCTTCACCCCCTCCCCCCCCCTCCTTGCCTTGGCCGACCACGCCATCTCCCCTCCCCTAGCTGCGCCCCCCCCTCACCCCTCCACCACCTCAGACCTCCTCATTCCCTGCTCCACCCCTCTCACCATTCCTAAACATCCCTCCCCCATCCACCATCACCATCTCCTTCCCACCATTGCTAACCTCCACCTCCATTAACCTAGTTCCACCTCTATCCCTTTCATTTGGCCCAAGTCTGCAGGTGGCAGAGAAAGGGGCGACTTGCAGAAGCACCCACGGATTCATACGGCGTCGTCTGAAGGCGTACCATACCAATCTGGAAAGGTTGGCCAGTTAGCTTTGCAGGAGAGGCAATCTCATCCCATTCCGAGTTCGGGGCTGTCCAGGAGTGCCGTTCTCCCCCGACTGCGCCGGGCTCCCCCTGAAGAGTACCAGAACCCGGTTCAACGCTGTACCACCCCAAACAGCAGAAGATTCAGACCACGAGCCCTTCAACAAACTTCTTCCTCCTCCAGTCCTCTATCAGGAGCAAGAGGCAGAACTGCATTCGGCGTCCGGAGGCCAAAGTTCCTATTTTTCTCCCTCGACTGGTCGGGTCTGCCTCCCACAGTCTGCAGTGACCTTTCTTCACTCTTCTGAGTCTCCCCATCCTCTCCGACGTCATACGGCCGCCCCGTCAGTTTTTCCGCGCAGAGGGTTCGTCTATGGTTCCAGAAATTCCAACGGTTCGTGATTTGGAGTCCGGGAGCGGTCGGGGCAACCTATGCAAGTTGCTGTCAGAAACAGTACGCTGCTGCGTCCAGTTTCAGTCACCCTGTTCGAAGCTCAACCCGGACTAGCAGCTGCAGCAGAAGAAATCGAGAAAATTCTGGGCCATCCGCGTCCAGATACGAAGATTCCCACGCTGGTCTTGCCTCCGGAAGAAATCAGGAACGCGAACTACAGCCCTGGGACCGACCGGCAGTCAGTCATCACAGCCTGCAAGTGGAAACAGCCCCGGCTTCCCTCTTCCGTTCTCCGACGATTCTCCCTTCCCCGCCTGGCCGGCTTACCGCCCCTCCCTGTGTGGAGGTAGTGTTTGCTTGTAAAACCTACTTCCCCACCCCTAGTCCAACCCTCCTGTGTGAGTAGTGAATGTAATTTTGAAATAGGGTTCAAGCTACACCGGCGCAGTGTGCGGGGAACCCACACTTCCCCGCTCGCCCTCGTCTCCGACTGGGGTTGGTTTCCTCAAACCAACCAGGTGAGCCTCTACCCTTGCTCATTTACTCTTGTTCATTTCATATCTGCGAAACTTATCTGCTGGTCGGTAAGAGAGTGCCCGATCCCGGAGCCACCAACCCTTGTGTGGTCACCGTGGATGATAGTGAGCGAGTGACCTAGTGCCCCCAAGGCACCCAGCCACCCTTGTTTGTGGGCTTCATATCCTCGGGAGGGACAACCTTAGCGGTGCTGGTCCTCCAGCCAGGGGCTTTCTCCACAATCTCGACTCGGCATCACCGAGTCCCCTCGGGAAACGTGTGCGCGCTGTGTGACGGTGACTCTCAAGTTGCTCCCAATCTTGTGGTTGTGATTGCGAATCAAGTCCTAGGGATCACATTTCTACTGCTGCATATTGTGTCACATCAATACCCCCACTGTTTCATCAAGCCACCACTTGGTCGTGGGAACTCATCCATTAATGATGAGCGTCCTTACTGACTATTGGGTGAATATCAAAATTGGGTTAATCCCGACATTTAAAATCCACAGTCCTTCACGGACCTTGTGGTGACCGTGGGACGGGTGCCCCTCGTAGGCTAGCCCTCGGGGTTTTCCCTCTCTACCGGTCGTCCCGATTTGAGCCTTCAGTCAACTCGGGTCGCGTGCCCCTCGTAGGCTAGCCCTCGGGGTTTTCGCTCCCGTCATGAGTCGACTCACCCGCTCACTGCCGCCCACGGACTTGGTGCCCCTAACAGGCTGGACCTCGGGGTTTTCCTTTCTGTTCGGGTTTGCCGGCCGTCGTTGCGCCACCCGGCTTTCAGGGGTTGCTCCGCCATGTGAGTATTCCCCGCTTCTCCCTGACAATCCTCCGGGATGGGGAGATGCTGCCGAAATTCCGGCTCGAACGAGTCTGACTCGGAACGATCACCGCGCTCGAGTGTGAACCTCGCGCGAGCCTATGACTCGGCTTCTGGATGTCCCGGGGGCGATCCTTTGAATAACAGACTTAAATAAACTTTCAAAGTTTCCCAAAGTGTTTTAATAAACCCAAGAAATAACAAATAAAACTTCAGTTTCCACGAGATTGGTTTAAACCGGCGCCGTTTGCATCCGGCGTGCCTTAAAACGGCGCGCCCCATCCCGGCGCGCCCCATTCCGGCGCGCCCCAAAGGGGTCGCGCCGTTTTAACCCTCCTCCTATACCTACGATTCCCACGTCGTTTTAAGCCCTTTACCTACATTTTGTGGCACCGTTTCAAGTAATTCAAGCCTTTTCTCTACGCGTACCACGCCGATTTCATTCCGAATCGTGCCGTTGTGCCGTTCCGGTCCCCTCCCCGTCTCTGGGGTGATTCCCAATGTTAATAACATAATGAAGTAAACCTTTTGATCAATAAATTGAATAAATTAGCTTGTCTAAGCTTGAATTGATCGGCTTCGTATTGTTACCGTCATGCTTTAGTCTAAATATTCATGTCATGTCAATGCATGCCTGAGTGTGCGCACCCTTGGTATATCAAATGGCATTAACAGAAAGTTGGGTTACGCCCAATCGGAAGTTTTGTCACGCGTGATGGTGGTCTTCGGGCCTATGTGTCCTCCGCTATGTACCGAGGGTCCGCCTTAATAAATTGCATGTAGTCGGTCGTAGCATCTTGCATGACCACTCGCATGCTCTGCATCTCTTACTCCGGCCTCGACAGCCCACTACCTCAGTAATTAATCAAAGGTTTTCCCTCCTCGTGAAGGATGTAATTAACGTCATGACCTTTATGGTATGACGGACTGCTGGTCCCGACCGAACCTCACCCTCGCCCGACACGGGTCAGAACGAGCGCAAAATAAACTTGTCACGTACGTGACTGGCACGCCCGCGCAGTCAATCAGTCAGTTAATTGTCAGTCGGTTAATTGATTGATCGACACGTGAAATAAACCAACAAACAGAATAGGAATCCCGTCCCAAACAGTCAGGGACCTACTTAACAAAATACCCCTGGTAAAATAAACGATCGCAAACAGTAAGCTGAGGTGTCATGAAGGCACACTTCTGTGGGTTCGCAAACAACTGCTCTTGCCTCAAAAGCAGACAGACCTGCCTTAGATGGTCCAAGTGGTACCCTTTAGTGCGACTATATATAAGGATATCATCAAAATACACAACCACAAAGACTCCAATGAAAGGTCGAAGGACCTGAGTCATGAGTCGCATGAAAGTGCCAGGGGCGTTGGTCAACCCAAAGGACATAACCAACCACTCATATAGACCGTCTTTGGTCTTAAACGTGGTCTTCCACTCATCACCTGGCCTAATCCTCACCTGGTGGTAACCACTCTTAAGATCGATCTTCGAGAAGATAGTGGCACCGGCCATCATATCTAGCATATCATCTAGGCGAGGAATAGAGAACCTGTACTTCACGGTGATTTTGTTGATGGAACGATTATCAATGCACATTCTTCACGTGCCATCCTTCTTTGGGGCGAGTAATGCGGGAACAACACACATACTCATGCTGTCCCGAACAGACCCTCTCTGCATCAATTCATCGACCTGGCGTTTTAGCTCGGCATGTTCCGTGGGACTCATGCGATAGTGAGGAAGATTGGGCAATGAGGAGCCCAGAATCAGGTCGATGGCATGCTGAATATCCCGCATGGGTGGGAGTCCCTCGGGAAGCTCCTCGGGAAAAATATCAGTGAACTCCTGCAGAATAAGAATGACATTAGGTGGGAGTTCACCCTCGGACTTCGGCTCCACCTCTTGGACTGTAATAGCAAACACAGGGCAGCCCCTACTAGCCTCCCGCTCCATTTCCCAGGAGCTAATCATCATCAATCTCCTAGTCGAGGGCTCTCCTGGGCCAGATGTAACGGTCATAGCCTGAGCTGGGGGTGGGGTACTGGGCCCAGGGATGGAAGGCTCATGAGTACTAGGACCAGTAGGACCCCTAACTGAAGGCTTCTTGGGCTGAGAGGGTTGGAGGAGAATCCGTTGGCCAGCATGGTCGAAGGTACAGGTGTTCGACCGGCCATGAAGTGTGGCATCCCGATCAAATAACCAAGGCCTACCAAGAATAATGCTGCCCACCTCCATGGGGAGGACATCACACCAGATCTCGTCACGGTAGGCATGAAACTGTAGTGGGACCAGACACCGTAGCCTGATCGGAATGGAGGTGGAATCCACCCATGATACTCGATAGGGGCAAGGATGATCCACGGGTGTAAGACCAAGACTGGAGATAGTGCCCGTGGAGATTGCATTGATGCAACTCCCACTATCGATGATCACCTTACAAACTTGTTTGCCCAGCCTATAGAATGTATGAAAGATAGTGGTCTGACGCCAGTCATCACTGGCCTGTGGCTGGGTGAGAATACACCTGACGACCCCCAAGTGGGTATCGTTCGGATGCTGGGCATCTTGGCCATCACCTTCGGCCTCATAATACTCGTCAGCTAGCTCCGGATATGCTTCATAGCTGACTAACACGAGATCCGTAGGGGTGGCGTCCTCGGCCTGTGTGTCCCCAATGACAAGAGATGGGCGAGTGGGACACTAGTTGGCGAAATGGCCAAACCCATTATAGCGATAACACTGCTGCTGTGATCCACTAGGCTCCCCAATCAAAGGTCCTTTCCCTTTATCCTCCCGACGGATAGGAGGTGAAGGCAACAAGGGACGAGCAGGAGGTGCGGGTGCTGGTGGACTGACGATGGGTGCCGTAAGTTGTTGGGGACGAGGAAGGTCCCTCGGAGGTGGAGGGTGAGGCCTAAGGGCGAACGGCTCGGGGCATGTGGGCTCCTGAGGTCGGGCTATGGGGGCCCTCGGGTACGTGCTAGAAGAGCCACGGGGCTCGACACTACGAAGGGGAAAGGATCCCAACCAATGGGTAGACTCGAACTCGGCCTCAAATTGCTCCAATTCGAGAGCAACCTGATACGCCTGTTCCAAAGTGGTCACATTGCGGCGAAAAAGTTCATATTGATAGTTTGGCCGCAGACCCCTCCGAAAGCATGATATGGTCATAGTGCTCTCTTCCGTAACTCCACACCGCAAATAATACTCATCAAACTCGACGGTGTACTCGGTCACGGATCGGTTCCCTTGGGAGAGACTTTGCCATTTGTCTATGAGACGTTGGCGATATGAAGCAGAAAGGTACTTCTCCCTCAATTTCATTTTCATGCCATCCCAAGTGCCGATCGGGGGTTGACGTCGCTGATTTAGCATGCTCTCCACATTGGTCCAATAAGTTTGGGCCTGCCCATGCAGCTTCATCTTCGCGTATCAAACTCTCCGGTGGCCCGTCATCTCAGACCACTCGAAGTATCGATCCATGCCGACCTCCCAATCTAAATAGACCTTCGGGTCAAAGGACCCGCTAAAAAGGGGAGGGTCCGCACGCACACTCCGAAGAACGCGGTCGTCATCATCGTCATCACGATTCCGTCGTTGGTTACGACGACCATATCCCCCTTGCTCATTATCAGATGCATAGTCAGCCACCTCATGCACCTGTTGCCTCCCAACATCTACGGCTTGAGCTCTTGGCACAGCAGGTTGCTGAGCCGACTCCTGTTGACCATTGGTCGGCGCGGGTTACGCCGCCGCTGGGGCCCTCTCGAGGACGGCAATCCTCCCTACAAGACCCTGGATGGACTGGTCCGAAGATTCGGCCCAATCCTCGAGGGCTTTCATCCTCCCTTCTAGATGCGTTCCTACGCCATCTAGACGCGTACTAAGGCCATCCATATGCGTATCGAGACGATCCATGAGGGCTCGGAACATCTCGGCCGTCGAGGGCTCATCGGATCTATGGGCTCCGGAATCCGCCATAGGTGGTGGTGGCGAGTATTGGGTGCCTCGACGGGTGGGCATGCAAAGACACATGAACTAGTAGACACAGACTAATGCAAACACGGACTAAGGCACCTAGACCTTAACCAATATCCGGTACATGGCAGAGTTAATCGATCTGAAGATCACTCCCGCAAGTGTGCGGCCTTCCCGATAGGCGTAGCCTAACGTTCGGACAACACCTTTTAATATATCGAATTATCGGGATGAAATGCAATTTTAAAACACTTTTTTTTGTTTTGAAAATAATGATGATCCTAGACCCAACTTAGATCGTGCAAGACTTATGCCATGACTACCCTAGACTCGACTCTCTCTGATACCAAACTGATACGGGATGGACACGGGAACCGATTCAAAGTGATGCGGACCTCGGACTCTAAATGCGGACATGACATGCAACATACAACACTGGAGATGCTTTGGCCCGACACTAAGAGTTTCTATGGGCTATACGTCGCTAACAGACACGCAAGCTCACTCATCGTCCCAAGCGAGGGGAAACGCGGATCCGCGCGGTTGAGAAACCGGCAGAGTCCAGGGTGGTCAACTCACTTCCGTGCTCGGATTAGGTCATGGGACGGGTCACTCTCTCGCTCACAGCGGTGACATAGACTCATGGGCTAGGTTCCTATATCACTCAGCAGCGGCACACGACCATATACTAGCTAAGCAAGTAAATGCCAAGAAGTCGAGATCGTTACCTCCACGCTCCCGGCGTGGGGAAGACAACCCCGGCCAATCATGTACTCCCGGTTAAACAAATACACTACGGTACAAAGATTTGACCCACTCCACGCATGGAGGTAATAGGTCACATGTGGGGCTCGGAAGTTGTGGGAGTTGGGTTGACGGGTAGCATCTTGATGTCGTCCGTCGGCACCGAAACCCGCATTTTAGTGCTATATGGATGGCGCGATCTACGGGTTCGTGGGGCCCACGTGCTGCTCAGCCCTACTGATCTGACGGGGTGGGTCCCGCTGTGGTGGGGACACCTAGAGGCATGCCTTCCTGGACGTCGGCAGGGCTGGAACGCCGGTCGGAGGCCGGGCGGCTCTGATCACCACTTGTCGGAAGTGCTGTCCACGGATCTGCAACCTCTATTTTCTGGCGCGTGACCCGGTGAGATCGGCTACTGCGATCAGCACCAATGTCGGATTGGCACAAAACCAGCGCCGTTGGAACGCTGACTGGAAATCCTTCGACCCTATGGGACTCAAAAAGATTCACCAGAGCCGTGCTTCTGATGGGCGATTTTAGAACCGCCATGTTCTCAGTTTCAGATCTGGCCGGGCAGAACTGAAGTTTCCTGAGAGTTGGCATTGACCGTAGAGTAGACCTCTGATTCATACCTCGAGCTTTTCATGAAAGTTGTAGAGAGGAGAGAGAGGAAAATGGAAATAATTTTTATGACTGATTTGGTGAAGGTTTGGATGGGAAAAGCTATTTTATACTGGCGGGTGGTCGGATCTGGACAGAGACAGACAGAACTGAGTGGGATCTGAAAGTGATTTTTAGAAAATAGGTGAAGGCCTTTATAAATTCCAAGAAAATTTGTGGATAGAGGGGGTGTTGGACAGAACCTCCAGTAAAATTGGAAGCTCAAGCAAAAATAAAGAAGAGGTCCGAAGAGGGGAAACTCAGAACTACTGTAAATCTAGACTGAAAGCTGGCAGATCTAAGTGGAAAGGAAGAACGAAAATGGAAAATTGCAAAATGGAAATTTTAAGCCCAACCAAATTTTCTGGGATGTGGTGAAGACCCCTGGAACTCACCCTCAAAGTTTGGGCTCCAGATGAACTCGTGGCTGAAAGTTAAAAATCCGAGAATGGTCAGCTGTCACCCAATTGGCAGAATACCGACGGAGGCGGTGGCGGCGCAACGGCGGCTCGATGGCGGCGGCGGCGGCAACGACGAACTCCACACCAGACAGATGAGGCTTCCCACCTCAGAACACAGCCTTACCAGCTGCAAGAAGAAGAGAGGAGAGAGAGGGAGGGGCGGCCCTTGCTCCTTTGGAGGAAATTCAAGATTTTCTTTGCATTAATTCTAAGCAAATGAAAATACAAGGTATTTATATGAAATGACAAAAGACACTAATTAACCCTAGATCTAGGGTTGGGGAGGGTAAAAGAGGGAGTCCACAAACTATTTCTCCCATGTGATTTGGAACAAATAGAATAAGAATAAAAACCCTATTAAACTATAATAAAAATGGGGCGCCCCCTTGACTTTGTGCCATTTGTTTTTGAATTTTGCTACCCTTTGTCCCCCCCTTGGTCCAAGCCTTCTAGAAGCACACCATGGAGGTTTGACTGACCCCACATGGGCCCAAGAGATGAGGTGGATCAATGGGAGAAGGGATGGGGGGCCCGCGGGACCCAGGTGGTCCCAAATTATAAATAAACCCCTCTTACAATCCGAATTACAATCCGAATAAAACACACAATACACACAAACAAAGTCCCAATAAACTATAAATACCGAGACTCAAGGGGAAGTCTCCAGGCTGTCTCTGAGCCAAATGGAAGCCGAGGTAGCCCGGGTGGTGCTCCGCGTACGGTACCGACGGCTCACCGGTTCGTGCTTCTCGCTCGCTCTGGTGTCCGCACCAAGCATGCACTGACCTTGTAGCAGATGTTTACTGACCTTACTGTACTTTAGAAAAGAATTACACCGACCTTGCTCTGCTCTAGAGAGGGACTACACCGACCTTACTT
The DNA here is from genome assembly GCA_022559845.1 of Amorphophallus konjac. Classification (NCBI taxonomy): domain Eukaryota; kingdom Viridiplantae; phylum Streptophyta; class Magnoliopsida; order Alismatales; family Araceae; genus Amorphophallus; species Amorphophallus konjac. Next base: position 411,964,708 of record CM040118.1, read on the forward strand.
GTAGAAGTGTACGGACTTGGTTTGTTGCATGCGTGTAGACCTTGTAAGGTATGAGAGAAATGTGCACTGACCTTATCTGCACCGACCTGTGCCTTGTGTTACATGTGCCTTGGTTTTTATGCAACATGAATCTTGAATTCTGCCTTGATTGTTGTTCCTTACTTAAGTTCTTTCTTTCTTTGTTGCCAAGGTTGGCTTGTCCTGAAATGCACGAATGTTGACATTTATCAAATGCAGGTCAAACATATTAATGAGTCATAGTCAGACATCATCAAAATAATAGAATTAAAGCATGTTACATGCATGCCCAACATTCTCCCCCTTTTTGATGATGGCAACCATGAGTCATTAAGAATACATTGTAAGTCAAGGTGCCATGAAATGTAATCATGAATTTGAAGCACAAAGACTTTCAATGACATTTACTTCCCAGATAATTCTCTCCACTTCATGCAAATGATCATGATGAGATCAAAAAATAGCTCCAGCAAACAAAATTATCAAATAGATATTTATGTTTGGTCGACTTTTGTTAAATTGGGCCACCTGTTTGAGCCTAATGGGTCATGTTTTATGTTTTATAGGAATTATGTCCACAAATATCATGTAAGAGTCTTTTTTTGGGTAATTTAGTCTTCCCAAGTGAGTTATGAGGAGTAGAGAGTAGGTGTTAGGTGAATTATCTTTTGGTCTTCTCTGTGGAGTCTATAAAAGGTCATGTAACCTTCTTTAGAAAAATAATATAGTTGAATCAAAAAATTTGGAAAACTACCTCCAACGTGAGGCCCATACCCCCCTCCACCTCTCTCTTGGAGTGGATTATCCTAATTCTCTCTCTCTCCATTTTTCCCACTCTCTCGTCTCCCTCTAGCCCTCTCTCTATCTTACCCTCTCTCCCTCGGTCTCTCACCTCTCACTCCCTTTCTCCCTCTACACACTCCCTGCACCTGCACCTTCCCACCGGCTGGCCCCTCTCCTTCACGCACCTGCGTCTCTCCCTCTACCTCCTCTCTTCTCTGAGCATCGACACCTCGTCCTGTCCTTTTTCTTCTTTCTTCCCTACGATCCCACCCCAACCTTTTCTTCTCCTCTCAACCTTGCTAAGATTTCTCCCCACCCTCATTTTCTTCCTCTTCTTCTTCCTATGGTTCTTCTTCCAGCCAACCCCCCTGCCAACTCCTCTCTCCCTCTCCTTGCCTTTCTCTCTTCACACACGCACACCAGCCACGCACTACCGGTGCTCTCCGCGGCTCGCTCACCTCCTTCATTCCCTCTCTCTCGAAACAGTTGGCTTCTCCTTTCTTCCCTCTCTTCTCCTCAATCTCCTCTCTTCTGCCACACTCACCGCACAAGAACTCTGCTCCACCTCCCTCTCTCCCACTTGCACACCACCGGCCATAGCCGTCTCCACCCCTCCGGCTTCCCCCCCCCTCGCTAACCCACTCCCACTCACTTGCATCGTCACCAACCCTACCTCTCTCTCTTCCCACATCGGTTGTGCCACCCCTCCATGTGGGCCTCCACCGCCGTGGCCTCTTCCGGCCAACCTCCCACTCCATCTTCACGTCACAACCCCACCACATGTTCCCCTCTCATCCGTGAGCACACACACGCACACTTCACACTCACGGTGTCTCCCTCTCCCATCGCTCATCTCTCCCACTCTCTCACCTTCCACACACGCAGCAAACCCATTCTGGCGGCCCTGTTTGAAGCAGGGGCACCGTAACCCCTTTGTTACCCCTTCCATCTTAGAATCTTGCACCCCAGTGAACCCACTAGCGGCCTCCCCTTGCCCCCATCCTCCTTTCCTCTACTCCCTCTATAACCCCTGGTTGGCATCTAAACCGTGCAGCACCTGGCTTGTCTTCATAGCAGGTCCTCCCTCCCGTTGCTCACCAGCCGATCACTCCCACCACTTCCTGCCCAACCACATAGCAGCTCCGCCTCCTTCCCCAACTTGACCACCCTCCAAGCTCGGTGAAATCTATAACACGGCGAGCACACGGACCACATGGCTAGCATGGCACCCCGTCATGCAACCCATGCTTAGTGCCCATCTTGCTAACGTCGCCAACAGCCTCGTCAAGCATGCCAGCAGCCCGAGCACCCCCGCGTCCGAGTTTGGCGAGCACCACAGCGAGCGCGGCAAGGACCTCATCCGAGCACGGCACCCAACGCCTTCAACTGCTGCGAGGTCCCCTACCGGTCATCGTTCCGAGCACGTCCCCCTCCGAGCATGGCGGGCACGACAACCGGCCACGCACCCCTCCATGTCTGAGCAAGGCGAACATGATCCCCTCCGAGCATGGCGAGTATCCCCGCGTCCGAGCATGGCGAGCATGGCAACCGGCCTTGCACCTTGCTCCCCTCGCGAACCAGTACGACTATCGTCAAGTCCCCGTGCACCACCCTCGTAGCTCCAAAAAGCCATCCGCATCAGCCTGCCCCAGCCACCCTCCCAACGGCAGCGGTTGCCCAAGGCCATTGCCTCTTGTCACTTGTCTTTCTCTCTCTCTCGCTTTCTTACGTGTTATTGTAGAAAAAAAAGAGCAACAAGGTAAACAGAAAGAACACGCCCCTCTCTCCTATCTCTTTCTCATTCTCTCCTCACTATTTCTCTCTTCGTTGCTCTCTTCCCACCCCCATGTTTTCTCTCACTCTCTCTCTTGTTATTCTACTCATCACCCTCTCATCTCTCTCTCTTTCTCTCTCTCTCTCTCTCTCTCTCTCGTGAAGTTCTTTGAAAAGAAAAAGGGGTGATGAGTACATTGAAAATTTTGATTACTACCTTCTTAAGTGTGGAGTCCAAGAGGATCCCACGGTCACATTGTCCCGCTTTAGGAATGGGCTTCAATTCCACATAAAGAAGGAGCTCTTCATGCGTCAAGTGACCACCCAAGAGCAAGCCTACCAAATAGCCCGGGATGCCGAGAAATTCTCTCGATATACCCGAATGGTTCCCCCTCGGGGGATGGATCTCAAATCCTTGGCACCTTGGACCAACACCCCACCTCCTCAACAAGGTCTCCTTCCCAACCCCATGGGAGCTCCTCTCACCCGGGCAGCCCCTCCTAGTGGCACCCTTCCCCATCGGTCCACAAATGGTCCTCCCAACCCCACTCCCAATAGACCCAATCCGGGACCCACCCCCTTCACACTAGGGCCAACCCCAACCACCAAAGTAGGCAACAATGCTTTAGGTGCCTTGGGTATGGACACTTCGCCAATCAATGCCCCACCAAGGGAGCATCTAGCTTGCTCATTGATAAGGCTAATCTCCTACCCCAAGCTGGAGTTGAAGAAGAGGTTGAGGTGTATGAGGCCTCTTCGGACTGGGAGGAAGAATATGAGACCCACTACATGGAGGCCAATCAAGAACAACCTCCTCCACCCACCGACCCTCACCTTGGAGTGGTTAGGTGTACCCTCACTCAAGCCCAAGAACATGATTGGAGAAGAAACACCATCTTCTATACCTACATCCGGATAGGGAGTCATGCTAGGAAGGTCATCTTGGTCAACGGGAGTAGGGAGCATACTCCTAGGGATGCGCTGAGTAGGCAGGTAGCCTTACTTTCCATTGTCCAGGTGGAAGTCACGGGGTTTGAGAGAATCAAAGGGGAATATCCAAATTATCCCGACTTTGGGACTCACTACAGCACCCTCTCCACTCAACCCCATAGGGAACATGAGGGATTCATACTCCAAGATGGGTATCTTTTCAAGGGAGCTAGGCTATGCATACCCCGAACTTCACTTCGGGACTTCTTAGTTTGGGAGTTGCATAGTGGTGGCATAGCTGGTCACTTTGGGGTCCAAAAGACCATAGAGCTAGTTGAGAGGCAATTCCATTGGCCCAGTCTCAAGAAGGATGTGGCCAACATTATGGGACAGTATCGCATTTGTGCCTCGGCCAAGCAAGTGAGACAAAACACTGGGCTTTACACACCCCTTCCCATCCCAGACCGACCTTGGGAGGACTTGAGCATAGACTTTATCCTTGGCCTGCTGAGGATCTTGCGCAAACATTATTCAATCTTTGTAGTTGTTGATAGGTTCTCTAAGATGGCCCACTTTATCCCATGCTCCAAGACTTCGGATGCTTCTAGGGTCGCCCGTTTATTCTTTGATGAGGTAGTCCGACACCATGGATTACCTAAGACCATTGTGTCTGACCAGGATGTGAAATTCACCAGTTACTTTTGGAAAACCCTCTAGCATCTGATGGGAACCCTCTTCAAATTCTCCACTGCTTACCACCCTCAAATCGACTGCCAAACTGAAGTCGTCAACCGAAGTCTTGGGAATTTGCTCTGTTGTCTAGTTGGGGACCACTCCGGGAATTGGGATCTCCTCTTGCCCCAGGCCGAGTTTGCATATAATGATTCGGTCAATAGGTCCATAGGCAAGAGTCCATTTGAGGTCGTGCATGGTTATAGGCCAAGAAAGCCTTCAGATCTTATTCCCCTTTCCCCACATGCTAGAGTGTCAGTCTCAGCTGAGTCCTTTGCACAGCATATCAAAGAGTTGCATGATGACATCCACAAGCATATATGGAAAAGTAATGAGGCTTACAAAAGGCAAGCAGATGCTCGACGGCGTCACTGTGAGTTCCAAGTGGGAGACTTGGTGATGGTGTGGGCGGAGAGGCTCATTCCGGGGCCTGCCTCCAAGTTGAGGGCACGAGGTTTGGGACACTTTCAGGTTATGCTTGAAGATTGATATAGTCTATACATTGTTGAGCTTTACACACATATCTTCTAAGTCTATACATCCATCTGTTGAAGATTGATCATGTCTATACATTGTGTGCATCTAGCTGCTAAGTCTGTACATCCCTTGGCTGCATGCCTGAGCATCCCTTGTCGTTGTGCATACTTAGTTAGATGCTAAGTCTATACATTGCTCATGCATCTTTACTTAAAGTCTATACATCCGTTTGCTCCTTTATCATGCATGCATTATAGCAAGTCTGAACATTGTTTTGTCATGCACGAAATCAAAGCCTGTACATGCCTCTGCATTGCATATGTGAAGTCTATACATGCTATAGCTTCGCATTCACAAAGTGTGTACATGCCTCTGCATTGCATATGTGAAGTCTATACATGCTATAGCTTCGCATTCACAAAGTGTGTACACGCCACTGCATTGCATACATGAAGTCTAAACATTGCTTCAGCGTTGCCTTCAGCCAAGTCCATACATCGACTGGCAGCTTCAGCAAAGTCTGAACATTGCATCATTGTGCATGCATTGCTTTCATAAAGTCTGTACAAGGTGTCGACATTAAACTGATACTCCTATTCGAGTGTCTGACAGGGACTCCTTGCAGAGCTTAATGAAAGGCACGTGATCCGAGGTTGGAAGGGCTTACAGAAAGATGACACGTGGCCAAAACATCTGGGTGGGAAATGTGGAAGACACGCGCCCAGTGCTGCTCCTGCTGGAACTACTATATAAGGAAGACTCCTTTGTCTGAAGAAGACTGATCGAAACAGAAGAGGCAGAAACAGAGAGAAGATAGCCTGAACGATCCAGAGAGCAGAGAAGAAGAAGAAGAAGAGAAAGAAAAAGAGAGTGAGAGATCGAGAGTTGAGAAGAAGAAGAAAAAGAAAGAGAGAGCGTGAGTTGAGAAGAAGAAGAAGAGAAAGAAAAAGAGAGTGAGAGATCGGGAGCAGAGAAGAAGAAGAAAAAGAAAGAGAAAGAGAGAGCGTGAGTTGAGAAGAAGAAAGAGAAAGATAGATAGAGAGAGGAAGAGGAGTTCACCTGAAGATCGTTCCTACTGGAAGTTGGATCTGATCCACTCCAGTCAGCTCTTTTGAGAGCCACATTGTGCTTTATCTTTTCCAGCTTTCAGTCGCTGTTGTTCTTGCTTCTGTTTTCTTTTATACCATTTCTTCAAGCTGTTTGTCAGCGGAGCAAGCTGTGTTGCTCAGCGTTTGCAGTGGAGGATTCCACTGGACGGCTAAGCTGTATTGCCCAGCGGTTTGCAGAGGAGGATTCCTCTGGACAGCAAGCTGTGTTGCTCAGCGGGGTGAGGTGGATACCTCAGACAGCAAGCTGTGAGGCTCAGCGGTTTGTAGGCAAGCTGTGATGCCCAGCGGTTCAAGCTGTGAGTCAGCAATAATCCACACTCGGGTTGAGTGTGGGGTGGACGTAGGTCTGGAGGACCGAACCACCTAAAAACCCCTCTTGCATTGTGGTTTGATTTCTCTATCTGATTGGCGCTAGATGAATGCATAGGGGCGATTTGGCTTGATTGCACACCGGGTGTTTGACTGTGGTATTGAGTGTCCCTTGACATTGTTATTCCGCAATTGCTCATTAGTCTTCTGTTTGTATTAGAAAGAATTTTTAATTGAGCGAAATTAATTTTTAAAGGGCTGATTCATTCACCCCCCTCTGAATCGAACGCACCGAACCCAACACTTGGTATCAGAGCAGGTGTCTGCATAGAAGGTCCAATGACCTGCAGATCCGATTCTGCTGTATTCGGTGCGATCTGAGTTGATTCATTTGCTTGCATTGTGTTTGATTAGTGTTCTATTTAGAACTCTTATTCTGTCTGAGCATGGAAATCATGATTGATCCTTCAAAGTTTGAGGGTCTTGGTTTTTACAAGTGGTTTAATCAATTTAGAGAGTACGTGATGCAGATTAATCCAGATCTATGGATAACAATCGCACACAGCTCTTATGAAGTTCCAAAGGACAAATCCTTATGGAAAACTTCAAACCACTTGAAATTCGCAAAGAATCAGAAGGCCCTAGAGCTAACTCGAAGGGCTACAAGTACTGACAAGTTTCCTTGTGTGTTTGATTGCTGTAGTGCGTCAGAAGTTGTTAATATGGTTGCTGCTATCACAAGTCAGGAAGAGGTGAAGTGTCTCATGGTAGCAGAAGAAGACGAAGATTATGTGGAGGATACTTCGTCACAGGTAAATTCAGACACCGATAATTTCTCTCTGGAAAGTATGATTGCATTGAATGAACATTTATTGAATAAATACGATAGACTTAAATCTGAGAAGAGGAAACTGAGAAAAGAAATGATACATGAAGTTAGATGTCTGAGGGTTGAAAATGAAAACTTAAAATCGGACATGAACAGAGAAAAAGCTGAGCTGAATAACTTAAAATCTGAAAATGAGAATCTCAGAAATAAGCTCATTAGAGAAGAGGAAAGTGAAGAAACACTGCTTGAAGAAAATGCTTATTTGAAAGACCAAAATAAGAAGCTGATGGTTGTGAACATTGTGTTATCTGAAAGACTAATGGCACTCGAAAAGAGTAAATCAAGTTTGAATAAAGGAGAAGCTAATGATAATCTGGAGTTAATGCAGGAAAATGAAAATTTGAAAAGACTGAATGATGGCTTGCATAACCAAGTTATTTCCTGTGAAAATGACATAGTTTCGCTGCAAGCTGAGATTGATGATTTGAAATTTTCTTTGTCTAAGTCTGTTGATGTCAGCTCAAATATAGTGAGTACTTTTGCCTCCTCATTCACAAAACAAGTTGCCATTCAAGAAAGTCAGAAAATAAAACAGAATAAGAATCTGTATGTTGAAACTTCTAAGGCCAAACTGCCTTCTATTAAAAGAAAGAATGTGAAATGTTTCTACTGTGGTAAATTTGGCCACGAAATGGTTGAGTGTTTTGTCATGAGAAAAGATGATCTGAAATCTGATAGAATTCATGCTAGGAGCTTTAAAATGAAGAAACATTCTCATGCTCAAAATAGAAGAATAAAATATTTTTACTGTCATAAACTAGGTCATCTTATGCATGAATGCAACTTAATGAGAATTGATGACCTAAATGCTGTTAAACAGAAAACTCATGCTAGAAATCATGTTTCTAGGAGAAAGAATCTAAACTGTTTTTGTTGTGGGAAGTATGGCCATACAGTCAAGGACTGCTGGCACGCACAGGGAAAGAAATCTAACTCTAAATTTGTTAAATTCCCTGTGAAAAGAAATGATTTTGGCTACAGTCAATCTCTTGTAAACAATGCTTCTCATGGAAATATTCTTGTTTCAAAAGTTCAGCATAGTGCATGCTTTAACTGTGGAAAGCCAGGCCACAGAGCTGGTAACTGTTGGCTGGTTGATTATGAAAAGAAAAATTTCCATGTCAATAACTGAACTAATCATGTTCACTTACATCAATCTCATGCCAATGCTAATGTATATAAGGAGAACATGAAATCTGTTATCTCTTGTTATTACTGTTGGCAGGTAGGGCATTCTATGCATAATTGTCATATCATGTGTTGTGATGATAAACAAGCTAAAATTTTGTTGAGAAAACCTGCTAGGACTGTCACTGTTAATTCAGGACCCAAGACTTCTTGGGTACCTGCTTATGTGAAATGATTCAGATGTTGCAGGTGTGTCTTGGTGGGAGAAATAAAAGGGGTTGAATTAACCAAGGCACTCAAGAATGAAAATCCCATAATTGCATAATTCAGGTCAGTTCTAAAACTCTGTGTTTAAATCTCATTATCTGAAATTGTTGAATTGCTTGCTTGACTTCTGATGTCTTCTTCTTGTCTAGCTGATCAGTTTGCATTCCAGACTCAGCTACTGAATTTAATTCTGCACATATCTGATGCTCTTCTCTTGCCAAATATTACACTGTGTACATAGGAGGCTAGATGCACTGCACAACCATTGTTGTAGTCGATGCATACCTAATGTATGCATATATCATTTGCATGACTATCAATGCAAATAGGACTGCTTTGCACTGCATACATCATTTGCATAACTCTGGTATATTATATGGTAAGTTACTAAAAGGCAGGGAAATCTGCCTGGATGTTCTTACTATGTGTGAGATGGTCCTTGAGACCAGGTTCTCCGTCAAGTACCAAGGGTCAAGTCTTCATATAGAGCAGTGTACTACATATCATTAAATTTGAAAAATCTAAAAAAAAGGGTAAAATGTTCATGACTTGGGTGCATAAACTTGAAATGATTGCATACTTGCTTTATGTATCATTGTTGCATAGTCTGCATTTAGTTAGGTGAAAGCATTGCATAGCATTTTGTTGCATCATGGTGTCAAGGGGAGTTGAGTTCAGTTCAATACATTGAATTCTTTTCACTTCTCATAGTCCCCATTCAATTCTGTCATATTCTTTGACATCAGATGTTATTGAACCTTAATGCCTATTGCTATCATTTCCCTATCACTTTCACTGAACAACAATATTGCTTCTGGTTTAGTACATTGAGCTGTGGTTATTGCAATTGCTCATTTATAAGAATCACACTTGCAAATTGAGAGGAACTAAAGGTTTAACCTTTATAAATTGAAGAGTTAAGTGCTTGTACTTCAGAACTTGAGATAAAAGAAAACTTTTATAGCTCTTAATCTTTGTCTCATGGTTAGAATAGAAAAAGTTTTTTTTTAATGCCTGAAAGTGTTAAACTGGAAATGTCTAGAAAAGGTAAATAGAGTGTGTACTCACTGTCACTTTGTTGCCATCATCAAAAAGGGGGAGAATGTTGTGCCTCTTAGGCACAAGCATATGCTATTGTGTTTTGATGATAGCAATACAGTGACAGTATCACTATAAGCCAGACATTGTGGCTAGCATACATTGCATTCAGCATAAATTTTTATATAATGTCTGTACATCAGTGCACTCACCACTCATGCATATAAAGTCTGTACAGAGTCTTTGTAGTGTCTGGCAAGCAAGTCCATACGTTGCTCATGCATATAAAGTATGTACACGGTTGGCTGCATCGTGTGCCTCATGCATATCAAGTCTGTACATTCTTCAGGTGCATCATCTCAGCAAGTCTATACATTGGACTTGAGCATATAGGAAGTCTGTACATCGCATTTGGCGCAGACATAGCAAGTCTGTACAGCCCTTGCTTAAGGCAAGTATGTACATCGCATCGTCTCATGCATCGTCTCTGTGCATACCTTAAAGTCTATGTTTCGGCCTGGCAAGTCTATACATTGGACTAAGTTCACATTGGCTAAGTCTATACACTGCACCGTCTCACTTAGCGTCTCATGCTAAGTCTACACATCATCTGCCAGCCAGTGTGTCTCATTTAGCGTCTTAGTGCATTCGGCAAGTCTGTACATTCTGCACACACACGCTCGTGTCTCACTGTTAAAGTCTATACACACTTCAGCGTCTCATTCGAGAGTCTCATGTTGCGTCTCACTTTCATAGCAAGTCTGTACAGCCTTCAGTTGTATAACTCAAGTCTGTACATTCGTCTGGACGCATAACGAGAAGTCCATACACTATCTGGCTTGCACGGACCTGCTGACTGTGTTCGTGCATTACTTTAGCAAGTCTATACATCGCTTGCTTTATCTACGTTCACTACCTTTGCACGCACACAAAGTGTGTACACTCGTTGAAGGCTGTCCAAGCATTCATGGGTGTTATGTCCATACGACAGTTCATCAAGTCTATACATTAGACTATGTTTGTACATCATGACAGCAAGTATGTACATGCATCATTCAAGATAAAGTCTGCACATTCATAGCTGGTAAGTCCATACACTTGCTGCTGGCAAGTCTACACATCGTAGCATGCACGCATAGTAAAGTCTATACATTGCTGCATTGCAAGATATCAAGTCTGCAGACTGCATCGGTTGTTCATGCATTACACATCATCAAGTCTGTACACTAGCAGCAGCAATGCTCGCACAATACTAAGTCCATACATTGCACAAGTTTGAACATTGGTATCTTTACCTACGTTCAAGTCTGTACATCCATATGTGCATTGTGCATTGATCAAGCCAAAGTCTGTACATCGATATGTTGCTTTGATGCCGTAGCAAGTCTATACACTCGCTATTGTTCATATGCATAGTCTATACATTGTTGAGCTTCACACACATATCTTCTAAGTCTATACATCCATCTGTTGAAGATTGATCATGTCTATACATTGTGTGCATCTAGCTGCTAAGTCTATACATCCCTTGACTGCATGCCTGAGCATCCCTTGTCGTTGTGCATACTTAGTTAAATGCTAAGTCTATACATTGCTCATGTATCTTTACTTAAAGTCTATACATCCGTTTGCTCCTTTATCATGCATGAATTATAGCAAGTCTGAACATTGTTTTGTCATGCACGAAATCAAAGCCTGTACTTGCCTCTGCATTGCATATGTGAAGTCTATACATGCTATAGCTTCGCATTCACAAAGTGTGTACATGCCTCTGCATTGCATATGTGAAGTCTATACATGCTATAGCTTCGCATTCACAAAGTGTGTACACGCCACTACATTGCATACATGAAGTCTGAACATTGCTTCAGCGTTGCCTTTAGCCAAGTCCATACATCGACTGGCAGCCTTCAGTAAAGTCTGAACATTGCATCATTGTGCATGCATTGCTTTCATAAAGTCTGTACAAGGTGTCGACATTAAACTGATACTCCTATTCGACTGTCTGACAGGGACTCCTTGCAGAGCTTAATGAAAGGCACGTGATCCGAGGCTGGAAGGGCTTACAGGAAGATGACACGTGGCCAAAACATCTGGGTGGGAAATGTGGAAGACACGCGCCCAGTGCTGCTCCTACTGGAACTGCTATATAAGGAAGACTCCTTTGTCTGAAGAAGGCTGATCGAAACAGAAGAGGCAGAAATAGAGAGAAGATAGCCTGAACGATCCAGAGAGCAGAGAAGAAGAAGAAGAAGAGAAAGAAAAAGAGAGTGAGAGATCGAGAGCTGAGAAGAAGAAGAAAAAGAAAGAGAAAGAGAGAGCGTGAGTTGAGAAGAAGAAGAAGAAGAGAAAGAAAAAGAGAGTGAGAGATCAGGAGCAAAGAAGAAGAAGAAAAAGAAAGAGAAAGAGAGAGCGTGAGTTGAGAAGAAGAAAGAGAAAGACAGATAGAGAGAGGAAGAGGAGTTCACCTGAAGATCGTTCCTACTGGAAGTTGGATCAGATCCACTCCAGTCAGCTCTTTTGAGAGCCACATTGTGCTTTATCTTTTCCAGCTTTCAGTCGCTGTTGTTCTTGCTTCTGTTTTCTTTTATACCATTTCTTCAAGCTGTTTGTCAGCGGAGCAAGCGGTGTTGCTCAGCATTTGCAGTGGAGGATTCCACTAGACGGCTAAGCTGTATTGCCCAGCAGTTTGTAGAGGAGGATTCCTCTGGACAGCAAGCTGTGTTGCTCAGCGGGGTTAGGTGGATACCTCGGACAGCAAGCTGTGAGGCTCAGCGGTTTGTAGGCAAGCTGTGATGTCCAGCGGTTCAAGCTGTGAGTCAGCAGTAATTCACACTCGGGTTGAGTGTGGGGTGGACGTAGGTCTGGAGGACCGAACCACCTAAAAATCCCTCTTGCATTGTGGTTTGATTTCTCTATCTGATTGGCGCTAGATGAATGCATAGGGGCGATTTGGCTTGATTGCACACCGGGTGTTTGACTATGGTATTGAGTGTCCCTTGACATTGTTATTCCGCAATTGCTCATTAGTCTTCTGTTTGTATTAGAAAGAATTTTTAATTGAGCGAAATTAATTTTTAAAGGGCTGATTCATTCACCCCCCCTCTGAATCGAACGCACCGAACCCAACACTTGGTATCAGAGCAGGTGTCTGCATAGAAGGTCCAATGACCTGCAGATCCGATTCTGCTGTATTCGGTGCGATCTGAGTTGATTCATTTGCTTGCATTGTGTTTGATTAGTGTTCTATTTAGAACTCTTATTCTGTCTGAGCATGGAAATCATGATTGATCCTCCAAAGTTTGAGGGTCTAGGTTTTTACTAGTGGTTTAATCAATTTAGAGAGTATGTGATGCAGATTAATCCAGATCTATGGATAATAATCGCACACAGCTCTTATGAAGTTCCAAAGGACAAATCCTTATGGAAAACTTCAAACCACTTGAAATTCGCAAAGAATCAGAAGGCCCTAGAGCTAACTCGAAGGGCTACAAATACTGACAAGTTTCCTTGTGTGTTTGATTGCTGTAGTGCGTCAGAAGTTGTTAATATGGTTGCTGCTATCACAAGTCAGGAAGAGGTGAAGTGTCTCATGATAGCAGAAGAAGACGAAGATTATGTGGAGCATACTTCGTCACAGGTAAATTCAGACACCGATAATTTCTCTCTGGAAAGTATGATTGCATTGAATGAACATTTATTGAATAAATACGATAGACTTAAATCTGAGAAGAGGAAACTGAGAAAAGAAATGATACATGAAGTTAGATGTCTGAGGGTTGAAAATGAAAACTTAAAATCGGACATGAACAGAGAAAAAGTTGAGTTGAATAACTTAAAATCTGAAAATGAGAATCTCAGAAATAAGCTCATTAGAGAAGAGGAAAGTGAAGAAACACTGCTTGAAGAAAATGCTTATTTGAAAGACCAAAATAAGAAGCTGATGGCTGTGAACATTGTGTTATCTGAAAGACTAATGGCACTCGAAAAGGGTAAATCAAGTTTGAATAAAGGAGAAGCTAATGATAATCTAGAGTTAATGTAGGAAAATGAAAATTTGAAAAGACTGAATGATGGCTTGCATAACCAAGTTATTTCCTGTGAAAATGACATAGTTTCGCTGCAAGCTGAGATTGATGATTTGAAATTTTCTTTGTCTAAGTCTGTTGATGTTAGCTCAAATATAGTGAGTACTTCTGCCTCCTCATTCACAAAACAAGTTGCCATTCAAGAAAGTCAGAAAATAAAACAGAATAAGAATCTGTATGTTGAAACTTCTAAGGCAAAACTGCCTTCTATTAAAAGAAAGAATGTGAAATGTTTCTACTGTGGTAAATTTGGCCACGAAATGGTTGAGTGTTTTGTCATGAGAAAAGATGATCTGAAATCTGATAGAATTCATGCTTGGAGCTTTAAAACGAAGAAACATTCTCATGCTCAAAATAGAAGAATAAAATGTTTTTACTGTCATAAACTAGGTCATCTTATGCATGAATGCAACTTAATGAGAATTGATGACCTAAATGCTGTTAAATAGAAAACTCATGCTAGAAATCATGTTTCTAGGAGAACGAATCTGAACTGTTTTTGTTGTGGGAAGTATGGCCATACAGTCAAGGACTGCTAGCACGCTCAGGGAAAGAAATCTAACTCTAAATTTGTTAAATTCCCTGTGAAAAGAAATGATTTTGGCTACAGTCAATCTCTTGTAAACAATGCTTCTCATGGAAATATTCTTGTTTCAAAAGTTCAGCATAGTGCATGCTTTAACTGTGGAAAGCCAGGCCACAGAGCTGGTAACTGTTGGTTGGCTGGTTATGAAAAGAAAAATTTCCATGTCAATAACTGAACTAATCATGTTCACTTACATCAATCTCATGCCAATGCTAATGTATATAAGGAGAACATGAAATCTGTTATCTCTTGTTATTACTGTTGGCAGGTAGGGCATTCTATGCATAATTGTCATATCATGTGTTGTGATGATAAACAAGCTAAAATTTTGTTGAGAAAACCTGCTAGGACTGTCACTGTTAATTCAGGACCCAAGACTTCTTGGGTACCTGCTTGTGTGAAATGATTCAGATGTTGCAGGTGTGCCTTGGTGGGAGAAATAAAAGGGGTTGAATTAACCAAGGCACTCAAGAATGAAAACCCCAAGGTTGCACAATTCAGGTCAGTTCCAAAACTCTTTGTTTAAATCTCATTATCTGAAATTGCTGAATTGCTTGCTTGACTTCTGATGTCTTCTTCTTATCTAGCTGATCAGTCTGCATTCCAGACTCAGCTACTGAATTTAATTCTGCACATATCTGATGTTCTTCTCTTGCCAAATATTGCACTGTGTACATAGGAGGCTAGATGCACTGCACAACCATTGTTGTAGTCGATGCATACCTAATGTCTACATATATCATTTGCATGACTATCAATGCAAATAGGACTGCTTTGCACTGTATACATCATTTGCATAACTCTGGTATATTAAATGGTAAGTTACTAAAAGGCAGGGAAATCTGCCTAGATGTTATTACTATGTGTGAGATGGTCCTTGAGACCAGGTTCTCCGTCAAGTACCAAGGGTCAAGTCTTCATATAGAGCAGTGTACTGCATATCATTAAATTTGAAAAATCTAAAAAAAAGGGTAAAATGTTCATGACTTGGGTGCATAAACTTGAAATGATTGCATACTTACTTTATGTATCATTGTTGCATAGTCTGCATTTAGTTAGGTGAAAGCATTGCATAGCATTTTGTTGCATCATGGTGTCAGGGGGAGTTGAGTTCAGTTCAATACATTGAATTCTTTTCACTTCTCATAGTCCCCATTCAATTCTGTCATATTCTTTGACATCAGATGTTATTGAACCTTAATGCCTATTGCTATCATTTCCCTATCACTTTCACTGAACAACAGTATTGCTTCTGGTTTAGTACATTGAGCTGTGGTTATTGCAATTGTTCATTTATAAGAATCACACTTGCAAATTGAAAGGAACTAAAGGTTTAACCTTTATAAATTGAAGAGTTAAGTGCCTGTACTTCAGAACTTGAGATAAAAGAAAACTTTTATAGCTCTTAATCTTTGTCTCATGGTTAGAATAGAAAAAGTTTTTATTTAATGCCTGAAAGTGTTAAACTGGAAATGTCTAGAAAAGGTAAATAGAGTGTGTACTCACTGTCACTTTGTTGCCATCATCAAAAAGGGGGAGAATGTTGTGCCCCTTAGGCACAAGCATATGCTATTGTGTTTTGATGATAGCAATACAGTGACAGTATCACTATAAGCCAGACATTGTGGCTAGCATACATTGCATTCAGCATAAATTTTTATATAATGTCTATACATCAGTGCACTCGCCACTCATGCATATAAAGTCTGTACAGAGTCTTTGTAGTGTCTGGCAAGCAAGTCCATACGTTGCTCATGCATATAAAGTCTGTACAGGGTTGGCTGCATCATGTGCCTCATGCATATCAAGTCTGTACATTCTTCAGGTGCATCATCTCAGCAAGTCTATACATTGGACTTGAGCATATAGGAAGTATGTACATCGCATTTGGTGCAGACATAGCAAGTCTGTATAGCCCTTGCTTAAGACAAGTCTGTACATCGCATCGTCTCATGCATCGTCTTTGTGCATACCTTAAAGTCTATGCTTCGGCCAGGCAAGTCTGTACATTGGACTAAGTTCACATTGGCTAAGTCTATACACTACACCGTCTCACTTAGCGTCTCATGCTAAGTCTACACATCGTCTGCCAGCCAGTGTGTCTCATTTAGCGTCTTAGTGCATTCGGCAAGTCTGTACATTCTGCACACACACGCTCGTGTCTCACTGTTAAAGTCTATACAGACTTCAGCGTCTCATTCGAGCGTCTCATGTTGCGTCTCACTTTCATAGCAAGTCTGTACAGCCTTCAGTTGTATAACTCAAGTCTGTACATTCGTTTGGACGCATAACGAGAAGTCCATACACTGTCTGGCTTGCACGCACCTACTGACTATGTTCGTGCATTACTTTAGCAAGTCTATACATCGCTTGCTTTATCTACGTTCACTACCTTTGCACGCACACAAAGTGTGTACACTCGTTGAAGGCTGTCCAAGCATTCATGGGTGTTATGTCCATACGACAGTTCAGCAAGTCTGTACATTGGACTATGTTTGTACATCATGACAGCAAGTCTGTACATGCGTCATTCAAGATAAAGTCTGCACAGTCATAGCTAGTAAGTCCATACACTTGCTGCTGGCAAGTCTACACATCGTAGCATGCACGCATAGTAAAGTCTATACATTGCTGCATTGCAAGATATCAAGTCTGCACACTGCATCAGTTGTTCATGCATTGCACATCATCAAGTCTGTACACTGGCAGCAGCAATGCTCGCACAACACTAAGTCCATACATTGCACAAGTCTGAACATTGGTATCTTTACCTACGTTCAAGTCTGTACATCCATATGTGCATTGTGCATTGATTAAGCCAAAGTCTGTACATCGATATGTTGCTTTGATGCCGTAGCAAGTCTATACACTCGCTATTGTGCATATGCATAGTCTATACATTGTTGAGCTTCACACACATATCTTCTAAGTCTATACATCCATCTGTTGAAGATTGATCATGTCTATACATTGTGTGCATCTAGCTGCTAAGTTTGTACATCCCTTGACTGCATGCCTGAGCATCCCTTGTCGTTGTGCATACTTAGTTAGATGCTAAGTCCATACATTGCTCTTGCATCTTTACTTAAAGTCTATACATCCGTTTGCTCCTTTATCATGCATGCATTATAGCAAGTCTGAACATTGTTTTGTCATGCACAAAATCAAAGCCTATACATGCCTCTGCATTGCATATGTGAAGTCTATACATGCTATATCTTCGCATTCACAAAGTGTGTACATGCCTCTGCATTGCATATGTGAAGTCTATACATGCTATAGCTTCGCATTCACAAAGTGTGTACACGCCACTGCATTGCATACATGAAGTCTGAACATTGCTTCAGCGTTGCCTTCAGCCAAGTCCATACATCGACTGGCAGCCTTCAGCAAAGTCTGAACATTGCATCATTGTGCATGCATTGCTTTCATAAAGTCTGTACAAGGTGTCGACATTAAACTGATACTCCTATTCGAGTGTCTGACAGGGACTCCTTACAGAGCTTAATGAAAGGCACGTGATCCGAGGCTGGAAGGGCTGACAGGAAGATGACACGTGGCCAAAACATCTGGGCGAGAAATGTGGAAGACACACGCCCAGTGCTGCTCCTGCTGGAACTACTATATAAGGAAGACTCCTTTGTCTGAAGAAGGCTGATCGAAACAGAAGAGGCAGAAATAGAGAGAAGATAGCCTGAACGATCCAGAGAGCAGAGAAGAAGAAGAAGAAGAAGAAGAGAACGAAAAAGAGAGTGAGAGATCGAGAGCAGAGAAGAAGAAGAAAAAGAAAGAGAAAGAGAGAGCGTGAGTTGAGAAGAAGAAGAAGAGAAAGAAAAAGAGAGTGGGAGATCGAGAGCAGAGAAGAAGAAGTAAAAGAAAGAGAAAGAGAGAGCGTGAGTTGAGAAGAAGAAAGAGAAAGACAGATAGAGAGAGGAAGAGGAGTTCACCTGAAGATCGTTCCTACTGGAAGTTGGATCAGATCCACTCCAGTCAGCTCTTTTGAGAGCCACATTATGCTTTATCTTTTCCAGCTTTCAGTCGCTGTTGTTCTTGCTTCTGTTTTCTTTTATACCCTTTCTTCAAGCTGTTTGTCAGCGGAGCAAGCTGTGTTGCTCAGCATTTACAGTGGAGGATTCCACTGGACGGCTAAGCTGTATTGTCCATTGGTTTGCAGAGGAGGATTCCTCTGGACAGCAAGCTGTGTTGCTCAGCGGGGCGAGGTGGATACCTCGGACAGCAAGCTGTGAGGCTCAGCGGTTTGTAGGCAAGCTGTGATGCCCAGCGGTTCAAGCTGTGAGTCAGCAGTAATCCACACTCGGGTTGAGTGTGGGGTGGACGTAGGTCTGGAGGACCGAACCACCTAAAAACCCCTCTTGCATTGTGGTTTGATTTCTCTATCTGATTGGCGCTAGATGAATACATAGGGGCGATTTGGCTTGATTGCACATCGGGTGTTTGATTGTGGTATTGAGTGTCCCTTGACATTGTTATTCCCCAATTACTCATTAGTCTTCTGTTTGTATTATAAAGAATTTTTAATTGAGCGAATTTAATTTTTAAAGGGCTGATTCATTCACCCCACCTCTGAATCGAACGCACCGAACCCAACACCGATCACCATCGGGAGATCGTGTGCGCCGTGCGAGTGAGCCGCTAACATAAGATCGTTGAATGTGCTTGTATGCTTGAGGGTCTAGGTCTTAGGTTCATTAAGTCCTCCTTTATCACCCTTGGGCTGTGCCACATCCAGGTTGCTTGCATTTTATCCTTCCATTTATTTAGTTAGTTTCTCCAGACTGGTGTCATTTTGGTTCGATCATTCCTTGTGTTTAGTTCAGAGTTTTCCAGAAGATTCCTATCGCTCATTGGCGAGGAAACATGTGTCATTTACCTTAATGCCCGCTTTTCAGTCCTCTCCACTTCATTTCCGCTTCATCTCCATGTTCCATTTTACTTCCGCTTCATCTCCACTTGCTCCCCTGCAAAGAGGACGTTAAGGAGGGGCACCTATTGACACCCATTTTTTGCCTCTAAGTTGGGTCATTCATCTTACCTTCATTTTTGATGCCTCAGGTTGTCCATTACTCATTAGGCCATTTTCAGGCATGTCTTTGGGCTGATTTTATAGGTATTTCTTCCCTAGCTAGACTTGCTCTCGATTTCCTTGGATTTTGGGCTTAATGGGCTCTGATCTCACTTGGTCTTTGGTGTAAATGGGCTTATTTATCCCATTTTATTAACTTCCACCGCCCAGCCTAACCGCGATCTAGAAATAGACCGTTTAGGATATTAGGCGGTCGTTTTCAAGACCGTTTATATTGTTCAGAGTCCTACACCGGTTTGCCTTTGGATTAATTGGCTATTTTCTGATTTTCCACTGATAACCTAGTAAACGGTCTTCCATTAGGCCATTTATTCAAGTTGGGCGGTGCATCGAACGACCGTTTAGGGGTCAGAGTCCTAAATGGGTCAGGTTTCTGGATAAATATCTATGTTTATTGATTTACCACCGACACTGTATAAACGGTCTGGCAATGGGCCGTTTGACTCCTTGGGCGGTCTATCGAAAGACCGTTTTCCTCCTGAGAGTTTTACGCCGACTGAGTCGGTTTGTTCTTTGGATAAATGGCTTTATTTATCTGTTTATTAATTTCCACCGACGCCCTCTAGGCAGTCTTCCAATAGACCATCTATATGGGTGGGCGGCCCATCGATCGACCACATATAAGGCCAAAATCCTTTGTTCGGTTGGTTTTTCTCTCTCCATCTGTGGTCAAGTTAGCTGCTTCATCCTCGAATTTCTCTGTGGATTCTGGACCAAATTGGGTCCCGTTCGATCCTAGTGAAAATTGGTGATATTATCTACATTTTATCCTAAAGAATCTCGGCCTAATTCTCGCTGAAAAATCCTCAATTTCGAGTAGACTTTCAAGGGTGTATAAATAGCACCCTTAGTCCAAGCTCAAAAGAGGGGGAGATTTTGGAATTCGCGTCAAAGTGCTGCCGCTTTCTTGAGCGAGTTCCAGCCAGGGAGGAAGGCTTTCCACGTCCGCAAAGCCTTCGATTTAGGGAGTAGTCTGAGTCTTCGGTGTTTAGTGTCTTCACTTAATCATTCTTCATTGTTTGTTCATCCTCGCATCATCATTTTTCTTGCACTTTCTCCCACATTTTTTTTCTCTGTCATCTTCACATTCATCACCTTCCTACTGTTTCCCACGCCCCATAGGGGTTTAAAAAACCCAACCCCCAGGTATCCCCCATTCAATTTATGTGTTTAGTTTTTCATTCGTTTTCATAGATATTACACTTCATAAACACACTTGGGTTGAATTTTTCTGGTCATTTGTGTTGTTTTGTAGGTCAATAGGAGATGTAGTATAAGTCCCATCCCCTCTGGCCGGCCGGAAGGGGTGGAGGATTAAGTCCCACGGCTTGGGATCTGGAGTTTCTACGCGGTTTATTTCAGACCATCTAACGGGGTTTGCGGCCTTACTCAGATTGTCTGGATCCTATGCGCAGCCGACTGCAGACCATTTAGCCTCCACATCAGGCCTTTTCCCGTGTTCCTACTTCAGCGTTGGAGACGGTCTATCGTTCGGCCGTCTACGTCCTTCGAGCGGCCTCCAGCGGACCGTCTTTATCCTGTTCCAACGCTGCATCATTGGGCGAGTGTCCTCATCCATCTCCCCTTTCCAAGGTATGTGGTGCCCTCTCCTTGCACTTAATACCTTGGTGGCGATCACAACTTGTCCATGCCTGTGAGTGATTCGTTGCTTGCATCGTTCATCTTTTTCATGTTATTCACTCACACACACATTCACTCTTTTCCCCCTTTAGCGCATTTCATATTTTGAGTTAGGGAGGGAAAGAACATATCTACAAATACCTTCTGAATCTGAAAGTTCTAAAATCAAGGCTATCTTCGGTTGAGATATTTAAATTGAGTATTATTTTTAAACATTAGGATAATCTGAAATTTCTAAGGGTCAAGGTTGACAGAGCAATGACATTGGTTCACTAAGAAACCATGCTCATCTTCCATGAAGAAAAAAATTGAACTGTGTCATGAAGTGCCATGTTAACATTACAGAAAAACTAATGAAAATCTAGGCAGAGCCATGGCAAGCTCACTGAGAAATATATCTCACTCATCAATGAAATGAGCTGATATTTGTCATGAGGTGACTATGCTACATCTATTCTATTTGAAGCTACATCTGTTCTATTTGAAGCATGACAGTCAGTCATACTAAATATCTAGGGATACTTGCGTCTAAACAACGTGTATCCTCAAAACACAAAGTGTGTGTTGGACTTGATTGCTATTAAAAATTTGTTGAGCAAAAGAAAATCTGTTCTTGGTAGCTAAAATAAAATTGCTGAAACATAGGAATCTAATTAGAAAATATCTTGATTGTTTAACCTCAATACTAACTTGTGAAACTCCTGAAGGAGTCATTGAACCTGAATGAATAAGATAAAGGGAGGTCAAACAAGGTTTCATTATGAAAAATTGGTTCATTTCTATTAAAGCTTGAATTCAGATCTGTTTATAGAAATTACATTGATGAACTCTGAAAACATTGAATTGGAACCAAGTTGTTAAATAAGGATTGTTTCATAAGGTCTTTATAATGGAAGAATATGAAAACTCACTACTTTCTGATTTATAAAATTAGTATCAGATTGAAACTTCTTGAATGATCCATATTTGTGAAACCTCTGCTGAAATTTTGGTGTTCAATTTCTATATCTGCTGAAAATATTTTGCTATTGCTCATGATCTGCAGTGTTACTGTCTGAGATCATTTCACACTTGTGATTTTGATGATATTCTCATTGACTCTATTTTTGAAGCATTCATGTCATAACCCCCTTCTTTACAAATGCCA
Organism: Amorphophallus konjac; assembly: GCA_022559845.1. NCBI lineage: Eukaryota > Viridiplantae > Streptophyta > Magnoliopsida > Alismatales > Araceae > Amorphophallus > Amorphophallus konjac. The sequence goes on from CM040118.1 coordinate 411,986,727, forward strand.
ATACCCTGCTTACACCATCTCCAACTTCTACCTTTTATTCAAACCACTCCCTTTTGTCAAAAAGGGGAGATTATTTTTTATCCTATGGGAGATGTGCGTTCATTATTTGCTGTGTTCACTCATCAAGGGGGAAAATTTTTGTTTACTCATCAAGGCATTCTATTCAAGTTTAAAAGGGAGAATAGTTTTGCACATTTCATTGCTAGGTATTGCATTCACTGTCTAAGGGGGAGAACATTTCCACTGCCTATACCAAACCATTTTCTTTTTTTTGATAATGCAAAGGGGGAGATTAGTTTGATGAGTCAGTATACATTTGTGTGATACACTGGTCATAATGACTCATAGTGTTACCATTATCAAAAAGGGGGAGATTGTCGGGTTTCTCTATGATTTTGATGATGTCAACCACTATGAATCATCTATGAGTCAGTGCCTTGGCCGTGGCACGAATTGGTGCATTAGATTTTGATGCATTGGGTTCATATTTTATTGATGTCATATGTTTTGATGTCACAGATATATATATATATACATATCTGTGTGTGCACATCCCTGAACTGTGTGAAGAACATGTTGATCAAGAACAGAAAGAATATTCAAGTTCAGTAGGACAAATTTGATGATTTGACAAAGATTTAGAGAAGATTGTGCAAAGAAGAAGCTATTGTGCAAAGAAGAAGCTTTCATGAAGAAAGAGTCGACTTCAGAAGTTCCCCAAGCCGACTTGAAGATAGCCAGAAGCCGCCCGCTAGTAGAAGCATCTATAGCTAAGGATTAGTGCTGACAAATAGGTAGTTAAGGGTGTAAAATGCCTGCTAAGGGTGAAAAATAGGTCACTACGGGTGACAAATGGTTCAAAAGGCTGAAGGGAGCTCACCGCTTTGAAAAGAGCTGAAGGAGATTCGACTCCTTGGTGAACTTGAGTCAACTCCACCCAGCTAGAAATACACCGCGAGCGTTCGCTGAACTATGTCCCGTATCGGTGACAAATAGACCCGTATCAGTGACAAATAGACTCGTATCGATGACAAATATACCAGTATCGGTGAAAAATAGCTGGCAACGTTGAAGACATGAAAACCCAAGAAGGAGAGTCAACTCCAAAAGGCTCTGAAGTCGACTCCTGTTCAAGCAGAAGCTTCAAAACAAGAAAAATAGAACTATGAGCACAAAGGCCAAAGGAGCAAGGCGATTAATGAAGATATCAAGGTGTCAAATGAATCAAACGCTGACCAACAAAGAAATCAAGTGTCAGATAAAGATTACAAGTAACTAAGTTGATCACAAGGATTGAAGACCAGCTTATCATAAAGTCAAGCTAAGCACAAGAGAGAAATGAAGCACAGCGAGTCAAAGAGATTAAGATGTCAGCAAGTCAACAAAACACCAGAGTCAACATAGTCAAAGTCCAGAGTCTAACCCAGCCAGTGGGTGGCAAAAGACTCATATGGGCGACAAATTGGTCACAGTGTTGACAAAGACAACAAAGTGAAGCTAAGGTGACAAAAGGCTTAGAAGGTAGACAAATAGTCACACATGGGTGACAAATAGCTTAGTATGGGTGTAAAATACCCTACTAAGGGTGACAAATAGCTCGTGAAGACATGCGATGGCTTAGGGAGCTCAGGGTGACAAATAGCTACCTAAGGCAGACAAATAGGCGTGTAAGGGTGAAAAATAACTTGTTAAGGGTGACAAATAGGTCACCAGTGCAGAACAAGACCCAAACACGTGAGGATCACTTATGATGTCTCTGTTCCTTCAACTCCAATGATTGGCACGTGATTGTAGGATGGCAGGCTCACTTCCAGAAGAGAATATTCTACCTTGCCAAGTGGACCAATTGAATTTCAGTGGATTAATCATTTCATCCAAAAGAATTTCGGAGGCTCTGGTATATAATCTCCTCAACCCTTGATGCAGTGGTTGCCACCTTCGAAGAGAAAGAAAGTCCATCCGAGTAGAAGGAAATAGCCACTACGTGAGAAAGAGAAAAGACTAGAGAGAAACAAGTGAAAAGAGAGAGACTGCGGAGCAAGAAAAGAGAGAGAGAGCTATGAAGAGCTGATTAAGAGGGAGCTCGTCATAAGAAGAAGAAGAAGAAGAAGTGAAAGATCTGAGAGAATCAGAGAGAAGATTGGGAGAAAAAGAAGATGAGAGAAGCAGCTAGTTTGTGAGAGATAGAGTGTGGCCAGAGCATCTTGAAGATATGAAGTGTTCATCAGTTCGTGGATCAAAACCAGAACTACTTTGCACCCTTGGAGCAACATTCTTTTTGATTTTCCTTTTGTCTTTCGGTTGTTCATTTTTCAATTTTCTAAATTATTCTTCCGACACGTAGTTCAGGGTTCGGGTTCCCTCTGTGTTTTCAGTGGAATGGAGAAGTGTTACTCCGGGTTCCCTTTGACCCTTCAGAGGAAGAGATGATTGCATCCTCTGGGTTTGTGAGCAGTAGGGAGCTGTTCACGGTTCCTTCTGCACTTGCAGAAGAAGGGAGGATTAGTTCCTCTGGTCACTACCAGTGGTAGCGGTAATGATCTTGCTTGGTGTGAGATCAGGGGTTGATAGATTTGTCTCCCTTGGTTTCAAGCTGTTTGGCAGTGTTTGATGCAGACTGAGTCTGTTGTCTTACATCTGCAAGGGAAGCCTCACTCAGGTTTGAGTGAGGGGTAGACGTAGGTCTATGGATAGCAGACCGAACCACCTAAAAATCCAGTATCCTATGGTTTGCGTTGTGCATACATTCCATATCTTCTATCTCCCTTCGCAGATTGATCATGAGCTGAGTGTATCTCAGACTCTTTAGTGTTTATATTTCATTCATTCAGCATTGCAATCTTCCTCACATGCTAAGTGCTCGAGTCCAGTTCTGTGAGAACTGCTAGAGTTGGTTTTGCTTTGTGATCTATCGTGTGCTAAGTGTTCGAGATATGTCTTGTTTGGGTTGATACATATTCAGGGTGAATTGCTGGATGCTTTAATATGTTCTACTTGAATCCATTTTGCACACTATTTGGTAAGTCAAGTTGTTCTCAATTGATAGTATAATTCAGTTCGAGTATATCTTTGAGATGACTTTGTATAGTCGTGTGCTAAGACCTAATCATTGAGTAGATTGCTAAGTCTGCAATGTTAGTTTCCTTATTAGTTTCCATCATAATTAGAATTGTGTAAGAACTTTTAATTGAGCGTAAGTTTTTGTAGGGGATCTATTCACCCCCCCTCTAGATCCCACATTGCACCCAACAAAAACATCTTAAATAAGGAATCTACCATTATAAAAGATTATGAATGTCCAAAACAATCAGCTGGTTTAAATTTAATGAATTCTTTGAGTTTAGATATAAATGTCTTACAAACATCTGTGTTCAATTTTAATAGATCTTAACCAGACTGTTCATGTTGTGCCCTGAATACCTTCTAAATCTGAAAGTTCTAAAATCATGGCTATCTTCGGTTGAGATATTTAAATTGAGTATTGTTTTTAAACATTAGGATAATCTGAAATTCCTAAGGGTCAAGATTGACAGAGCAATGACATTGGTTCACTGAGAAACCATGTTCATCTTCCATGATGAAAAAAATTGAACTGTGTCATGAAGTGCCATGTTAACTCTGTAGAAAAACTAATGAAAATCTAGGCAGAGCAATGGTAAGCTCACTGAGAAATATATCTCACTCATCAATGAAATGAGCTGAGATTTGTCATGAGGTGAGTATGCTACATCTTTTCTATTTGAAGCATGATAGTCACTCATACTAAATATCTAGGGATACTGGCGTCTAAACAACATATATCCTCAAGACACAAAGTGTGTGTTGGACTTGATTGCTCTTAAAAATTTGTTGAGCAAATGAAAATCAATTTTTGGTAGCTAAAATAAAATTGCTGAAACCCATGAATATAATTAGAAAATATCTTGATTGTTTAACCTCAATACTAACTTGTGAAACTCCTGAAGGAGTCATTGAACCTGAATGAATAAGATAAAGTGAGGTCAAACAAGGTTTCATTATAAAAAATTGGTTCATTTCTATTAAAGCTTGAATTCAAATCTGTTTACAGAAATTACATTGATGAACTCCGAAAACATTGAATTTGAACCAAGTTGTTAAATAATGATTATTTCATAAGGTCTTTATAATGGAAGAATATGAAAACTCACTACTTTCTAATTTATGAAATTCCTATCTGATTGAAACTTCTTGAATTATCCATATTTGTGAAACCTCTATTGAAATTCTGGTGTTCAATTTCTATATCTACTGAAAACCTTTTGCTGATGCTCATGATCTGCAGTGTTACTGTCTGAGATCATTTCACACTTGTGATTTTGATGATATTCTCATTGATTGTGTTTTTGAAGCCTTCATGTCAAAACTCCCTTCTTTACAAATCTCATTACCTTCCTTACAGCATCTCCAACTTCTACCTTTTATTCAAACCACTCCCTTTTGTCAAAAGGGGGAGATTGTTTTTTATCATATGGGAGATGTGTGTTCATTGTTTGCTGTGTTCACTCATCAAGGGGGAGAAATTTTGTTTACTCATCAAGGCATTGTATTCAAGTTCAAAGGGGAGAATAGTTTTGCACATTTCATTGCTAGGCATTGCATTCACTGTCTAAGGGGGAGAACATTTCCACTGCCTATATCAAACCATTTGTGTGATACATTGGTCATAATGACTCATAGTGTTGCCATCATAAAAAACGGGGAGACTGTTGGGTTTCCCTGGAGTTTTGATGATGTCAACCACTATGACTCATCTATGAGTCAGTGCCTTGGCCTTGGCACGTTGGTGCATTAGATTTTGATGCATTGGGTTCATATTTTATTGATGTCATATGTTTTGATGTCATATATATATGTGTGTGCACATCCCTGAACTGTATGAAGAGTTGATCAAGAATAGAAAGAATATTCAAGTTCAGCAGGATAGATTTGATGATTTGACAAACATTTAGAGAAGATTGTGCAAAGAAAAAGTTTTCATGATGAATGAGTCGACTTCAGAAGTTCCCCAAGCCGACTTGAAGACAGACAGAAGCCACCCGCTAGCAGAAGCATCTATAGCTACGGATTAGTGCTGACAAATAGGTGGTGAACGGTGTAAAATAGGCTGTAAGGGTGTAAAAGAGGCTACTAAGGCTGAAAAATGGACTATAGCACTAAAATCTAGCCAGAACGCACAGGCAGAACAAGCCAGGTTTAAACAAGCTTTCATATGGATTAAACAAAGTTGGAAATTAAAGAAATCAAATGTCAGATGAACATTACAAGAAATGACGTGGATCACAAGGACTGAAGACCACTTTACAAGGAAATCAACAAGGGCGACTCAAAGAGCTCACATGGGAGCAGATAATCAACAAGGGCAACAAATGGATGAACAAGCTGAGAGAGATGTATTAAGGAGGTGAGAAGAAGAAACAACAAGTGATAACGTTGATGCAGCAGTTCAACAATGTCGACGCAGCCAAGGGCCTAATAAGCTAAGCCAACAAGGGTAACAGATGAAGAAGACAAGGGTGAAAAATATCGATCCAACAGTGGCAAATGAGCCTCTAGGGGTGACAAATGTGGAGCTAAGGGTGACAAATAGCTCCTCAATGGTAACAAATAGCTTGGAAGGAAGAAGAAAAGATTGACTATGCTTGGAAAGAAGTTTGACTCGAGTCAATGCAACAATTGTCAATGTTGACCTGGTCAAGGTCAACATCAGTCAAAGAAGACTCCAGTCAAGCTCAATTTTTTGTTGACTCAAGTCATGAAGACCCGGTCAAAGTCAAAGGTCAGTGATTAGACTAGTCAGCTACATTGATCCAGGTCAAAGTCAAGCAGCTTGGAAACAAAAGAAGGCAACATTGAACAACAGCTCGCAGAGGTGAAAAGGAGGAGCCGAAGGCGACGATTGAAGCCAAATAGGGGTGACAAATAACTTGTTAGCATTGACAAATGTGTGATAAGGCCAACAAATAGCTGAAGAAGGGTGAGAAATGCGTTACAGCACTAACACTTGAAAGGCAAAGACGAAGAGTCGACTCCATGAAGCCTTGGAGTCGACTCCACTTACAAGGAAACTCACAAGGAAAAGAGAAGAAGCTGTGGCGACGGCTAAATGCCACTAAGGGTCAAAAATAGGTATGTAACGGTGACAAATACCCATTAAAGGTGAAAAAGAGCTCGTCAAGGGTGACAAATGGCCAGGGCGCTGAAGACTCAAGTCAGTCACGTGCCTTCTCCAATGATGTGCAAGTGATCCCAGGATGTCCGACACATTCTCAGATGGTTCTAGAGAGAGAATATTCCACCTTTCCAAGTGGACCAATGACAAAATTTCCTTGTGGATAAAATTAATCAGAAAATGCTCATTTTCTGTTCCTTATATACAAGTCTTCTTCCTCCGAAGAAGGGGGATACGGCAAGGGCTATACAAGAGAAAAGAGAGAGACTATAGAGGAAGAAAAGAGAGAGAGAGAGAGAGAGCTATTAAGAGCTCATTAAGAGGGAGCTCGTCAGAAGAAGAAGAAGAAGAAGAAGAGAAAGATCTGAGAGAATTAGAGAAAAAATCTGTCACGCCCCGAGCGCGGAAGATACCCGGAGATACGCGACGTGTCTATATCAATCATGTCAATCAGAGTGGTCGTGTATTCGACACAAAGACAGAGATGCGCAAAATAGCAAGATAACCCAATCCTTTATTTCATAATGGATAGACTATTACAAATCCAATACTCTGTTAAATAAAAAGGAAAAGAATACATAGTTGACTCAAGAAACTATGGAAAAGACTAGACGACACTTGTAGAAGCTCTATCACTTTCACTCTTGACCATTCCCATCCGATTGACTTCCATCGTCGTCGGACTTACCTGAAAAGTAGAAAGGGACAAACGGAATGAGCGAACGCTCAGTAGGAAATTATATCTCAAGTACTAGCAAGTGGTTTAAGTAATTACATTTTCATGGATGCAATAAAGCTATGCATGCTCGCACGGAACGACAAGATAGAGAGAATGTAATATCAAGAAAATAAGATGAACTTAGTCATGAACTTCCAACAAGATAACAAGTTTATTCGAGATATTCAAGCAAGTACATTTAACAAGTCATGTCAAGAACTTTGGCTATCATGTATCAAGCAAGTAAATTACCCTTTTTCGGGCCACGCATTTCATTTCATGTCAAGTACGAGTCAAGTACAAGATGTGTGTGGAATGTCCAATCAAGCAAGTCAAGTACTCGGTATAATGCCAGATACCTTATCATTTTAACTCCCATGGGCACAAGTACTTTCGGGTGCTCCTCCCAGGACCAGATCGGGCCCTATATGCGCAGGCATTTATCATGTGTTTTGACATCCACTCTTGTTTATATAGCCAATATAGAATTTCAATAATCAAGCTTGTAGATACGTATGACAACTTTGATAGAATAGAGTCCAAAATATGACAAAGGACATAGAATGGCGATAATAACGGTATAATCACGAGTTCGATAAAACTAGGTAGAATATGGTTCCCTTAACTTAGGTACCATGACAAATCAATATGGACATTCTTTATATAGAATTGAGGTCCACATGAACATTAGATCAAGCAAGATACCCTCATTCTTATCATAGAATTGGGGTTTACAAGAATGACACGATATGGCATGATATCATCATCCATCAAGAATTTCTTATGATATACTCTTTGTATAATCATAAGGGCCGGTATACCATGTTTCTTTTAGATTGACATGGCAAGGATCGTGTAATGGGTTTTTAGGGTACAACCAGCTCAGTCGGCCTTGAGGGAATCCAAGGCTACGAGGAGTCTTACGGAGGTCTCTATGACTAACTCGCTAGTCCAAAGGAACGGAATGTCCAAAGGAGAGCTTGTATGTCAATGAGAATTGAGTGTGATCGATAAATCAACATGAAACGTGGGACTATACTCACGGAGTGGAGAATAGTGCCGATATATATATATATGTATAATATATAAACCATCGGTTAGCAAATCAGAGGAAAAATCAGTTTACAGTAAAATAACGACTTAGGTCAAGTCGTGTCTCAAGTAATTAACGCCTAACTGAAGGGCGTTTACATATATTGCCAATTTGCAGAATTTCCATTATTTCATTAATTTATCAAAAACACGCCTTTCATTGGGGCGTTTCTTAAAAGTTGACGACTGCAGGGGCAGGCGTCTCATCATTTACATATTCGACAGGATATAATTATTCTCAGAAATTTATCAAAAACGCGCCCTTGGAAGGGGCGTTACTTTCTAATTCCATTTTACAGAATATGTGAATTTCAGGATTTTAACAGATACACGCCCTAGGAAGGGGCGTTACTTTTCAGATTCACGCCTTGTACTGGGGCGTTAGAATATGGAAAACGACTTTGTCCAAGTCGTGAATTTCAAGGGATTTACGATATTTTAATAAATAATATTTCGAGAGACAGGAGACATGTCATGGCAGTAAAATTTAACAGGAATTCACAGAGTCATGCAAGATATTAAAAATCAATATTTCATATGTATTGTAATTTTTAAACAGGATCAATTATTAATCACATGCGATTCTTATGAAATTAACGCCTGCGTAGAGGGCGTCAAATATTAAATTGACGACCACTAGCATGGTCGTTTCTTTTAAATTAGCGCCCTAATCAAGGGCGTTTCTTTCAAAATTTTGCAGAAAACGCGTGAAAACTATAATAATCATATGCATGACATGCTTATATATATATATATATATATATCTTGCATTAATTTCATTTGGGCTACAGTAACTTGAGAAAACCTACCTTAAAGGGTTGATTTGGAGATAACCGTGAAGGGTCTGTAAGAATTAAAGAGGCAGCAGATGTTGGATGAAGATGATGAAGAACCTTGTTCTTCACGTTACAGAACCTGTAGAGGAAGAGAAAAAAAGAAAGAAGATGAAGATGTTAATAATCTTCACAGATGTGACCGAAGCTAGGACAAATAATGAAGAACATAACCTTGTTCTTTACTCAAGCACCAGATCCTTATCCTGCATTAAAGGAGAAGAATAATAATCAATATTCTTCATGCGGCTGTAAACAGAAGGGCAAAAGAAATAAGAAGAACGTATGTTCTTCACTTACCGTGTAGCAGTAGATCGATCAAATGGTTTAGGGTTTGTTCGATCAAGATTATATATAGGATTTTGGACGTCCTGTTAAGGTTAGTGTTCTAGTAGAAGCAATGCTTCCAATATAGAGTCCTTGCCCTATTAAATACTTACTGGATTAACATAATCCTTCCCTGGATAAGCTCTCGTGTCGAACGGAACTCGAATGGAATTAACGCCTTTGGTCAGGGCGTGTATTCTTGAATTAACGCCTTGCATAAGGGCGTTTCTTAAAAAGCGCCTTTAAAAAAGGCGTTTCTTGTTTTAAAACACGCCCAAGGTAGAGGCGTTTCTTTTACTTACTCATTTGGTCGCGTGAGAACTGACGACCGTAGGTGTGGGCGTCCTTTCTTTATTCACGCCATTGGTAGAGGCGTTTCTTTATAAATTAACGCCTTAATAAGAGGCGTTATTTTTAATTTGTTTTATTTCGTCCAATTAACCCTATTCCTTTTATATATATTACTTCTGTAATATATATATTTTAATTCATTTCAATTATTCATTTATTAGGGTTGCTACACCCTCCCCCACTTAAAAGAATTTGGTCCCCAAATTCAATATATATATAATTATACACGCGGAGAGTGTAGGACATATACCTCTTAGAATAACTCGGGAAATCGTTTCTTCATAGATTCCTCGGTCTCCCATGTCGCTTCGCGTTCAGGATTCTTATTCCATTGCACCTTGATCATGGGAATAACCTTATTCCTTAGAGCTCGTATTTCTCGATCTAATATCTTCAAGGGCTTCTGTTCATATGTGAGATCTTTCTGGATCACCAGATCTCCATGCTCAATAATATGTGACGGATCGTGCACATACTTCTTCAACATAGATATGTGAAATACATTGTGTACCTCGGACAACTGAGGAGGCAACGCGATGCGATAAGCAACCTCGCCAACTCTTTCGAGTACCTCAAATGGTCCGATGAATCTTGGCGTAAGCTTGCCCTTAACACCAAATCTTCGTATGCCACGTCCAGGGGATATTTTAAGCAATACATGATCTCCAACCTGGAATTCAAGATCTCTTCTCCTGGTATCAGCATAAGCCTTTTGCCTTGTCTGAGCAACTTGTAATCTTTCTCTGATTACCTGTATCTTCTCAGTTGTATCCCTTACCATGTCTGGACCTAATAGTTGTTCCTCTCCAACTTCGTTCCAACATATGGGAGATCGGCAACTCCTTCCGTATAAGGCTTCGAAAGGTGCCATTTGGATACTAGCTTGGTAGCTATTATTATATGCAAATTCAACTCAAGGTAAGTGGTCATGCCAGCTTCCTCCAAAGTCAATAATGCATGCTCTCAGCATATCTTCAACAACTTGATTAGTTCGCTCGGTCTGACCATCCGTTTGTGGGTGAAAAGCAGTACTAAAGTTGAGCCTTGTCCCCAACGAATGTTGTAATCCCTTCCAAAAATGAGAAGTAAAACGGGGATCTCTATCAGACACGATTGAGACAGGAATTCCATGTATCCTGACTATTTCTTTAATGTATAGTGCAGCTAGCACATCAATCGACCATCGGCTTTTGATTGGCAAGAAATGTGCCGATTTAGTCAATCGATCAATGATAACCCAGATTCCATCATGTCCTCCTTTAGATTTAGACAAACCCATGATGAAGTCCATACCAATATCCTCCCATTTCCACTTAGGAATATCTAGAGGATGTAGTTTTCCCGCAGGCTTTTGGTGTTCCGCCTTGACCTGTTGGCATGTGAGACAGCGTGATACATAGTCCGCTATTTCTCTTTTCATATTGGGCCACCAAAAGTTCCTCTTTACATCTTGGTACATTTTAGTTGATCCAGGATGAATAGTGTATCTTGACCTGTGAGCTTCATCTAAGATCTTCTTCTTTAATTCCGGACAATCGGGTATACAAGTTCTATCTTTGAACGATAATCTTCCATCAGAAGTTAGTTGAAAATCAGATTGTCCTTCTAATCTGCCTTTGATTTCTATTAACATAGGATCATCATCCTGAAGTGTTCGTATCTCAGATAACAAATCTGACTGTATGCTTACATGGGATAGTGTGACCAATTTGGATTCCGTGTCCAAGCTTATATTGAGCTCGGAGAATTGTTCAAGTAACCTCCATTCTTGTATCATACAATTTGCTATTTTTGCTCTCGACTTTCGACTAAGGGCATCAGCCACATAATTACCCTTTCCGGGATGGTATTGTATACTGAAGTCGAAGTCCTTGAGATATTCTAGCCAACGTCTTTGTCTCATGTTCAGCTCCTTTTGTGAAAATAGATATTTGAGACTTTTGTGATCGGAGTATACAGTAAACTGTACCCCATAGAGATAGTGTCTCCATATCTTTAGGGCAAATACTACCGCGGCCAATTCCAAGTCATGGACGGGGTAATTCTCCTCATGCTTCTTCAGTTGACGAGAAGAATATGCTATGACCTTCCCATGTTGCATTAGAACGCATCCGAGGCCAATGCCAGAAGCATCAGTGTAGACCTCGAATTTCTCTCCTTCAATTGGTAGGGCTAAGACTGGAGCTGTGGTGAGATGATCCTTGAGAGTTTGGAAACTGCTTTCACATTCCTCACTCCATTCATATCGGATCTCCTTACGAGTTAATCTTGTAAGTGGTACGGCGATCTTAGAGAAATCTTTGATAAATCGCCGATAATAGCCTGCAAGACCTAAGAAACTTCTGATCTCGCTTGCATTAGTGGGTCTCTCCCAGTTTCTCACAGCTTCAACTTTTGACGGATCCACAGATAAACCGTCCTTGGATATGACATGTCCGAGAAAAGCCACTTCTTCAAGCCAGAACTCGCATTTGCTGAGTTTAGCATATAATTGATTTGTCCTCAAGACTTGCAATGCAATCCTCAAATGCTCTTCATGTTCTTCCTTAGTCTTAGAATATATCAATATATCATCGATGAAGACTACTATGAATTGATCCAAGTAAGGCCTGAATATGCTATTCATTAACTGCATAAAGGCAGCAGGGGCATTTGTTAGTCCAAAAGGCATAACAACAAATTCGTAATGGCCATACCTGCTTCTGAATGCGGTCTTGTGAATGTCATCATCCTTGATCCTTAATTGATGATATCCCGACCGGAGATCAATCTTGGAGAAATATTTGGATCCTGAAATCTGATCAAACAATTCATCGATTCTCGGCAGTGGATACTTGTTCTTGATAGTAAGATGATTCAACTGTCGATAGTCAATACACAATCTCATGGATCCATCCTTCTTCTTTACAAATAAGACTGGTGCTCCCCACGGGGAAGTACTTGGTCTAATAAACCCCTTTCGGATTAGTTCCATCAACTGCTCCTTCAACTCCTTGAGTTCAGCAGGGGACATTCTATATGGTGCCTTTGAAACCGGACCAGCACCAGGGACTAAGTCGATGGTAAAGGCCACATCTCTTTGCGGGGGTAATCCCGGCAATTCTTCCGGAAATACGTCTGGGAATTCTCGTACTACTTGAACGTCTTCTATCTTGGTTTCTTTAGCTTCTTTATTAGTGACAAAAGCAAGGAAGGATACACATCCTTTCCTGACGAGCTTGCTTGCTCGAAGAGCCGAAATAAGAGGGGATTTGCTTCGACTCTTAGGACTAGTATAAGTCAGTTCCGGAAATTCCTTGAAAACAATCTTGCCATCACGGCAATCAACCGTTGCCTGGTATTTGGATAACCAATCTGCTCCTAGTATAACATCATATTCTTTTAGATCTAAGCAGATAAGATCAATAGGAAAATTCTTTCCTCGAACCAATACCTCACAATTTTGGTAATGATGTGTGATATCCGTCTCGTTTCCGAGAGGAGTAGACAATATTATCTTCATCCATTCTGGTTCTAGAGGTAATGGGTCAGCAAACTTCTTGGAAATAATGGAATGCGATGCACCCGTATCAAATAAGACATGTGCATATTTGGAACAAATTTTTAATGTACCTTCCACCAATCCGCCTTCTTCTTCTGGTTCGGTCTCTTGGATTGCATGAAGACGCGCGTTCCTTGTCACTGGGCGTTTACCCTCACCGTCTTGGTCATTCATTAATGGACAATCGGGAATCCGATGTTCACGACTCCCACAACGGAGACATGCTCCTAATTTCCTCCAGCATTCTTCTGTTTTGTGACCAGCCTTGTCACAATGCTTGCATACTACGTTTGAAGGGGTAGTGGTGATAGAGAAAGGCTTGGATTTCTTGTACTTCTGATCTTGAGAGGAAGAACCTCCATTATTGGGCCTCTTCTTAAAGTTGGGTTTAAAAGAACCCGAACTTGTGACTTGCTCCTTTTTGTCTTTCCCACGGATCCTATCAGATAGTTCCGTGGCATCTTCAAGCAACTGAGCTCGGCGCACTATTTCAGTGTAAACTTGAATATCCATAGGCGCCAGTTGAGTAATGTAGTGGGGCCTAAGCCCATTAAGAAATCTACGGGCTTTCATCTTTTCCGTGCCAATTAAATGCTTAGCATATCTAGACAGTCTAGAGAACTGTGCTTCATAATCAGCCACCGATAAAGATCTTTGCTTTAATGCGGCAAATTCGGCGGCCTTCTTTTCCTGGACCCTATCAGAGAAATATTTGGCGTTGAAATATTCAACGAATTCACCCCATGTAACTTGAGTTGGGTCAATAGTAGCTTCAATCGACTCCCACCAGCATCTAGCATCCTTTTCTAACTGGAAAGTAGCTAATAAGACTTTGTCCTGATCCGTGCATTGCATAACACGGAATATACGTTCAATCTCCCGAACCCAATGCTCGGCATCGTCTGGATCGGTCGATCCCATGAACTTCGGGGGATTCATATTCTTGAATGCTTGGTGTAAGCTTCCAGCTCGTGGAGCACCACCTTGTGCTACCTGTTGTAGCACTTGGGTCATCCCTTGAAGGGTACGCTGCATGTTGCGCCATTGAGCACGTTCGGCAGCCATTATCCTACAATTACAATAGCTATGTTAGTATTATGTCACTATAATCTTATAAAGGACTCATTGATCATTTAACCCTTGGTTCTACCCACTCTCACTTGGTTAAGGGTTTTGAAACCTATCCTTGGACTTGGGTTTCCTAGGAATTGAATACCTTAGGCTCTGATACCACAAAGACTGTCACGCCCCGAGCGCGGAAGATACCCGGAGATACGCGACGTGTCTATATCAATCATGTCAATCAGAGTGGTCGTGTATTCGACACAAAGACAGAGATGCGCAAAATAGCAAGATAACCCAATCCTTTATTTCATAATGGATAGACTATTACAAATCCAATACTCTGTTAAATAAAAAGGAAAAGAATACATAGTTGACTCAAGAAACTATGGAAAAGACTAGACGACACTTGTAGAAGCTCTATCACTTTCACTCTTGACCATTCCCATCCGATTGACTTCCATCGTCGTCGGACTTACCTGAAAAGTAGAAAGGGACAAACGGAATGAGCGAACGCTCAGTAGGAAATTATATCTCAAGTACTAGCAAGTGGTTTAAGTAATTACATTTTCATGGATGCAATAAAGCTATGCATGCTCGCACGGAACGACAAGATAGAGAGAATGTAATATCAAGAAAATAAGATGAACTTAGTCATGAACTTCCAACAAGATAACAAGTTTATTCGAGATATTCAAGCAAGTACATTTAACAAGTCATGTCAAGAACTTTGGCTATCATGTATCAAGCAAGTAAATTACCCTTTTTCGGGCCACGCATTTCATTTCATGTCAAGTACGAGTCAAGTACAAGATGTGTGTGGAATGTCCAATCAAGCAAGTCAAGTACTCGGTATAATGCCAGATACCTTATCATTTTAACTCCCATGGGCACAAGTACTTTCGGGTGCTCCTCCCAGGACCAGATCGGGCCCTATATGCGCAGGCATTTATCATGTGTTTTGACATCCACTCTTGTTTATATAGCCAATATAGAATTTCAATAATCAAGCTTGTAGATACGTATGACAACTTTGATAGAATAGAGTCCAAAATATGACAAAGGACATAGAATGGCGATAATAACGGTATAATCACGAGTTCGATAAAACTAGGTAGAATATGGTTCCCTTAACTTAGGTACCATGACAAATCAATATGGACATTCTTTATATAGAATTGAGGTCCACATGAACATTAGATCAAGCAAGATACCCTCATTCTTATCATAGAATTGGGGTTTACAAGAATGACACGATATGGCATGATATCATCATCCCATCAAGAATTTCTTATGATATACTCTTTGTATAATCATAAGGGCCGGTATACCATGTTTCTTTTAGATTGACATGGCAAGGATCGTGTAATGGGTTTTTAGGGTACAACCAGCTCAGTCGGCCTTGAGGGAATCCAAGGCTACGAGGAGTCTTACGGAGGTCTCTATGACTAACTCGCTAGTCCAAAGGAACGGAATGTCCAAAGGAGAGCTTGTATGTCAATGAGAATTGAGTGTGATCGATAAATCAACATGAAACGTGGGACTATACTCACGGAGTGGAGAATAGTGCCGATATATATATATATGTATAATATATAAACCATCGGTTAGCAAATCAGAGGAAAAATCAGTTTACAGTAAAATAACGACTTAGGTCAAGTCGTGTCTCAAGTAATTAACGCCTAACTGAAGGGCGTTTACATATATTGCCAATTTGCAGAATTTCCATTATTTCATTAATTTATCAAAAACACGCCTTTCATTGGGGCGTTTCTTAAAAGTTGACGACTGCAGGGGCAGGCGTCTCATCATTTACATATTCGACAGGATATAATTATTCTCAGAAATTTATCAAAAACGCGCCCTTGGAAGGGGCGTTACTTTCTAATTCCATTTTACAGAATATGTGAATTTCAGGATTTTAACAGATACACGCCCTAGGAAGGGGCGTTACTTTTCAGATTCACGCCTTGTACTGGGGCGTTAGAATATGGAAAACGACTTTGTCCAAGTCGTGAATTTCAAGGGATTTATGATATTTTAATAAATAATATTTCGAGAGACAGGAGACATGTCATGGCAGTAAAATTTAACAGGAATTCACAGAGTCATGCAAGATATTAAAAATCAATATTTCATATGTATTGTAATTTTTAAACAGGATCAATTATTAATCACATGCGATTCTTATGAAATTAACGCCTGCGTAGAGGGCGTCAAATATTAAATTGACGACCACTAGCATGGTCGTTTCTTTTAAATTAGCGCCCTAATCAAGGGCGTTTCTTTCAAAATTTTGCAGAAAACGCGTGAAAACTATAATAATCATATGCATGACATGCTTATATATATATATATATATATCTTGCATTAATTTCATTTGGGCTACAGTAACTTGAGAAAACCTACCTTAAAGGGTTGATTTGGAGATAACCGTGAAGGGTCTGTAAGAATTAAAGAGGCAGCAGATGTTGGATGAAGATGATGAAGAACCTTGTTCTTCACGTTACAGAACCTGTAGAGGAAGAGAAAAAAAGAAAGAAGATGAAGATGTTAATAATCTTCACAGATGTGACCGAAGCTAGGACAAATAATGAAGAACATAACCTTGTTCTTTACTCAAGCACCAGATCCTTATCCTGCATTAAAGGAGAAGAATAATAATCAATATTCTTCATGCGGCTGTAAACAGAAGGGCAAAAGAAATAAGAAGAACGTATGTTCTTCACTTACCGTGTAGCAGTAGATCGATCAAATGGTTTAGGGTTTGTTCGATCAAGATTATATATAGGATTTTGGACGTCCTGTTAAGGTTAGTGTTCTAGTAGAAGCAATGCTTCCAATATAGAGTCCTTGCCCTATTAAATACTTACTGGATTAACATAATCCTTCCCTGGATAAGCTCTCGTGTCGAACGGAACTCGAATGGAATTAACGCCTTTGGTCAGGGCGTGTATTCTTGAATTAACGCCTTGCATAAGGGCGTTTCTTAAAAAGCGCCTTTAAAAAAGGCGTTTCTTGTTTTAAAACACGCCCAAGGTAGAGGCGTTTCTTTTACTTACTCATTTGGTCGCGTGAGAACTGACGACCGTAGGTGTGGGCGTCCTTTCTTTATTCACGCCATTGGTAGAGGCGTTTCTTTATAAATTAACGCCTTAATAAGAGGCGTTATTTTTAACTTGTTTTATTTCGTCCAATTAACCCTATTCCTTTTATATATATTACTTCTGTAATATATATATTTTAATTCATTTCAATTATTCATTTATTAGGGTTGCTACAAAATCTGAGAGAGAAGATTGAGAGAAAAAGAAGAAGAGAGAAGCAGCCAATTCGTGAGAGATATAGTGTAGCCAAAGCATCCTGAAGATCCAAAGTGTTCATCAGTTCATGGATCAAATCCAAAACTACTTTTCTCCCTTGGAGCTACATTCTTTTTGATTTTCCTTTTGTCTTTCATTTGTTCATTTTTATATTTTCTAAATTGTTATTCTGAAACTCTGTTCAAGGTTCGGGTTCCCTCTGTGTTTTCAGAGGAAGGAAGAAGTGTTTCTCCAGGTTCCCTCTGACCCTTCAGAGGAAGAGAGGATTGCATCCTCTGGGTTGGTAAGCAGCAGGGAACTGTTCACAGTTCCTTCTGCACTTGCAGAAGAAGAAAGGATTAGTTCCTCTGGTCACTACTAATTGTAGCGGTAATGATCTTGCTTGGTGTGAGATCTGGGGTTGATAGATTTGTCTCCCTTGGTTTCAAGCTGTTTGGAAGCATTTGATGCAGACTGAGTCTACTGTCTTACATCTACAAGGGAAGACTCACTCGGGTTTGAGTGAGGGGTAGACGTAGGTCTGTGGGTAGCAGACCGAACCACCTAAAAATCCAGTGTCTTGTGGTTTGCCTTGTGCATACATTCTAGATCTTCTATCTCCCTTCGCAGGTTGATCATGAGTTGAGTGAATCTCAGACTCTTTCATGTTTATATTTCATTCGTTCAGCATTGCAATCTTCCTCACATGCTAAGTGCTCGAGTCCAGTTCTGTGAGAACAGTTAGAGTTTGTTTTGCTTTGTGATCTCCCGTGTGCTAAGTGTTCGAGATCTGTCTTGTGTGGGTTGATACATATTCAGGGTGAATTGTTGGATGCTTTAATGTGTTCTACTTGAATCCATTTAGAACATTGTTTGGTAAGTCAAGTTGTTCTCAATTGATAGTATAATTCAATTTGAGTATATGTGTGAGAAGGCTTTGTTTAGTCGTGTGCTAAGACTTGATCATTGAGTAGATTGCTAAGTCTGCAGTGTTAGTTTCCTTATTAGTTTCCATCACAATTTGAATTGGGTAAGAACTTTTAATCGAGCCTGAGTTTTTATAGGGGATCTATTCACCCCCCCTCTAGATCCCACATTGCACCCAACATGTCGGGGATAACCTTTTGAAGATGGTCGTCTCTGTGGAACTGCCTTCTACCTGTAACAGACAGAAGCTAAAATAATGAGCAAGGCCTATTCTAGGGTAGATATACTTGGAAACTATATGGAACTGCGAGAAAAAATACTACAACATGCTTAGGATGAGTTTATGGCATGAAAGAGGCATGAAACACTTTAAAATTCTTCTCTTTTAATAAAGGGGTACAAGAATAATATGTAGTGAAGGACATGCATGCGTAGTCATAGAAAAACTTCAAATACTCCATGTATAGTTCATGAAATCATGAGGTAATAGAGGACTTTTATTCCTAACTTGATGTTCAAGCCAACATGAGATAACCTACCTCTGGGTTGACCCCTAGACTTCGAATTTCCCACCGGAAGAACACCCTCGTTCCTGCGCGTCCTGCGTGGAACCAGCAACTTCCAAGCGTTCTATCTCCTTAACCTCTTGACCTCCTAGCACGTAAGTTTGCAGTGGGTTAGAAGATACTAAGGGAAACAAAAACTTTTAAAGGACTAACATGAAATACTAACACCTTACCTTCGAACCACGTAAGCCAAAATTAAGTTTTGGGCAAATCAAATCTGGGCTCTATTTACAAAGAATGACCTAGGGTTGTGATTCTAGATCGAATTAGGAGTCCTATAGGGTACCCATCTGATCCCCTAAGAGTTCTAGATAAGTTCCCATGCTAGATCACTAGGATCCATGGCGATAGGGATGATAAAAATCCAAGTTTTGCACGCTTCCAAAATTCTCGTTCACGGAACCAGGTAGCGGTCGCCCCTGGACCGCCTTCATCAAGACGTGGTCGCACTACTGACCGTGACTTTCATGGGTGCCAGAATTTGAATTTTGGTCAAATTTTAATCCTATTTATCCCCTATTCATCCAATAAAATTAGGGAATTATCCTAATTATGTCTCTAGAGTTGGGCTTGGACCTAAAAGCCTTAGAATTAGGTTTATGGGCCTGTTTAAAGTGGGCTTATTTATCAGGTTAATAATTAGCCTTCAAATTAATTTACTTGACCCATAATTCATTAAATATCCCATTAAGTCTTTTAAATACGTAATAATTTTATTTAATTCATGAAAAATCTTAGAAAATTCCAGGGTGTTACATAGAGATTTGACAAAATTGTTGGAAAGTTTTTATGACCTTACTTTGAGAGTTTTAGGGTCATCTTATGTTACTTTAAACACTCATTTCCATGAAATCAGCAATGTTGATTGTCTTTTAAAAGAATGGATTGGAAATGATAATCTTCAGTTTAAGGAGATGGTATTCAAAATGAAGCAAAAATGTGATAAATATTGGGGAGATCCGAACAACCTCAATGTCACGATATTCATTACCGTGGTCCTTGATCCTCGATAAAAATATGAGTACATAGATTTTGGCATTTCTCACATGTATCATGGTGACACAGTATTGATATTAAGCAAAAAAGTGAAGATATCACTTTATTCTTTGTTTGATCAATACAAGAATATTAGTCTCATTTCACTCAGTCAATCAACACAAAAGGATAAATGTCAAGTTGGTAGTTCAAGTTCATGTGTGCAAGATGTAGAACAACCATCATAAAAAATGAGATCATTAATGGAATCTCGTTTTAAACAACATAAAGCTGAAAAGGATAGTGGAGATTCAAAATCTGAGTTGGACAAATATTTAGGTGAAGATATTGAAGAGGATGTAGACTCATTTGATATTTTATGTTGGGGGAAAATCAATAGTACAAGATTTCCCATTCTCTCTCAAATGGCACGTGATGTATTGGCCATCCCCATCTCCATAGTTACATGAGAATCGGCATTTAGTATGGGAGGACGTGTTCTTCACTCTTTTAGGAGTTCTTTGTCTCCTAGAATTGTAGAAGCATAAATTTGCGCTCAAGATTGGCTTCGAGCGTCTTCAGTGTTGTGTCCCCTAGTTTTGATGATAATAAACCATAAATCATTATTAAAATTTTGTGAAATATCTAACAAGTTTGGTTTAATTTCTAGTTTGAACAAGTACAGGGAAGGCACACTTAAAGTGTCGACCTGTCAATTGGACGTGTTGACACGCCTGGAATAGACTTGTCTTTGAACCGCTTCTGTTTGAGCTCTAGCGTGAGCAACGTGTCGACACCCTATGACAATGTGTTGACACGTCAAGAAGAAAATTATCCTGGAGCCATTTCTGTTTGGGTTCTATTTGGCACAACGTGTCGACACCCTGTGAAAGAGTGTCGACACCTTCGCCTCAGCGCAGTGGTTTTCAACTCTGTCTGACGCACATGCCTCAACACTTCATGTTCATGCCCTGACATGAGGGCTCGAGCCGCACACGAGTGTGGCGCCCGTGTCGACACACAGCCATCGAAGTGTCGACCTATTATGTGTAGAAGTCATGTTTCTTCAAGACTTCAATGGGAAGTGCCGACACTTTGTCTAAAGGTGTCAACACCTTCAAGCTCACTCAGAACGGATCTGATTCTGTTATTATCCGCTCTTCATGATCCGCAACCGATCTTGGTGGATCCGATCGCACTTGAAAATGCTTCTGGAAGCCCACCGTTTTAGAGGAACTGATCAAATGTCAAAAAAATCTTCCAATAGTGGGTCCCCTTTGTATATTTTGTTCCCTACCTACCCACGAATATGGTGTGCACGGGAGAAAAGGACAAATAGCTGTTGAAGCAGTTTGGGGAATGAGGAGTGCGACGTCCTACGCATGGGATCCCATAAGCAGATAAAGAAGGAGATATCTTGAAGAAAAAGTGAGAAGGCTCCAATTCTTAGTAGGGCAAGAAGAGAAGAAGAAGAGTAACAAGGGAAGGAGAGGTAGGGCAGCGAAGAAGCCTTCTGGGGAGATATCACCTTCCTCTTGCCGCTGGCATGACTGTAACACAACAGATCATCTTCTTCACCTTCAGGAGTTCTCACGACAAGGAAGACAGCAGGATCAGGTGCCGTTGAGAGCTGTGAAGCTGGTCTACTTCTCCTCTCGCGTTCGTGGTGAAGACCCAGAAAGAAGAAGAGGATAACCCAGGCTTCGTCCAGCTCTCACCCAGACAAGAGTTTTTTTCTCTCCCATAGAATTTCATAGCCATACTCCATCTGGTTACTCTTTTCAGTTTAGTTTTTCTCAAAACAAATACTCTTACATTGCTCCCTACCTTAGTGTAGGAAGACAGACGGTGTGTTCACCGGTCTATTGGATTTGGGTTCTGTACCCTAAAGCTGTTTGGCAACGGAGTTGAGAGAGTTTGTCTCTCTATTGGAAGCTGTGAATCAGCGATAGTGCATTTGCACTAGTGAAGCCTCACCAAGTTGTGTAAGGGGTGGACGTAGGTCTCTAGATAGAGACCGAACCACCATCAAATCTTGTCTCTCCGTGGTTTCTTTTCTATCTTGCGTTGACGCTTGATGCTTGTGTAGGAACGCTCTAAATCATAGTTTGTGCATTTAGCTCACCAACTTGCCTCTGTTTGTGCCTTAATGTTCTTTAGTTTTTATCTAGTTGTTATTTCCGCAAAGAAGGGGATGATCTATTCACCCCCTCCCTATAGATCCGCCTATCACTACTCATCACGTGGTATTAGAGCTAGTCTCTCTGTATGTAGTCTAACGACCTTGAGAGAACTGGTGATATGGTGACTAAAGTCCTATGCTCGAAGGGCATTCCATAAATAGACCTCCCTTTTTTTCTGGGACAATCTATCCTTACCGGAAAAAACCATATGCAGGTTTTCATTTGGGCCCAGGATCATGGGGTTTGGCGAATTATTAGCAAAGGTCCATTTGAGTTGCCTGAAGATGAAGACACATGGACCAAGGAGCAGATTAGAAAATCAACATTGAACTGGGGTACGAAGCACATAATGCAATGCTCACTTCACCAAATAGAATTCTCAAGAGTGTCAACATGCGCCACTGCAAAAGAGATGTGTGACCGTCTTGAAGTCATATATGAAGGGACAACCCAGGTACGTGCAACTAAGGCAAATATGCTTGTTTCTGAATATGAAAAATTTAGAATGAAACATGAAGAGTATATTTCTGATATGTATGCCTGGCTAACCATGCTCACAAATGGCTTAACTGTGTTAGGTAAGACCTACACCGAGCAGGAGATTGTGAGGAAGATACTCAGATCTCTAACTCCTGCATGGCATACAAAGGCAACCGTGGTTGAAGAATCAAAAGACTTGGCTACCACCAAAGTAGAAGAGCTCATAGGGTCACTGATGACCTATGAGATGAACCTGAAGAACAAAGAGGCTGAGGTAAGTAAGAAGAAGCCCTTGGCTCTCAAAGTAGGGCCAAGTACCAAGGACACCTCTGAAGATGAAGAACCTTAAAGTAGCAACTCTGAAGAGGATGAGATTACTATGTTGACAAGAAAATTTAGGAAGTTTTTAAGAAAGGAAGGTAAAGGCTTCACAAAGAGGAAGCCTCAAGTAAAGAGAGGTTTCAGGCCAAGACCTGAAAATGCTGAGAAGTTTGACAAACTTGTTTGCTATTCTTGCAGGAAACCCAGACACATCAAGTATGAGTGTCCAGAAGGAGTTAAGAAGACATGCCCAAGTGGAAGGGCAAGAAGAAACATGCTATGATTTGTACATGGAGTGATGAAGAAGAGGAAGAAGATGAAAACAACTCCACTGTTGAGGAGAATGAAGATCTATGTTTAATGATCAAAGGAGACAAGAATACTGAGGTAAGCTCTCCATTTGAGCACTTTGCTACTGATGATTGAGAGGAAGCTTACTTTGAGTTAATGGATAAATATGAATTGTACAATAAAGAAAACAAAGCCCTAAAGAAGAAAATTGACTCCTTGGTGAATGATCAAAGCTCAAATAAAAAAATTGCTTCCCTAGAATATGAAATTGAAGATCTCAAGATAATGATTGAAAACTTAGAAGAGGGAAGAAAAGAAATGAGGGATTTAGAAGATGAAAATGAAAGCCTCAGAGATGAAATTGATGAGTTGAAGCTAAAAATGCAAGACTATGTCAAGGACAACAAATTGTGTAATGAAAAAAATGATGCAATAAATCAAGTCAACTCACAACTTCTGAAAGATAATGAAAAGCACCAAAATGATTTAAAAGACAAACAAAATTCTTTAGAGAAATTTGTTGATGAGAGTGAAAACTTGAATGCTCTGCTTGGGACTAAGATGAACTTCAATAGGGAAGGGCTAGGATATAATCCCACAGAGAAAAGGTCAATTGGTATGAAAACCATAACTTTTGTCTCATCTTCTGAAGCATCAACTTCTAAAACAACACCATGCCTAAACCAAGAAAAGGCTAAAAACAAAGGAAAAGAGAAAATGGGGGAGCCTATGAAGAACAACCCTGAAAAACCCAAACAGGCTCAACAGCAACACCAAGCTGGCCGACACCAACCCAAGTCCAAGTCTGCACATCCTAAGGGTAGAAAGAATTTCAATAATGGCACAAGTCGGCACCACCCTCAGGACATGTCGACACCCTCATGGTCAACCACCCGTCAATTTGCTCGGTATGCACCGACAGGTCGACACGCAGGTTATAGGAACCCAAAACATCTCTCATCCAGAGACCGTTATACATGGGTTGAACGGGAAACATGTCAACACTTTCATGACATGAGGTTGACACATTCAGCAAACTGAGACTGTTATAAATGGTCAGAACAAGGGAGATGTCGACACTTCACCTCATACAGGTCGACACATACATACACCAGGGGTAGTTACGAGACATACTTCCACAGGCCAAGCCAACAACAGTACCCTATGAAGTATAACAACTTCTACCACTATAAACCCAATCATTGGAACAAATGGACCAAGAATCAATCCTCTTTTAACATCCATAAAACCTCAAAAGCTCAAGAGGTTTAAAGAGAAAAAAGGAATATAAACATTGTAAAGAAGGAACAAAAAATCCAACCAAGCAAGGAAAACATGAACACTAAGAAAGTCTAGATTCCAAAACCCATGCTGTCTTATTTTACTGAGATGAAGAAATTCTTGGGACCCAATTGTCCTTGGGTTCCAAACATTGTCACTTAATTCCTTGTGCAGGAGTGTCTTGCAGCCGAGCATAATCGTTGGTACCTTGATAGTGGCTACTCAAGACACATGACTAGGGACAGAACCAAATTCTGTCTCTTGGTAGAAAAGGAAGCTGGACATGTCACGTTTGGAGGGAACAACAAGGGAAAGATTATTGGTACAGGTAAAGTTGGTAAGAACGCCTCCAACTCCATTGAAAATGTCTTACTTGTTGATGGCTTGGAATACAATTTGTTGAGCATAAGTCAGCTACGTGATAAAGGCCACATTGTAGTGTTTGACTCTAATGAATGTAGGATCTTGCACCCTAATTCAAAAGAAACCAAGTTTTCTCGTAAAAGAGTCAACCATGTGTATATGATTGACTTAGATGACCCTGCTCACATAAATCATTGTCTTGCTGCACCTAAATTTAATTTAGCATGTGTGTGACATCGTAGACTAGGTCATGCTAGCTACAATGCACTTCATAAATTGGTGAAGCATTCTATTGTTAAAGGATTGCCTGAAATTAAATTCAAACTGAACTCTAAAATTTATGATGCATGTGCATAAAGAAAACAGACTAGGAAGTCATTTAAAAGCAGAACTGAAAGCCTATCATCCAAACCACTTGAACTAATTCACATGGACTTGTTTGGTCCAACCAAAATAGCTAGCTTAAGTGGTAAAAGATATGGCTATGTTTTAGTAGATGACTTTACTAGATTCACATGGGTGTTTTACCTTGCACATAAAAATGACGCATTTGATGAGTTTCAGGCACTCTACATGCAATTAAAGCAAGACGGTAAGTTCAAAATTTTTAAGATACTTTCAGATCATGGTGGTGAATTCGACCATGCTGATTTTGACAATCTTTGCAGAACTTAAGGAATAAATCATAGGTTCTCATCACCAAGGACCCCTGAACAAAATGGGGTGGTCGAGAGGAGGAACAGAACTCTCATAGAGATGTCACGCACAATGCTTACTGAGAAGCAACTACCAAGGAAGTTTTGGGTAGAAGCGGTAAACACTGCATGTTATATCATCAACCGCTCAATGGTAAGGCCATTCACTAAAATGACTCCTTATGAGTTACTCAAAGGTAAAAAGCCATCTCTCTCTCACATGAAAGTATTTGGTTCAAAGTGTTTTGTTCATAACAATGATAAAAGAGTTTTAGACAAGTTTGAGCCCAAGAGTGAAGAAAGCATTTTTCTTGGATATTCAGATAGGTCTAAAGCTTATAGAATATATAATCTTAAGACCCTATGTATAGAAGAGTCACCTCACATCACTTTTGATGAGACTAATGATGAAAATTCTTGCAGGAAAAATGATGATGGGGAATTTCTGAATGCAAAAGGAAAAGAAGAACTTCCACACGAGGAGACACAAGGAAATGAAGACCAAGGAGAGTCAAGCAATGCTCGGGTCACTGATGCAGATAGAGATAAATCAAAGCAATGAAGGCTGTTTCATTAGCCAAGCCAAATATGTTAAAGAGTTGCTGAAAAGATTTGATCTGACCAACTGTAAACCATTAAGAACTCTGATGGGGACTGCCACTTCACTAGATGAAGATGAACAAGGTACACTTGTGGATGCAAAGAAGTATAGAGGTGTGATCGGTTCATTACTCTATTTAACTGCATCTAGACCAGACATTCAGTTTCGTGTTTGTCTTTGTGCTAGATTTCAGTCTAGTCCTAGAGAGTCCCACTTGACTGCTGTCAAGCGTATCTTTAGATATCTTGTTGGCACTCAAGATCTGGTATTATGGTATCCTGCATCGTGTGAGCTTTCACTTATTTTATATTCAGATGCAGACTATGCAGGTTGTAAACTGGATCGCAAAAGCACTAGTGGCTATTGCCAATTTTTGAGTGGGTGTTTGATTTCTTGGGCCTCCAAGAAACAGCACTTGGTTGCCCTCTCCACTGTAGAGGTAGAATATGTTGCTGCAGGGAGTTGTGACACCCAAGTGCTGTGGATCAAACACCAACTCCAAGACTATCTAATTGATCTTGGATGTGTTCCCATTATGTGTGATAACACAAGTGCTATAAACCTTGCAAAAAATCCAGTCCTACACTCTAGGACTAAGCATATAGAGATTAGACATCATTTCATCAGGGATGAAGTCCTTAAAAATCATTTTGAGCTCCATTTTGTTGACTCAGAAAATCAGATTGCAGATATTTTCACAAAACCTTTAAGCAATGACAGGTTTTCAACCTTAAGGAGAGAGCTAGGTCTATGCAGACCTCAATCATGTCAGGTTTGAGCTCTTGTATTT
The DNA here is from genome assembly GCA_022559845.1 of Amorphophallus konjac. Taxonomy (NCBI): domain Eukaryota; kingdom Viridiplantae; phylum Streptophyta; class Magnoliopsida; order Alismatales; family Araceae; genus Amorphophallus; species Amorphophallus konjac. The sequence goes on from CM040118.1 coordinate 412,013,616, forward strand.
TTTTTGTGATTGCTTAAAATACTTATCATTGCTATGATGGTTGCTAATATATCTGATTTTTCTTGAAATGGTCTATTGTTTGAATGAATTGTTTCATGAATGATGGTCACATTCAGGGGGAGCTTGTGTGTATTTTGATTATTTTGAATTTCATATCATTATTTGACTACATGGTATCTCAAATGTCGAGCTGTGGAAAGATAGGTTACGCATGTCTGGAAACTGTCCCCATGCATGAGGACTGACCTCCGCCAAGTACCATGAGTCAGAAATGCATATTAAGATCTACATAGTTAATCTTTACTGCATGAGCATATTTAAAGCTTTAGCATCAAATAAAGCACTTCTCACTGGCAGCAAGAAGGTAAAATTTTTGGATGACTGACTAAAATCAGAAAGTCAGAGGCACTGGTATCAAAAATTGGCAGAAGTGTTTTAGAAATGAAGTAATCAAAGAAAGATAAGAATCAGAGACACTGGCTGAGAAAATGCTATTGAACCAGTCGACACACTCTGGTGATGTGCCGACACATTCATTGAAATGCTCAAAGAATAGGCTTATGTTCTCCATCAGCAGGCCGACACCTTCATGAAGGTCGATGCACATCTTAATGAAGGTCGATGCACATTTGAATGAAGGTCGATGCACATCTTAATGAAGGTCGATGCACATCTTAATGAAGGTCAATGCACATTAGAAGTGTCAACACCATCGCTCAGCTACTATAGGTCGACACCTTCATAGTAAGTGTCGACTCATAGGTGTGTGATCCAATGGAGAGTCATTCTATCTATTCACCCTACCTTATCATTGCCTTCTTCATTTATTCATCACATCTTTTACTTCTGAACTATTGCTTGCTCACCGGTCATTACTTTAGGGGGAGTTGAGAAAGTTTTAATTCTTTCATACAACCTTGGCTAAGTTATTATGTTTTACCTCTGTTAAGGAAATGGTTTTATGTTTATAACCCTCAATTTGGTTGATAATTGTGTTAAGTTGCACCAACCTTACACTCATAATAGGGTTAAAACATTCATCAAAGTCTTTGATAATAACCATGGCCTAAGCTTCTGAAAGTTAATAGTAAAAGGGCTTCTTTAGATAAAGAATCATTAGCTTGTATTGTCCTTAAACAATTCACCTAAATTGAAGCCAACTAGAGAATACGCCTCCTAAAACCATATTGCAATAATTTCAGAGCAATGGCATCATCTTCAGAGAAATTAGATCCTGCATCAATGAAATGTAGCAAATCTACTCATGATGAAGACCGCTATCTCTGATCAAAAGAAAACAAGAAGATAAGCTACATTTAGTAACCAGGGACTCTGGCATTTAAACAACGTGTTTTCTTGTGTCAAAAAGTGAATGCTATATCAGACTATTTAATAAAAAAAATGGGGCTGTCTCTAGTTTTAGGTCCCGCGAGATGTAGTCGGATCTAGAAGGGGGGTTGAATAGATCCTTTCAAAAGCTTTGGCTTATTTAAAAACTCTTAGCTATCGGAAGCATGAACCACTCCTATAAAGTGAATTAATCACTTAGGCACAGTGCACAGCGGAAATAATTAGAGTGGCTCAAATGAAAAGACTTAGATTACAAGCGATGAACCGTCAACACTTCTTTAAGCACTTTTGTGATCTTTGAGAGATACAAGCCTTGTAGAGTAGGGATCATAAAGCATAACACTAGAACATGAATTAGCTTGTAACAAGCATGTGTGTGTGTGTGCTATGTTGATCACTCAAAGTGCATATGTGTGTGAATGTAGTGGTGATCAACCAAGGTGCATGCGAGTCTAAGCAAGGGAAACACTTAGCAATACTTTCACCTTGGCGCCTGTGTGCAAGGGTGCAGTAGGCTGCCCAAGGGATGCAGTCAAAGTGCTAAGCTCAATTAAACCACAGATAAAATTGAAAGTGCAAATCTGAGTGCTTGAGTGTGTAAACAAGATAACCAAGTATGGAAGCACACGAACCTATGAATGCGGGTAGAAGATATAGAGCAATCCCACACGATGAACAACCCACAACACATGGATTTTTAAGGTGGTTCGGTTGCAACCCCGCAACTTACGTCCACCCCTCACCAAAACCCGGTGAGGCTTCCCTGCTGACTCACAGCTTGACCGGGGACATGCCCCAAACCACATAACAGAGAAAACCCTCTTTCTATCTTCATACACACAAAGCCGGCAGGGACGGCTACACCGCAGATCGGAGAACTCCCGATTGCCTTCCTACTAACCACCGGTAGAAACGATCTTCAGTTTCAATAGATTGAATGAAATGAAAATAGAACAAGATGAAAATACTCAAACAAGATATGAATGTATGCTAGAATGAACTAGATCTTGTCTAAGATTGTTGGATCTTGAATCTGTTGCTTTGATCTTCCTTTGATCCCTTTGAGTCGATGGAGAAGATACAGAATGTAGCTTTGATCTTCCCTTGAGTTGATGAAGAGGTTTGGATGTAGCTTTGATCTTCCTGTTGATCTCCTTTGTGAGCTTGCTTACTTCTCTTCTTCCTTGGAGATTGAGGGCTTCAGATGTAGGCTTGAATCCCTTGGAATGGATGTAGAACTTTTGCACGGAGTACTATTCACGGCTACATTACCTCTTCTTCCTTGGAGCTCCTCTAGCCTCTCTTCATCTCTCTTTGCTCCAAATGATCAACTAGGGTTTCTAACCCTCTTGTGTTGGTTTTATATCTCTTTGGATGGTCAATAAACACATCCCAGACCAGATCCACATTTTGTGGGTGATTCGGTGACTTTTGGATTAAAGAAATCCATGGGGAATGGCCTTTATCGAAGTGGAAAACAAAGTCAACATTGAAGGCTCGGGGCTGGCGGTCGACCTGTGGCTTCTAGCGATCGACCGCTATTGAGAAATGCTGTAGACGGATGTTCCCTGGGATTTTCGATCGACCGCTACTGGGCTGGCGGTTGACTGCCACTGAGACTCATGCAGACTGGGAGCTGCTGGCTGGGGCGATCGACCGGCCCTGTGCTGGCGGTCGACCACCAGCTGGGCAGACCCCGGGTTTTCCCGGGTCGGTCCGTTAACCTCTTTAGCTCCGTCGCTTGAGTCCTTTAGCAGTCCGTTCTCATCTGTGGCATCAACCTTGACTGTCTTGAAGATTTCTATTGATTATATCGCTCCTATAATCAAAATTTTGTTCCGGGGGCTTCGCCCCCGGAAACTCCCGCAAGGGGCGCTGCCCCCTTGACCCCCGCGACCTGACCGCGCAGGTCGATCCACGTGCGAGGGCGCAACATTGAGCTTTCACATTTTCCATCTCCACTCCATTCCTTGGATTATCTTGTAGCATGCTATCAAGAAGTTGCACCGACCTTGAACCATCAATAAGGCAAGACATGCACTGACCATATGAAGAATATGCAATGACCTTATGTGTGATGCCATTCAACTTGATTTCTGTGCTTGAAATATGCTAGATTTCCGTGCATCCAATATTGTCATATGCCTTGATATCTGTGTACTGGAAGTATGATGACCTGAAATGTATGAATATTAACATTATCAAATGCAGGTATAGTTCATTAATGACTATAGAGGCAGACATCATCAAAACCATAAAATTAATCATGTTGCACACATGTTCAACATTCTCCCCCTTTTTGATGATGGCAACTATGAGTCATTTTGAACTATGAGTTATTTTAAATTCACATGCATTATTAATTCACATGGCAACTATGAGGCAAAAACATTCTTACGGAGAAGAAGAGGATTCTCTCTCCCTTAATAATGCTATCCCCTTTTGACAATGACTCACGTGGTTCTCACCCCCTTTGACACACAGAGTGGATTCTTTGATTAATGACTCACATAAACTTACCACATTCTTTGATTAATGACTCACATAAACTTCTCCCCCTTTGACAACATCAAAAGATCCATACAAGAGAAAGAGAGGCTCACACAGAAAGACTTACATGATGCTCTGGTATCTCCTATGTGACATCATTACAAGCAACCATAATGTGGAGAAATATGTCATTGCAGGTAACATTCCAGAAAATGATGTGGAAATACATGCCAATGGTTGTACACTAATTAAAGCTGACAAGATAACCAAAGAGAACAACCAATTGTGGAAAGCCACTTATAGGACTAATACCAATGAATGATATGGATGTATCGAAGATGATGGTGTCCCGTGGCTTGGCAAAGACAATGTAAGTGTGAGAGGTGGAGCCACAGCAGCATGATTCAATTTCACAAATATGAGATGGATAGAGCAGCCAAGGAGCACTTTTGTGATTTCAAATTTTGCAAGATTTTTAGTGGTTTTCTAGTTTTCGGATTTTTTGGATTTTCTATGCAATGCATGGAAATGATAAATATAAGCTACAATTGTATGAAGTTAAGACGTGCATGCCACCCTATTGCATGAAAGCATGATGCTAATGATGTTAGGACTTATGCCACATGCCAATGAATGAGAAAGCAATGTAATATCACTTGACAGAGGACACCAATGATTTTGGATACAACTTGAAAGGAGCATCAAGATGATACTACTTGTTGGATGATACTAAGGTGATGTAAACATGGCAGCCTGAATGATTTATGTAGATATGGCATATGAAGGCAAACACCAAGGAGCATCAAGATATGACTTCTCAAGAGAGAATGGAGGTTCTTTAATCTAAAACCAAGTTCATAAATCAGAGTTATAGATTTTTCAGAATTTTTAGCTATAGAACCCAAATGAACTAGCTCTTACATTCAGATTGATTTAATGCTAATGAATTCTAGCCTACTCAGTAGAATCACATGAAGACATTTGCATGCAAGTTTAATAGTAGTGAACCAGAAATTCATGTCAAAATAAGATTAACCTTCTCTTATCTTACTCATTTAGTTTCATTGGTTCCCTTGAGAGTGACCACAATAAGTATTGAGGCTAGACACTTAGATGACTTTGATTTGATTCATGAGTGCTACACATTCAGATTTTTCTTTTGAAATCATTTGAAAGATGACTGTTATCATTTTACAAGTAGTCAAGTGTAGCAACCACCTTTTGACGTGAGTGTGCACGTTTACCAGACGCAAGCACCCCCAGTTACTCAGTGTAGCTCACGATTTTGCCTCACTTAGAACAGAGATAGCATAGTCACCTCATGACATATCGAACCTCATTTTCTTTGATGAGGAGATATATTTCTCAGCAACAGTGCCATTGCTCTGCCTTGAGCTTACTTTAAGTGTAGCCACTTTTGAAATAAACAGATTCAACAAATGTTTAAAAATAATACTTAGCTGAAGTTTCTCGATCAAGGATGTCTTTGTACTCAAAATAAGCTTTCAGATTCAAGATGGCATAACAAGTTAAAATATGAGAAACTAGTTTAAGTCTATTAAGCCCGACCACAAACATTTTCAATACCATCAAACTTTAAGACTCAAGAAATCATTAATGTTAAACCAAAATCATTCATGTTCAAGGCAATCACAAGACTCTATAAAAGAAAATTCTTCTTGAAGATTTACTCTGATAAACAACCTCAATAATAGATAGGGAATCCTCCAAGAAGTTCAAGGCACTTTGAATCCAAGTTGAACCACAAAAGAATGTTAGCAATATGATGCAATGGTTTGATATAAAAAGAGAGTGTTACATATGAGTGGAAGCTTGAGACTCAATGGTGAACACTCCCCCTGAGGTTATGCACTGAGCTCAGACTGGAATGGAAGAGATAAAGTTATCAGGTGCAAGGAAGTGTTGACTCTGACATTGTGTGATGAAGACACCCGGAGCTCAGACAGAGATAATTTTCAGGTAGATAGAACTGTGGGGTCGACCGGTCAAAGGAGTGAGGTCAACCTGTTGAACTGCAAGGTAGAGTTTTGACTGGATTTTCATGATGGGCAAACTCCCCTTGAGAAGAAGCATTATGTGCCATGATGTTAATAGAATGAAGATGAAACATATGCATGAATGCTGTAAAGAAACAACTCCTCCTTACTATATGGCCTATATGCGACATTGACGCATGGTACGTGGCGGAGGTGAAACCTCACGCATATTGAGTGCTTCTAGGCAAGCATAACCTACCTTTCCATACATCAACATTTGATATGCTATGGCCGTGCAAGAGTGAAATGATGTGAAATGATTCAAGCTAGATTGATGTTGACTCCCCCTGAGTATATGCATGGGTTGGCAATGAATTATGCAGCCTAAGACTTATGTGAATACACAATGCAATGAAGATGCTGCAAGATGATTGTGCATTTTTGTGTCTTCTAAACATGATGTGCATTAAGGTATGTGTGATCATAAGATGATACAAACACACATGAATGCAACTTCATGATGATGCCAATAGACATCCCCTTTGAACAATGCTAACATGAATAACGAGTTGAAAATGTAGCCATGGTATGCATCATCAAAACTAAAATATAAGCATTTCATGTGGCTGATAGCAAGACTTATGCAACTCATCATCACATCAACTTCATAAGCATAACAAGTTTTTCATGAATTAAATAGCTGAAATCAAGCATGGTGTGAGCACGTTATCTAGCTCAAAATTTCATCTCACACCATAGGGGTTTTACATTTCAAAGAATAATTCAGTTTGCAGAATCTAATGACATTGGGCAGACGTATGATGCACTATCTACATGTCAAGATTAAACATTCAAGATGACTGAACTTAAAGGTTTATGTACATACATGTGCCTTGAGCTTTTATTTACCTTATGATCCTTTATTCAGCTCGAAGATATCCTGCACCCAAAATTCTCATTTGGAATTTTTAGGTACCCAAGATTGCTTGGGTCCTTGTGGGTTAGCAGCTTTGTCATATTCACTAAGGTGGCTCATCTGTTTTAGGGAAATCAGATCATCCTTCCTCATTGTATGACAATTATACATATCATGACCATTTTTCCCACAGTAAAAATAGCGCATAAAAGATTGAGCATTCTTTTTATGTTCATGTGTGTGTGCATATGCATTTTACTTTTATGGATGAGCATGTGATTTACCTTTCATGGCATGAAGGTGATGCTTTCCCTTCATGTGCCAGCACTCTTGGACAGTATGGCCAGACTTACCACAATGAGAGCAGCAAGGAGGAAGATTTTTGTTTAAAGCCATGGAGAGTGTCGACCTGCTTGTATGGGAGTGTCGACTCTTCTGACTCCCCATGCAGTTCTGTGCAGATATCTGCTGAGTAGGTCCTCTGCCAGTATTGACATGTTTCTTTCCTTGCTCTTTCACTTGCTCTCCTGCTCTAAGCTCATCATTTCTCAAGATAAAACAATCATGCACAGTGTGACCATGTTTACCACAATAATAACAATGGACATTCATTTTGTGGAAAGCATGGTATTTAGTATAAGACATGTTATGGTGCATGTTTGGATGAGCATGCTGAGTTTTGCTTTTCTTTTGAGCAGTATGCTCTTTTTGGTGACCACAGGAGGTGGTGGCTTCTGGTGAGCCTGAATCTTGAATTTGGGCAAACAAAGATAGGAAATCATTCAGCCCTTGAATTTCATTTTCAAGTGAAGAAATATGCTATTGTGATTCATCAAGACCCTCTTTGCATGCTGCCAATTGCTCATTGAGCATGGCATTTATTGCTTTAAGATTTTGATTTTGTTCTTCTAAAGCATGCAATGTTTCAGAGTGATCATCAATGACAGATTTGCCCTTTTCATGTGCAACCAATTTTTCATGCAATTCTTCTTCAGCTTGTTCACGTTCAATTTTCTTTTTCAACAACTCTCTATTCTCTTCTTTCAGAGAATCAATCAGATTTTGTTGCCATTCAAGATCATCATGGAGACCAACATTTATGTTTCTCAAGAATGAACATTTTTCACATGCAAAATTAGCAGAGCATGAAATAGAATTTTTATTTCCTTCAATTAACCTCTCATGATAGATTAGCCCATCGGCCATAGTTTGATCATTAGAGATTGACTTAGGTTGGTTTTGAAGTTTTATTACAATTTCTTCCAACCTAGTGATTTCATCATGAAGATTTTCATTTTCATCCCTTAGACATGCAATGCTTTGTTTATGCGTATCTAGATCAAAAGAGAGAGTGTCGTTAAGCTCTTCAAAAATAGAACAGTTTTTACAAAACGAGCTTTCATTTTGGTTGATTTTCTTGAGATCCTTTTTCAAATTTTTGTTTTCGGTTTTTACCTTTTTGTATTGTGTAATCAACTCATCATAGGCTTCCAAAAGCTCTTCAAAAGTGAATTCCTTGGAGTTAGAGTTTACCTGTGATGAGGATGTATTGCTGGACTATTCTGCACGGTCGGCTATGAAGCATTCTTGTTCTTGTTCCTTCCCTTCATGGATTTTCACCAACTTATCCAGTACTTGCTTGGCTGTGCTGCAAGAGGACACAAGATGAGTTAGTCTTAGATCAACTACAGCTGTAATTAAGTTATATGCAAGAAGATTATCATTGTGTTTGATCTCATGTTCGGCTAACCAATCAATTAAATTTGATGGCAGCTCATGAGGACCATTGTATATAAGAGTCCACCATGGTGGATCTATGGAGCTAACATAGATGAACAATCTCCCAACCCATGTAGAAAAATTTGAACCATCATAAATGGGTGGAGAAACCATCAAGGCATGTGTAGCATATGAAGCCATATAAATAAAATACACTGGGATCTTTCCCTGCAGATCGTAGGATCTGGGAATGGCAGAGCCAGGCTCTGATACCACTTGTTGGGTCCCGCAAGGTGTAGTCAGATCTAGAAGGGGGGGTTTGAATAGATACTTCCAAAGTTTTGGCCTATTTAAAAACTCTTAGCTATCGGAAGCATGAATCACTCCTATAAAGTGATTGAATCACTTAGGCACAATGCACAGCGGAAATAATTAGAGTGGCTCAAATGAAAAGACTTGGATTACAAGCAATGAACTGTCAACACTTCTTTAAGCACTTTTGTGATCTTTGAGAGATACAAGCCTTGTAGAGTAGGGATCATAAAACATAACACTAGAACATGAATTAGCTTGTAACAAGCGTGCATGTGTGTGTGCTATGTTGATCACTCAAAGTGCATATGTGTGTGAATGTAGTGGTGATCAACCAAGGTGCATGCGAGTCTAAGCAATGGAAACACTTAGCAATACTTTCACCTTGGCGCCTGTGTGCAAGGGTGCAGTAGGCCGCCAAAGGGATGTAGTCAAAGTGCTAAGCTCAATTAAACCACAGATAAAGCCGAAAGTGCAAATCTGAGTGCTTGAGTGTGTAAACAAGATAACCAAGTATGGAAGCACACAAACCTGTGAATGGGGGTAGAAGATATAGAGCAATCCCACATGATGAACAACCCACAGCACAGGGATTTTTAAGGTGGTTCGGTTGCAACCCCGCAACCTACGTCCACCCCTCACCAAAACCCGGTGAGGCTTCCCTGCTGACTCACAGCTTGACCAGGGACATGCCCCAAACCACATAACAAAGAAAACCCTCTTTCTATCTTCCTACACACAAAGCCGGCAGGGATGGCTACACCGCAGATCGGAGAACTCCCGATTGCCTTCCTACTAACCACCGGTAGAAACGATCTTCAGTTTCAATAGATTGAATGAAATGAAAATAGAACAAGATGAAAATGCTCAAACAAGATATGAAGATATGCTAGAATGAACTAGATCTTGTCTGAGATGGTTGGATCTTGAATCTGTTGCTTTGATCTTCCTTTGATCCCTTTGAGTCGATGGAGAAGATACAGGATGTAGCTTTGATCTTCTCTTGAGTTGATCAAGAGGTCTGGATGTAGCTTTGATCTTCCTTGAGTTGATGAAGAGGTTTGGATGTAGTTTTGATCTTCCTGTGGATCTCCTTTGTGAGCTTGCTTACTTCTCTTCTTCCTTGGAGATTGAGGGCTTCAGATGTAGGCTTGAATCCCTTGGATTAGATGTAGAACTTTTGCACGGAGTACTGTTCACGGCTACAGTACCTCTTCTTCCTTGGAGCTCCTCTAGCCTCTCTTCATCTCTCTTTGCTCCAAATGATCAACTAGGGTTTCTAACCCTCTTGTGTTGGTTTTATATCTCTTTGGATGGTCAATAAACACATCCCAGACCAGATCCACATTTTGTGGGTGATTAGGTGACTTTTGGATTAAAGAAATCCATGGGGAATGGCCTTTCTCAAAGTGGAAAACAAAGTCAACATTGAAGGCTCGGGGCTGGCGGTCGACCTGTGGCTTCTGGCGGTCGACCGCTACTGAGAAACGCTGTAGACGGATGTTCCCTGGGATTTTCGGTCGACCGCTACTGGGCTGGCGGTCGACCACCACTGAGACTCGTGCAGACTGGGAGCTGCTGGCTGGGGCGGTCGACCACCCCTATGCTGGCGATCGACCGCCAGCTGGGCAGACCCCGGGTTTTCCCGGGTCGGTCCGTTAACCTCTTTAGCTCCGTCGCTTGAGTCCTTTAGTAGTCCGTTCTCATCTGTGGCATCAACCTTGACTATCTTGAATATTTCTATTGATTATATGGCTCCTATAATCAAAATTTTGTTCCGGCGGCTCCGCCCCCGGAAACTCCCGCAAGGGGCGCTGCCCCCTTGACCCCCGCGACCTGACCGCGCAGGTCGATCCGCGTGTGAGAGCGCAACATTGAGCTTTCACAATTGCCATCTCCACTCCATTCCTTGGATTATCTTGTAGCATGCTATCAAGAAGCTGCACCGACCTTGATCCATCCATAAGGCAAGACATGCACTGACCATATGAAGAATATGCAATGACCTTATGTGTGATGCCATTCAGCTTGATTTCTGTGCTTGAAACATGCTAGATTTCCGTGCATCCAATATTGTCATATGCCTTGATATCTGTGTACTGGAAGTATGATGACCTGAAATATATGAATATTAACATTATCAAATGCAGGTATAGTTCATTAATGACTACAGAGGCAGACATCATCGAAATCATAAAATTAATCATGTTGCACACATGTTCAACATCTAGGTCTTACTTCAAAAAGGGAATTTTGTTTATTTTTAGTACTTAATTAATTTTTCCCCCAATCTCGCCTAATGAACTTAATGAGTAAGATTAATAGGCTTGGTTAAAACCTTTGACTTCATTAAAATATTTTAATCTTATTATATATTGCAAAATGGTTTTTTCTTAATCCTTTATTCTTTAAAATTGAGCTTATAGGTCTTAAACCGTTTAACAAATAAAAATAGGGGTATTTCAACAATGTCTTATCTAAAGGGTTTTCTTTTAAAAGAAAAAACCTCAACTTCACCTTTTTAACTGGCCGGTGAATATCTTTCTTTTCACTTTACCAATTCTAACACTTTCTCTCACAAGTCCTTTCCCCGGCGCGTCTGCACTTCCCTACCGCAGAGGTCGACACTCCCTTCCGTCTCCCTCCTCAAGTGGATCCTAGCACTCCAGCTAGCTCCACTGTGTGCTACGACCCTCCAGCAACCATAGCTTCTTTCTCTTCTCTCTCCGCTCAAACCATGACTCCTCCGATCACCTGTAGCAAGAAGAAGGATGTAGCAACATCAAAGAAGGCTGCTGTTCAAGCTCCTGTAGCGAAGGAAAGAAGAAAAGAAGGTCGCTCTAAGCTCATTCACGATAGACTAGCTGCAGCTGCAGTGAAAAAGAGGAAAGCAGCTCTGTCCAGGGATACCGTGGCTGAAGAAGGACAATCGTAAGGGCAACCGGCCAAGGGAAAAAGATTGACTACTGTAGAAAAAGGGAAGGAAAAGCAACAGCCTGCTCCTCTGTAGGCCAGCAGTACTCCAACCATCAAGGAATAGGAAAGTGATCCTACGAGAATATTGATTTCGAGGTATGTGGATTTCAATGACCACAAGATGCTAGATAATTTTCCTGAGTTACTTCCCCTTATAGAATTCCGCATACAGAGTATACTATCCCTTCCTGGTTCAACATTTCTACAAGAACTTAGTTGATGACCAGAACCGAAGAGCCCTTCGGACTGAAGTTAAGGGAGTACAGATTAAACTATCTACAAAGCTTCTTCACAAAGCTTTTCGTATACCCCGGGATGGGTTATTAGAATCTGAATTTGAAGTTGATTTGTTTGCTGCATACACTATACTGACCAAAAAGCCCAGCAACCCTGAGGATGAAACACAACTTCTTGTGAAATATTTTGACACCAACAGGTTTCCCCCATTGCAACGACTACTGCACCCCATGTGCACCACTATGATTACCCCACAAGGGGGTGGCAGGAGTCAAATTACAGAAACCCAAAGATTCATTTTCTTCTCCATGTTTAATAATTTACAGATCTGTCTTCCAGAGATAATGCCTCAGATCATGGGTAGTTGTATAGGGCAAAGGAGAAGTCTACTCTATGCTGCACACTTGACAGCAATATTTCAGAGAGTTGGAATTTCTTTGGAAAATGAAAAGATGAAAGACATCCCTCAAAGTAATGTCTACTGCATGAAGTCCATTGAGAACTATATGCACTTCAAGAAATAAGGAGATAAAATAATAAGAGATTTACCTGGTCACCAGACTGAACCCCCAGCTGCACCTGCACAACAACAGCATCAAGCACACCCAGCACCTACACAACAAGCTCAGCAAACTGAAGAGGAGCACATAGAATAGTATGAGGAACAATTTCATGTGGATGCTCATTTTGATCAAGACCTACAGCAGCAACATGTGCCATAGGAAACATATTTTGGTCCCATAAAACAATTTGGGATTCTTCTTCCTCAGACACCTCCATTTCAACCAAGAGTTTATGTTGAAGATGAGGCACCTCCTGAATGTCACACTGAAGCCTCATCATCAAGAGGACCTCAATATGCAGCCACTGAAGGTCTGATGGGTATTCACCCTACCCTAATCAGATTTCTAACAGCTCAGTTTGCCAATGTAAATTCCTCAATTATGCAGCTTGATATGAAGGTTGAGAGACTGGATGCAAGGTTTGTTCACAGTGAACAAACTCAGAACAGTAGATGGGAGAAATTTGTAAGAGATAAACAAAGGTCTGATGGTCAGTTATATGCCTTCATAAACTCCCTGATGCATGTCCGTGAAAAAGCAGGGACAGTGATGAAAAGACTAAGAGAAATACATACTGAAACTCAAGAAAAAACTTGTGAAAAGGTCATGCATGCCTATGACATTCGTGAAGATCAATCCAACCTGAATCTCAAATTTGCTACATTGATTGACACTTCTAATCGAATTGAAGAAAGAGTGGCTGTAGACTCTCTCACAATCAGAGAACATGTGGCTGCTAACACTGCTAGAATTTTAGACGCCACCACAAATCTGGAAGCTATAGTTCATGCCAACTCTGCACAGCTTATTGATGAGTCCATAAGACTGAAAGGAAAGGTTCATGCTGACTCTAACAAGCTCATCAAAGCCTCCACCAAACTTGCAGATAAAGTCAGTGCTGACACAGCCACAATATTGAATAGCTCCACCAAAGCTGAAGAAAAGATGGATGTTGTTTACAACAAATTAGATATGGTTGGAACAGAAATTCTTGAACTAATTCATCTTCACAAAGCTCAGCTTCAACCTATTTTGGAAGACACATGTGATGAATGGTGTCCTCGTCCCTCTGAAGCAACATCCTCTTATGTCTCACCAAAAGGCACCAAACAGAAAGCACAGACAGAATACATCTGTGATATGTTACACGACTGGTTAGATGCTATAAATGACAACATCAAGTCTCTTCACCGGTTTGTGAAACAAAGAGATGAGCAACTTACTTAGAAGGTTGATTCTCTAGCTGCAATAATTCTGCAACTACAACAACTATTCTCCGAGGCCCAGAAAGTTCAATTTCCAGGAAGCGCAAGCTCCATGCCTCCACCACAGCAACCACCTCGTTCACCCCCTCTTTGCTGATGACAAAGGGGGAGAAGAGATGAAGACTTTTGAGAGTGCTAAAATCATCATCTGGCATTGGCATCTAGTTAGTTTCGCATCTAGATAGCTTCATGTAGTGTTAGAAACTTAGAAAGTAAAACCTCATTCACACTTGTGAAAATGCTTGAATACAAATCTTTTGGTTAATATGCATGAAATTGTGATTGATCAATGGATCAAATGTCTTTTTGATTGACGTGTATAAGAATGGCTTCTTATTGAATGGCAAAACTTTTTGTTTGATGTTCTTCAACCAAAATGCTGAAATGCCATATGAATGCTTGTAGATAATGATTCATGGTTGTCATCATCAAAAAGGGGCAGAATGTTGTGTCCCATAGTTTTGATGATAGCAAACCATAAATCATTATTAGATCTTTGTGAAATATCTAACAAGTTTGGTTTAATTTCTTGTTTGAACAAGTACAGGAGAGTCACACTCAAAGTGTCGACCTGTCAACTGGACGTGTCGACACGCCTAGAAGAGACTTGTCTTTGAGCCGCTTCTGTTTGAGCTCTGGAGTGAGCAACGTGTAATATCCCAGACCCTTTGGATCCTTCTTATTGGGTGCCAGATCTATTTTCTCAGAGAATTTGTTCTCATTATGCCCAGAATTATTTTTTGAACATCTTTCGGGTTCGGATCCGTACGTTTCGGATCATTTTCGGAGGTCCCGGAACGTGTTTCGTGGTTCCCGCGTGTCTTTCTCCGGCAGACCTACGGAACCCCGTAGCTGGTGAACCGGGTCATTCGCCTACTCCGAGATGGTACCACGGTGATCAGTGTGCTCCAAGGATTGCGGGGGTATATTTTTCTATTTTTCTGTATTTTTTAGAAAATCCAGATTTTCTATATAATCCCATTTTCCTTTTCTTTTTATTTTTCTTCTTTTCTTCTTCTTCTTCCTCCTTCTTCCTCATTCCGTCGTGACACACCCGCGCCCCCTCTCTTTCTCTCTCCTCTCTCAGTGACGACGTGGCGCGCCCCTCCGACTGCAGACGGTGGTGGGCGATGGCGTGACGACGACGGCGGCGGAGGGACGATCGCGTGGGCGTGCGGGGTTCATGGGAAGCGTGAAGGAACGAGGGTTTCAACGGCGTTCTTCACGGTTTGGGGACGATCTAGAGCGCCTCAAAGCGAGATCAAGGTAGGGTGACGTTCCCTAGCTCCATGTCTTCCTTCCCTGCGATTTCTAGGCCGAGGCGAGGTCGAGAGAGGGTCGTTTTGTGCCGGGAAGGGTAAAGCATGATTTGGGGTTCAAGCGCCCGATCTTGTGTTTTGAGCCACGATTTTACGATTTGAGGGTGTAGATGCATTCTAGGTTGCTTGGGGGTGAGTTCCCCTTCGTTTCCCCCTCTAACGGGGTTGTTTGGAGCCGGAAATGGGATTTTTCCGGTAGGTTCGTCGTTCTCGGTCCGTCGGGATGTACACGGTCCTAACAGGAGCCGTGTACACCATGGCGTGGCCCAGACGTCGATTGCTCTGTGGCCTTGGAGCGTCAGTGGGTAACACAGCCCATCGGGCGACCGTGTAACCACTGAACGGCCCATGTCCAACTGTCCACCCTGTGGGTTTTTGACCGTTGGTTTATGACTGTTGCACAGTGCTGGGATTGCACGGCCCAAGGGCTGGCCGTGCAGTCACTAAACGGCCTGAGTTTAGCCGTTCAGTCTCGCTGTCATTGGGTAATTGAACGGCCCGGTGGGGTCCATTCATATCCCTGCACGGCTAAGGGTTGGCCGTGCCATTCCTGAACTGCCAGGGTTTAGCCATTCTATTTTCGAGCCGTTGGGCGATTGGACGGCCCAATGAGGACCGTTCAAGTACCCAAGTGGCCTATCGTTGGACCGCGTGGTTCCTGAACGGCCTGAGTGTGGCCGTGTGGCTTTCCATTCTATCCAGAGATGGCACGGGCCCCTGTTGGCCGTGCATTGTCTGGAACGGTCCCAAGAGGGGCCGTGCATTCTTGGTACGGCCCAGGGAGGACCGTGTGCATGGTCTATAAGCGGTCAATTGGTAGACCGTGTAAACTGGAACGGCCCAGGGTGGACCGTTCACTGTGTTTGTCTAACCGATGTTTCTTTCCTCACCGATTCAAGTCCCGGGTGAGTGGACCTCGATCCACGTACTGACCCATGGCCCGACTGATGCTGGGCATCATGTCGAGGCAAGGTGTTAGGGTGCCGTGGCGTCGCGGGAGGTGTTGTTCTCAGCTTGTGTCACAGTGAGTCAGTGTCGGTACGAGGAGTAGTCCTTGTACTTTGTCCGGTTCAGACGTTACTTTCCATTGACTAGAGAGTCTACTCCTTAAGTGACCCTCCACTAATCGTACCCTTCCGACACGCGAGTGGTCCCACCAGGGAGTGGTGGCGAGGCTACCCCGAGAGATGGTTTTTAGAGTGGTTTCCGTAGGGCCCCACGTCTTGCAGCCAGAGTCTGGCTGAGGGGAAAACTAGTCATAGGGCCAGGCCTGGGACGCATGGTCTGTGTGTGCACATGTGGTTGGGGGCGGTTGGACCCGCGCTGATGAGCGCGACCCTAGCTAGTCACTTATTTTATGGTTACTTGTACGGTGTCTTAGTTCCCGCTAGGCCGAAGGGAGACACCTGAGGCGCGGTCTAAGCCATCAGTGGACGCATCAGGCCTTGCTTCTAGTGGTTGGTACTCCTATCTTTGTGTGGTAGCGACTCTTTGAGGTTTTGATGAGTTGTCTCAATTTTCTTGCCGTGCGTTTGGTACTAGACGTAGTAGAGCTTTTCCTTTTATTTATTCTTGTTCTACGTCTTGCTAGCGGTAGCTTGTAGCTACTTTTCGCGCGATTTCTCGGTCTGCGAGGTGGGGACTGGATGATCCCTACTGAGCCTTTTGTTTTAAGGCTCATTCCCTGCATGTTTTCACCGTGTTTCAAGTGAGACGAGGCTTCAGGGGAGCGCTTCCGAGGCTCCACGTGGTTCAGGTGCCCAGGGTTAGTTGCCAATTGCCAGGCCAGGGTATGCCCCGTGTAGTTGTACCTTCTTTTCTGTGATGTACTAGTTGTGCACTGCTGTTATATTTTAGACTATTGTTATCTTGTGGACCATGTAATTTCTTTAATGTTAATCTTTAATTTCCTATTTATTCATATAAAACGTGTTGTTCCATATTTATTCAAAATCTTATGTATCTCTACACCATCCCTTTTAACCCCTCCGAGTCTTCGGGCTCGTGGGTGGCGGTTCGGGATTCGGGTTATTGGGTCTCTCCCAGTATTCGGATATCGGGACGTTACAGCTGGTATCAGAGCCGCGGTTGTGGATATATAGAAGAATTATAAATAATTACAATGGTCCACTAGTCCACAATGATGATGTACAGTCGGTAGCTGGCATAGGGTTTCATGCATGTTTTCCGCTTTGTTTTTCGCTTGAGAGCTTGAGTGCGATGTGTGGCGCTATGGAGATGGTTGTTGTTCGCGACTTTCGTGCCGGTGTGGGGTCTAAGGATCAAGGTCGAGAGTTGTCTCCCTCCTCAATTGTGGGCTCGGTTGTGCTGCGTTGAGTAGGGGTTGCCGGCATGTGCGTTGCTGCGGTGCTGCGTTCGAGGTTTTTGCAACGAGGTTAGGTGGCTGGTGCGGATTGTTCGTGGTTAAGTGGCCGTGACCATGTTCTGAGGGTGATGTTGTTGAGTCTAGCCACTCCAGCTTGAGGTTATCCCGCCCCTGAGGTGTTAAGGTTGTGTTTTAAGGTGGCAGAGCAGGTGCTCTGATCGAGAAGTGTGCTCGGGTGAGCGGAGGATCTTCTCGGTGAGCTGCTGTTTCATCGAGCCCGATGTTCTTGTCGTGCTCTGTGGCGTCAGGAATGACGTGTCGGTCCTGATTGTTTCATGGATTTTGAGGCCGGATTGGGTTATGGTGTCCCAGTAAGTCTTGCTCCTGCGCTCTTGTGTGCGAATGGGTTGTGTTCGCTTTGGATTTGGTTTGAGATGAGGAGGTTCCATGGTGAGTCCGGGACTCGAGGATGAGCGTTGACTGTTGTCAATTATCGCTCGTGTGCGGCTCGTGGCATGCCGTGTTGTAGTTTGAGGAATTGCAGTGGTGGTGCATCAAGAGATGTTGTGATCGTGGTCCGACGTGACACTCGCCGAGTGTGTCGGAGGCGCTGACCTAGTGAGGTAATGGTTTTCTTGGTGTTGTTCCCAGCATGCGTGAGGTTTAACGTCAGGTCGAGCATGGATATTTTTTGTTGGTCGGAGGTGTGTTGGTTTCTCCTTTTGGTTTGAGAGATTGCATTTGGCTAAGGTTCGTCATCTTGCATTATATGTCTGGATTGGTTGGCCTTCGTGTGCCATGAGATCCGTGGGAGACGTGTCCTGTGTTTTGGAGACGTGGTTGCATGTGAGAAGTCCTGCCCATTTCCTCTAGTGTGTGAGGGTAACGACGCTATTCCAGAAGGATGAGTGCTGGTTGGGCGGTGTTCACATTCTTGGCTGGTGTTGGAACTTTCCGATGCGTGGCAGATCAGAGTCTGTGGAGTCGTAGAGGGTTGCCAGATTAGAGAGAGAATCTATGCTTGGGGTTTGAGGTAATGGAGCTTTTCCTCACCCTATTTTATGAGGTTGACCAGCCGACTTGTGGACTGTCGGGAGGGCGAGTCCCAAGTTGCTGTGTTTGGCTGTGCACGTGGATCAGAGTGCGCAGCGGAAGCCTAGTGGGCCTGTGACCCACTGGTTCAGGATCGCAGTGTTGGTTGCTACGAGCAGATTCTGGAGGTTGCGTTGAGCATTTGAGGATTGGTTCCTCTGTGTGAGACGTATTGTTGCCATGCTGTTGCTCGAGATATCGTGGTTCTTGGCACTGGCAGGATAGAGTATTGGGAAAAAATGTTGGCAAGTGTGCCGCATGAGTACCCCGTTCCTGTAATCGGAGCCGTGTCAGGCATCGGTGTTAGACCTGGATGGGGTTGTTGAGATGTTGCCTGACGGAGGTCGAGGACGTGTTGGTCAGAGTCGGTGGCTTGGTGCCTGACTTATGTTGCCAGTCGGGTCCTCGAATGAGATCATCTTTGGAGAAGTGATCTCTGACAGATTATGGGTCCCAGTTGGCAGCTGTGAATGGCTGGTGAGCCTAACCGTGTGATCGACCACAACATCGTCTGTTGGTTATATGGTCATGTCAGATTGTGGCGGTGAGATATATAAATGACGGGGGACCCAGTGTGCATTGGTCATGGTGTTGGCGACTAGGTTGCCATAATTTTGGATGGCACTTTCCTCCCTTAGAGTGTGCACCGTAATTTGTTCAGGTGGTGTCCCGTGGCTCTGTGGTAAGGGCGGAATCAGGATTGGCAGGTGTCCACTTGGATTAATTGAGACGAAGGATTTGATGAGACAAGACGGAAGAGTGACGCCTGTGGGCGGAGGCCTTTAAGTGAGATTGGCGTCGGAATGGTGGTCCTTGATGGGACGTTGGCGTTGGAGTGGTTATCCCTGGTCTGGTGACCAGCATGGTAGGATTTCCCTATAAGTCTGAGTCGGGTGAGGTGATGACTGAAGACTCCTAAGTCTTGTCGTTGGTTTCATCGTGCTCCCCTGCAAGGGTAGAGTTGGTGCGATGCTCGAGATCGGATGCGGTGTCTGAGAGGAGTTCAACTCGAGATGTGTTAATTATCTGTGTATGAGTCAGCGGATAGCCTGTTGTGAGTTGGATCGTGCCCGTTAGGCGGTTGAGGTTTCCCGTTGACGAGCAGCTGGTGACCAGCGTGTGGTCTTTTCACAGACAGAAGATGATGTTGGTTGTGCATCGTGAACGATGAGAGCCGTGTATCAGTGAGGCCTTTTGGTGGTCATTTTCGTGATGTGCCATCTAGATGGGATCTGGGCTTTATCGAAGTTTATCTTCTGACAGAGTTGGCACAGTGATATGTCTGGCTTTTAGCTTGCCAGGTGTGAGGTGGTTCTTGGTGCTGAGCCGATTTTCTGGTTGCGGTCTGTTGAGATGACTGCATGAGTCGGTGGAGGCTCTGTATTGGTTGTTCCCTTGAGAAGGGTGTGCGACTTGTCAGCTGGCTGTGGAGCTTATGTGTGATTTGTCTACCGACCATAGGATGAATCGGTAGCTGTTTCTCATGACAAGGACTATGTCTCCTCGGTGAGCGAGATGGTGGCAGCGGTGCCATGATTGGTTCTCACGTTGTCTGAGGTGATGTCGGACTATGTCCTTTGGTGTGTGCCTGCTCTGATGGCCGGTGTGCACGGCGTGCGGAGCGAGGTGTCGTTCATGATTATAGTCTAGCTACGTCTCTTAGGATCGGTGCTTTTGTGAGAATCGAGGTTTTCTGTGCTGGGGCTCTGACGGCGTTGTCAGTTGGTTAATGCTTGCTTCCCCTGTGTTCCCGCGTTTGTCCTTAATTTCGAGGATGAAATTTCTTTAAGGGGGGGGGGCTGTAATATCTCAGACCCTTCGGATCCTTCTTCTTGGGTCCCGGATCTATTTTCTCAGATAATTTGTTCTCATTATGCCCGAAATTATTTTTCGGACATCTTTCGAGTTCGGATACGTGCGTTTCGGATCAGTTTCGAAGGTCCCAGAACGTGTTTCGCGGTTCCTGTGTGTTTTTCTCCGACAGACCTATGGAACCCCGTAGCGGGTGAACCGGGTCGTTCACCTACTCCGAGATGGTACCACGACGATCAGCATGTTCCGAGGATCGCGAGGGTATATTTTTTTATTTTTCTATATTTTTCAGAAAATCCCGATTTTCTATATAATCCCATTTTCTTTTTCTTCTTCTTCCTCCTTCCGCCGTGACACACCCGCACCCCCCTCTCTTTCTCCCTCATCTCCCGGTGACGACGTGGCGCGCCCCTCCGGCTGCAGACGGTGGTGGGCGAC
Organism: Amorphophallus konjac; assembly: GCA_022559845.1. Lineage (NCBI taxonomy): Eukaryota > Viridiplantae > Streptophyta > Magnoliopsida > Alismatales > Araceae > Amorphophallus > Amorphophallus konjac. The sequence continues at coordinate 412,034,428 of CM040118.1, forward strand.
GACGCGACGATGATGGCGACGGCGCGATGACGAGACGATAGCGTGGGCGTGCGAAGTTCGTGGGAAGCGTGAAGGAATGAGGGTTTCAACGTCATTCTTCGTAGTTTGGGGATGATCCGGCGTGCCTCAAAGCGAGATAGAGGTAGGGTGACGTTCCCTAGCGCCATGTCTTCCTTCCCCACGATTTCTAGGCCGAGGCGATGTCGAGAGAGGGTCGTTTCGTGTCGAAAAGGGTAAAGCATGACTTGGGGTTCGAGCGCCCGATCTAGTGTTTTGAGCCGTGATTGCACGATTTTAGGGTGTAGATGCATGCTAGGTTGCTTGGGGGTGAGTTCCCCTTCATTTCCCCCTCAAACGGGGTTATTTGGAGTGGGAAATGGGATTTTTCCGGCAGGTTCGCCGTTCTCGGTTCGTCGGGATGTACACGGTCCTAACAAGAGCCGTGTACACCATGGCGTGGCCCAGACGTCGACCGCTCTGTGGCCTTGGAGCGTCGGTGGGTTACACGGCCCATCGAGCGACCGTGTAACCACTGAATGGCCCATGTCCAACTATGCACCCCGTGGGTTTTTGACCGTTGCACAGTGCTGGGATTGCACGGCCCAAGGGCTGGCCGTGCAGTCACTGAACGGCCTGAGGTTAGCCGTTCAGTCTCGGTGTCGTTGGGTGATTGAACGGCCCGGTGGGGTCCATTCATCTCCCTGCACGGCTAAGGGTTGGCCATGCCATTCCTGAACGGCTAGGGTTTAGCCGTTCTATTTTTGAGCCGTTGGGCGATTGGACGGCCCAATGAGGACCGTCCAGGTACCCAAGTGGCCTATCATAGGACCGCGTGGTTCCTGAATGGCCTGAGTGTGGCTGTGTGGCTTTCCATTCTATCCAGAGATGGCACGGGCCCCTGTTGGCCGTGCATTGTCTGGAACAGTCCCAAGAGGGGCCGTGCATTCTTGGTACGGCCCAGGGAGGACCGTGTGCGTGGTCTGTAAGCGGTCAATTGGTAGACCATGTAAACTGGAACGGCCGAGGGTAAACCGTTCACCGTGTTTGTCTAACCGATGTTTCTTTCCTCACCGATTTGAGTCCCTGGTGAGTGGACCTCGATCCACGTACTGACCCGTGGCCTGACTGATGCTGGGCATCATGTCGAGGCCAGGTGTTAGGGTGCCATGGCGTCCCGGGAGGTGTTGTTCTCGGCTTGTGTCACCGTGAGTCGGTGTCGGTACGAGGAGCAGTCCTTGTACTTTGTCCGGTTTAGACGTTGCTTTTCGTTGACTAGAGAGTCTACTCCTTCAGTGACCCTTCACTAGTCGTAGCCTTCTGACACGCGAGTGGTCCCACCAGGGAGTGGTGGCGAGGCTACCCCGAGAGATGATTTTTAGACTGGTTTACGTAGGGCCCCACGTCTTGCAGCTAGAGTCCGACTGAGGGGAAAACCTGTCAGAGGGCCAGACCTATGACGCACGGTCTGTGTGTGCGCACATGGTTGGGGGCGGTTGGACCCGCGCTGACAAGCGCGACCCCAGCTAGTCACTTGTTCTGTGGTTACTTGTACGGTGTCTCAGTTCTCACAAAGGTAGAGGGAGACACCTAAGGCACGGTCTAAGCCGTCAGTGGATGCATCCGGCCTTGCTTCTAGTGGTTGGTACTCCTGTCTTTGTGTGGTAGCGACTCTTTAAGGTTTTGATGAGTTGTCTCGATTTTCATGCTGTGCGTTCGCTAGACGTAGTAGAGCTTTTCCTTTTATTTATTCTTGTTCTACGTCTTGCTAGTGGTAGCTTGTAGCCGCTTTTCGCGTGATTTCTTGGTCTGCGAGGTGGGGACCGGATGATCCCTACTGATGCTTTTGTTTTAAGGCTCATTCCCTGCGTGTTTTCACCATGTTTCAGATGAGACGAGGCTTCAGGAGAGGGCTTCCAAGGCTCCACGTGGTTCAGGTGCCCAGGTTAGTTGCCAGTTGCCAGGCTGGGGTATGCCCCGTGTAGTTGTACCTTCTTTTCTGTGCTGTACTAGTTGTGGACTACTATTATATTTTAGACTACTGTTATCTTGTGGACCATGTAATTTCTTTAATGTTAATATTTAATTTCTTGTTTATTCATATAAAATGTGTTGTTCTGTAATTATTCAAATTCTTGTGTATCTCCACACCATCCCTTTTAACCCTTCCGAGTCTTCAGGCTCGTGGGTGGCGGTTCGTAATTCGGGTTATCGGGCCTCTCCCGGTATTCGGATCTCGGGGCGTTACACAATGTGTCGACACCCTATGACAACGTGTCGACACGTCTAGAAGAAAACTGTTCTTGAGCCGTTTCTATTTGGGTTCTGTTTGGCACAATGTGTCGACACCCTATGAAAGAGTGTCGACACCTTCGCCTCAGCGCAGTGGTTTTCAACTCTGTCTGATGCACATGTCTCGACACTTCATGTTGATGCCCTGACACGAAGGCTCGAGGCACAGACGTGTGTGGCGCCCGTGTCAACACACGGCCATTGAAGTGTCGACCTGGTATGTGTAGAAGCCATGTTTCTTCAAGACTTCAATGGGAAGTGTCGACACTTTGACTAAAGGTGTCGACACCTTCAAGCTCACCTAGAACGGATTTGATTCTGTTATTGTCCGCTCCTCATGATCCGCAACTGGTCTTGGAGGATCCGATCGCACTTGAAAATGCTTCTGGAAGTCCACCTTTTCAGGGGAACTGATCAAATGTCAGAAGAATCTTCCAGGAGTGGGACCCCTTTGCAGATTTGGTTCCCTACCTACCCACGAATATGGGCATGGGCGAAAAGGACAAATAGCTGTTGAAGTCGTTTGGGGAATGAGGAGTGCGACGTCCTGCGCATGGGATTCTGTAAGTAGATAAAGAGGGAGATATCTTGAAGAAAAAGCAAGAAGGCTCCAGTTCGTAGCAGGGCTAGAAGAGAAGAAGAAAAGGAACAAGGGAAGGAGTGCAAGGGCAGCGAAGAAGCCTTCTGGGGAGATATCGCCTTCCTCTTGCCACTAGCGTGACTACAACACAACAGATCATCTTCTTCACCTTTAGGAGTTCTCATGGCGAGGAAGACAGTAGCATCAGGTGCTGTTAAGAGCTATGAAGCTGGTCTACTACTCCTCTCGCGTTCGTGGTGAAGACCCAGAAAGAAGAAGAGGAGAACCCAGGCTTCGTCCAGCTCTCACCCAGACATGAGTTTTTTTCTCTCCCATAGAACTTCATAGCCATACTCCGTCTGATTACTTTTTCCAGTTTTGTTTTTCTCAAAACAAATACTTTTACATTGCTCCCTACCTACGTGTAGGAAGTCAGATGGTGTGTTCACCGGTCTGTGGGATTTGGGTTGTGTACCCTCAAGCTGTTTGGTAGCAGAGTTGAGAGAGTTTGTCTCTCTGTTGGAAGCTATGAACCAGCGGTAGTGCATTTGCACTAGTGAAGTCTCACCAAGTTGTGTGAGGGGTGGACGTAGGTCTCTTGATAAAGACCGAACCACCTTAAAATCTTGTGTCTCCGTAGTTTATTTTCTATCTTGCGTTGATGCTAGATGCTTGTGTAGGAACGCTTTTAATCATAGTTTGTGCATATAGCTCACCAACTTGCGTCTGCTTATGCCTTACTGTTCTTTAGTTTTTATCTAGTTGTTATTTCCGCAAAGAAGGGGCTGATCTATTCACTCCTCCCCTCTAGATCCGCCTATCACTACTCATCATTCAGAACCATTAATTGTTGAAGAGAAGTTAGATGATGTTGAATAGTTAGATAAAGGTAACATATGAATATTATTAATATTTTCATTAATTAATTATTTTTGGTATTATTTTTCTTACAATTTATATTTTATTTTTTAGATCTTTCAAGCATCAATTTAGCACCTAATGTGATAGATGTTTTGTGATGAATAGGTAATATCTCTAATTATGTTTATGTGAATATTTTTTTATTTGACAAATATTTCAATTTTGACGTTTCATATTTTTTAATCTTCTAGGAGGAAGGATTAGAAGGACTTTTTTGAGAGAAGACTTACAAGTTACAACCTACCTGAGAATAGTTGGATGCATTTTGATTACCTAGCTCAGAATTTACCTTTCTTTGTTTACCTAAACAATGCTTATTTTTGTCAATAGCAATCTGTATTGCCTTTCTCAATAGCAATCTCTTATGAATTCTATATTTGAAGTTGAAAACAATGTCTAAGCGTCAGATATCATCCCAAAATTTAATATATTGTCCATTCCCTACCTGACACGATGAGAAGGCTTCTAAAAAGTCCACCACTTCTGCAATACCCCTCTAGGTAGGAGAATGTGAGGACTAAGTGATTTATAGTTGTTCTTGAAATACTCATCCATAACAAATCTGACCCAAAGTGTCTCCTCTTTTACTAACTTTTATAACCATGCTGTCAGCACTCAACAGAGATTTATTAAATGCAACTAGTTTGGCATCTGACCAACTCCGAACCTCCCTATTCTTGACTTATGCAAACTCTATCCCATCGGACGAAAGAGTGCTGACCACTATCATTATTAGCATCAGACCAGAGAAAAGGTTCTCCATGTATATAGCTTCATTTTTTAACTTTCTATAGTTCCATGGATCATAAAAATAGGCATTTGATATAAGGACAGTCCAGACAATACAGATTTGGATGAAACCCATCTGCCTCTTGCTGAAAGTAATTTGTTTTTTTGGTTCTTCAATCTTTTTCACATTCTTCACAATTCCCTTCCCAAGATCTCACTTTTAATGACCCATTTGACAATGGTATACCAATTATTTATTTGGGAACTTCAATCGCATGCACTCAAGGCTTATAGTCTTTTGTATCAAACTATTATGTGACATTTCATTTCCCCACCAACTTTAGATCTAGAAAAGCCACTCTGGAGCTTTCTGAAGTCTTTTGATATTTTCCCCAATCATATCAATCCCCAAGATGAAAAGAAGGTGCCATTGATGTGCACTACACTCGTGGTTAAAAATACCGTGCCACAATTTCAAAAATTACTGCACTCACTCACAAAAAAATTTGAAATCCAAGTAGAGTGGTGAGAATGGGTCGATCCTACGGGGAGGAATATTTTTAATTAAAACAAGTTAATAAATCTTTATATTTGTGGAAACCGAGTTTGGAGTGAGCTTATGAAAAAGGAAAATAAAATTGCATGAAAATAAACTATCAAAAGAATATGATAGGGTTGAGAAGAGAAATTTGGAGGGGTAGAGAGAGAAAAAGAAAAACACAATTACAAAAATCAACTTTTATTACTAAGAGGAAAGATTACAAGTCCATGAAAGTGAAGATTACAACTTGCATAAAAATAAAAGAACAAGAGAAGAAAAGAGGCAGGAAGGTAGAAGAATAGCGCCATCTACATGCCTTGCCGAGCCTTTGAGTGGTCGTCCCACTTTGGAGTTGAACGTCATCTTAAGAGCACCGAAGAAGAAGATCCACTGTAAGGCCCGTGCCTTAATGGATCCTTGATGGTTTTTGTTTTATTATTTGTTCTGGAATTTCCGGCTATTTTCCTGGATTTTTAGGAATTTATCTGGTATTTTTCTGGATTTGTTTGGAGTTATTTGAGGGTTATTAGAATTAATGAGATTTTAATATATATAATGATTATATTATATATATTTTAATTTCTTTTTCTTTTAAATCCCTCTCTCACCCTCTTTCTCCCCGTCGATCTCTCATTCTCACCCTCTCTCTCTCTCCTCCGTGCGATCGCCCCTCTCTCCTCTTTAGGGAACACGGGCGAGACGAGGTCGGATTGAGGTGTGGTTGACGCCGTTGGATTCCTCACGTCGAGAGGAGCGCGTAGGTGTCCACTTCGGTGTGGTTCGGTGAACGTGGGAGTGAGGTGGAGCGTGAAGGCTTCGTGGCTCTTCCTCCTTGCATGCGGCCTTTTCTTCTGTTTCGGCTTGTAAGAGGTAGGGCGATGGAATCCCGATCTTGCTAGGATCGTTTCCCTTAGCCCGTTTGTTGATTAGCACCTCGTAGCATGCATGATGTCCATGTTTCCATATTTGGGGTTTTAGCTTAAATCTTTGAGTTTAATGCATTTTAGGCCTTGCATGTGCTAGATTTAGTTGTTAAACTGTTGTATAAACTGTATGGTTTGGCAGGATATCAGGTTTTTCGACGATAACCGGCGATTTCTGTCGTCCGGGAGGGCTTCGGTTTACAAACCGTACCCGCCCGTAACCCAGGTGAAGTGACGGTCCTGCCAGGAACCGTCACTTGCCCGACGGTCCATAGTGGACGCGTCGCTTCCAAATAACGGCCCATCGGGGGTGCGTCATTTGGAGAGTAACGGTAGGAATCCCATCCGTTACTCACCAGTTGTTTTTGGTTAGCCAGGTGAGGCGGTGAGTCCGGCGGTCTATCGGCCGACCGTCGTTTACTTCCGACGCGCTTAGACCGGAGCGTCGCTTCGCCTGCTGTTGTTCTTAAACGCTGTTTGTTGGTTTGAGCCTCGGGTGGAAGTAACGGCGGAGCTCCCGCGCGTCGCTTCGAAGCAACGCATAGGACCCCCACCGTCACTCTCCCCTTTAAGGACTTTGAGCTGGAACTCAGGTGGAAGTAACGGCTGGAGACCAGCGCGTCATTTTTGATGTAACGCGCCAGTCCCCGACCGTCACTTTCAAATAGTGCGTGGGTCTTCGACCGCCGCTTCCCTGATGGTTGTAATATGTTCCCAGCCCTTTCGTTATGCGTTCCCTTTTATACTCATGCCATATTCGTATTGTTTTAATGTATAGTGGCGTGTTTTATTACCATTAGAGTAGCCTTTCTTTCCAAGCAATGGAGCCACTGTTGTTTCCCTAAGGTCTGTTGAGTGCCGACCCGCTTGAGGATGGCGGAGGGGTATGTTTCCCATGCACGGTTTGTAAGCTAGTTCCGTGGGCTCCCAGCCAATGGTAGCGTCCTACCAAGGGAGAAAACTGGCTAGAGGGCCTGGCTCAGGCCAGAGTCAGTGTGTGCACATGTGGTCGGAGACTGTGGACTGACACCGACGGGTGCCACTCCGACTGGTCACTTGGTTTGGTACTGTTTACGCGCTTAGCTTGTCGCTTCGTCGACTGCGAGTGCTTGAGACGCAGTGTAAGTCGTCAGTGGACGCTTCTGGTTTCTGTTCCAGTGGTTGTCCTTCCTTGTTGTTTGGATTAGTTAAGCCTTATTCTATTTGGTCGCTTCAGCTTTGATCGCTTGCATTTAGTTAGCTGTGGCATGTTTTAGCTGATACACTTGCTTAGTTAGAGTTTACAGCTTTACTTGAGTAGTTATTCATGCCATTATCTGTTAGCTTATTTAAATGTATGCTCTACTTGCTTTATTTATGCTTGTATGCTTGTTTAGTGCGAGGTAGGGATCCGCGTGACCCCTACTGAGTCTGGCTGTGACTCACCCTTTCTCCTTTCAGGTGAGCCGCGCCCGTCGTCTCCTGGTGCCTTGTGAGTCGGTTCGGAGACCGTGTTAGCTGCCAACTTTAGTCGAGCTGCCTTTTGGGCTTGGGTTGTACTTTTGCCGGGGTATGCCCCGCGTAGTTGTACCTTGTGGACTAGTACTCTTGCTTCTCTGGACTAGTGTATATATATATCACTCCGTTTATTTTGAATTGCTTCCGCACCTGTGTTAATTTCTTTACTTAATTGTAAATTGCGCGTTCCAAATTCCAATTCGTTATGCATATCCCTCAGCACTTTTCTTCTAACCCTTCAGGGGCCTCATCAGCCTCTTGGGTGGCTTCCCCAGTTCTTGGTATCGGTGTATCGATGTTATCGGTATATCGGTATCCTGAACTCTGGGTCGTTACAGTTGGTATCAGAGCGCTAGTTGAGGAATTGTATAAGGAATTGAAATTTGTGTTTTGTCCAGAGCTAGTCCTGTTGTCGTCTATTGCTGGCATAGGATGTTTTCCGTATGATTGATTAATTGCGATTGATTTGTGTTTTGGCAGTGTAATTATGCCTCCCCGTCGAGGAAGACCCCCTCGAGCTCCTCGTGTTCCTCGAGATGCGCCCAGGGAAGACAGTGGTTCTGCACCTCCTCCTGCAGTTCCTGTCATTCCAGTTGTTCCTCCTCCAGTGTCGATTGTTGCTCCTCCTGTTGAAGCGCCTGGCAGTCGAGGCAAGGCATTGAAAGAATTTCTTATGTTCAATCCGCCTGCGTTCGATGGTCAAGCTGATCCAGAGGTGGCAAGGCAATGGTTGGATGCGATCGAGCGTGTGTTTGTCTCGATGGAGTGTGCTGAAGATGAAAAAGTTATGCTTGCTGCTTTTCAACTCCAGGGTACATCCATCACGTGGTGGGAAGCCGAGTGGCAGATTGCCTTTCGTTCAAAACCTCTTCGGCAGATCACTTGGGCAGAGTTTGTTGCTGCTTTCGAGCGTGCCTATACTCCCGCCTGTCTTCAAATGGACAAGATGTATCAATTTATGGAGCTGACTCAAGGCAGTATGATTGTGCTTCAGTATCGGAATAGGTTTATGGAATTGGGTCAGTATGCGTCCCATGTGCTGGCCAGTGAAGCTTTGAAGACTCAGCAATTTTTATGAGGTTTGAGGCCTGAATTGAAGATGCCTCTCATTGCTAGTCATGTCGCGGATTTGGACAGTGCGTGCCAGACAACTGTGGCACTTGAGCTGGAGATGACGAGACCAGGTGGGTATCCTCAGGCAGGATCAGTGCAGCCGGTAGTTTAGTCGCAGCAGACTTACCGACCGCCAGTGCCAAGTGTTCCCTTGGTCCAGTCAGAGATTTCTAGTGCTTCCTCTCCTTCCAAAGCCAAGTTCAAGCGGTTCAAGAAGAAGAAGAAAGTTTTCCAGCAGTCGTCCGGCACAGATTATGTTCAGCAACCGACAGCACCTTCTTCTCAGACTCGTCAGAGCTCAGCTGTCAGTCAGCCATGGACGTGTAGGAGATGCGGTGGTCATCATAAGGGCCAGCCGTGTTCTCTTCCTGTTGTTTGCTTTAGGTGTGATCAACCGGGTCATGTAGTTCGTGATTGCCCGCTGAGGCCGAAACAATTGCAAGTTCCTCAGTTTTCTCAACCTCAGCAGCCGCAATTCAGACCTCCGACTGCACCTCAAGCTCAGCAATTTTACTCTCAAGCGTCGGCGTCTTCTCAGCAATCTTCAGCTGGTTCTAAGAAGCAGAAAGGCAAGGTTTCTCATTTGACTAGAGCTGATGCTGTTGCGTCCCATCTTGTGGAAGGTACGATTATGCTTTATGGTCATTCAGCTCGTGTCTTATTTGATTCTGGTGCTTCTCACTCTTTTATTTCTGAGGATTTCATGACCTGTATTGAGGAACCGACTTCCGAGGTATCTTGTGAGATGTTTGTGGAATTGCCTTCTGGAGATTTCATGGTTACGCCTTTGTGCCTGGAAGAATCTCCTGTAATGATTGATGATCACCAGTTGCCGGCAAGATTGTATGCGTTGCAGCTGGCAGATTATGATGTTATTCTGGGAATGGATTGGTTGGAGCATTATGGAGCTGTGGTTGACTGCAGATCGAAGAAAGTCTATTTTCAGCCATAGGGAAAATCAGCCTTTTATTTTCAAGGTATTCGATCCCGATCTTCTCGTATGATTATTTCTGCTATTCGAGCCTATAGGTTGCTTAGCGCAGGTTGCCAGGGATTCCTTGCTTCAGTGGTTGTTGTTGAAAAACCACGACGGGATGTTTGTGATATTCCGGTTGTTTGTGAGTTCCCTGATGTGTTTCCTGACGAGTTGCCAGGCTTGCCCCTAGAACGAGAGATAGAGATGGTGATTGAACTGATTCCAGGTACCGGCCCCTTAGCAAAGCCGCCGTACTGAATGGCCCCAGCTGAATTGAAAGTACTGCGTGCACAGCTACTAGAGTTACTGGAGAAAGGTTATATTCGTCCCAGTTTTTCTCCGTGGAGTGCGTCAGTGCTGTTTGTGAAAAAGAAAGATGGAAGCCTGAGGCTTTGTATTGATTACAGGCAGTTGAATCAGGTGACTATCAAGAATAGGTATCCGCTTCCCAGGATTGATGATTTGTTTGACCAGTTACAGTCTGCTACTATCTTTTCACAGATAGATCTCAGATCTGGCTATTTTCAGTTACGGATCCGGGAATCCGATGTGGAGAAGACTGCCTTAAGTACTCGATATGGTCATTTTGAATTCTTAGTCATGCCGTTTGGTTTGACTAATGCCCCAGCAGCTTTTATGGACCTAATGCAACGTATCTTTCGTCCATTTCTGGACCAGTTCGTAGTGATCTTTGTGGATGATATTCTGATCTATTCTGCCTCTGTTAATGATCATGTGCAGCACTTGAGGATCGTTCTGCAGACTCTAAGGGATCACGAGCTTTATGCGAAGCTCAGTAAATGTGAATTCTGGCTTCGAGAAATTCATTTTCTTGGTCATGTATTTCTGGTAATGGAGTGGCAGTGGACCCTGCAAAGATTGATGCTGTTTTGAGTTGGCAGAGACCGAGAACTGTAACAGAGATTCAAAGTTTTCTAGGTTTGGCTGGGTATTACCGCAGATTCATTCAAGACTTTGCGAAGATTGCAGCCCCGATGACTAGATTGACTCGTAAAGATGTGTCTTTTGTCTGGTCGGATCAATGTGAGGCTAGCTTTGTTGAATTGAAAAGGCTATTGACTTATTCTCCTGTGTTGACTTTGCCTTCCGGCTCGGGTGGATTTATGGTCTGTACAGATGCTTCTCGAGTAGGTTTGGGTGCAGTGCTAATGCAACATGGTAAGGTTATCGCATACGCATCCCGGCAGTTGAAACAACATGAAGGAAATTACCCCACTCATGATCTGGAGCTAGCTGCAGTTATTTTTGCCTTAAAGATCTGGAGACATTATCTGTATGGTGAGAAATTTCATATTTTTACTGATTATCAGAGTTTACGGTATATTTTCTCCCAGAAAGATCTGAATCTTAGGCAGAGGCGATGGATGGAATTCATGAAAGACTTTGACTTTACACTCTCCTATCAGCCAGGTAAAATGAATGTTGTGGCCGATGCTCTGAGCAGGAAAGTACAGGTCAGTCATTTGTTACTTCATGAATGGAAATTGTGGGAACAGCTTCCAAATGAGGCATTCAGTGCAGAGTTTCCTGTTGATCCGAAGATGGCAGTTTGTGCTAGCTTAGTTTTGGGTTCAGCTTTATATCATCAGATTAAAGATGCCCAGCAGGCTGATTCCGATTTGGCTCATGTTATATCAAGTTATGATGTGGATGTTGACACGGAGCTAGTTGTCAGTTTTCAAGGCAGATTTTATGTTCCCGTTGATGATGATTTGAGGAATGAGATTCTGAGTGAGGCCCATGGTTCCTGTTTTGCTATTCATCCGGGTGTCACCAAGATGTATCAGAATTTGAAGAAGAAGTTCTGGTGGCCAGGTATGAAGAAAGACGTGGCTATATTTGTTTCTAAGTGCTTGACTTGTCAGTTAGTTAAAGCCGAACATCAAAAGCCAGGTGGTTTGCTTCAGCCGTTAGAAATTCCGATGTGGAAATGGGACCATGTTACTACAGATTTTGTGGTGGGGTTGCCTCGGATTTCTTAGGGTTTTGATGGCGTCTGGTTGTTAGTCGATAGATTGACTAAAACTGTCAGATTGTTGCCGATTAAGGTTACTTGGAATGTGCAGAGGTTGGCCGAGCTGTATGTGCAGAAGATCGTGCCACTGTATGGAATTCCTATTTCACTTGTGTCAGATCGTGACCCACGTTTTACCTCTGACTTCTGGCGTAGTTTTCAGAAAGCGTTGGGCACTGAGTTAGCTTTCAGTTCAGCGTATCACCCTCAGTCAGATGGACAGTCAGAGAGGACCATTCAGACTTTGGAGGACATGCTGAGATTGTGTTGCCTTGATTGGCAGGGTTCGTGGAGTCAGCATTTGCCACTTGTTGAATTTGCTTATAATAACAGTTTTCATACCAGTATTGGAATGGCTCCTTATGAAGCACTATATGGTCATCCTTGTCGTACTCCTCTGAATTGGTTTGATGTTGGTGACAGATTATTGACAGGACCTGACATGGTGCAGCAATGTTCTGATGTGGTTCGTCAGATCAGGTAGAGATTGTTGATGGCTCAGAGTCGACAGAAAAGCTATGCAGATCAGCGCAGACGTCCACTACAGTTTGAGCCTGGAGATATGGTGTTTGTTAAAATATCTCCGATGAAGGGTGTTTCCAGATTTTGGAAGCGTGGAAAGCTTAGTCCGCGGTATGTTGGCCCTTTTCCGATTGTTGAAGTTATTGGTCAGGTGGCTTATCGTTTGCAACTTCCTGCGGCTATGCAAGCGGTTCATGATGTATTCCACGTGTCTCAATTGAGGAAATATGTGCCAGATGCTTCTCATGTTCTCGATGATTCAGTATGGCCTGAGGTGACTGCTGATTTGTCCGCGCCAGAGTTTCCTATCAGAATTGAAGACCGTCGTGAGCAGCGGTTGAGAAATAAGGTTATTCCTCTGGTAAGGGTTGCTTGGCAGCGTCACTCTGGTAATGAGTCTACTTGGGAGCGTGAAGATGAGATGCGTCAGCTTTTTCCTTTTTTGTTCCAGTGAGGTATATGTCCTTTCTCAATTTCCTCCTTTTCGGTTGTTGTAAATTTTCAGGGTGAAATTTCTGTAAGGAGGGAGGGACTGTAAGGCCCGTGCCTTAATGGATCCTTGATGGTTTTCGTTTTATTATTTGTTCTGGAATTTCCGGCTATTTTCTTGGATTTTTAAGAATTTATCTGGTATTTTTCCAGATTTGTTTGGAGTTATTTGAGGGTTATTAGAATTAATGAGATTTTAATATATATAATGATTATATTATATATATTTTAATTTCTTTTTCTTTTAAATCCCTCTCTCACCCTCTTTCTCCCCGTCGATCTCTCATTCTCACCCTCTCTCTCTCTCTCCTCCGTGCGATCGCCCCTCTCTCCTCTTTAGGGAACACGGGCGAGACGAGGTCGGATTGAGGCGTGGTTGGCGCCGTTGGATTCCTCGCGTCGAGAGGAGCGCGTAGGTGTCCACTTCGGTGTGGTTCGGTGGACGTGGGAGCAAGGTGGAGCGTGAAGGCTTCGTGGCTCTTCCTCCTTGCATGCGGCCTTTTCTTCTGTTTCGGCTTGTAAGAGGTAGGGGGATGGAATCCCGATCTTGCTAGGATCGTTTCCCTTAGCCCGTTTGTTGATTAGCACCCCGTAGCATGCATGATGTCCATGTTTCCATATTTGGGGTTTTAGCTTAAATCTTTGAGTTTAATGCGTTTTAGGCCTTGCATGTGCTAGATTTAGTTGTTAAACTGTTGTATAAACTGTATGGTTTGGTAGGATATCAGGTTTTTCGACGATAACCGGTGATTTCTATCGTCCGGGAGGGCTTCGGTTTACAAACCGTACCCGCCCGTAACCCAGGTGAAGTGACGGTCCTGCCAGGAACCGTCACTTGCCCGACGGTCCATAGTGGACGCGTCGCTTCCAAATAACGGCCCATCGGGGGTGCGTCATTTGGAGAGTAACGGTAGGAATCCCATCCGTTACTCACCAGTTGTTTTCGGTTAGCCAGGTGAGGCGGTGAGTCCGACGGTCTATCAGCCGACCGTCGTTTACTTGTGACGCGCTTAGACCGGAGCATCGCTTTGCCTGCTGTTGTTTTTAAACGCTGTTTGTTGGTTTGAGCCTCGGGTGGAAGTAACGGCGGAGCTCCCGCGCGTCGCTTCGAAGCAACGCATAGGACCCCCACCTTCACTCTCCCCTTTAAGGCCTTTGAGCTGGAACTCAGGTGGAAGTAACGGCTGGAGACTAGCGCGTCGTTTTTGATGTAACGCGCCAGTCCCCGACCGTCACTTTCAAATAGCGCGTGGGTCTTCGACCGCCGCTTCCCTGATGGTTGTAATATGTTCCCAGCCCTTTCGTTATGCGTTCCCTTTTATACTCATGCCATATTCGTATTGTTTTAATGTATAGTGGCGTGTTTTATTACCATTAGAGTAGCCTTTCTTTCCAAGCAATGGAGCCACTGTTGTTTCCCTAAGGTCTGTTGAGTGCCGACCCGCTTGAGGATGGCGGAGGGGTATGTTTCCCATGCACAGTTTGTAAGCTAGTTCCGTGGGCTCCCAGCCAATGGTAGCGTCCTACCAAGGGAGAAAACTGGCTAGAGGGCCTGGCTCAGGCTAGAGTCAGTGTGTGCACACGTGGTTGGAGACTGTGGACTGACATCGATGGGTGCCACTCCGACTGGTCACTTGGTTTGGTACTGTTTACGTGCTTAGCTTGTCGCTTTGTCGACTGCGAGTGCTTGAGACGCAGTGTAAGTCGTCAGTGGACGCTTCTGGTTTCTGCTCCAGTGGTTGTCCTTCCTTGTTGTTTGGATTAGTTAAGACTTATTCTATTTGGTAGCTTCAGCTTTGATCGCTTGCATTTAGTTAGCTGTGGCATGTTTTAGCTGATACACTTGCTTAGTTAGAGTTTACAGCTTTACTTGAGTAGTTATTCATGCCATTGTCTGTTAGCTTATTTAAATGCATGCTCTACTTGCTTTATTTATGCTTGTATGCTTGTTTAGTGCGAGGTAGGGATCCGCGTGACCCCTACTGAGTCTGGCTGTGACTCACCCTTTCTCCTTTCAGGTGAGCCGCACCCGTCGTCTCCCGATGCCTTGTGAGTTGGTTCGGAGACCGTGTTAGCTGCCAGCTTTAGTCGAGCTGCCTTTTGGGCTTGGGTTGTACTTTTGCCGGGGTATGCCCCGCGTAGTTGTACCTTGTGGACTAGTACTCTTGCTTCTCTGGACTAGTGTATATATATATCACTCCGTTTATTTTGAATTGCTTCCGCACCTGTGTTAATTTCTTTACTTAATTGTAAACTGTGCGTTCCAAATTCCAATTCGTTATGCATATCCCTCAGCACTTTTCTTCTAACCCTTCAGGGGCCTCATCAGCCTCTTGGGTGGCTTCCCCAGTTCTTGGTATCGGTGTATCGATGTTATCGGTATATCGGTATCCTGAACTCTAGGTCGTTACATCCACCTTGGGGATTTGAGAAGAATATAGAAGAGGAGGGAGATAGAGAAGATGAAGAAGATTAAAATCTAATAAAAATAGTAAAAAAGAAATAAAAATAGAGCAAGAGAAAAATTGAAATAGCTTTAAAATGAAGAAGAATCGGAAGATGACGAAGAAGAAGAAGTTTAAGAACTAGAAGAGAGGAAGAATTTTTGTGAAGAGAGAAGATGGAGAAAATGATAAGAAGAGGGTGAAAAAGTGAGAAGAACAGTAAAAAATGCAAGTGTAGAAAAATGTAAAAATTGAACTTTGAAAATTAAATTATAACTTGAAAATGAGACAGAATTGGCGAAAGAGAAAGAAGAAGAAAATCTAGCAATGTGAAAAATTAAGAACTTTGATGAAGAGATGAGAGGGAGAACACAAGCATAAGAAGGTAAAAACGGGGAAAAACGGAGGGCTACACGCGCGGATGAATACTAAACCGTAAAAGATATAACTTTGAAAAGTAGGAAATAACTTATAAAGGAGAGAGATCTAGCTAAATGCGTAGAAGAAAAAGTTGAAGAATTCTTAACATCGAACAACTTTGATAAAGGAAGCAAAATGAAAAGATGAACAGAAGGGCATGAAAAATAGGCTAAGATCTTCGGCTAGTTGCTCTTGGGCGGGTATTTATAGCGCACAGGGCTTCCTTGGGCTGGTTTCCTAATTGGACAAGGATCCTCCTAATTTCTCTCCAATAATTTCTCCACAAGATAATTCCATAAATATTCTTTGTTATTTCTCCCTTTACACAAATAAGGCATGGCGACTTGCTTTGGCTTGGTCAACAAGAGGAGGGAAAGGGGGTTACGCCCTAGGGCATCCCTTGCCCTGGTTTTGTGACAAATTGACCCCTAGCCCTTCTAGCAAATGCCGAGAGTGTCCTGCACACACAATATTTGAATTAAATTTATAGAAAATTGTTACATTGCGCATAAAAATCATGAGTGCTCACAATTATGCAAATGGGAAATAAATCCTCATGCCACTAAACCCCTGTTATTCATTAATTATCCCTAAATTAAGTTAATTTGCATAAAAGGCCTTGATTCAAGTGAGGTTGAGTTTAGCTATAAAATATGCATAATTGTCTAATTATGTGCACTTAAAGTGATGTGTGTGACGTAAATTATCATAGAATTATGAGCACTCATCACACCCCTCAACTTACTCATAGCTAGTCCCTTAGCAATGCAATTAGATTAAAATTTAAGACCAACAAGAGTTTTCAAAGTTCATGCATTTACATCCAGCTCTCCCTTCACAGAATCAACCAAGGATTAGGAATCCGGAAGCATTAACGCACACTAACCTTAGTTTGGAAATTTAGGTACATGATTAAGAATACAAACCAAAGTTAAATAGCACTTGTGCATGTGTAATACTGAATCCACAGCATAGACAATTGCATCCCTCATTTACTATTCTAGATAAGTGTCCTTCATCTCTACACCTCTTAGATCAGAGCATTGAGCACAGTAAATTTTGCTTGCCTTTCTTTTCTTTTTATTTTTTCATTCTTTTTTCATCATTTTTTTCAATACACACATGATGCTGCACATCTCTTCACTGTTTGACGCAAACTTTGACTCTTGCCTTAGGAGAAGAAGGCCCGATTACTAAGATGAAGGGTCCCTTCTCCGTTTGACGTGAACCTCGACTCTTATCTTAGGAGAAGCAGACCCGGTTACTAAAATTAGGGGCATTTTTCATGGTATTTTTTTTTCAACAATGTGCTTTTGCACTTATTTGATGGATAACTTTGGCAGATAGCTTTATCAAAAAGTTCTCATCTCTAAGAAATGTAGAGTATCAGACACCACTCCAAAATAGCAGAAGGCTTGTCCTGCTGGTTTCATTAGCATGTAAAGTGATTTTTTTTTTTGAAGTGCTCATGAACTTTAAAGAGATTCTTAAATAGATTTTTCATGGCTAGATTGGATAAATTTTCTATCACCCTTCCCCCTGATCTTTCATATTCTAGAATTACTTTCAATTCAAGCATGAATCAAGAAAACTCAGTCGTGGATTTCATCATTTTTCAAATTTTTATGTAGAAATGTAGGACAATGATATGCAGGACATCATGCAAGAACTCATGTCAGGTTGTACTATATACATCATGAATTTTTTTCTCTCCCTCTCCCAACTTGAATGACATTATCCTCAATGACATATGTAAGTAATAAAAATAACAGAACAATGTAACAATAAAGATTGCTGAGAAGGAAAGAGACAACCTGATATGTGGGGCGAAACTCCACTATTGATTGGGACGACGACAACTTCATTTCCTTGGCTCTCATCTATTCACTAAAAAATAAACTAACACAAAATATTAAATAACAAAAATATTGGGTTACCTTCCAGAAACGCTAAGTTTATTGTCTTTATCCAGACGCATGTAAGCTCCATAACCAACATGTGGATTTGAGAATGAGCCACCATGTGATGTCATCTTCTTTCAAGTTCCACCGTTTGTACCATGCAAAGATAAGATCATGAAAAAATGTAGGTGGACTAGAGGTAGGTTGGTTGTTAGCATAATTGATATTGGCGTGTACGACATATGTTAACAACCTTTCTTCTGTGGGGGTCATGTAAAAATCAATATTCATTATTTTTGGTTTGGCCAGCATTTCAAACCATGATAGATCAAGCAGGCCAAAATGACATCCCCAATCAAAAAATGGAGGAGGAATCATCATGTCATCAATTATAAAATATTCCTCTCCAAACTTAAGGTCGTTATAAGTGTTGAAAATATTAATGTGGACCTTGTTACCAATAAAAATTTCTTCTACAACCTCAATTTTAAAATTTCCGTGTATATTGTTGAGGCGAGAATAGATCAAAGGGTGAGGGCCTCCCATCAAATGATTATTGTCAAGGAGATAAGTAAGATCGGGAGTGAAAGAGACATGCTCCTCAACACCATGAAACTTATGGGATTCAATAGGTTCTGATAGCTCGACTAATTGAAGAATGTCCACCGTGAAGTTAGATTCACCGAGGTCATGAAGAGGTAGAAGATCAATACTGTCCCCTTGATCAGAAGATGTCCAATTGAGATGAAAGTCATGTGGGGTACCCGCCTCCTCCTTTACCCAAGAGAGATCATTTATAGTTGTTAGGTGCAATGTGGGATCTAGAGGGGGGTGAATAGATCCCTCTATAAAAATTTAGCTCAACTAAAATCACACCCTATTTTAAATCACAGCGGAAGATAACACTATAGGCTAAGCAATCTACTGATGGTTAAATCTATGCACAATAGTGAACGAAGACATCTTTCATCAATAAGCTTCAAGTTAAAAGCAACTAGTAATTCTAACTGTAAACAGATTAACGAAGCAATGAACTGAACGGATTCAGAATTTAGGTAAAACACATTAAGGCATCTACACAAACACTTAGCATACTATGACCTCACAAGGCAGAATCAGCTCACAAACCAACCTGCGAAGGGGGTATAGGATAAGAAGTATGCGCACAAATCAAACCACGGTAGACAAGGACTTTTTTAGGTGGTTTGGTCTATAACCCACAGACCTACGTCCACCCCTCACTCTACCCGAGTGAGGCTTCCCTTGCAACAAGCAAGAATGCAGACTCAATCTACAACAAATGTTGACTAACAGCTTGAACCAAGGGAAACCAATCCCTTCTCCCCGATCTTACAACCTGCAAGACCAGACCCACTACCACTAGTAGTAACCGGAGGAACAAATCCTCCCTTCCTCTGAAGACACAGAGGGACCTGTGAACAACAACCCACTGCTCACAACCTAGAGGAACAATCCTCTCTTCCTCTAAACACACAGAGGGAACACTAGAGGAACAACCTCCACACTCAGGTTTCCCCTAGCAACCCACACATAGGTATGAACTGTGTGCAACCACCTTGCGTGCACAGAGCACAACAAGGCAAACATGAAGGCTAGAAATAAAAAATGAAAAAACAAAAAACACAAAGGAAAAAACAAAAGCAATGTAGCTCCAAGGAGCAGGGCAGTTTTGGATTTGATCTATGAACTAATGAACTCAGCAAATCTTCAAATGGAACTCCTAGCTTCACTCTATGGCTTCTCTCACGAGTTGGGCTCTTTCTATCTGAACTCTCTCTCGAACTCTCTCTTTCTGTCTTTCTTCTTCTCACTCTCTTTCTCTTTTCTTTAGCTCTCGCAGCACTCTTTCTTTTTCTTCTTTGTTCTCTATTCTGCCTTTGATGCAGCTTCTTCCCCTCAAATTCTCTGATATAGCTCTTCAATATTTTCTCTCGAAGGATAGCTCTTCACTCTCTCTTTCTTTTTCTGTAGCCCATGAAGATGGCTCTCTCTTTCTTCCTGATCAACTCTCACTCTTTCTTTTTCGAAGAACAGCTTCTCACTCACAGCAGATACACACTTTTGCTTTTCTCGCCTTCGATTCTTCTACTTTATCTTTCGAACCCTGGTGTATTAATATGTATTACAGAGCATTTGAATTTTGGCCTTGCTTTAATCTGAATTTTCGTTTGTCCAAAACCTTTGGAGGGAATATTCTGATAATTCAACCTTGTACGGAGCCTGTCAAATGTCTGGGATCATGTGCCAATGATTGGAGGTCAAAGGCACGTGACTTCCTTAAGTCTTCCTCACGCCCAACCATTTATCACCCTTCAGAGCCTATTTTATACCCTTAACGGCTATTTGTCACCCTTGTGCTGAATAGTTGTCGCCTTCACTTTTTCCAGTTTAGCCTTGAGCCGTCGCCGAAATCTATTTGTCAGCCTTAGGTGTATATTATACGCCGTTGAGGCTTTATTTGTCACTGCTAAGGCTTCATTTTTCATGGCTAAGGCCCTTTGTTCCCAGCATGAATTCTTCTTCCTTCTTGTTGACTGTTCTTCATCGTTGTTGGCTTTTAGTCAACTCTGATTCCCATCTTTCATCTTTGTGAGACATTCTTCACAGATCTTCCACATTTGTCTTCCTTATGAGAGGTTTTTCATCGTTGATGCTCAAGTGCCATAGATACTTGTTCTTCTTTACTTTTATTATTCATATGTCACCGGAATTAGCTATTATTTATCCTTGCTAGTCTATTTGTCAGCCATAACATCCATTTATCACACTTAGCATTTCATTTGTCAGCCTTGTATTCTGTGTGGGCTTCAAAGCTTGTCCAAGACTTGCTGCGTCGACGCTACTATGAGGCTGCGTTGACGTTGCATGGAGTTTTTCACTTATCAGCTATTTGGGTGTTTCTTCACTGCTTCAGCTTGTTGTCTTGATGGTTCTCACCTTTTATGTTCTTCATTGGCAGATCCTTCTGAAGAATTCTGGTTTGTGTGAAGTTTTCCTTAGGCTCCGTCAACGCTATGCGAACACTGCGTCAACGTTGTCACATGATCTCTTCATGTTAGCTTGTCTTCAGCTTGATAGAGGATTACCCTTGACTGCGTTGACGCTGTAGCAGTGCTGCGTCGACGTAGCTTGGGGTTTCTTCTTGTGTTGTGCGCTCTTCAGCCTTGTTGTCTATTTCTCACCCATACCGTGGTATATATCAGCCTTATTGCCTATTATTCACCACTAGCCATCTATTTTTCACCACTAATCCGTAGCTATTGCCTTTCAGCTAGCGGATGACTTTTGCCAAACTCTTCTGTGGCATGTTGTCAAGTTGGCTCCAATTGACTTGGAAGTCAATTGTTCTTCTTCCATAAACCTTCTTTTTCATCTGTCAACTCTGTTTGATCTATTCTTGAGCTTGTTCATGCTGATTGCTTCAAGTATGGCCTTTTCTCAAGCATCCAAAGCCTTGCATCATTTCTTTATCATGCAGACGGCCTGAAACATCATTTGAGTTGCTGCCTCCTCTTCACATATAGGAAGATGTCATATAGCATTAAAGCAATAAATTATGACATAATCAAAAGCATGAATCTAATGACATAATTAAAAGCATGAATCCAATGCAGCTATGACTTCATCAGAACATGAAACCAGTGCATCCAAACTAATGCATCAAGGCACACCAATGCACTATCTTCATAAATGAGTCATAGTGATTGACATCATCAAAACACAAGGACACAACAATAGCCTCAGTCAATTCATTCTCCACTCGCACATCCTCTTCATCCTTCCCTTGTAACAAGGTCTCCTCCAATTCAAGAAGGGAAGCGAATGGGATTTGATCATGGACTAGCACATTACTTTCTTCTTCTTCACCCCCCAACTTGAGATCATCAACTTCTTTAGAACCCTTCTCATAATGGCAATTAAGCTCATGCTCCTAGAACTCATCTTTTCGATCATCATCATGACTATAGCTAACTCCGTCAAAAACTTGCTGATAAGACTCCTCCATATTTTTCACGTGATCTAAATCGAGAGTGATTTGAGTATTGTGTTCATGGGAAACCATGGGTTGATCGTAAAAGCTTTTAGTATTGTGAAATTGTAGAAGTTGGTAATCAGAATTGGCATTGGAGTAGCCAGACAATTGATCCAATTCCATGCCCTTGATGGTTTCAGCAAGTTGATCTAGTCAGGCTTGATTTTGGGCCATGATGAATTGATGAAATTAATGAAATTGATTAATTCTCTCCTCCTTATTAAGAGTTGTGCTCGGAGGATATAGAGTTGTAAGTCGAGAAGTAGAGTTTGAAGGATAAGAACTTGAATAATGATCAACTTGATAGTGAGGTAGGGGAGAGGATGTGGGTTGTCCTCCATAGTGGGCTTGATCATGAAAGTTATTTGAAGATGGAGCCCAATTTTGAAAGAATTGATTTGGAGGATTTTGGGTCGGGCCTTGATAAGAATCCCAAGAATTATTATATTATTATCCCCAATAAGAATCATAAGAAGGGGTGGAGAATCCTTGAGCAATTTGGGCTTATTTTTGGGTGCAAGACGAATCATAAGGCCCATAAAAGAATTGAGTGGATTGAATATGATCATGATTAAAGGAATGCAACTGGGCTCCCATGAGTGATGGGCTTTCATTGTAGGCCAACCAAGAGTATGGGCTTTCGTAATGGGTCGGGCCAGGTTGGGTGAATGGTAAAGGTTGAATTGGACCATTATTAACATAATGGGCCGGTTTGGCCCACATGTCATTATGATCTTGGTATTAAGGTGGAATGAAGGAGTTTGAATTTATAGCCTAAAGGATAGATCAAGAGAAATGGGCCAATAAGTCCACCTTATTGAATTTGGAAGCCCAACTCAAAAACATGAATTTCTCACCCATTTTTTTAAAATTTTTTGGAGTTTTTTTATTTTATTTTTTTAAAGCAATGCAATCAATAACTATATGAAGAATGTATGCAACATGATGGTTTGTTTATTTTTTTTTACATCCAAGGGCAAACTAACTGCGGGGTGCTTCTTGATACAACCTGCCCGGCATCTGTGAGGGAATCCACAGGTGCGGGGACTTATGGAGGTCTTGGAAAAGGAGATTCCAGTCTAATGAGATGGAGTGCTCAATTAGAGGGTCCTTCCAATTCGAAGAGGGGTGCGCCTAATTGCCCTTAAGAAGGGAGAAAGAGAAGAAGAGAATGATATTTTTTTTCTTTTTCAAATGATGCAAGTGATAAACAAAGAACTAACTAAATGCAACATTGCATGTAAGACATGAAAGTAAGATGAAAGTATGATATCATGATGAATTTTTTTTTATTTTTTGATTTTTTTCAGAGATTTTTTTCAATTTTTTTTTCAAAGAGAGATGAATAAAGGACAACTAGCTACTAAAAATACCAAAGAATATGTAAATCTACTGAAAAATAAAGCCTAACATCAAGCTTTTTGTGGTTTCTGGTTTTCTGATTTGTTTGGATTTTTTAGGAATTTGTTTGATTTTTTTAGATTTTTCAGAAAATTTTCAAATTTTGCTAGAAATACATAAAATAGAACTTGTTCCTACACTTACTGACCTTTGACGACACTTAATTTATAATATATTTTGATTTTTTGATTATCTGCTCCCTTTGGTTACAGTTTCCTGCCCTTTAGCGATGCTTTCTGGTTTTCAGCGACAGATGATTTTCTATAGTTTTCAGGTCCGAATTTTCTCTTTTTTTATTTTTTTTATTTTTTTTCTTTTTACTGTAAAATAAAAAAAATAATATACAAATATACACATCAAACATAATAATTTGCAACTATCAAAAGTCATTTTCTCCGTAGTAACAGTGCCAAAAATTGATATGCACTACACTCGTCGTTAAAAATGTTAGGATAGATGCGGTGGATTCAGAGGGGGGTGAATGAATCCCTCTCTAAATTTTTTCGACCAATTTAAAATTTAGATTCAAGACAACTTGATAAGGACTCCCTGAACTGAAGCAAGAGTTACTTCAACTAGGAGTCGTGCCTACCATGCATCTAACGATGAATAATCACACAATCAAATCACAAGGAACACCAAGGTTTTGAGGTGGTTCGGTCCTTCAGACCTACGTCCACCCCACACTCAACTGAGTGTGGCTTCACTGCTGCCTAACAGCTTGCCGCTGATCCACAACTTCGGGGACAAATCCCTACAACCCGCTGAGCTTCACAGCTTGCTGACCAGAGGAATCCTCCTCTGCAACCGTTGAGGATTACAGCTTAACCTGTCCAGAGGAATCCACCTCTGCCCGCTGAGGATTACAGCTTTACCTGTCCAGAGAAATCCTTCTCTGCAACGCTGACACACAGCTTGAGTAACAAGAGTTTTAAAAAACAAACCGAACGAAAATAGAAAACAAAAATAAGACTGGAATGTAGCTCAGGAGAATGAGCAGTTTGGCTCTGGTTTTGAACCAAGAGACGAATGAATGCAACTCACAGTTCCTTCTTCTCTCAATTTCTCTCTTAGCTCTCTCATAGATCTTCTCTCTTAATCTGGCATGATCGCATTTGCTCTTTTCTCTTTCTACTTATATCTCTCTGCTACACACTCTGATTCTTCTCTATCTCTTTCTAATCTTCTCTTCAAAATTCCATCATCAGTTTTCTGTTCGCAGAAGAGGAGTCTTATATATCTTCAGTCATGAACCCACGAGCTCACCTACTAGGCGTGTGGAGGGAACATTCCCGCCAAATAATTCCAGTAAGCTTTCATCCACTTGTCCACTTCTGAGCACTGTAGCTTCCCTCGTGGCAGTCCTTTGTCAGGGACGGTCTGCCTTGGATCACGTGCCCTCGTTAAAGATCTCGAGCAGTTGACCTGTTAACATGTCGAAACATACGATAGTCAAACAGATATGAATATTGCACAGGCTTGCTAAGAGAATGTTCGACAGTTCATAAAGCACACATGAGTAGACTTAGTATGCACAAACTTAATGCATACATTGGCAGGTTCTACACACGCCATCAGTGTGCACAAAGAAGTATGCACAGACTTATTATGGATGAAGGGCTAGGAGATTCACAGACTTCGTGTGTGCATAAGATAGACAATGCAATGACCCTATATGTCAAACCTCAAGTTGCACAGACTTTGCATAGTGCAAAGACTAGAGTTGCACCGACTTAGTTGCACGAAATGCACGAATGCATGGACTTTGATTTCGCTCGCACAGAATGTGCACAGACTTAATAAGGCATGAGAAGAGTGTGTACAGACTTGGTCTGTGCAAGGTGCTAGGGATGTACAGACCCAAAGCTTCATAAACAAATCATGCACAGACGTTGCATGTGCAAGGAACAAAAAGATGCACTGACCTTAAGTATGGAATGAACATCAACTTCACCGTCTTAGCATGAACGAAAGGAAAACATACACCGACTATGAATGTAAATGACTAAGACATATACCTATGTTATCTGACAGATAACGTGGTATGCACAGACTTAACTAAAAGGTGCACCGACTTTCTATACATGAGAGATAGAAGACACACTGACTTTCAATGCACAAACAGAATATGCACTGACTTCTTTTATGCTTGATGTAACGCTGCACTAACTTTATCAACATATGCATGGACTTCATATGCGACAGATGCAAGGTGCACAGACCTTGTAAGCTGAATGATGCAACTATGCATAGACTTAATCATATATGCAATGATGAAATACAGATAGATTTATGCATTTCAATCTCACATGACTCATAGATTGTCATTATCAAAACTAGGGTTCCAACAATCTCCCCCTTTTTGATGATGACAACTATAAGTCATGTATGATTTATTTGCTAACATTCATAACAAAGATACCATACAAAATAAACCATGCATTCAACACAAGTATGCACTATGTATTAATTACATTCCTGTGTACAGTAAGAGAATGCAAGGTAGTGTTTGAGTGAAAAATCTCATTTAGCAATTTCTTTACATCTGAAAATTGAAAACTATCTGAAAACTGAAAACTGTCCATCAGAACTGTCCACCAGTAAACTAAAAAGTGTCCCTTTCATTCACACACTCCACCACAATATTCTCCCCCTTTGTCATTATCAAAAAAAATGGGGAACTGTAAGAAATCAATAACCTCTGTAACTCCCCCTGTCTCTTGGATATTGTGCAGAGGTTGAACCAGGGGCTGAAAGTCTGTTCACCACAGAGGTGTGAAAATCTCTAATGGAGTTTGACAACTCATCTAGTCTGTGATGCACTATGCTCCCCAGTCTGTCTACCAGAGAGGAGTTGGAGTCTTGTTTTGTGAGAAGCTGTCCGATACCATCTGAGAGGTTCTGCAATTGGGACTCGGCAACTTTAAATTTGTTAATGATCTCAGACTGACTGTCTGCAATTTTGTTCAATGTACTCTTTATCATTTCAAACTCAATCTTAAGATCGAAGGTGTGGTCAAGAATTTGAGCAAGCTTGCTGAAAGATGAGAGTTGGGTATCTTGCATTTTGCTCACCATGTCACCAACTCTATTGCTGACTCCCATAAGAGATTCCAAAATCTCTCGAACTGTTGCATCAATTTTTTGTATAGCAGTCATAAACTCAATCCATTGAGCTTTCACAATCTTTTCCAGATGTTGCATTCTGGCCTCTACTCTGTCCAGGTGAAGGGTTGCGAACATAAACTATTTATTCATCAATTCATTTTGATTCAGCACTATCTCAGTCAAATTAGATAGCATTTGTGCAATGTTAGGCTTAGCATTGGTTCCAGGTGAACTAAATGAAGTGGCACCAAAGTTAGGAAGTTAAGTGTGGTAAGTAGGCTGCTGTTCAGGAGATGGAGGGGGTGGTATACCAAGACTAATCATTCCCCCGAAATGTGGACCATATGCAAGAGCTGGAGCAAAGGACATTCTTAGATACATTCTGTACTGAGGAGCAGGACCTATAACATATTCTTGTGTTTCTTCCTCAGCTACCCCTGGAGTTGGAGCTAGTGGTTGTTCCTGTGGAACTTCTTCAGCAGATACTTGAGCTCCCTATGGCTCATCCTCTTGCTCATTGACCACTGACTCAGCAATTTCTTCATAAATTTTTTCAGCCTGTTCTTTCATAATCTGTAAAACCGTTTCATCTAATAATCCTTCATCTGATTCAGTTTCTTTTTCCCTTTCCTTTTCTTGAAGGAATTCAGTTCTTTCCTCTTCCACACTTGCCTCTTGTTCTTGTTGATCTATGTGCTGTTCCTGCTCAGATTGTACTCCAAATTTATCAAATAACAAGTTGATGTCTTGATCCAATTATTGTACAATTTGAGCATCAGTTAGATTCAGCTCATGGACTTCTTGTTCCAATTGAAGATCCTTGAGATTCTTCTCAGCAGACTCAGCAGTAATTTCTTCTTGTTGTTCAGCAGTTGATTGACCTCTTTCAGCTGACATAAGAGGGACTTCTTCATGAGGAACTTGAGGATGCTATTCTGATGATGTATCAACTTGAATTTTCTTTTTCTTCTTCAAAGGAGCTGGGTCATGTTCTTCTGTCACTTCTTGATCTTTTCCTAGACTGACCTGAGGCTGTTCACTTTGTTCTTTGACATCTTTCACTTTACTGCCTTTGGATGATTTCAACCTCAAGTACTTGTTAATGAAATCTAAGTTATAAATATTTACTTTAGGAATATATTTTGAGGATTCCTTTTCTAGTGGAATTTTTATTTTTTTGAAGATTGCTGTCAGATGAGCTGCATAAGGTAGATTTCTTTTTGACTCCTTGAAAGTGCTCATTATCTGAATCATTATTGCTGGTAGACAAATCTTGACACCCTTGAGTAGGCAAAAGTGAATAAATCTCTGAGAATCGATCACTCTCCCTCTACCTCCAACTTGTGGAGTTATCATAGTTGTAAGGATATGACACAACAATCTCCTTAGAGGGGAAAATTTACATGTATTGAACTGAGTGAGATAAGTCTGTTTCTTTGGAACACTGGGGTCTCTAGGCAGCTCTATAATGAGGGAGTAGGCCTCATGCAAGTTTACATCAAATTCACCTTCTACTTCCCCTCCTTCTGGAATTCGAAAGATTTTATGTAGTGAGTAACTAGTTCAATCAATCTTGACCCCTTTAACTACAGATTGAACTATAGACCTTTCAGAGTCACATCTGAGATTATAGTAAAATTCAGCAACCAGTCTAGGATAATTTGTCCTATGCTTACTCAAGAATTTCTTCCATTTCTGAAACTCAAAAATTTCCAATAATTCAGGGAAGGCAGAAATCATGGGTTGATCGGCAAAATCAACGTACCGGGGAAGCATGATCTTTCCTGCTTCCAATAACACCTCAACCTGTGTAAAAGACTTAGCAGGGACCGCTTCTTCTTTAGATTCATACTTAGCAGCTTCTGAAGCAGCCGTCTTGCGCTGCTTGGAGGAGGTTTCCTCTACCTTTTCTTTCCCTTTTTCCTTCTTTTGTTGGTATACCTCTTTGGGCACATCTACTGGCAACTACTCTTTCAAAGAATCCTCCACCTGAACTTCCATGTCCCTCCTCTTCCCTTTTACTGACTTCTCCTGAACTGGTTCCGAAGATGCTCTCTTCGCATGTGCCTCCTTTGATTTACGCTCATAGCATTTAGCCACATCGATCTTCATAGCTTGAGGAAGCGGCGGCTGTTGCTCTTCCGTGCCTTTCTTCTTCCCTTCACTCGTGGCGGACAGAGAGGACATGGTGGAAGCAATGAGGAGAGAAGGAAGAAACGTAGAGAAGGAATGAACGAGATGAGAAGAGGGAAGACTGGAGAGGCGGGCTTGCTGGCTGAACTCGAGAGAGGAAAACACGAGAGCGGGAGGTCGCTTCGGCTTCAAAGGAGAGCGTATGATGGTAAAGCAAGTAGGGTTACATATATAAGAAACACTGCCAACTTTACCAATATTCAACAGTTAATACCCAAACTACCCCTTACTTTAAAATAAAATACCTTTCTACACAGAAATGCGATTTTCGGCATATGAGATTATATCTTAAACTATTATTCTCCACAATTTATCCTTATGAGTCAATGGAAATGAAACATCTTAATCAAGGAAATAACCCAGTCAAAGAGATCCTTAATCTTTCTATCCCCTTTCATTAGCCAATTACTGATAGAAAAACCCAATTTTTATATTGACCTTAAACCAGTATAAATTTAATGAAGGAACCATAGGGTCAACCATATTTTTCATTGATCTTTTACAAAATTTTGATTGAACATTTCAGTATAACTACACCTTTTTACTATAGGAAACATGTTGATCAAACACCAGAGTCCCTGGTTACTCAATACAGTTTACCTTTATGTTTCATAATTCTTGAACAGAGATAGCATTCATTTTCATGACTTGACCTCTGAATTTCTTTGAAATAGATGGTCAGTTTCTCAAATAATATGCCATTGCTCTGCCACAATCAATTTTTCATTTAATGGCGTATTCCCAGGTCCTTTATCAGAGTTTTCTTTAGACATGACTTAAAGACCATATAAACCTTAGATTTCCTATCAGATTGGCTTATTACTAAGAACTTTCAGATTTTAGATTCCTTACTGAGCAATTTCCAATTTGGACTATTTTAAGAACATTGAGGTATCATTTAGGGTTAATTGTGAGAGCTTTTATGATAAGATTTAATATTCATATACTGAAAATCACATCTCAGTTAAGATCAACAATTTTATTCTTAGTTCAGGGTGATCTCAGTAGTTAATTATTGAAGATAAGTAAAGGTGACACTGATCAGATATTACTCCCCCTAACTAACACATTCTATGAACTTCTTTGAAGATAGATGTGGAGAAGGAGAGGAGACCATGAACAAAGTGATGTAGGTGAAGACAACTCATGAGCAGGGTTAAGACTAAAGGCCAGATAGCATAAATCCAAAAGCACAACCTTAGAGACCAACATCAGATAGCCACTCATATCTTAGATAGCCACTTATCTCAGATAGCCACTCATATCTTATAACCCAGCAAACATTCAGCCTCGTGGAAAATTAGTGTATCCAAAAACCCAATCCTTAATCAATTGGCCTCTCATCTTATATCAGACTCAAGCAGACTCCAAAGTCAGTATCACAACAGTAGTACCTTACAGCTCAGCAAACATAAAAGAATGACTATCTAAGCAGCAAGACATCATTAACCCAAACATGCATTCAATCTTTAATAAGTTCAACTCCCCCTCAGAACGTGCAGAGATATCAAACAATCACTATTTGATTTTCTTAAATTACACAGATATGTAAGTGTTCTACATGAACATGCACAGACCCATATTTGTCATGACACACAAGACTGCACCGACTTCATCTGACTCGAGGCACGGGATGCACCTAGTTTATATGCATGCATCTAATAAGTGCTCCGACCTTGTTACGCATATGGGAAAAGTCTGCACAGACCTAGTGGATGTGCACAGACATGCATGCGTGCAGTAACAATACTTGCACTGACATTGTGAACATACTAGCTAAGCATGCACTGATGTAATATGCAGACACGTCTAACTGTGCATAGACTTGGTAATGCAATGTGCACGTGTATCTATTTGATAAACTAAGAAGTCATGTAGATGGATGCATCTACGTACTCATTATCATGAATTATATTCATCAACATGTATTATTCTTAAAGAGATAGCATCAATCATCAGGTTTGTCTAAACAATCATACATCATTCCAAAGAGAGTATTATTTAGACAAAATTAACAAAAATTAGAGGTGGAGTTTGACTAACCTTTGTGCTCTGAATTTATTGAGCCCCACTTTTATTTCAGCAAGGCATATCTACAAAACAACATTTATTTTGGGCAAGCAGGAACCCAAGCAGTCTTGGGTCCTGAGATACCAACTGCACCTTTAGAGGGTGCTCTCCACAATGTTCTAGCATCATAATTATCAGATTTCATCAAACGATAGTTAGACATGAAATGGCCAAACTGACCACAATAATGACAAGAAACACTAGATTTCATGGTCCTTTTATATGAGTAAGAATGAGCATGAACTTGATGCGAATGAACATGATTGGTACTTCTGTTAGCATGAGGGTTTTGTTTTCTGAAACCTGCCAACCTGCACTGATTTGCTTTATGGCCAAGTTTTCCACATTCAAAACATGCAATAGTATTTCTTTTAAAACCATATTTGTTTTCATCAAAGACATTTCGGTACACATGGGTTTTAGCAAAGCTAAAGTGACTATTTATACCCTGTGCATGCCAACATTGTGCAGCAATGTGGCCAAACTTGCCACAGCAATAACACTGAGTTTTCTTTTTCTGAACAGTAGAAGGTTTCCTATGATGAAAATTTCTAGGATGCATCCTAACTGCACTTCGTTCATCATTTTTCATGATTAAACAGTCATGCATAACATGTTCACACTTCCCACAATAATGACATGTTACTCCTGTGTTTTTAACATGCACTGGTTTGACAGCATAGACATTCGCATGAGAATGTGAATGTGTGTGTGAACAGTTGGCAGCATGCCTATGAGAATTAGGGACAGATTTGTACTTATTTAATTCAACATTCTTCTTTGGTTTGTGAACCTTTTTCTAATTTTTATTTGAATTTTCTACTTCCTTTGCAGTGAATTGAAAGATGGAAGACTTGGATGAGTTAGCATGTTCTGAACTTTTCACAAAAATAGTTGATTTCTTCTATTCATTGGTCTGTTTATTAACAGGCACATATCCAAGCCCTTCTTTCTGAAAATTCATGTTAGAACCCAGCAATTTATTCAAGTTATCTTTCCCTTTAACAAATTTTGAAAGAGAATTTTTTAGATCTTCAACTTCAGCTTGCAAAGTGGCGATTTCATTTTCACATGAGACAACTTGTTGATGCAGACAATCATTGAGACTTTTCATGTTGAGTAGTGGACAGCGGATCTAGAGGGGAGGGGTGAATAGATCTGCCCCTCTTTTCGTAATGCAACCCTCTATATAGCTAGATAAAATAAATTACAGCAGAGTGTAACTAGCTTATCGAAGAACACTATGATTCGCTTGGCAAGATGAGTAACTAATATATTGATTTGAACCTAAGCATGCATCTAGAACGAAGCAATCACATAAACAAATCACAACACAAAGGATTTTAAGGTGGTTCGGACTGAATCCCCAGTCCTACGTCCACCCCTCAGCAAATCCGGTAAGGCTCCACTAGTGCCACGCACTGAACCACAAATCGGAAAGACCTCCGATTGCCTTCCTACTAACCACATGTAGGGACGTCAACACCGCAGATTGGACAACTTCCGATTGCCTTCCTACTAACCACCAGTAGGGATGATCTTCAGTTTCAAATGTTTGAATGAAATGGAAAGAGAACAAATATGAAAGCTCTCAAATAAGATATAGAATATGCTCAAGGAGAAAAGATCTTGTCTGAGATTTGATGTTGATCAGCAACAAGGGCTTCTTCTCTCTTGCAAAGATTCTTCTTGGTTCAGGAACAAGGGTTCCTTCTTCTTTGCAAATCGATCTTCCTTGAATCTCCTTTGAGTTGATGTGGGAGATAATGGATGCAGCCTTGAACCTTGATTGCTTCTACACCATTCTTGGAGGTTGATGGCTTCAAAAACAAGCTTGAATCACCTTGGATGGATGAAGAACTCCAGCCCAAAGCACTGTTCACGGAGGTGCTACAGTACCCGCGAATCACCTCCTCTAGCCTCCCTTGATCTCTCTTGTTCCAATTGAAGCATTAGGGTTTCTAACCCTCTTGTATTGGTTTTATAGACTTTGAATGGTCCTTGGACATCCCCCAGACCAGATCCACAATCCATGGGGGATTGGGTGACTTTGGGGTTAAACAAATACAAGGAAAGGGGCTCTTCTCGAAGTGGAAAATAAAGTCAACATTTGTTGGCTCGGGGCTGGCGGTTGACCTGCAGAAGCTGGCGGTCGATCCCCGCGACCTGACTGGGCAGGTCGATCCCCGCGACTAGACCGCGCAGGTCGATCCGCGTGCGAGGGCGCAATCATTGAGCTTTCACTTTTGCCATCTCCACTCCATTCCTTGGCATATCTGTCATGAAAGAACATCAAGTAGTTTAGTCATATAAGAGTGGTAAAACATCAATGACTTATAGTGTTTAGCCATTATCAAAACCAAGAATATCAAATAACTCAAATGACCACAGGATGATGTCAAATGACCCAGGTGACCACAAGATGACTCAAATGACCACAGGGGCACAACATTTCAAAGTTTCATTTTCTTGTTGAAACTTTGTTTCATTGTTTGTTTCCTTTTTCTGTTTAATCAATGATTCATTTTCTTCTTTCAAGGATCTGATTAAGTTCTTTTGCATATCATCATCAGAATCAAGGTCTTCAATCAGTTCCTTTAAGAAGGCACATTCATTACACGAGTTTTCATCTTTAAGAGCTTCATTTTTAATACTTTCATTTTCAAATTTCAATCTGTCTATTTCAGATCTTTCCTTCTTCATGTCTGATTTCAAATTTTCATTTTCAGCTCTCAATCGTGTAACTTCAGAAATCATTTCTTTTCTAAGCTTTTTCTTTTCAGACTTGACTTTATCATATTTATCAATCAACTGTTCATTCAAAGCAATCAGATCTTCAAAACTTAAATTGGCGGTTTCAGAATTTACCTGTGACGAAGTATCTTCCATCTGATCATGATTTTCATCTGTAGCCAGGAAGCATTTCACTCCGTCCTGACACCTGCTAGCTGCAATCATGTTGATAATCTCAGAGGCACTACAATCATGTTGATAAGCATTTGTCAGTGTTTATCGCCCTTCGGGTTAACTCCAGGGCCTTCTGATTCTTAGAGAATTTTAGCTGATCTGAAGTTTTCCATAAGGATTTATCCTTTGGAACTTCATGAGGACTGTGTGCAATGATTATCCATCGATTTGGATTAACCTGCATCACGTACTCTCTAAACTGATTAAACCAGCTATAAAAACCTAGACCCTCAAATCTCGGGAGATCAGTCATGAATGCCATGCTCAGATTAGATCAAAAATCTAAATGCAAAATAGATCAGACATAGATCACACCGGCACCTAATCTAGGAACGAATCTGCAGGTCGTTGGACTCTCCGTGCAGACACCCGCTCTGATACCAATCGTTAGGATAGATGCGGTGGATTCAGAGGGGGGTGAATGAATCCCACTCTAAATTTTTTCGACCAATTTAAAATTTAGATTCAAGACAACTTGACAAGGACTCCCTGAACTGATGCAAGAGTTACTTCAACTAGGAGCCACGCCTACCATGCATCTAACGATGAATAATCACACAATCAAATCACAAGGAACACCAAGGTTTTTAGGTGGTTCGGTCCTTCAGACCTACGTCCACCCCACACTCAACTGAGTGTGGCTTCACTACTGCCTAATAGCTTGCCGCTGATCCACAGCTTCGGGGACGAATCCCTACAACCCGCTGAGCTTCACAGCTTGCTGACCAGAGGAATCCTCCTCTGCAACCGCTGAGGATTACAGCTTAACCTATCCAGGGGAATCCACCTCCGCCCACTGAGGATTACAACTTTACCTATCCAGAGAAATCCTTCTCTGCAATGCTGACACACAGCTTGAGTAACAAGAGTTTTAAAAAACAAACCGAACGAAAATAGAAAACCAAAAACAAGACTGGAATGTTGCTCGGGATAATGAGCAGTTTGGCTCGGGTTCTGAACCAAGAGACCGATGAATACAACTCATGGTTCCTTCTTCTCTCAATTTCTCTCTTAGCTCTCTCACATATCTTCTCTCTTAATCTGGCTTGATCGCATTTGCTCTTTTCTCTTTCTGCTTATATCTCTCTGCTACACACTCTGATTCTTCTCTATCTCTTTCTAATCTTCTCTTCAAAATTCCATCATCAGTTTTCTGTTTGCAGAAGAGGAGTCGTATATATCTTCAGTCAGGGACCCACGAGCTCACCTACTGGGCGTGTGGAGGGAACATTCCCGCCAAATAATTCAAGTAAGCTTTCAACCACTTGTCCACTTCTGAGCACTGTAGCTTCCCTCGTGGCAATCCTTTATCAGGGACGGTCTGCCTTGGATCACGTGCCCTCGTTAAAGATCTCGAGCAATTGACCTATTAACATGTCGAAACATACGATAGTCAAACAGATATGAATATTGCACATGCTTGCTAAGAGAATGTTCGATAGTTCATAAAGCACACATGGACAGACTTAGTATGCACAGACTTAATGTATACATTGGCAGGTTCTACACACGCCATCAGTGTGCACAAAGAAGTATGGATGAAGGGCTAGGAGATGCACAGACTTCGTGTGTGCATAAGACAGACAATGCAACGACCCTATATGCCAAACCTCAAGTTGCACAGACTTTGCATAGTGCAAAGACTAGAGTTGCACCGACTTAGTTGCACGAAATACACGAATGCACGGACTTTGATATCGCTCACACAGAATGTGCACAGACTTAATAAGGCATAAGAAGAGTGTGTACAGACTTGGTCTGTGCAAGGTGCCAGGGATGCACAGACCCTAAGCTTCATAAACAAATCATGCACAGACGTTGCATGTGCAAGGAACAAAAAGATGCACTGACCTTAAGTATGGAATGAACATGAACTTCACCGTCTTAGCATAAATGAAAGGAAAACATGCACCGACTATGAATTTAAACGACTAAGACATATACCTACGTTATCTGACAGATAACGTGGTATGCACAGACTTAACTAAAAGGTGCACCGACTTTCTATACATGAGAGTCAGAACACGCACCGACTTTCAATGCACAAATAGAATATGCACAGACTTCTTTTATGCTTGATGTAACGCTGCACTGACTTTATCAACATATGCATGGACTTCGTATGCGACAGATGTAAGGTGCACAGACCTTGTAAGCTGAATGACGCAACTATGCACAGACTTAATCATATATGCAATGATGAAATGCAGACAGATTTATGCATTTCAATCTCACATGACTCATAGATTGTCATTATCTAAATCAAGGTTCCAGTAAAAAATGTCATGCCACAATTTCAAAAAGTACCGCACTCACTCACTAAAAAGATTTGAAATCCAAGTAGAGTGGTGAGAATGGGTCAATCCTACAGGGAGGAATATTTTTAATTAAAACAAGTTAAAAAATTCTCATATTTATGGAAACCGAGTTTGGAGTGAGCTTATGAAAAAGGAAAATAAAATTGTACGAAAATAAACTATCTAAAGAATATGAGAGGGTTGAGAAGAGAAACTTGGAGGGGGTAGAGAGAGAAAAAGAAGAACACAATTATAAAAATTAACTTTTATTACTAAGAGGAAAGATTACAAGTTTATGAAAGTGAAGATTACAACTTGCATAAAATTAAAAGAACAAGAGAAGAAAAGAGGCAGGATGGTAGAAGAATAGCACCGTCCACACGCCGTGCCGAGCCTTTGAGTGGTCGCCCCACTTTGGAGATGAATGCCACCTTAAGAGAACCGAAGACGAATATTCGCCTTGGGAATTTGAGAAGAATATAGAAGAGGAGGGAGATAGAGAAGAGGAGGAAGATTAAAATCTAAGAAAAATAGTAAAACAAAAATAAAAATATAGTAATAGAAAAATTAAAATATCCTTAAAATGAAGAGGAATTAGAAGATGAAGAAGAGGAAGACGTTGAAGATCTGGAATAGAGGAAGAACTTTTGTGAAGAGAGCATAGTGAGAAAATGATCAGAAGAGGGTGAAAAGGTGAGAAGAACAGTAAAAAATGTAAGTGTAGAAAAACGTGAGAATTGAACTTTGAAAATTAAATTATAACTTGAAAAAGAGATATAATTGGAGGGAGAGGAAAAATAAGAAAATCTAGAGCTTTGAAAAATGAAGAATTTTGATGAAGAGAGTAGAGGGAGAACACAACTAGAAGAAGGTGAAATTTGGGGGAAAACGGAGGGCTACGCGCACGGATGAACATCAAACTATAAAAGATAGAACTTTAAAAAATAGGAAATAACTTATAAACGAGAGAGATCTAGCTAAATGTGTATAAGAAGATGTGAAAGAACTCTTAAACACAAAAAACTTTGATGAAGGAAGTAAAATGAAAAGACGAACATAAGGGCATGAACAATAGGCTAAGATCTTTAGCTAGTTACTCTTGGGCGGGTATTTATAGCGAACAGGGCTTGCTTGGGCTGGTTTCCTAATTGGACAAAGATCCTCCTAATTCCTCTCCAATAATTTCTCCACAAGATAATTCCATAAATATTCTTTCTTATTTCTCCCTTCACACAAATAAGGCATGGCGGCTTGCTTTGACTTGGGCAGCAAGAGGAGGGAAAGGGGGTTGCATCCTAGGGCATCCCTTGCCCTGGTTCTGTGACAAATTCGCCCCCGGCCCTTCTAGAAAATGCTGAGAGTGTCCTGCACACACAATATTTGAATTAAATTCATAGAAAATTGTTACATTGCACATAAAA
This sequence comes from Amorphophallus konjac, assembly GCA_022559845.1. NCBI lineage: Eukaryota > Viridiplantae > Streptophyta > Magnoliopsida > Alismatales > Araceae > Amorphophallus > Amorphophallus konjac. Next base: position 412,071,319 of record CM040118.1, read on the forward strand.
ATCATGAGTGCTCACAATTATGCAAATGGGAAATTAATCCTCCTGCCCCTCAACCCCTTGTTATTCATTAATTATCCATAAATTAAGTTAGTTTGCATAAAAGACCTTAATTCAAGTGAGGTTGAGTTTAGTTATAAAATATGCATAATTGTCTAATTGTGTGCACTTTGATGTGTGTGACGTAAATTATCATAGAATTATGAGCACTCATAAGCCATCAGCAAACAGAACAGCGTACGTCGTCACCTCTAATGCTGCCTTATTCCACAATGAGCCGAGAATCTGACATAAAAGCAGGGATAACTGAGTCTATGATGATATAGACACCACAGGGTCATTCACTAACGATGTAAGAATTGAGCAATCAAGATTTTTTTTTGAAACGTGGTTGCTACCACGAGTTTATATAAAAGATGAAAGGGATGTACAGGTTTCAGGTAACAGATCTCAAAACCCCTTTACAAAAAGGGACCACCACACCAAGAAGGTGCAAGAATACTCGGATGGAATGATCAATCTAAATTTGACCTATAATTATGGTTCAAATCGAATTAATTCGGTTTGGTTTGGTTTGGTTTCAAAGACGTTTGATTTGGTTTTGTTTGGGTTGATCGCTCAATTCGGTTTGGTTTGATTTGAGAAAAAAATCTATTCCAACCAAATCAAACCAAACCGTGCTCACCCCTAATCAGAATTACAGTACATTCTAATTTAAAAATAGCTTTCAAACACCCCCTTAATAAGCAACTTATAGACAACAGAACACAAGTTCACATGAGTGGTCAATATGAATTTCAAATCAGCCACACCATTTTTTCATGATGAACATTGAGCAAATTTCAGAGTCACGGACTACTATGAACAAATACTAGATCAAATCATATCAGAGATGATCTGTCACATTGAGCTCAAATCTGGTACGAGGCGGAGGTTTTAGCCTGAAGACTAGCTCACGCAAAATGATGCTTTCGTGATAGGCCTAACCTATCATTCTGGCAACACCTTTTGATATACCAGTAATTCATCACAAAAGTAGCAGATCAAGGCTAATATGAATTCATCTCAAAATTTTATCACAGTAGAGGATAATCAAAGTTGTCCAAACTTCTCAACATTAAGACCTACCACAAGAACACTGACATCAAGTACCAATAGCTACTGCAGTTTATGAAAAATAAACTTTATTTTCTTACCTTTGCCTTGAGAGACCTTTATTTTCCCAATCTGATCATTGGCCTCAAGGCATTCCCGCAGCATAGATTCTCATTTGACATTTTTAGGTACCCAAGTTTTCTTGGGTAGGGGTTAGTTGCACCTCTAGCTGGTGCTCTCCACAATTTCATTGCATTTAAATCATCATTTTTCATTACTAAACAATCATGCATGAAATGCCCAAGCTCACCACAATAATGACATCATGCATACTGATTCATTTTCTTTATGTGTGCAAAAGTGGTGAATTTTTGTGGGTGAACACGGATGTCAGCATTTTTGGTATGAAAATTGTATCTCCCTTTTATTTGCCAACAATCCTTGACTATGTGGCCAGACATTCCATAGTTATAACAAGAGTAAGATCTTCTTTTTGAAAACTATTTTGGCTTATTAGAGGCATTTGTCCTTTTGCATGCTTTTATGTGATCATTCTTCGTAACAAAGCATTCATTCATTATATGTCCAGGCTAACCACAGTAAAAGCATGTAACCTTCTTATTCATAACAACATGATGTTTAATATGAAATTTCCTACCATGCATTTCACAATCAATCACATTGTTTTTCATGTTTTTGTTTCGGCAAACATTTAGATCATCTCTTCTTTTCATATTGCATTGATCCATCATATGACCCTGCTTTCCACAATAGAAACAAGAGACATTCATTCTTTTTGATGCAGAAAATTGTCTAACAGGACTTTTAGTATGCACACTAGAACAAGCATTGGAATTATTTATCAATTTTTGCAACAAATTTGTTTTCATTTTCTGACTTTTATCCTATTTTGAGCTTTCTGAACAGTGGGCTATTTTGGAGGTTAATTTGAGGTGCTGGCTACATTTGAACTTCGAATAAATGAGGTTTACAATTTATTCTCAAAGGATTTTTTATTAGCTAGAGAGCAGCCTAAACCCTCTTTTTGAATGTTCACCTTAATTCCTAAAATCTTATCTAGATTTTCTTTCCCTTTGACAAATTTAGAGAGAGAGTTGTTTAAGTCTTTGATTTCATTTTCTAAAGAGGAAATGAGCAATTCAGAACTAGTAATTTCTTCCTCACAGGTAGCAAGCATGTCATTCAACATGCCATTCACAGCCTTATGGCTTTCAATCTCTTGCTCTAGAACATGAAGTTTTTCAGATGTATCACTATCCACAATGAATTTTCCTTTTTCATGAGCAATTAATCTGTTAGACATGGCACTATTTAACATAATCAATTTTTCATTTTCTTCAATAAGTTTGTTGTTCACAATCAATTCATCAACCAATCTTTGATCATCTAACATTGCTTTTAGTTTATCTTTTAGCTCTCTTTCAGTTTCTTGAAAATTAGACATTCTGATCAGAAGTTCTTTATTTTCATTTCTTAAGCTAGCAGTTGCATCTTTAAGCATTTCAACATCGAGCAAAAGAGATTCATTCAATTCTTCTAACGCAGAGCAATTTTTACAAGGAGAATTAACACAACAAGCATTCTCAACTTTCTTTTTCAGTTTCTTATTTTCAGGTTTTATTTTCTTATAATTTCCTAACAGTTCATTATAAAGCTCCATCAAATCTTCAAAGGAAATTTCATCAGTTTCAAAACTAGAATTTACATGCTCAGATTCTTCGCTTGCATGATCACTCCTATTGGCCATTAAACATGCATCCTCGAGCTTTTCTTCATGAAACTTGACCAGACTGTCCCATATTTCCTTCGCAGTGCTGCAAGTAGATATAAATGGAAAAAAGTTTGGATTTACGATAGCTTTCATTATGTCCAGAACCTCAAGGTTATCACTATTTTTCAGTCTATGATCCGCAGACCATTTAGATTTCTCTTTAGGCAATTTATATGGACCATGAGAAATTAGACTCCATAGGCTAGGATCAACAGAATTAGCAAATCTACACATTCTGCCTAACCATAAGGAAAAATCAGAACCATTAAAAATAGGTGGGGAATTCATCAAAAAATGTTCAACACAGGAAGTCATGATGAAAAAGCACTAAGATCTTCTCTGCAGATCGTTAGATCTAGGTATTTCAGAGACCGACTCTAATACCAATTGTTAGGTCCCTTAGTGCAGCGAGATGGATCTAGAGGGGGGTGAATAGATCCTTCTAAAGACTTTCCCCAATTAAAAAATAGTTCGATCAATTTGTCTCTAAGCCACTTCTCTGCAGATCGTTAGATCTAGGTATTTCAGAGACCGGCTCTAATACCAATTGTTAGGTCCCTTAGTGCAGCGAGATGGATCTAGAGGGGGGTGAATAGATCCTTCTAAAGACTTTCCCCAATTAAAAAATAGTTCGATCAATTTGTCTCTAAGCCAAAACCTGAGATGTTAAAGTACTCAAACAAATGCTAAACCTTAAAGGACGTATACAATGGAATCAATTCAACCACATTGAACTCAGAATAGCATGGAAACACTCTTTAGGCATATACGTTCAAACAATAAATCGACTTGTGAGCAGAATGTGTGTGGAGAGAAGTTTGAACACAAACAGTGCAAGATTCAAACACCAGTCAGATTGCTGTGAACTACAAACTGATGTAATATAAAACATTCAACCAAATACCTGTGAATGGGGATAGGAGAAAAGGAACAACCGCACAGGCAATCTCAGAGACACAACAATTTTAAGGTGGTTCGGGACCACATTGGGTTCCCTACGTCCACCCCTCGCTCAACCTAGTGAGACTTTACTACTGTTGAAACAGCACGAGGATGAATCCCCTCACACACACGGAGCCACGCTCCACCACACATGCAGGTAGACGCCTACACACACACACAAGGGGTGCAAGATCCCCACGAGGAGAACACTCCTCATGCTGTTTGCACAGTAAGACACAAGGACAAGCCGCAAACACTATGGGTATGAAACCCAACGGCACACACACACACACAAATGTGCTCAGACAAGCTAAGCATGTGCCAACATCGCACAGTTGCACATGCTATCAAACCAGAGTACCAAAAATTGAAGAAATCAAGGGAAAACAAGATTGAACAATGAAAAATTGTAGCTGCATTTTATGCAACAGAAAAGATCTCTTCAATGGTAGCTTCTTCCTTCTCTCCTCCTTGAGCTAGTTTCCTCTTTCTATCACTCACTGCAACGAAGAACTGGATACTATATCTTTCTCTTCCTCAAAGCTCTCTTGCCCTCTCTTCTTACTCTCTCTCTTTTTCCCTTCTTCCTTCGATGGATAATATTTTCTGCTATATGTGCAACCCACAACAATCTTCTCACACTGTTTCTTTCTTTCTTCTTTCTTCTTTTTACATTGGGAGAAGCTAGGCTATCTCCTTCTGAATTTCTACTTCGTCTGAATATGCTCGTCAGTCTTCCCAGTTGGAGATCGTGTTCTATTTATAACCAGAAGGTCAAATCTGAGCCTTTGATCCCAGGAGACTCAATCTTGGTCATTCAGATCCTTGGACGGCTCCAGATCCAAGGTACGATGGCCATTGATTGGCCTTTCAAAGATGCTCACGGTGCCTCACGTGCGACTGCTTCTACTCCAAGATAAAAAAATAAAGGATAACAGGCTTTTCTGATTGGTCCACATCAGAAGGTATATTCTCTGCCAAAAGGTCCTTCTAGAACCTTGGACCATCGACTTGAGAGCTTTCCTAATCATTGGGCCTTGGATCATGCACCCTAGGTGGGACAATCTACTTATTTGGAATCTCGTCACGAAAATGGGCGAGACTCAGAGTCGAGTCCTTTACTTTGTATCAAGACTTTTATGCAAGGACTGAGTAGAGCATAACCCAGGCTAAAGGGGGTCGACTCCAAGAGTCGACTCCTTTACTTTGTATCAAGACTTTTATGCAAGGACTGAGCAGAGCAGAACCCAGACTAAAAGGGGTCGACTCTTTACTTTTCCAAGCCTTTAGTTGAAAAATAGAACTCAGATTTAATGGGGTCAACTCCAAGGGTCGACCCTCTGCCAGCCATAACTTTGTTGCTATAATGGCGATGCTACTGTTGCTGCTTGAGTATGTTCCTATAGTGGCTATTGCTGTTGTTGGCCTTGATAAAGCAATTTGAATCACCAGTTACTCTATGTTCCAATTTCTGACCTTTCTATTGTTACTACTGGCATGTTGCTTTTACTGTTGTTGTTGGCAATCTTGCAGGTTCAGATGATCATCTGACTTATTCTTTGATTATTTGCAAGTTTTCCACTTCTATTTTGTAGTGAGTCGACTTCGCGAGGAGACCAAGTTGACTTGCTCTTCGAGTTCTACAATATTCAGGCTTCTATTAAGCTGTGAGTCGACCTGGTGAGGAGACCATGTCGACTTGCTCTTCGATTTCTGCAATATCCAGGCTTCTGTTATGCATTGAGTCGACTTGGATAGCGCTTTGAGTTGACTTCCTCGGTGCTTCGCCAGAAAAGCCCTTTACTTGAGTCGATATGTTGCTCGGGCCAAGTCGACTTGGTGCACTACTGCTGGCCTTGCGCTTAGTTGCTACTTCTGCTGTTGGTTGTTGTTGTTGTTGCTAGCTTGATGCTTGATGGCCTCTTCATAAAGCTTTGTAGCTACAATGGTCTCTGCTGAGTGGCCTTTTCATAAGGCATTGCATTAATAGAAGTGACCTCGAATGATTCAAAAAAGTCAATCGATTTTAGTAAAAATTTGTCGACTGATATTCATATCAGTCGACTGAACTCTAACTGGGTTGACTGAAATTTGCATTTCTTCGACAAAATTCTACCTCAACACAACCTATCTTCTTTCAAACTTATTCTCACACAACTGTAGACACACCAAAATTGACATCATTTCGAGCATATCTCTTATTGCATTGCGATGCCCCGATTTGACCCTCAAATCAACTTATTTGAGTGGTTTTCCCCATTTTTCTTGAATATTCAGCTTTCCCAAGCTTTTCCCTATTTTTCTTGGGCTTTTCTCCAATTTTTTGGAACTTTTTTGAATTAGCGATAGTCCCTTGGATGCCTAATCCTTTTGGAAAGAATAAGCACCAGCTCGAATTGTTGCCAATTCTTCTATGTCGACGCATTGACCTGGGATGAGTCGACCTTGTCAAAATCGCGTCTGAGATAGCGGACGCGTTCTTATTTTCCCACCTATTTTGGCTTGAAATATTTATTAAAATAGTGTCTGTTCGGATGGCCACCTTTTCTTGAATGCGTCTGGGACCCTGGACGTGTCTTCTTTTATCCATTTTAATTGTTGAATTAATGACTTTCCAATGGGCGTTAATTTCTTAAAACCCGTCCGATCCAGTGGACGTGTACTTGAAGACCTGTCAGGTCCCTTGACGCCTATTCTTCAGCTTCTACAAACTTCGCCTTTCTAAAGAATTAACGCCCTTACACACAGCCGCTTATTCTTTAATGGGCGACTAACTTGTTGACGTTAATTCCCATTCTATTTTTTTGAATAATTACCAAATTCAAGAATACGCGTCTGCCGGGTGGACGCGATTTCCTTTTCCATTTTTGCTAATTTTCTAATTTCAAGAATATTCAAGAAACGACGTCCGTCCATTTTGTCGCCCATTCATGAACGCGTCCAGGACCCCAGACGCATTCATCCTTGCCTTATTTTGAGCATTCAATTCCTTCCAAAATTCGTATTAATTCCTAATTGGCGACTAGGCCATAGATGCCAATTCTTTTCTAATTTTAGAAATTCCTAATCTTTCCTAAAATGGCTCAAAATTGGCGCCTCTTCGAGCTGTTGCTATTTTAATTGGCGACCACTGTGGTGGTCGCCCATTCCTACAGAGTTGTGAATCCGGCCAGAACCTCCTTCCTTCTCCGTTGTGAGCCCCTTTTCCAATTAGGAAAGGATCCTAATGGTTTCGAAGGTTGAGGGGACACATAGGCAATGAATATCTACTTCCAAATCCAAATAAAATTGGTTTTCCTATTTTCTATGGAATTAAAGCTCTGAATTTCACCCTTATAAATAGGACCCCTCTCCCCTTTGTTCATGAGACTGCTCAACTAATCTAAGGGGAGGTGCTGCTGGTTTGAAGGTTCAAGGAGGGGGGCTCCCATGTGCTTAAAACTTCAAACCTTTGAGTTCTTCTTCCTCCTTTGAAGATCTAAAGCCCCTTTTGGAAAAACAATCCAATAAGCCAATTCTTTCTTTTATTCTTTTCATGCATCTTAATTAGTTCATGCATCATATCATGTTTCTCTTCTATTTTTATCATCTCAACCACGTTGAGATACTTTCTTAGTGCAACACTTGCACCCTCCTCTTCATTCATCATATTTTATCCACCCTTTGCATAAGGGGTTTAAAAGGCATCACCAACAAGGTGTGTCCAATTTCTTGCTTTTGTTGCTTATTCATATTAAGAACTTGATACTACACACACTTTGATTCTAATCCAATTATTTATTGGTGTTTTTCTTTATTTTGTGCACATGTCATTATTCATATTTCCATGTCACATTTTCATGATCGCTCAACGGCCAAGTCCGGAATAATAGGCGCACATATTTACGTCCTTGATCTTATCTACAGTTCCAATCGAACTCTATCTGAAGGAATAAGCACCTTAGTGAATGAACGCCCATTAATGTCTGCCTATTATTCTGGATGCCAATTCTTATTTTAATTTATGGAAAGTTCTTATTTCCTTATTTTGCATAAGAATCTGTGTCACTCTGTTTGGATGCCCATTTAATTTGCAACGCTCTGTCTGGACATCATTTTGTCCTCCGTTTTCATTTCGCACAGAACTCCTTTCCATCACTATCTCTTACAAGATTTGGGTCCTCATCCTCTTTGGGAAGGAAGATCTAGGTCGTAGCAGGGCTTCCTTATGTTTAATGTCATCAGAACTCTGCTCTAAGCCCTATAAATAGCCCTCCTTTTGGCCCTTGTGCGGGATCGAAACCTTGGGCTTCTTCCAGGGAGCATAGAAAGCACGCCATGGAAGGGAGGCCGGCTCCCTCTATTGCCTTTCTGCTGCAAGAGTGTTTGAAGGCCCAACCTCTATTTCTTCCTCTTCCCCTTTTGAGCTTTGCTACTTCTTTTATTTTAGTTCATATCACGGTTATATCCCATACACTCACATCATATCAAGCATCCTTTGCTAGACCTTTTTTATATTATTTGCATTAAGCATATCACGCATCCACCCACCCTTTACTCCAAGGGGTTTAAAAACAAAAACACACAAGGTGTGTTCATGTCCGTTTGCACTCTTTTATCATTATTTGTGGATTGATATTGCACTATTGGTTTTCTAATCGACTTGTTTTTACTTGTCTTTGTCTTTTGTTTCAAGGGTAATCAAAGTAAGAACCCCATTCATCGGCCGGCCGGTTGAAGGCGGAAGTGCAACTCACATCATCCCCGCTTTACAAGGTATTTGCAATCACTTTCTTCTTTTGAGGTAACCCCTCTGGCGGTCACACTCCTTTAGTAGCATCACATGCTCCCTCCCCCACCTTTCATCATTATATTTGGTATTTCTTTATCTTAAGCAACTTTTCCTCTTGCTCCTTCATTAAAATTTCACTATAAGTTCTCTTCCTTTTTTCTTTCTTTTAAATGTCTATGTGACATCGTTCACAGTGTCAACGCGAGTCAAATGCATGCGCATCCTAGCTGAGAGGCCCCGTTAACGGGCTCGGATGTTGCCATCCCATGCATGCCCGGATAACCAGGGGACCGTCTTGCACTCCTATGGATGGGCACCCACTACATTCCCCAACACACCCTGAGACAAAGGGGGATTAAATCCCAATCAACTAAACAAAAAGAACAAAGCATAACAAAAGAATAATAACAAAGAATAAAAGAACAATAATAATATACATCATGAAAGCCATGCTAATAAAGGATGTCTCTTTGCATTTGCATGCATGCTTTAACTTAATTCTCTAGGCCGTAGGGCCCCTTTTTCCTGACGATTAATCAAAAGTGTTCTCCCCTCCGGGGAGATGTAATTAACCCCATGACCTTTATGGCACGGCAGATTTTGGTCCCGACCCGAATTCCACTTTCGTCTGATCAGTCAGACGGCGCGCACCAAGGGCTCCCTCGGTGTCCGAATAAACCGTCACTTTATGACTGGCACGCCTACACACTAAATAAATGAAATAAATAAATTAATAAGCAAACAAAATAAACAAATCAAAAAGTATGTCCACATCTACGAACTTATTAGACTCACAAGTTTTCTTGATGATTTTGATCAATGTTTTATTAGTGGCCTCTACCTGGCCATTGCCTTGCGAATAATAAGGTGATGAATGATGCAATGTAATTTTATACCTTTTGTAGAGATCTTGAAGGTCTTGAGAAATGAACTACAGTCCATTGTCGATGATGATTGTGCTTGGTATGCCAAACCTTGCTGAGGAGGGTAAATCTGGTTTGACCCAGGAACGACCCAGCGATAGACGGCCCACTAAGGTTCGAGCGTGTTGAGCCCAGCCAGGGGATGAGCACGTACGCTCAACCCAATAAGAGGAGGCCCGACCCAGCAAAACATCAGATTCCACGACGGCTACGGCCCAAGCAAAGTTCTTACCGGAGGACACTCCGACGACTGACCGTTGCCCCCACGACGTCGGCCTTGACCCCGTAACGGGCGAGCACGCGTCATGAGCACCGTAAGACTCGACCAGGGACCGGCCGGCACCGGGGCTATCGCCCTCCAACGAGAAACTCCGGCCAATATAGCGGGGGAACGTTACTCGACTAAGCAGACCTTTCCCTCTCAAGGGATGAGGTCCCTCGCTCCAGGACAACCCATATAAAGGGGACCTCGACAGAAGAGAAGGGCACGGTGGATATTTCACCATAAGAGCTTCCCACTGAGAATAGAGCAATCTGACGCACCACGACTACAGAGAGGCTATCCGCTACGTCCAGAGAGAATCCTCTTTCTGCACAGCCTTACCACCCAGCGAGCACTCTCCGAGTACCCACTAGGAGCGGCGAGCATGCGTGGAGAGGAACTACATGCCTCTCGGATCGTCTACTACGGCCTCTACTTCTCTCTCACTTCGCTCTTCTCTATTGCTTACTGATCCCTTGCTGACTTAAGCATCGGAGGGTTGTCCCCTAGGGTAACACCCGGGACTCCTGACGCCTCTTTGGTTTCTTGGTGTTTGTAGGCCTCCATGGGCGCAAGACGACTTCCCCAACAAATAAATAGAGAATGTGGTACGTGGCCTAGGAACAATTTTCTTGCCACTACACTTCTTGGCGCCGTCTGTGGGAAACTCGAGCGAAAGGCTATGGCGCCCCGTGGAAGCCTCCGCAATGCAAGCAACCAGGGGCGGGGCTCCCACCAGGGACCCAACTCTCGATGGGGATCGCAGGAAGCTTGTTTCTCTCACCCCCGACAAGAGGTCACCTCAGGTGACCAAGATGAGCTCCGCCATGAGGTCCGGGCCTTAGCAGAATTTTGCTGAGAGCTTCGGGACCAGAGGATAAGGCCCCAACACGCGCCACCGGAGCGACGGGAGGGCGAAGGAGCATAGAGTGGGGAGAACTTCTGGCAGGTATGGGAGGCATCCCATGCCTCCGTCGTATGGACCCGACGGTCACACAGCGTGCCTACACCAAAGGTACGCAGCCCACTCCACTACAACCCAGAAATGGACCGCCGGCTCCAACGGTTCGACGAAATAGAGGACAAGGTCTGGTACCTGGATGACGTCCTCCTAGCCACCAAGAATCGTGGCCACATCGACGACGACCTGGACTTCTATACTCCCTTCTCCAGGGAAATCATGGAAGCCCCAATCCCACCAAAGCTCCAACTGCCGTTATTCGCCTCCTATGACGGCACCGCCGACCCGGCCGACCACTTGCATGGCTTTGAGTCCCACCTGGTGTTTCCCTGGGCCTCAGATAACGTAAAATGATTGGCGTTCGTGACAACTCTCTGGGAGAACGCCCGAGCATGGTTCGAGTCCCTGCCGGTCGGTATGATCTCCTCCTTCCAACAGCTCAAAAAGCTGTTCAAGGAGAACTTTGTGGGCTGCCGAAAGGTAGCCAAATCTACTGTAACCCTTCTCGCCCTCAGGCAGGGGAAAGAAGAAACACTGTGCGACTTCATCACCCGCTTTTGCACGGAGGCACTCCACATCCCACACCTAGATGTCGGCATCGCCACCACGGCACTCACCCAAGGGATGCCGGACCACATCCGCCGACGCGCGCTCAGAGTTGAAGCCCCAACGACCTTTCCAGACCTCCTCGCGCTAGCCCAGAAACACGTGCACTACGAGGAGAACACCGCAGCCTTGCACCACATAACCGGGACTAACCAGCCCGATCGAAAGAGAGCTACCGACCCACCATGAGAGGGTTGGAGCAAGCAGGAGCGATGCGATGAGCACCGTCGCGACCACTCCGATAAGGAAAAGGGTGGCTACCGCCATTATACACCCCTGACGGCTCCACCCGACCAGATCTTGATGAAGATCTGCGAGGAGCCATTCCTCAAGTGGCCCTCATGGATGAAGTCGGATACGAACTCGAGGAACAAGAAGAAATATTGTCACTACCATCGAGACCATGGTCACGACACCGTCGACTGCATCAACCTCAAGGATGCTATCGAGGACCTCGTCCGCAGGGGACCCCTCGACAAATTCCTTTCCAAAGCCTCCGAGCAGCCGAGCACTTGCGCGACCTCGCGGAGACCTTCGCCACACTCAGAAGGTACAACATGAAACTCAACCCTGCTAAATGTGCATTCGGGGTGCGGTCGAGAAAATTTCTAGGTTTCCTCGTCACCCACCGAGGAATTGAGGCCAACCCTGGCCAGATCAGAGCAGTGTTAGAGATGGAGCGACCAAAACGGGTGAGGGACGTACAGTGTCTCATCAGGCCCGTCGCTGCCCTGGCTCGATTCCTATCATGAGCCGCCGAACAGTGTCTCTCCTTCTTCCGACTGATCAAGCAAGCCAATCTGGCACCTGAAAAGAAGGGGTGGATCGATTGGGACCAGGAGTGCGAGCAGGCGTTCGAAGAATTGACACGCTACCTGATGACTCCTCCTATCCTCGCCAAACCCCAAAAGGGAGAGTAGCTACTCATGTACCTGTCCGTGACGTCCAACACCATGAGCGCTGTGCTCGCACGAGAGAAAGCGGGAGTCATGAAGCCCGTCTACTATGTTAGACGAGCACTACAAGGACCAGAGTTGCGGTATTCGCGGACTGAAAAGTTCACCCTTGCGCTGATCATGACTGCTCGCAAGCTACGACCATACTTCCTGGCTCACCCGATCGTCGTCCTCACCGATCAGCCTCTACGGCAAATTCTTCAGAACCTTGATGCTTCCAGAAGGCTGGTCAAATGAGCCATCGAGTTAGGAGAATTCAACATTAATTTTTGACCGAGGATAGCAATCAAAGCCCAAGCTCTCGGTGACTTTGTCGCCGAATGCACCCTAACCGTCGAGGACGCACCCGAGCAGTCCTCGGGGCCCACTTGGGAGCTATACGTCGACGGATCTTCCTGCGCGGCGGGCAGCGCCACAGGATTGGTCTTCCTCTCACCATAAGGTTTGGAGCTACAGTATGCCCTGCGTTTCAACTTCCCGACCATGGACAATGTGGTTGAGTATGAGGCGCTCCTCTCTGGGCTACACATGGCAAAACACTTGGGGACATCAAGCGTGCGAGCATATAGCAACTCCATGCTCATCGCCAACCAGGTCTAGGGGGAGTTCGAGGCCCGCGACCCCTCCATGATGAAGTATCTAGAGAAGGCCAAGGCGGCGGCAAGCGAGTTCGCCCACTTTGAGGTGATCCACATCCCACGTGAAGAGAACGTCCGAGCAGACGCTCTCTCCCGCCTAGCGTCGGCCACCGCAGTCTCTAGTTCGAGATCGGTCCTGATAGAGGAATTATCAGCACCGAGCATAGATGATCCGACGCTCCAGGTAAACGCCATCGACTACGAACCCTCTTGGATGGATCCTCTCCTTGACTTTCTCCTTCGGCAACAACTCCCAAGTGACCATGCCGAGGCGCAGCGCAGACGAGCAAGAGCGGCCTACTTCACCATTGTGGACGGCCGATTATATCGCCGGTCCCTCTCAGCCCCTCTACTCAATTACCTCTTCCCCACATGAAGGACTTTGCGGAAGCCATGTGGGAGGGTGAGCACTCGCGTGGACGCTGATCCGACAAGGGTATTGGTGGCCCACCTTGTAGTAAGACTGTCTCGACTATGTTCGGAGATGTCCCCAATGCCAAAAATATTCCCACCTGCACCACCAGCCAGCTACGCAGCTCCACGCTTTGACGGAGCCTCGCCCATTCGCTCGGTGGGGAATCGATATATTGGGACCCTTCCCTGAAGCGCAAGGGAGGAAGAAGCTTCTCATAGTCACCATCGACTACTTCACCAAGTGGGATGAGACTGAACCATTGGGGAAGATAACAAGTGAAGCAGCTTGGAGATTCGTGCTATTAAGTATCATTTGTCGATTTGGGATTCCAAGGGTTCTCACAACCGACAATGGCAGACAGTTCGCAAGCACTGCCTTTCAAGGAAAGTGCTCGGAGTTGGGGATCTGGAACCACTACACCTCGGTGGGGCACCCCCAAGCCAATGGGTTCGTGGAAAACGCCAACCAAACTCTCCTCCACGGCATCAAGACCCACCTTGACCAAGCAGGTGACTCATGGATCGACTCGATCCCTAGCATTCTATGGGCCCACCGGACCACTGCCAGAGCCGCCACCGGAGAGACACCTTTTCATCTCGCCTACGGGGCTGAGGCAGTGGTCCCGGTGGAGATATCGAAACCCTCACTACGAGTGGGACACTTTGATGAAGTCAGGAACAACCAAGCAATGCGAGAAAACCTGGACCTGCTCGAAGAAGGAAGAGCCAACGCCCGGGTGAAACTCGTGGCATATCAGCAGAAGCTAGCTCAAGACTACAACGCCCAAGTTAAAGAGCGACACTTCTTCCCCGGTGATCTAGTTCTACGGCGAGCAAGCGTGGCTGACCCACGAGGAGCCGTAGGAAAGCTCGCACCAAACTGGGAAGGCCCGTACTGGATAGCGGAAACACTCGGCAAAGGAGTGTATAGGCTTGTGACGCTGGGGGGGGAGAGGTACCCCGGACGTGGAACTCCATCAACCTCAGGAAATACTTCTAGTGAATCGTCACTAGCCGGACTCCACTAAGGTAAGTTACCTAGGAATAACAAAGAGGTAACCTAAGGGTTTTCCTAGAGGCGAGCACTGCTCCCCTTGAAAATAAAGAGGTAACGTAAGGGTTTCCCTAGAGGCGAGCACTGCTCCCCTTGAAAATGAAGAGGTAACCCAAGGGTTCCCTAGAGGCGAGCACCGCTCCCCTTGAAAACAAGAAATAACCTAAGGGTTCCCTAGAGGCGAGTAGTGCTCCCCTTGAAAATAAAGAGGTAACCTAAGGGTTTCCCTAGAGGCGAGCACTGCTCCCCTTGAAAATGAAGAGGTAACCCAAGGGTTCCCTAGAGGCGAGCACTGCTCCCCTTGAAAATGAAGAGTAGGCGAGCACTGCTCCCCTTGAAAACAAAGAGGTAACCTAAGGGTTTTCCTAGAGGCGAGCACTGCTCCCCTTGAAAATGAAGAGGTAACCTAAGGGTTCCCTAGAGGCGAGCACCGCTCCCCTTGAAAACAAAGAGGTAACTGTGGACGCACTTTTCGTTTGATTTTATTCTTTTATTTCTATTGTTTATTCATTGGCGTGCTAGTCACATATATGACGATTTTATTGTGCGCTCGATCTGACTTATAATCAGTCGATTGTGAGTAATCGTGTCTGGACCAAAAGTCCGTCATACCATAAAGGTTATGACGTTAATTACGTCCTCCCTAAGAAGGACAACCCTTGATTAAACGCCAAAGTAAGAGGAGACCGGCGGCAAAAGCCCAAATGAGAGCATGCTAATTTATCTGCAAGACATTGAGTAGACCGGATAAAGCGAGGGTATATCAGGTGCGGAGCAAATCCGGCAGCATATCCCCATTATCTTGGCCTATGCCAAGTGGGAATAGCAAACCATCCATGCAGCGGCAGGATGGAATCCGTGAAAGATCGGGACCGGGTAATGTAGGGGAGGTCATTCCCCGTTAATTTATTTTCCAGGGTGTGCATGATGACCTCTGGATATCCCTCAGACGGGTGCAGTGGGGTGGCCGGGAGCTAGACTAAGGTGTAGATGGAAATCCCTGGCACAGAGCACTGGTGGAACCTTCTCGGCACAGTTTTCATATGAAAATGGGGTTCTCGGTGCAGTCGGTTAGAGCATGTAAAGGTTCTCAGCCAGTCAATTGGTAAAAAAGGGGGTTCTTGGCGCAACAGGTTCTCGGCGCGCAAACCATCGCGCCGGGAGCTATTCACCGCGCCGGGAAGGTTTCACGCCGGGAAGGTCAATATGAGCGTAGAAGGGCTTCTCGGCATGGACGCAGGTGGGTTCTCGACACAGCTGGAGTGGGCTTCTTGGCAAGCTAGAAGGTGGTGGCCTCTCGGCGCGCACCAGGTTCTCGACGCGTAAAGTGCCACGCCGAGAACTATTCACCGCGCCGGGAAGGTAGGGGCGCCGGGAAGGTAGGGGCGCCGGGAAGCCTTCTAGGCTTTTCAGGGTTTCTACGGAGCTCTGTTCTAAGGATTTTGGGGTCCAGATTCCGATTAGGGTTGGATTAAGGGCACAAATGGGAGGCTGAGCCAGGGGCTTTGCTGGAGTAACACCAAGGAATCACAGGGAGGTAGGGTGTATTGAGGGATTGAGGTCATCGGCCATTTATAACCCTCTGGAAACAGGTTTTCTCTTTATGTCACCGGTCGTCCAGGAAATCAAGAGATAGCTGTCTCTGATTCCTGTGGTGACCTTGATGGCTTGGGAAGAGAAGACCAAACGAGAGATAGGAGGGCTTCGTGGTATCGGTATCACTGAAGGGGAGATGAGGCATAGTCCAATAATCCATGGGAGTGAGGATTGGGGCTCTTCCTTCATCGTCCCTCCAGGAAGAACAATCAGAGCGTAGAAACCTGAAGTATCAAAACGACCATTCGAGACATTGAACAGCATTCATTCGAGAGAAACAGAGAAAGGAAGACTTCATTATTTCACATTCAATCGAGCCACCATAGCACTATATCTCATCATCTCATTTCAGCGTTTACATCATTTACAAGAAAAGCGGGAAGAAAGAAAGAAAAGCACAGAAACTATAATATCTCCCCGATAACAGAAGGACTCGAATGCCTTAAACATAAACAGGGATACATATAAAGAAGAAGAAAAAAAATGGGGGAGGGCGGAGCATTGACTCCTCTCCCTCCCCCTCTGCCCACCTATAAGCTTCCTCCTAGGGACACTATCTTTTCTTCCCACGATCTCTTCTATGGCCTCTCTTCTCTCTTTTTTTTTTCTCTTCTCTGCTTCTTCTTCTATTGCCGCTTCTCTTCTGTTGTTGTTACCTCTCTCTCTATTTCGTAAGTGGAGGAAGAAGGGTTTTTATAGGCTCAGCCCTCCCCCCTTCTCGGATAAAGCAACCACGACGCGCCTTTATGCAGAGAGGTCTTCCCGGCGCACTATAGTGAGATAATTGGGCTTCTCTTATGGTCACTCGGCGCCAAGGATTTTGGCCCACTTAGGGGCTTTAGTCATTCGGGCTCCCTTTTGTTAGTGGCATGAGCTGTCACAGTCATTGCATCTGCCTTGGCATTCATTTGATCCTTTGTATCCATAGTGGGGGATAAGTAGCGTGGATCCCATTCTATAGTCACCAAAATATCCCGAAGATATTCTTCATCAGTCACGTGACTGTATGGGGGTTGACATGGTTTTAATCAACACCACCGTCTGAACGACGGCAGTGCCGGACATCAGCTTGGCCGGAGAAGGCTTCAGCCGGGTGAGGTATTGGTAGTGACGACTCTTCTTCAATTCTGACTTTGCAGGGATTACAAGGGTCTTCATTGCTGGTTCTGTTCTCATCCTTGTCTCAGCTCAGATTTCATCTGTCAACAAATGCCCCCCGTCTGTGGATGGCGTAAGTGCAGAATAAGCGGCACGGTGTCCGCAGGTGCATCACTTAGCATCTGAGAGTATCTTTCTCAGCCTTTCAATACTGGTTTTCTTTGATCTTTCGCCCGATAGCTTTACTGCAATGGCTTTGAAGTTGCAGAAGGTAGAGTGCAAATCTGAGCTGGGGAAGATGAGCTCTATCCTTCAGGAGCGCCGAGGCCAACTGTAGTCTCTTACACATCGGGAGCAGTTTATATGCAACTGGATAGCATTCTAGAAGCAGAACTGGCTGATCTCCAAGCTGAACTGCCACAGATAACAATCTCTCAGCCACAGTTTGTAGAGGAAGTAGCTCTGTTGGAGGGGCAGGTGGTGTCTCTTCAGGACGAGTCCGCTCGGCTACAGGAGGAGGAGGCTCGTCTACATGAGTTGGGGGCTGCTCCGTATGTGGGTCTTCTGGCTTTCGAAGACATCTTCCGGCGCCAGTGAACATCTCTTCTTCTTCTTCTTTTTTTTTTTTGTAATACAATTCCCCCTCAGGGGCTCCTCTTGTACTCTTTTTCTTCTTTATATAGTGAAAAGGAATCTTTATGCTGGTCTCATATGTGGCTGTTCTTCACTTATTGCATCACCATTACTTCATGATGATTCGGTAGCAGTTTTAGCAAACCTCAGGCGAATAGCCCGTATTTAGCAGGAGAGCATCCACCCTTTCAGAGAAAGGATGGGGAATTCGACCCACCGCGTGACGATATCCAGAGGGTGCTTAAACCGAATTTTGTTGGTAATAGCAGATGTCCTTTTCAGCCAAATGTACCGCAAGTGAGGTTGTTTGTAAAAAAGTAAATGAAAAGGTTTAGAGCGTCATCCGGAACACACGAATGGTTCATCCCGGGTAGGTTTCAAAGCCAGTCGGGGCAATGTGCCAGTCGAATAGTGAATGATTTTATCACCGATATTGGGTTTATATCGATGTAAAGAAGTTTTATAGGTTTCATCAGAATAGACGTAAGGTCTAGACTGGGTATACTTTATCGTAGGTGGGACATGAAAGGGTGTGTGGTTTTCATCAGGACAGACGTACAGTCTGAACTGGACAGGTTTCATCATTGATCGGGCAATGTGCCGGTCGACCAACGGTTGATTTCATCATTGATATTGGGTTTATATCGATGCAAAGGAATTTTATAGGTTTTATCAGAGTAGACGTAAGGTCTAAACTGGATAGGGTTTCATCATTGATCGGGCAATGTGCCGGTCGATCAATAGCTAGTTTCATCATCGATATTGGGTTTATATCGATGCAAAGGAATTTCATAGGTTTCATCAGAATAGACGTAAGGTCTAAACTGTATAGGGTTTCATCATTGATCGGGCAATGTGCCAGTCGATCAATAGCTGCTTTCATCATCGATATTGGGTTTATATCGATGCAAAGGAATTTCATAGGTTTCATCAGAATAGACGTAAGGTCTAAACTGGATAGGGTTTCATCATTGATCGGGCAATGTGCCGGTCGATCAATAGTTGGTTTCATGATCGATATTGGGTTTATATCGATGCAAAGGAATTTCATAGGTTTCGTCAGAATAGACGAAAGGTCTAAACTGGATAGGGTTTCATCATTGATCGGGCGATGTGCCGGTCGATCAATAGTTGGTTTCATCATCGATATTGGGTTTATATCGATGCAAAAGAATTTCATAGGTTTCGTCAGAATAGACGTAAGGTCTAAACTGGATAGGGTTTCATCATTGATCGGGTAATGTGCCGGTCGATCAATAGCTAGTTTCATCATCGATATTGGATTTATATCGATGCAAAGGAATTTCATAGGTTTCATCAGAATAGACGTAAGGTCTAAACTGGATAGGGTTTCATCATTGATCGGGCAATGTGCCTGTCGATCAATAGCTGGTTTCATCATCGATATTGGGTTTATATTGATGCAAAGGAATTTCATAGGTTTCATCAGAATAGACGTAAGGTCTAAACTGGCTAGGGTTTCATCATTGATCGGGCAATGTGCCAGTCGATCAATAGTTGGTTTCATCATCGATATTGGGTTTATATCGATGCAAAGGAATTTCATAGGTTTCGTCAGAATAGACGTAAGGTCTAAACTAGATAGGGTTTCATCATTGATCGGGCAATGTGCCGGTCGACCAATAGCTGGTTTCATCATCGATATTGGGTTTATATCGATGCAAAGGAATTTCATAGGTTTCATCAGAATAGACGTAAGGTCTAAACTGGACAGGTTTCATCATTGATCGGGCAATGTGCCGGTCGACCAATGGTTGGTTTCATCAGAGTGGTGATGGGTTTTATCGTCGGTGGGACTTTTGAAAGAGATATGAAGACTTCATCAGGACAGACGTAAGGTCTATCCTGCAAGGGTTTTATCGCTGATCGGGCAAGGCGCCGAGCGACAAATGGAAGGTTCTTGTAAATGGTGGGAGATGAAGGTAGCATGTCATAGGCATGGAACTTTTTAAATTACCACATTAATGACCCAAGCGCCCTTTCGGGTTTTCACCAGAGCCAGCCCCCTCTTACTTTTGCCCACGCGCCCTTTCGGGTTTTCACGTGGCGGGATACCCGATTTTACCTGCAGTGCCCTTTCGGATTTTCACCACAGCTGGGTTTTGGCCATTTTTGCCCTTGTTCAGAATGCCTGAACAAGTCTGGCGGACCATCTCTATTTTTAGCCCCATTTTATCTCTCTTTTTTTTCTCTCTTTTTTTCTTGTTGAACTAGGACTTTAGCTTTGTAAATTGTTAATCCATGTGCTCAACTTGTGTATGCATCATCATTGATGTGGGTGTTAACATCAATGCAAGGGGTATGGGGTTTCATCGTCCACCCAGGCAGAAGGCCTGGGTCGACTTGAGTGTGTTTTGTGGCTTAGGCGCGAAGCCGTTCACCGAGAGCATGACTGTAATCGTTAATGTGGGGATTGACATTAACGCAAAGGAATGGGATTTCATTATCCATCCAGATGGAAGGTCCGGATTGACTTGAGGATGTGTGTAGCAGCTTAAGCACGAAGCCGTTCTCTGGGGATGTAGATTTCAGCGTTAATGTGGGGTTTGACATCAACGCAAAGGGATAAGATTTCATTATCTATCCAGACGGAAGGTCCGGATTGACTTGAGAATGTGGGTAGCAGCTTGGGCACGAAGCCGTTCGCTGGGAATGTAGGTTTCATCGTTAATGTGGGGTTTAACATTACGCAAAGGGATGGGATCTCATCATCTATCCAGACGGAAGGTCCAGATTGACTTAAAGAAACGTGTGTAGCAGCTTGGGCACGAAGCCGTTCGCTGGGGATGCAGATTTCATCGTTAATGTGGGGTTTAACATTAACGCAAAGGAATGGGATTTCATTATCCATCCAGACGGAAGGTTCAGATTGACTTGAGGAAATATGTTGTGTTTTTATCAGAGCAGACGGAAGGTCTACCCTGGATGGGTTTCAGCATCGATCAGGCAGTGTGCTGCTCCATCAGTAGCTAATTCCACCACCGGTATTGGGTTTATACTAATGCAAGGAGTTCCATAGGTTTTATCGGGATAGACGTAAGGTCTAAACCTGATAGGTTTCATCGTTGATCGGGCAGTGTGACAATCGATCAATAGCAGGTTTCATCATCGGTATTGGGTTCATACCAATGCAAGGATTTCATAGGTTTCATCGGGATAGACGTAAGGTCTAAACCGGACAGATTTTATCATTGATCGGGTGGTGTGTCAATCGATCAATAGCAGGTTTTATCATGGTGGGACATATGATAGGTTTCATCAGAATAGATGTAAGATCTAAACTGGATAGGTTTTACCGTGGTGGGTCTTGGGCAGAAAGTGGAAGGGTTTTATCAGAACAGACGGAAGGTCTATTCCGAGATGGGCTTTAGCATTGATCGAGACGATATGCCCTATGATCGACGGGGTTTCATCATCGGTGGGACATGCGGTGGATGTGCTGCCGAAGGAGATTCATGAAGTGAACTTTTTACATTACAACATTACTGACCCAAGTGCTCTTTCGGGTTTTCACCGGAGCCAGCCCCCTCTTGCTTTTGTCCACGCGTCCTCTCGGGTTTTCACGTGGCGGGGTACCCAATTTTTCCCGTAGCGCCCTTTCGGGTTTTTGCCACAGCCGGGTTGTTTGCCATTTTTGCACTCGTCCAAGATGTTTTGGACAAGTCCGGCGGGGCACCTCTATTTTAAGCCCCATTTCTTATCATTTTTATTTTTTTTTGATTCTCGCGTTGTTCTCTGAGCATGTGCCATTCATTGATGTGGGGTGAACATCAACATAAAGAAGAGTAGGGCTTCATCATGCAATTCAGACGGAAGGTCTGAACTGAAGTTGGTGGACGGTGGCTTGGGCATGAAGCTATTTATCGGGAATGTGGATCTTATCGTTGGTGCAAGGATAAACATCAACACAAAGGAGAGTGGTTTCATCGTCTACTCAGACGGAGGGTCTGAGTGGCGTTGTCATGTAGCAGCTCAGGCATGGGGCCATTTGCTGGAAATGTGCATAAATTTTATCGCTGATGTTGGGCGAACATCAACACAGAGGAGAATGGGATTCTATCATGCAATACAGACGGGAGGTCCGAACTGATGTTGATGTGTAGCAGCTTAGGCCTGAAACCATTCACCGAAAAGGTGGATGAGTTTTATCGTTGATGTGGGGTAAACACCAACGCAAAGAAGAATAGGGTTTCATCATCTAATCCAGAAGGAGGGTCCGAACTAATGTTTAGTGTGTAGCAAAGGAGCGACCCACCTGATTGTCACCAGTCTTCATTTATCTGTCCATTCGCCACTCCCCCAGCAGGCAGTGGTGCGGCATAATAGAGTTTCAGATGTTTCCCATTGAGGGGTGAGAATTGCACATCTCCACGGTGGTTAACAACCACGTAGGCTCCGCCTTCGTAGACTCTTTGTACTACGTAAGAACCTTTCCAGTTAGCGGTCAACTTTCCTTTTGGGTTGGAGGCCATGACCTCCCTTATCTTGACCATAACGAGGTCTCCTTTCTTGAATTCTCGTCCTTTCACGAGTTTGTTGAAGGCATTCGCCATGCGCGCCTAGTATATTTGGATATTTTTCTTGGCTTGCAGACGCTTCCCCTCCAATTCAGCCAGTTCTTCAAGTCTTCTTTCTGCATTTGTTTGCTCATCTCGGGCCAAACCGTATTGGACAGCAACCCTGAGCGACGGAACTTCCAGCTCGATAAGAACCATTGCCTCGGAGCCATACACGAGTGAGAAGGGTGAGCAGCCTGTAGGGGTTTTGTAGACGGTACTATAGGCCCATAATGCTTCGTACATCTTTTCCCCCCAGTCCTTCTTGTGAGAGCTGACGATCTTCGCCAGGAGCGTACACATAGTTTTATTGAATGCTTCAGCCAACCCATTTGCTTACAGATTGTAAGGGGTAGAGGTCCTCCAATCAATTTTGTATTTCTCGGAGAGCCGATATATCTTCTGATTCTTAAAATGACTTCCATTATCAGAGATTATTCTATTGGGAACACCAAATCGGAAAATAATATTCTGTTTGATAAATCTGGTGACTAGCTCGCCAGTTACTTCTCTGAGTGTTGTGGCTTCCGCCCATCTGGAGAAGTAATCTGTTATAGCCAAGATGTACTTGTGTCCAACTGAGGAGGTTGGCAAAGGACCGACCACATCAGTTCCCCATTGGGAAAATGGCCAGCTGGGAATTATTGGGTGTAGTTGTACAGGAGGCCTCCTAGGCACAACAGCATGCTCTTGGCACTTCTGACATGATTTCACGAACTGACAACAGTCCTCGAACATAGTGGGCCAGTAGTACCCTAATTTCTTGACCTCATTTTTCATCTTCGGTCCAGCCTGGTGTGCCCCGGCATGTATCTCTCTCATCACTTGCCAAGCTTCCTCTGTGGATAGGCAGCGGAACAAGATCTTTTTGCGAGCATCCGCCATTATTCGGAACAATGTTCCGCTTCTGCATTCATAGGAATCTTTGATTCTTAATAGTTTTATCCTTTCTTCCCGATTTCTGGGTAACTGCTGATGGAGAAACCATTGTGTCAGATGTCGTCTCCAATCAGGCTGCTGTGCTTCTTCAGTTGTATTGACTTCACATTCTTCTAGGCAAGATTTCAGCATATTGGGAACTTGTCGCCGATTTATCACAACAATGTTGAGTGTTTCATCAGGTGGGACTGCTATTGAGCTGGCTAGCTTTGCTAGGGCATCAGCTTGAGCATTATGTCCCTGGCCCACATGGTTGAGTCTTATATGGTGAAATCTTGCCATAAGGCGCATAGCTTTCTCATAGTAAGGGCTAAGTTCTGGCTTTCACACTTCAAACTCCCCTTGCACTTGCTTTATTATCAACATTGAGTCGCCAAACACTTGAAGCATCTGAATTCCCATGCTGAGAGCGATCTGAAGACCGATTATCAAAGCTTCATACTCTGCTTCATTATTGGCACATGGCTTGTTTATGGAACACGAAGTGTGTACCACTTCTTCATCTGGTGACTTCATAACAATGCCTGTCCCCGCTCGGACTCTGACCTATCCAGCTGAGGTGGTTTCTGTTCTTCATGCCCCGTCGAAATATAGCTGCCACATAATAGGCTAAGCCAGGTAGGCTTCTAGAGTCTCATCATCAGGAAGCTCAGTTTCCAATGGAGCGTCTTCTAGTATAGGATGTTATGCAAAGAAGCTAGCTACGGCCTGACCTTTTATCGCCTTTTGAGGCACATATATGATGTCAAACTCCATCAAGATTACAGCCCATTTGCCGAGTCGACACTTGAGTGCTGGCTGAGTCAGTATATACTTGAGTGGGTCTGCTGCAGATATTAATCTGATTTCATGGGACAGCATGTAGTGCCGGAGCTTTTTGACAGCGAAGACCAGTGCCAGACAAGTCTTTTCTATAAAGGTATAGCTTTCTTTAGTCCTCATCAACCTTCTGCTGGGGTAATAAAGGGCCTGCTCTTTTCCCTCTTCATTTGCCTGAGCTAGCATTGCCCCCAGCGAGCAATGAGTGGCTGCTATGTAAAGGATCAGAGGTTTGCTTTTAATTGGTGCCCCCAACACCGGGGGAGTTTTCAGATATTCTTTCAGCTTTTCGAGAGCTTCTTGACATCCATCGTCCCAGAAGAACGGCACATCTTTCATCATCAGCTTGTGAAACGGGTGACACCGACCTGATAGATTTGAAATGAATCGGCGGATGTATGCCAACTGACCTTGCAGGGACCTCAGCTCGGATAGTTTCCTTGGTGGAGGGAGCTCCTGGATAGCTTTGATCTTGGAAGGATCAATTTCAATGCCCCTATGCCGGACGATGAATTTGAGAAATTTTCCGCTGGACACGCCGAAGGCGCACTTCATGGGGTTCATTTTCCGCTCCTATTTCCGTAGCCTCTGAAATACCACTCTCAGATCCTGCAGATTGTCTTCTTTCTTCCTGGTCTTTACGACCGGATCATCGATATAGCACTCTACCTTCTTGAAGAGTAGATCATCAAATATCTTTGTCATGTCTCTTTGGTAGGTAACGCCGGCATTTTTAAGGCCGATTGGCATTCTTTTGTAGTGGAAAATTTCCTTTGGGGTGCGGAATGCAGTGTGGACCCTGTCTTGCTTAGCAATCCAGATCTGATTATATCCGGACAAGTCGTCCATAAATGAAAGAGCTTCATGGCCTGTAGTGGCATCAATCATCGCCTCGGTGATGGGTACAGGAAAATCATCCTTCAGACATGCCTTGTTGAGGTCCCGGAAGTCAACACAAATTTTGATATGGCCATTTTTCTTCTTCACGGGCACTATATTTGCCAACCAGATAGCGTATTGATTTTCTTCAACAAACCCTACATCAATGAGTTTATCGACCTCTTTGTTAATTTGATTAATCAGCTCAGGCCACATCCGTCTAGAGGATTGCTTTACTGGTTCTGCATTCGTATCAATCGCCAGTAAGTGTTGTGCCACATCGGGACTTAATCCGGGCATTTCATCATAGGTCCAGGCAAAGTAATCCCTGAATTCTCTCAAGAACTGTATGTATTACTCCTGGGCCTCTGGCGTCAGCAAGGCACTGAGAAAGGTAGGCATGGGCTCTTCTTTGGTTCCCAGATTTATTTCTATCAACTCATCGACGGTGGCCTGGCCGCCATCTTCGACTTCAGGCGGAGCTTCTTGTAAGTCAACAAAGCCTCCCGGGATGCAGTCCTCTTCAGTTTCAGATGGTTCCAACTCTTCAAGTGGGATGCTAGCTGACGTTGAACCATTATGTCTTGTGGTAGCTGCTGGGTTTTCTATCAGGCTTCGTTCAGCCTGGCCCTGTAGTGTCACTGACTCTGCTTGTGATTCCGAGGTGCAGGCCTCGGGTTGCAGGGAATTTACTGATACAGACTCTTCTGCCAGACTTTCCAATTGTTGCATAGCTCGAACTTCTTCCAAGATGGGTTTGAACTCGAGACATTCCTTTGCTTCATCGGAAGTCTAGTCTTCATCGGGCGTCCCCGTATCAAACTTGGATTCAGTTTGGAAAATGTCTTCCTTAAAAGACAGCTCTTCCCAGCATCGGCAGGCTGCCATTTCATTCTACTCCTCAGTGCCTTGCTGGCTGCCAGAGGTTTCACCACCAGTAACAGAGTGGTATATGATTTCTTCTTCCTCAGAGGGGTAGTTGTCATATCCTGCCTCAAAGGGGTCTTCATGTGAAAAGAAGGTGGAGACGACGTCCACCTCTGCTTCATAATACTCTTGCAGAGTATAGCCCAGCCCCTGGTGACGGGTGATTTTCTTCAGTTCTTTATTATTGCAGGGAGGATCCCAGAGTTCTTGAAATGCTTTCTTTTGATCAGCTGACTGTAACAGGGGCATCTGCATCTTGGAAAACATTTGCGTGACCCATTGCGTAGTGTAGTCCAGGCCTGCAATTGGTACCATATGGCTGGACAGTTCTTTAGGGATCCGGAGGTCTTGATCATCCTCACTGGTAGGCTCCCCGGTGTAAAATATCATAGGAGGCTCGTAGAAGCGAGGAACCTCTATGGTCCTCAGTGGCAGCACTGTCTGGTATTCCAAGCTCGGAATGGGTTTGACCAATCCTTGCGGAATTCTGATCTGTGTGAGCTTTTCCTTCCTCTTCTCATCGGCTTCCCTAGGGTAGATGTCCGGGGGTGCAACCCGAGCAAAGTCCCCGATCTGAGAAATGTGGGAGACTTCATTTTTCTCCACATAGCCCGGAGGTGGTGGTGGAAGCCAGTCGTCTGCCTTTGACACTGTCTTTTTATGGCCTGCAACGGCCTCTTTCTTTTCTCTCAATTGAGAATTCTCTATATAGAACGGAGCATCGAGCATATGACACTCGAAGACTTCAAAAGGGTGCAAATCTACAAAGACCCTTTCTTCTTTACCATTGTGACAGTACTTGATGCACTGATGCAATGTCGATGGTACTATCTGGTACTCACGTAGCCAGGGCCGCCCCAGCAGGGCCTTGTATGTGGTGTTGGAGTTTATTACGTAGAATTGCACTGTGGTGGTGAAGTCCCATAATCTGAGGTTGAATTTCGCCACCCCAATCGGAGTTTCGCACTCCTGGTTGAAACCCGCTATCCTCATATCTTTCACCTTGGTGAGGTGCAGATCGAAATAGTACTTCCGATAAATCTGATATGGCTTAATGTTCACGGCAGCCCCTGGATCTATCAATATCTGACTCAATGGCTGACAGTTGAGATACCCCCTCATGTATAGGGGTCTGTTGTGATTGAGGTTAGGAACCGGCATATCTTCTTCTGTGAATGTAATGGCTGGCCCCGAGTTAACCTCTGTTAGGAGAGCCTCATATTGAGATGGCAATTGCGGAGCATCAATAATAGCTTGGCAAGCTTCCTCACTCAAGGAGAGAATTTCCCATATGGTGAACCTTGTAGGGAGCTTTTTCAACATCTTCATAATTCGGCTGCCCACATAGATATTAGATAGCCGCATTTCTTCCGCCCAGCGGGGCTTCGGAGGTTCATGGGGTGCATGTGGCATTGACTGTCTGTCTTTTGCTTCTTCCTTCCGAGGAGATAGCTGAGGGGTTTCTGTTGGATATGGACTGAATAGATCTAGAGGGGGGGTGAATAGATCTTTCCCCCTTTTTGATAATTTACTGACTATCGACCAGATGAGCTACTGGTAATTAATGAATCATAGAACTAATGCGGATAGTAAAGATGCAAGCATACGTATAGGAAATCAAACACACACAAGCACACCACAAGAAAGGATTTTTAAGGTGGTTCAGTCTCTTCCTGAGACTTACATCCAACCCTTGCTTAACTCAAGCAAGGCTTCACTATGAGAATCTCTGATCTCAACCAAAACACAGCTGACACACAGCTTGTACCTGCTGACACACAGCTTGATTCTGCTGCCTCACAGCTTGACAATAATTGTAATCAGAAATGAAAAGATGATAAGAACAGGTGATGAAAGACAGGACTGAATATTGGCGTGTGTAGAAGAATAGGTGTTCAGCCTGGGACTTGATCACGCTTATGAAGAAGCCTAGACTCCCTGTTGATCTTCCAGTCAGTTGCCTTCGATTGTTCTGCTGCTGGAGATCACACAGTCTTGAGCTAAGTCTTCCTTCTGCAGCAACGAGATTGCCTTTAACCTTTCTGCAGATTTTTGATTGGTGGAGAGCTCCTTCTTCCTCTTCTGTGTGTATCTTCCTTGGCTTCTATTCCGTGCTCTCTCACCGCTTCCTTCTTCGTGATTAGTTGCCTTATATTCTTCATATAGCTCTTTGTTTTTATTTTCAAGAATAAAGTTCTTCCCGCTCAATTTTCAGATCGAGCGCCAATCTGCTAGAAAATAGGGATCGGTTTAAATCCAATCGTTAGAACGAGTTTGACCACTTCTAAGCAAGATTGTTTCCTTGATTCCCGTGCGGAAGCTTATCTCCTGAGCAGCCCAACAACCTGCAACAACCATCTGCAGGTTTTAAGGAACCAAAACAGAATTCGGTTAGAGTTCGGTTTTGGACGATATATAAACCCGTGGTCGACCATGACCCTGTCGCTGGTCGACAATGGGCAGTCCCCAGACGGCCGGTTCTTCTGGCTGAAACTCACGTCGCCCGTTGGTCGACCACAGCCTGGTCGCTGGTCGACAGGGGGCAGTTTCCAGATGGCCAGCAGTTCTGTCTGTTGCTTCTGTCTTTTCTGTGGTCGACCAGAGGCGGGGCTTTGGTCGACAGCCAAGATGCTTCCAGAAGACAGATGATCTGATGCTTTTCTGGTTGAGTTCGTTGGTCGACCATAACCACTTCTTCTGATTTGTTGATTCCACTTGGATTTCAGTGGACCTGAAATTACTTAACTTATCAGAGGTAAATTGAATGAGTCCAATACTTTGAAGGAACAATCAAACCACTTGTATTTGTTATGAAACAAGATAGAACTTGATTAATCAAACATATCCTATTGTCATCATCAAAACCAAGGGATGCACAACATTCTCCCCCTTTTTGATGATGACAACCATGAGTCATTGTGACAAACAACAGATTATAAAATTCATTTGATATTGCATGCAAGGCTATCATAGCACAGATTTCATTCAGTCAATTCGTTTGATGTGTCTTTCAAAAACAATAGCACTAATTACATGAGAGACTCAAAAAAGGATAAAGACACTGAGGACACGTAGACAAAGTAAATTTGACAATCTAGACTCACATCTAGACACACAACTGGACACACAATGACACATAAAGTCCTATCTCCCCCTTTGTCAACAGCAAAAAGAAGATCATTTGAACAATCCCTCTGAGGAGGACAGTGAACCATCGCGATGCAAAGAACGAGCGGTCACGATTAATCAGCATAACTCATATTTTGGGAAATTATTGAAGTGTACCCCCTTTCTTTAATAAGACAATTAAGTAACCTTTCCTCCCTTTCTCAAAGGCCACCTTGTGACAAATTCGAGTGGGTCTTGTGGTTCAAAGAATTTGAAAGTATTGCCCCAATAAATTGACTCCCCATATCCACTTTCTTACTCACGGCTCCTTAAACTTATAATATTGTTCATGAGATAATTTTACTAGCTGAACAAGCTGAACAGTGTTTTATGCCTCTATTTGCATATAGTGCATTAGGTCAACCATTTTTGTTGCCTTTTCGTTTTGAAATATTTAAGAGCTGTGGTCAGGTTTATCACATGCTTTTCCACACGAGGAGACACGCTTTTTACACGCCAGAAACCCCGGCTACTTAGCATGCCTAACCATTCCATTTTTAACTGAGACACACTTTTTATCCGTGAGGATATACGTTTATCAGACGCCAATATCCCCAGTTACTCAGGATGCCCAATTAATAATTTTGAGAGTGGCAGAGGTAGATTGAGTCTTCATGACATACATGTCTCCCACTTAATTTTTCAGCCAATTTTGCTTTGTGATAGAGAACAGTAGTTTCTCAGAACTCAGTCCATTGCTCTACCAAGAAGGCAGAATTATGGCGTATTCCATATACATTCATGCTATAGCAGCGTTTATTTTTACTGTCCAACACAGACACAGGTAGAGAAACAGTCTCATTATTAAAAATCATAAGTCCTCAAAATCTTGTGACAGAGTCATAGTTATGGTTTGAATTTATTGCAGTAGTACAGTTCAAATTCTCATTACTACACTCAACCTCTACTCTTAATGATTACCTTGGTGATTTTATTGAAAGATATGGTTAGGTTTTTCAATGTTTTATCAAGGAATGAGTTTACACTTTTTCTCCCCCTCAATTTGTGAGTCCTTGCTGAAGATAAAAAAAAATGTTGGCCATGAAGAGATATAGAGACACAAGGGATGGGAAGTATGGATAAGGATGAATGAGTGAAGAATCTGAGCACAAAAGTTCACTTAGTTCAGATGATTTCCTAGCAGAGCCAGCAGCCTTTTTAGATCCATTTTCCCTTGTTCAGATCCTCTGTCGACCATAGAGTTGCCTTTGGTCGACCTCTGTGCTGTCACAGAAGTTGCCTGATGAGTAGTCACCTGTGGTCTGCTTTCTGACAATCTGTTGTCGACCATTGGATCGCCTGTGGTCGACAGCTGCGAAGTCACAGAGCTAACTATTTCCTGTCCTGATGCCTTGGTCGACCAGCGCCTTGTCTGTGGTCGACCACAAGAGATAAGCCGTAGTAGAACCAGGATTCTGCAGAACTTGCTGAAGTAGCAACCGACACTAGACCTCCAAACTCAAAACTTGACCAGTACTAGAGACCTAGTTGACATAACTTAGACAGAAATGACAGAATCTATACAGTGAACACATGAATATGATTATTTCAAGAATTTTCAGAGAAATTCTACAAATTCCTAACTCCCTTCGTAGAGTTGAAAATCTGTCATTGTTAAGGGGTTTTGTGAAAATGTCTGCCAGTTGTTTTTCAGTTTCTACAAAATGAAGCATGAAATTTCCTTTGGAGACCTCATCTCTTAGAAAGTGATGACGGATCTCAATGTGTTTTGTCCTAGAGTGTTGAATGGGGTTTTTAGACAAATTAATAGCACTAGTGTTGTCACAGAAAATAGGTGCACATCCAAGATCTACATTGTAGTCTTGGAGTTGATGTTTTATCCACAAAACCTGTGTACCATAGCTCCCTACTGCGACATACTCAGCCTCAGCAGTGGAGAGTGCCACAGAATGCTATTTTTAGAAGCCCATGATATTAAACATCCACCTAATATTTGACAATAACCACTAGTACTCTTCCTATCAATTTTGCAACCAGCATAATCAGCATCTGAATATGAAATTAAATCTAGTTTGCAATAAGTAGGATACCATAAACCCAATTCTTGGGTACCGGCAAGGTAACGAAGGATACACTTGACAGCCCCTAAATGTGAATCTCTAGGGCTAGATTGATATCTAGCACACATGCATACACTGAACTGAATGTCTGGCCTAGAGGCAGTTAAATATAGTAGGGATCCGATCATACCTCTGTATTTCTTGGCATCTACTATGTTACCTTTTACATCAGCCTCCAATGTTGCATTTGTCCCCATGGGTGACTCTATTGGTTTGCAGCTCTCCATGCCAAACTTTTTCAGCATCTCCTTTATGTACTTGGATTGATTTATGAAGTAGCCTTCTCTACATTGTAGAATCTGCAATCCAAGAAAGAACTGTAAATCACCCATTAAACTCATTTCAAACTCATTGGTCATTAGATTTGCAAATTCAGTACATAATGAAGCTTCAGTGGATCCAAACACAATATCATCCACATAGATTTGCACAATTAGTATATTCTTACCTTGGGTCTTGGAGAATAATGTTTGATCAATTTTACCTCTTGTGTAGCCCTTTTTGGTGAGGAATGAACTCAGTTTGTCGTACCATGCCCTAGGAGCCTGCTTTAAACCATACAAAGCCTTATGCAGTTTAAAGACATGATTAGGAAGATCATCATTTTCAAAACCAGGGGGTTGTTCCACAAAGACTTCTTCCTTTACAAAGCCATTTAGA
This sequence comes from Amorphophallus konjac, assembly GCA_022559845.1. Classification (NCBI taxonomy): domain Eukaryota; kingdom Viridiplantae; phylum Streptophyta; class Magnoliopsida; order Alismatales; family Araceae; genus Amorphophallus; species Amorphophallus konjac. The sequence continues at coordinate 412,103,107 of CM040118.1, forward strand.
AAGGCACTTTTTACATCCATTTGCTGTAGTTTGATTCCATGAGATGCTGCAAAGGCTAACAATATCCTGATGGCTTCTAATCTAGCAACTGGAGCATATGATTCTTCAAAATCAACCCCAAATTCCTGGTTGTACCCTTTAGCCACCAGCCGAGCCTTGTTTCTCATTACAACCCCTTCTTCACTTAGCTTATTTTTATAGACCCACTTGGTTCCAATAACGGGGTGAGATGAAGGTCTAGGGACAAGACTCCACACCTGATTTCTTTCAAATTGATTTAGTTCTTCATGCATAGCATTTATCCATGAGTCATCTTTTAATGCTTCCTCTACTGATTTGGGCTCTATTTGGGACACAAGTGCAAGCTGATCTAGTTCATTGATTTCTTTTAACTGAGATCTAATCTTCCTAGGATCATGAATTCCACCAATGATGTTTTCTATGGGATGATCTCTAAGAAGTCTTAAGTTCTCAAGATTGTTACCTGAGATGCCTTCTCCTTCGGGTGGAGCATTAGTAATACCTTGCTTTGGTTCTGCTTCAGTCTCCATTGGTTCCTCTTTGCCTTCCAGAAATTCCCCATCTTCATCTTTGCCTACCTGTCCAGTTTTGTCAAAGTCATTATTTTCATCAAATGTGATATGTGGGGATTCTTCAACTAGCTGATCTTTGGTGTTGTAGACTCTATAGGCTCTTGATCGGTCAGAGTATCCCAAGAAGATTCCTGGGTCACTCTTTGGTTCAAATTTGTCCAATGATCTCTTGTCATTGTTATGAATAAAACACTTTACACCGAAGATCCTAAAATGAGCTAGAGATGGCTTCTTACCTTTGAACACCTCATATGGAGTTTTCGCACTAGATGGTCTTACCATTGCCCTGTTTACAATATAACATGCTGTATTGACCGCCTCAGCCCAAAATCTTCTTGGAAGATTGGCTTCAACTAACAAGGTTCTGGCCATTTCAACAAGTGTGCGATTCCTTCTTTCCACCACTCCATTTTGCTCTGGCATCCTTGGTGAGGAGAACCTGTGATTTATTCCTTTGTTCCTGCAGAATTCATCAAACTCTGAATTTTCAAATTCTCCCCCATGATCAGATATTATTGAACACACTTTGGACTTACCATCCTGCTTCATTCTTCTGTAAAATCCAGAAATTCATGAAAGGCATCGTTTTTATGTGATAAAAACATTACCCATGTGAATCTAGAGAAATCATCAACTAGTACATAACCGTACCTCTTACCACTAAGACTAGCAGTTCTTGTTGGGCCAAAAAGGTCCATGTGCACAAGTTCTAGTGGTCTAGAAGATTGACTTTCAGTTCTACCTTTGAATGATTTTCTTGTTTGCTTACCTTGGGTACATGATTCACATACTTTGACATTTTGAGCAAACGAAATTTCAGGTAAACCAGAAACCATTTTATTCTTAACCAATTTGTGCAGCACCCTGTAGCTAACATGCCCTAGCCTTCGGTGCCACAACCAAGTCAGGTCCTCCTTCTTGGCGGTGAGGCACAAGTTGGAGTAGGCTGGATCATCCAAGTCTATCATGTAGACATTATTTACTCTCTTGCCCATAAACTTAACTTTAGCCGAATTTGGTTCAAGAATTTTACAGATCTTAGAATCAAAGACTACTTGATGGCCTTTGTCGCATAGCTGACTGATGCTTAGAAGATTATATTCCAGGCCATCCACTAGCAGTACATCTTCAATGCAATTTGTAGATGTCTTACCTACCTTACCTTTCCCAATGATCTTGCCTTTGTTATTTCCTCCAAATGTCACATGTCCTCCATCTTTTGAGTTTAGCTCGGAGAATTTTGCCTTGTCCCCTGTCATATGTCTTGAGCAGCCACTATCTAAGTACCACTTGTTGTGTATAGCTGCCAAACACACCTGCATCAGAAGTTACACAGAAACTTTTGGACCCCAATGGTACCCGGGTCCAAGATAGCTTGTGAAATTATGAAATTGCTGCAGTAATCCTTTGGGAACCCAGATTCTGTTAGAGTAGTGTAAATTTTTATTTCTGAACTTGTTCAGGTTGGGTTGCTTTTGTTCTAAAGCTTCTTTAATCTGAGTCCACCTTTGTGTATTCAAGTTTTCATTTTGTTTTACCCGAGAAAACCTGTGATTTCTGTTTGCTTGTCTGGCCATGGTCGACTTTTGGTATGTCTGTGGTCGACCATCGCGTCTCCAGAACTCAGCGTCTGTTCTGGCAGCACCTCTGGTCGACATCTGGTGTACCTGTGGTCGACCACTGCTTCTCCAGTAACCAGCGCCTGTTCTGGCAGATCCTCTGGTCGACAGATGAAGGGTCTGTTGTCGACCAGCCTGTCTCCAGACATCTTGTTTTCCAGATTTATGTCTTTTAACTTGGTTTAGTCCTTGGTTTGTTTGGTGATTTCTGTGAATTTGGGTTTCTTGTTTATTATTTTGAATCTTATATTGATTGACTGTTTTCTCTTTAAAATTTCTCTCTTCCTTGGTGACATTGTTCCTTTTGGAGGAGCATTCAGCTACATCCTCTTGTTTATCTTGGTATAGATTAATCAGGGGCCTTTTTCCTTTTGAGTCAGCAATCCCAGTTACGGTTTTTATTTGGAATTCCTTTTTAGCCGTAGGATTGTATCCTAACCCTTCTTTTTGAAAGTTTACTTTTATTCCCAAGACAGCATTTAAGTTTTCTTGACCTTGAGTCATTTTTTCCAAGGTCTCCTGTTTGTTTTTCAGGTCACTCTTAATTCTTTCTATTTCTCTTAGGAGTTGGTTGTTTTCTTCCTTGAGTGAATTGTTTCTTTCTTGACTTAACTTAGTTTCCTGTTCATATTCTTGAGTCTTTCGTTTTAACTCATCAATGTCATTTTTTAGCATTTCATTCTCTTCGGACATTCTCTTGTGGTTTTCTTCATCTAAGTCCATTTGATTCAGCTTGTTTTTCAGTGACTTGATTTCCATTTCTAGTTCAGTTTTGTTTTCCATTGAATTGCTGTCTTTATTCAGTTGACTGATCTTCTTCTTCAAATGTTTATTTTCCTTTCTTATTCTTTCATAAGTATCAAGCAATTCTGAATATACTTCTTCCCAATCCGAACTATAGAAGTCTTGAAATGGGGAACTTACCTCAAGATCACTGTTGTCTCCCTTGGCCATCAGACAGAGCTTTCCTTCTTCTTCCTCGGAAGTTGTTTCCTCTTCACTGCTCTCTTCCTCCTCACTCCAAGTGCTAATCATCGCCTTGGGTTTCTTGCCTTTCCACTTGAAGCTTGATTTCTTAGGAGCTTCTGGACATTCAGCCTTCATATGTCCAGGCTGCCTGCAATTGTAGCAAATGAGTTTGTTAGAAGGAGCCTTATGTTTATCAGATTTAAACTGGGATGACTTCCTTACCATGCCCTTTGGATTTCTGAATCCTTTACCTTCCTTCCGCAGGAATTTTTTAAATTTTCTCGTAAGCATGGCTAGCTCACCAGATTCTTCACCTGAGCTAGATGAGTCATCATTGTCAGACACCTCAGAGGTGCTTGTCTTAGTCTTTAGGGCAAGTTGCTTCTTTTTCTTGCCCTCATCTTCCTTTCTCTTCAGATTGACCTCATAGGCCATCAGGGATCCTACTAACTCATCCACTGTCATTGTTGTGAGATCCTTTGAGTCCTCAATGACTGTGGCCTTGGTATGCCACATCGATGTGAGAGACCTTAAAATCTTCCTCACTAATTCCTGCTCTTTGTATGTCTTCCCTAAGCTCTTCAAGCCATTAGTCAATTGTACTAATCTGGCATACATCTCAGAAATACTTTCATCATTTTTCATCCTAAACATCTCATATTCTGAGACTAGCATATTTGCTTTTGTCTCTCTTACCTCGGAAGTACCTTCGTAGATTACCTTTAGACGATCCCACATTTCTTTGGCTGTTGCGCATTGGGAAACTCTTGAGAATTCTGTGGGGTGTAGTGAGCACTGCATCACGTTCATGGCTCCCCAGTTGACAGTTGATTTCCTGACCTGTTCTCTGGTCCAGGTTTCTTCATCTTCCGATAGCTCAAAAGGTCCGCGGCTCACTACCCTCCACATCTCGTGGTCTTGCGCACGTAAGAACACCTGCATACGATTTTTCCAATAAGAATAATCAGTTCCATCAAAATATGGAGGTCTAGTTACAGAGTGCCCCTCAGCTATGAGGCTTTTAGAGTTCAGTCCGCCCGGTCTCTCCTGGTTGTTAGACCACATTTTTGGAGAACCTGCTCTGATACCACGTGTTGGATATGGACTGAATAGATCTAGAGGGGGGGTGAATAGATCTTTCCCCCTTTTTGATAATTTACTGACTATCGACCAGATGAGCTACTGGTAATTAATGAATCATAGAACTAATGCGGATAGTAAAGATGCAAGCATACGTATAGGAAATCAAACACACACAAGCACACTACAAGAAAGGATTTTTAAGGTGGTTCAGTCTCTTCCTGAGACTTACATCCACCCCTTGCTTAACTCAAGCAAGGCTTCACTATGAGAATCTCTGATCTCAACCAAAACACAGCTGACACACAGCTTGTACCTGCTGACACACAGCTTGATTCTGCTGCCTCACAGCTTGACAATAATTGTAATCAGAAATGAAAAGATGATAAGAACAGGTGATGAAAGACAGGACTGAATATTGGCGTGTGTAGAAAAATAGGTGTTCAGCCTGGGACTTGATCACGCTTATGAAGAAGCCTAGACTCCCTGTTGATCTTCCAGTCAGTTGCCTTCGATTGTTCTGCTGCTGGAGATCACACAGTCTTGAGCTAAGTCTTCCTTCTGCAGCAACGAGATTGCCTTTAACCTTTCTGCAGATTTTTGATTGGTGGAGAGCTCCTTCTTCCTCTTCTGTGTGTATCTTCCTTGGCTTCTATTCCGTGCTCTCTCACCGCTTCCTTCTTCGTGATTAGTTGCCTTATATTCTTCATATAGCTCTTTTTTTTTATTTTCAAGAATAAAGTTCTTCCCGCTCAATTTTCAGATCGAGCGCCAATCTGCTAGAAAACAGGGATCGGTTTAAATCCAATCGTTAGAACGAGTTTGACCACTTCTAAGCAAGATTGTTTCCTTGATTCCCGTGCGGAAGCTTATCTCCTGAGCAGCCCAACAACCTGCAACAACCATCTGCAGGTTTTAAGGAACCAAAACAGAATTCGGTTAGAGTTCGGTTTTGGACGATATATAAACCCGTGGTCGACCATGACCCTGTCGCTGGTCGACAATGGGCAGTCCCCAGACGGCCGGTTCTTCTGGCTGAAACTCACGTCGCCCGTTGGTCGACCACAGCCTGGTCGCTGGTCGACAGGGGGCAGTTTCCAGATGGCCAGCAGTTCTGTCTGTTGCTTCTGTCTTTTCTGTGGTCGACCAGAGGCGGGGCTTTGGTCGACAGCCAAGATGCTTCCAGAAGACAGATGATCTGATGCTTTTCTGGTTGAGTTCGTTGGTCGACCATAACCACTTCTTCTGATTTGTTGATTCCACTTGGATTTCAGTGGACCTGAAATTACTTAACTTATCAGAGGTAAATTGAATGAGTCCAATACTTTGAAGGAATAATCAAACCACTTGTATTTGTTATGAAACAAGATAGAACTTGATTAATCAAACATATCATATTGTCATCATCAAAACCAAGGGATGCACAACAGTTTCCACCGGGGAAATAGCCTCTGGTGCTGAGGAATGATCAGTGCCCATTTTGCCTTTTTTCTTGATCATTGGGACAGGCGGTTGATGGTGCTTGTTGCTCTTATCGGTATCAACCTGTGCAGGTTTCTTGCCTTCCAGGGTAGCCAGAAACTCGACAAATGATGGAGCTTCATCAGTTTTCTTTGTATTAGCATAGAGACTTGTTGGAGGAGGAACTTCCGTGCCTCGGACTTCGGGTTCTGGCAGCTGGTAAGGCTGTCCTCCCCTAAAAATGATATTATGGTTGGCCGGAGGTTGGCGTCCCCATTTTCTCCCTGAACGGGTTGCATGCATTGGGGCTGAAGCCTCAGCCTGATTGGCCTCTAGTGGTGGAGTGGAAGACTCCCCTTCCTCATCCTAGCCTGGCAGGGCGAACAGTATGGACAGAGTGTTACATTGAACCGTCACGGCCTTCTCTTTGCTTTTAGACTTCTTCCTCCTCTGGGATTTCCCCTTAGCAGGCTGGTGCCCCCAGAAGAGTTCAGCTTCAGCTTTCTTCTGTTCTTTTTCCACTATCTCTTCGACGGTCAGTCCTTCTAGTTGTTCCCAGAGGGCATGATCCTTTACTAGTATCGGCTTAGGCTCAGACTGTTCGTATTCATCCAGCTAGTCAATGTACTGCTGCAAGCGCCTCACCTCGGGACTTATTTTCTCATGAGCAGGCGGCGGAGGCTGCTTCCTCCAGTTGTAAGTAGGTATCCGGATAACTGGCGGTGACTCCGTAGTTAGCCATACCGGCTCTATTGCTGGCAGAGTTTGCTTCGGAGTTGTCACGCCCCGAGCGCGGAAGATACCCGGAGATACGCGACGAGTTTATATCAATCATGTCAATCAGAGTGGTCGTGTATTCGACACAAAGATAGAGATGCGCAAAATAGCAAGATAACCCAATCCTTTATTTCATAATGGATAGACTATTACAAATCCAATACTCTGTTTAATAAAAAGAAAAGTACATAGTCGACTCAAGAAAACTATAGAAACAACTAGACGACACTTGGAGAAGTTCTATCACTTTCACTCTTGACCATTCCCATCCGATTGACTTCCATCGTCGTCGGACTTACCTGAAAAGTAAAAAGGGACAAACGGAATGAGCGAACGCTCAGTAGGAAATTATATCTCAAGTACTAGCAAGGGGTTTAAGTAATTACATCTTTCATGAATGCAATAAAGCTATGCATGCTTGCATAAACCGACAAGATATAGAGAATGTAATATCAAGAAATAAGACGAACAAATCATGAACTTTCAACAAGATAACAAGTTTATTCAAGATATTCAAGTAACTACGTTTAACAAGTCATGTCAAGAACTTTGGCTATCATGTATCAAGCAAGTAAATTACCCTTTTTCGAGCCACGCATTTCATTTCATGTCAAGTACGATTCAAGTACAAGATGTATGTGGAATGTCCAATCAAGCAAGTCAAGTACTCGGTATAATGCCAGATACCTTATCATTTTAACTCCCATGGGCACAAGTACTTTCGGGTGCTCCTCCCAGGACCAGATCGGGCCCTATATGCGCAGGCATTTATCATGTGTTTTGACATCCACTCTTGTTTATATAGCCAATATAGAATTTCAATCATCAAGCTTGTAGACACGTATGACAACTTTGACAGAATAGAGTCCAAAAAATATGACAAAGGACATAGAATGGCGATAATAACGGTATAATCACGATATCGATAAAAATCTAGGTAGAATATGGTTCCCTTAACTTGGGTACCATGACAAATCAGTATAGACATTCTTTATATAGAATTGAAGTCCACATGAACATTATATTAAGGTAAGATACCCTCATTCTTATCATAGAATTGAGGTTTACAAGAATGACATGATATGGCATGATATCATCATCCCATTAAGAATTTCTTATGATATACTCTTTGTATAATCATAAGGGATGGTATCCCATGTTTCTTTAGAGTGACATGGTATCAATGGTGTAATGGGTTTTTAGGGTACAACCAGCTCAGTCGACCTTGAGGGAATCCAAGGTACGAGGAGTCTTACGGAGGTCTCTATGACTAACTCGCTAGTCCAAAGGAACGGAATGTCTAATGGAGAGCTTGTATGTCAATGAGAGTTGAGTGTGATCGATAAAATAACGTGAAAAGTGGGACTATACTCACGGAGTGGAGAATAGTGCCGATATATATACGTATATGTATAATATGAAACCATCGGTTAACAGAATCAGGATAAAAAAATCAGTTTACAGAAAATAACGACTTAGGTCAAGTCGTTTCTCAAGTAATTAACACCTAACAGAAGGGCGTTTACACATGTTTTCATTTTTTTTCAGAATTTTCATTGATTCAGTAATTTACCTAAAACGCGCCCTGGGCAGGGGCGTTTCTTCAAGATTTGACGACTACAGTAGCAGGCGTCTCATTATTTACATATTTGACAGAATATAAATAATTTTCAGGATTTATCTAAAACACGCCCTTGGAAGGGGCGTTACCTTTCAGATTCACGCCCTGTTCTGGGGCATTAACATATGGAAAACGACTTTGTCCAAGTCGTTAATTCAAGTTTATTCAGAAATTTTAAGGACAGTAATAATTCCAGGATAACAGAGGAACAAAAATATCATGACAGTAAAGTTAGCAGGTTGAAGACAAAGGATCATGCATTATTTTATAATCATGATTTCATAGATAATCAGTTCTTAAGATGGGTGATTAACGGTTTAAAGAAATTAATGCCTGAGTACAGGGCGTTAAATATGAAATTAACGACCTGGGAAGGGTCGTTTCATGTGAATTAGCGCCCTTGCCAGGGGCGTCTCTTTCAAAATATTTCAGAAAATGCATGGAAACTATAATAACCGTATGCATGACATGCTTATATCTATATATCTTGCATTAATTTCATTTGGGCTACAGTAACTTGAGAAAACCTACCTTGATAGTTTGATTTGGAGATAACCGTGAAGGGTCTGTGAGAAGGAACGACGCTCTGTTCAGAACAGAGACTCCTGAACAAGTTGCTATTGGATGATGGCTTTGATGAAAAGGTCGTAGATGAAGAACACTTCGTTTCTTCAACTGCAGCTTTCCTATAAGAGAATGAAGAAACTGCATCAGTTTCTTTGTAATCTGAACATCACACAAAAGTAAGAACTTTTACCCGGATGAAGAACTCTGTTTCTTCAGAACGTAGGGGCTTCTTAACCTGTAAGAAGAGAAGAAAACGAAGAATATTAATTCTTCATGTAGTCGAAGCAAGAATCAAGGAAATAAGAAGAACTGTTTGTTCTTCACGTACCGTAGCAGAGCAGATCAACCAAATAGGTTTTTAGGGTTAGATCGATCAAGGTATTTATAGGGATTTTGGAAATCCTAACAAAGGTAGTGTTTGATTGAGGGTAATATATCCCTAATAGAGTCCTTACCCTAGTAGACACTTACTGGATTAGGTTAATCTTTCCCTGGATAAGCTCTGGTGTCGAACGGAACTCGAATGGAATTAACGACTTTGGTCAGGGCGTCGATTCCTGAATTGACGACCTGGTTCAGGTCGCTTCTTAAGAAGCGCCTTGTATAAGGGCGTTCCTTGTTTTAAAACACGCCCAAGTAAAGGGCGTTTCTTGGCCTTGCCCTTTTTGACGTTTGGAATTTGACGCCGTCAGGTGAGGGCGTCCTTTCTTTAGTCGCGCCGTAGATAGAGGCGTTTCTTTTTAAATTAACGCCTTACTAAGAGGCGTTATTTGTATCTTGTTTTATTTCATCTATTTAACCCTCTTCTTATTATCTGTATTACTTCTGTAGTATATATATTTTAATTCATTTCAAATATTCATTTATCAGGGTTGCTACAGGAGTAACACCCCGGATGGAGACCCCTGGTGCTGTCTGGGCTGAGGGCTTTCTTCTGGTTTTAGCTGGCACTGTTTGCCACCCTAAATGCTCCTTAATTGGGGTAAGGAAGCAGGTTTCGTATGCGCGCCGAGTGCATTCTTCAACAGCTTCTTTAGACAACAGCTGGTATAAAGAAATCATATTAGTGGCCAGCCTCAGCATCGGGGGCTCATGGGGTCGTGGAGGATCCACCAGGTGTTCCCCTAGTTGTAGCTCACCCTTCTTGATCATGCTTTCCATAACATCCTTGAAGACGTAGCAGTCTTCAATAGCATGTCCTAGTGCCCTGTGATAAGGATAAAACAGAGGATCATCTTTCTTAGGTGCATCATCAGGTCTTTTTGGCCCGGGCAATGTTACTTTGTTGTATTTGTATGCCCATTCGAACAGTGCCCGGGTCTTTTCTTTGGTGAATAAGTATGGCTTCCTCATCTTGTTTCTTAAAGAAACAACTTCTTTCCTCTCTATAGAACCTACTGTTAAAGGGATAGCTGCTGTTTTGGCTTTTTCCTTCTGCTGGTCAAGAGTTCTGAAATCAATAGTGTGCGCTTCTGCTGGCGCTGATCGCCGCTCTGCAGCTTTTCCTTTCTGGACAGTAGGGATATTAGTTGCTGCGGGACGTTTAGACAAAAAGGTTTCAACCTCGGCTACTACATTATTGAGCCGGTCGAATGTCCTGACGTCTGCCCCGATCATCTTTTCAAGCACCTCTCTTCGGAGATTTTGCTTGCATATCTTGGACGGCATCTTCTTGATTGGGAGGTCACCTGCATCTCATGGCTAAATCTCTCCATCTTTTGATGTAGTCTGATGCAGTCTCATCCTGCCTTTGCTTAGTGGAGTACAACTCGGCCACTGTGATTTCTCTTTCTGTAACATGAAATCTTTCACGGAATTTCCGCTGCATATCGGGCCAGTCAGCTATGGACCCGGCCGAGAGGCTAGAGTACCATTCAAAGGCCAACCCTGTGAGGGATGAGCCAAAGAGCTTCAATAAATATGCTTCATCAGTGGCCTGGTCTCCCATCACTGTTGTATAATAGGCAATATGCTCCCTGGGGGAGCCCTGTCCATTGAAATTTTCAAACTTCGGCGGCTTACTGACGCCTGGGGGCAGTCTCCTAGCAGCATACTGCGGTGGATATGGTACCCGGTAGACATCAAAGGTTCCGAGGTCACCATCAGTCCTTTCGGAAAGCTTCATTTCTATCATCTTTTCTATCATCAGTTTGTTTACCATAGTAGGGTCCACAGGTTCTAGAAAGAAATGTGCCTGTTGCTGTGTAAACGGGGTCGTCACGATCGTCGCATGTAGACTGGGCTGGACTGCTGGCAGGGTAGACTGCACTTGTGAAGCTGACGGCTGTACTATTTTTTGTTGCGGGAAGGGCTGACATGGAGCCTTCCCTTGACTTTCTTGGTGTAAGATGGGAGGTATCACAACTTCTGCAGAGTCGGAGATCTCCTTTGCTGGCTCAGCATGCTTGGACACAGGGGTCTGTTCATTCTTTTCACTCAGCTGTCTTTTAAGAGACTCAATCTCTTGTTGGTATCTTCTGAACATCATCAGGATGGTTGGGTCCAGACGTGCAGCCATAGGCATTTCCTCTGTCACTTGGCTGGAAGTTCCTTCAGCCGAGATCATTAGCGGCACATCTTCTTCTTCTGATGTTATCACATTTATAGTTAAAGTGGCGATATCAGGTTACTCTTCAGCTGCTGCGAGCTTTTCTTTTTCCGCCTGGCCTCGCCTTGTTACGGGCCCAGACCTTTGAGCTAGTTTGATAATTTCTTCAGACTAGTCGGGCAAATCGCCATATCCTCCGGTGATTCCCGTCATGTTGTAGGCGAAGATTTGGAATTTTCCTTTTTGTCTCCAGGCTTTTCTTCAGGAATGACCGGGGAAGGTTAACCGGTCAAACACAGACACTCTTTCCTTTTCTTCCTCCCTCTGAGGGACATCGTTCGAATATCCGGCCTTTCGGCCGTCTTCAAACTCATTGGAGCCCGAACACGAGACTCCTTGCATCATCTTCTCATTTTATCCTCCTTTTCTTCTTCGGTGCCCATGGCGTGGAGAAATCTTTGTTGCCCAAGGGATGAGTTCCCGAGGCAATGTAAGTAATCCTGGACTACTTTGCTTATCTCTTCTTGGTTTTGCCTCCGATGATTGGCTTTGGGTAGCAACCTTTCTTGAGTCTTCGGCTGGTAGGCCAACCTTTCAACTTGAGCGGTCAAATAATCTCTTCTGGAGTATCAGAATACATCAGCCTGTCTGGCACAGGCCCTTGGTCTGTATGGAGCAGCAGCGGGGATAGTTTCCCTCCTTTCCTCCTCATCTTTCATCTGGAGCCTTCTGTCCCCTCTCTCGGGGCGAATGACAGCGACATCCTTTCCCTTCCTCTGGAATCTCCTGGCCCCAGCCTTGGAGCGGACAACAACAGTGTTTTCTTCTTCTTTCTATGCTCTTCTGCCCCCTCTGTTGGGGCGCATGTTAGCAGTTTCTCTTTCCTCATGGGCCGGTGCCGGGCCCTAAACCTTCTTCGGCATCCACACCTGTTTGAATCTTGTTGGCTTAGGTGCTAGCGGCTGTTTTCCCTTGTTCTCCCAGTCGGCCTTCCTGGTGGCCAACGCCTGGAATCTGTTGTTGGTACGAACTGATGGAATGACCCTGTCAGGCCATGCATCTATGGGGCGGCCGTTGAGGTTCACCCTCATGTTCCCAACCATCATAGTTGTTTCCTGAGGCCGAGAGATGACCTCCGGTTGCAGCAAACCGGTTCCTCCGGTTGTTTCTCCTTCCCTTACCAGCAGTGGCAGAGGCAGCAGTCTTCCTCTCCATGTGATGGACAAAGCAAGGAACGACAGTAGGAGCAACCGCCATCTTCATTCTCTTCAGCTCTTGGTGCCACCATGGCCTTTACCGTGGCGGTGTTTCCAGCTTTGTTGTCGACATGCAGCAGGTCGACGAACACTAGGCCCAAGAAGTTGGGCAGACCCACCGCCGGAGGCATGGATCCAAACTCCATCGGTACCGCCAGGTACCCTCCGTAGATGTGGCCATCGACCACTTGCTAGCCGAAGCGAACAGCAACCACTCCAGTCTCCATTTGTAATTTCTTCTAGTAAGATTAACACACTGTTAGAATTTTACGAGAGGCCGCCGGGCCCCTTACTTTGGCGTAAAGATGAAGGGAGACTAAGTCCCACCGGGCGTGCCAGACTTGTGGACGCGCTTTTCATTTGATTTTATTCTTTTATTTCGATTGTTTATTTATTGGCGTGCCAGTCACATATGTGATGATTTTATTGTGCGCTCGATCTGACTTCTAATCAGTCGATTGTGAGTGATCGTGTCTGGACCAAAAGTCCGTCATACCATAAAGGTTATGATGTTAATTGCGTCCTCCCTAAGAAGGACAACCCTGGATTAAACGCCAAAGTAAGAGGAGACCGGCGGCAAAAGCCCAAATGAGAGCATGCTAATTTATCTGCAAGACATTGAGTAGACCGGATAAAGCGAGGGTATATCAGGTGCGGAGCAAATCCGGCAGCATATCCCTATTATCTTGGCCTATGCCAAGTGGGAATAGCAAACCATCCATGCAGCGGTAGGATGGAATCCGTGAAAGATCGGGACCGGGTAATGTAGGGGAGGTCATTCCCCGTTAATTTATTTCCCAAGGTGTGCATGATGACCTCTGGATATCCCTCAGACGGGTGCAGTGGGGTGGCCGGGAGTTAGACTGACGTGTAGATGGAAATCCCTGGCATAGAGCTCTGGTGGAACCTTCTCGGCATAGTTTTCATATGAAAAGGGGGTTCTCGGCGCAGCCGGTTAGAGCATGTAAAGGTTCTCGACCGGTCAATTGGTGAAAAAGGGGGTTCTCGGCGCAACAGGTTCTCGGCGCGCAAACCATCGCGCCGGGAGCTATTCACCGCGCCGGGAAGGTTTCACGTCGGGAAGGTCAATATGAGCGTAGAAGGGCTTCTCGGCATGGACGCAGGTGGGTTCTCGGCACAGCTGGAGTAGGCTTCTTGGCAAGCTAGAAGGTGGTGGCCTCTCGGCGCGCACCAGGTTCTCGACGCGCAAAGTGCCACGTCGGGAACTATTCACCGCGTCGGGAAGGTTCCACGCCCGGAAGGTAGGGGCGCCGGGAAGCCTTCTAGGCTTTTTAGGGTTTCTACGGAGCTCTGTTCTAAGGATTTTGGGGTCCAGATTCCGATTAGGGTAGGATTAAGGGCACAAATGGGAGGCTGAGCCAGGGGCTTTGCTGGAGTAACACCAAGGAATCACAGGGAGGTAGGGTGTAGTGAGGGATTGAGGTCATCGGCCGTTTGTAACCCTCTGGAAACAGGTTTTCTCTTTATGTCACCGGTCGTCCAGGAAATCAAGAGATAGCTGTCTCTGATTCCTATGATGACCTTGATGGCTTGGGAAGAGAAGACCAAACGAGAGATAGGAGGGCTTCGTGGTATCGGTATCACTGAAGGGGAGATGAGGCATAGTCCAATAATCCATGGGAGTGAGGATTGGGGCTCTTCCTTCATCGTCCCTCCAGGAAGAACAATCGGAGCGTAGAAACTCGAAGTATCAAAACGACCATTCGAGACATTAAACAGCATTCATTCGAGAGAAACAGAGAAAGGAAGACTTCATTATTTCACATTCAATCGAGCCACCATAGCACTATATCTCATCATCTCATTTCATCGTTTACATCATTTACAAGAAAAGCGGGAAGAAAGAAAGAAAAGCACAGAAACTATAATATGTCCCCGATAACAGAAGGACTCAAATGCCTTAAACATAAACATGGATACATATAAAGAAGAAGAAAAAAATGGGGGAGGGCGGAGCATTGACTCCTCTCCCTCCCCCTCTGCCCACCTATGAGCTTCCTCCTAGGGACACTCTCTTCTCTTCCCACGATCTCTTCTATGGCCTCTCTTCTCTCTTTTTTTTCTCTCTTCTCTGCTTCTTCTTCTATTGCCGCTTCTCTTCTGTTGTTGTTACCTCTCTCTCTATTTTGTAAGTGGAGAAAGAAGGGTTTTTATAGGCTCAGCCCTCCCCCCTTCTCGGATTGAGCAACCTCAGCGCGCCTTTATGCAGAGAGGTCTTCCCGGCGCACTACAGTGAGATAACTGGGCTTCTCTTATGGTCACTCAGCGCCAAGGATTTTGGCCCATTTAGGGGCTTTAGTCATTCGGGCTCCCTTTTGTTAGTGGCATGAGCTGTTACAGTCACTGCATCTGCCTTGGCATTCATTTGATCCTTTGTATCCATAGTGGGGGATAAGTAGCGTGGATCCCATTCTATAGTCACCAGAATATCCCAAAGATATTCTTCATCAGTCACGTGACTGTATGGGGGATGACATGGTTTTAATCAACACCACCATCTGAACGACGGCAGTGCCGGACATCAGCTTGGCCGGAGAAGGCTTCAGCCGAGTGAGGTATTGGTAGTGACGGCTCTTCTTCAATTCTGACTTTGCAGGGATTACAAGGGTCTTCATTGCTGGTTCTGTTCTCATCCTTGTCTCAGCTCATATTTCATCTGTCAACAATAACCTAAGGGTTTCCCTAGAGGGGAGCACTGCTATCCTTGAAAATGAAGAGGTAACCCAAGGGTTCCCTAGAGGCGAGCACCGCTCCCCTTGAAAATGAAAAGGTAACCTAAGGGTTCCTTAAAGGTGAGCACCGCTCCCCTTAAAAATGAGAGGTAGACTAAGGGTTCCCTAGAGGCCAGCACCGCTCCCCTTGAAAATGGGAGGTAACCTAAGGGTTTCCCTAGAGGCGAGCACCGCTCCCCTTGAAAATGAGAGGTAGCTTAAAGGCTCCCGAGAGGCAAGCATTGCTCCCCTTGAAAATGAAAAGGTAACCTAAGGGTTTCCATGGAGGACGCAAACACTTCGGAACGCGAGCACCAAGAGCTGCCCAGAAAGCGCGCAGAAGTACTCCAGTAAAAGGTACACAACAACATTGACTCAAAATAAATAATTTATATTTCTTTAGTCAAAATACAAGCTGTCCAAAATTGGCAAAATACCCTCACATGGGCCAAATATAAGTACGTGGAGAGACAAAACGTGCTCGACCATGGTAATGTACGACTTCAACGGCTCACTTCCAGGGCACCGTCCTCTACCAACGATCGTGCTGAGTTTCTAGGCAGACACCCAGCACCCATTTTTATTCTGTGGAAGGGTACCGACGGAGAAGTCTCCTATGCCAGAGAAGAGGGACAAAGCCCCCAGACCAGCAAAGGGCTTCACTGGTAGAAGACCTGCACCAGGAAAACTAGGTCGGCTGCTCCAGCCACCCTTGTTCGGACAGGGGACAGTGGAGCAACGAGCCCCACCCGTTACAGGGAACAAGCAGGCCTACACAAGCCAACGAGGGGCAGCAGTACCATGAGGCCAACACAATAGGAAGGCCACCTTGACGTACTGGCCATGCCTTCAAACCGACGAGACCACCGTCGTCGTCCCGCCGCATGGCCTTGTCTGCAAAGTGGAAGAAGGGAAAACAGCTCCCACCCTTCCTTACGCTCCTTCCTACCGGGGGATAGGAAGATGTTCCAGCAACGGAGAGCATCTCACCAAGCACCTGCAAAAAGCAAACAACGGTTACATACAACAAGGACAAGCGATAGGATATCGCTGGGAGACAGAAAAACTGCAATACCAAGAGAAGTCTCGTCCCTTCAGGGACAGAACTTATCCGGCTTAAGAAGCAGGACCCCCCTACCAGTGTATAAGCAGTTAACCTTCTTCAAGGCCTCCTGCCAGCCGTCCATGTACCTGAGCCTATACTGCTCAGAGATCGGGCCACCCCCTCCAGGCGCAGGGTTTCTCCGGAGGGCCAAGGGTGGACGACGAGCCTGCAGAAGTTCATCATCCGACGAAGTACTAGACTCTCCCGATGACATCCTCTAAGAAGGCTACCTCCAAGGGTTCGCTCATGCAAAGCAGATGACCGCGAAGGTCACCATTTATAGGGGGAGCGAAGTCCCTAGAAGTATGAGGACTCCTACCGCCTCAATCAAATCCATAGAAATCGAAGTGACGGATCCCGAAAGTTGCACCCGTTCGCGGTTTCCTCAAAGACACCGTTTCATATCTCCAGAAGATCTCATAACTGCCCAGAAGGGAGAAACTTCGAGACTTGTGAAATAAAGGATGTTTTTTTCATTCCAATATGCAAGAGTTTACAAAAAAGAAGGTGACCACCCAGGCGAACAGCAAGAAATTTGAAAAAAGGTAAGGGGCACACTCTCACGGATCGGCCCCAGTTACATCATCACGTGCCCTAGGTTCAGCAGGCACACGTGCAATAGCAGTATTGGGAAAAGGTGGCTCGTCGATCAAGTCCACCATGGTAACGGGTGCTCACTCACCCCCACTCGACACCGACCTCTCGGTGCCCGCCTCCTCGGCGTTGGGCCCCTCCTCGCCGTCATCAGCCTCCGGGCCGTAAGGAGTTGAAGGGGGAAGGAGGACCGGGGGCGCGAGACCAAAATTTTTGGCTATGGCCTTCACAGCAGCACTCCAGCCGTCCCGGAAGCCACGGTCATGTGCCGGCCCGTAGAACTCTAAAGCCACCTCTGTCAGCTCGTTCCGGTAAGTCGAGGAGGAGCGGAAGATCTCCACAGCCTCCTCGCCATCCGAGGACAGGGACAAACGCAGCTTGGCAAGCTCTACCTCGACCTCCTGGGCACGGGCCTCCATGGCTCGGATATCCACCTCCGACTTGGCTGCTCGCTCTTCGGCCGCATCAGCCCGCACCCGAAAGGAGTCCCGATCACGCTCCATGCCAGAAAGGGCCAACCCTAGTTGAGCCAGCTATTCTTGGAGTCAGACGTTAGTAGCTTCAGACTCCTTCAAATGCCCTTCGGTTCCCGCCTGAAGGGCCCGGCTGGCCTCCAGTTCATGGACGACATTGATGAAACAGTGCCTCCACAGCCCAAGGGCACTAACGACCAGACACGTGCACCTCGCAGCGTCGGCCGTCAACTCGTTTGCAGTCTCGGGACCAAGCTCCCCAACGTGCTCGTGCCAGCGAGCACTCTACACCATGAGGTCAATGATAGTCATGACCCCGGGCAGCCCTGCCGTCAAATCCTCGGGCTGCGAGGACTAACCACGTGAGAGGACCCTTGGTGGAGGAAGAGAACCAACTTCGGAAGCAGCAAGAGCATTGCCCCTTTCGTGCCCCCACCCTCCAGAGGCAGGCGTTGGAACAGCAGCTGTCGACACTTCAGATGATGGCGGCAGAGGAGCAATGGAGGGAGGCGCCTCAGAAGAAAGTAAGATACGACTCCTGGCCGGGGTTGAACCTCTCCCTCTCTTCCTCGACCGGCGTCGACTGTCTATCTCCGCCAGCTCGTCATCGGTCAGAGGGATCCGACTACCGCCAACCATGGCGAGCTCTTCACCAGACACGCTAGGGGGGGCTTCGGGAGAACTCCGCCGAAGACTAGACCCTCCGCTGGCCACAGACACTTCAGGTGAGCGCACTAGAGGAATACCAACCGGGATCGGATACTGTAGCCTCCCTGGGGTGAACACAACCAGGGCCTGGGGGTGACGTCCGACACCTGACCTGCTCCCGGGGCAACGTGGTCCACGGGACGAGGAGCAAACCACAGCAACCGGATGGTCTCGTAGGTCCAACCTTGCACTTCCGCCGCCCCTGAAAATAGAACAAGGTTGGTCAAGCACCAGTCACTACAGACACAGCCATATAGAAGGATAAAGCTAGTACCCTATGGTAAAGAGGGACACAACCCCAGCTCCCGAAGCAGCGCCGGGGTCAGAACGAAGTCTGCGTCAGAGAGAGGATGCCGGAGAATAGCCTTCAACTTCTGGCGATCCTCGGCCCTGAGAGAAGGCTTTGAATCACGCCAAGTGCGACGAAAGCCGTTGCGCATCCAACAATCGGAGGCTTCTGCCCAGTCTTTCGACTTGACAAGGTACACGTACCGCTCCGCCCAGCCTTCGCGGTTGGATGCAGTACGGGAGAGCGTGATGAAATGCTGGTGGGTGTGAGCCTTGACATAGGCGAAATAGGTATCGGATGGGCAACTCTGGAGGAGGAAGAAGTGTCGAAATAGATCGACACTTTGCTCCACCGACGCTCTATGACATGCATAGACAAACTCACAGAGGATGCTTTAAGAATTGGGGGTTATTTCCCCAGGACTCCGCCCATAATAATGAAGGACGGATGCAATGAAGGGATGAACTGGAACACGGAAGCCCGCCTGAAAGGAGGCCACCGGTACCATGATCCCGCTAGAATAGTGACTCGTTATGTCATCTCCCACGGAGGGGAAGACGATGCCGTATTCAGGGCGAATCTGGAAGGCCTCCCGCAGGCCATGGATTACCCTATAAACCACTAAGGGTGGGGAACCAGGCCGATTAGTACCCGCACCAGAGGTGCTCGGCATGCCGCCCCGACCGTGGGGCATCTCCTCCGAAGAGGAAGAATCGACACTGAGGACTCTCCTACGTGGAGGCATCACTACAGAAGGTGAAAAATGCAGGGAAAGAAGAATCCTCACTAGGCGAAGGGAGGAAGACCCCTACAACAAAGTGCAACAACTGGCAAGAAGTAGGTTCAGTTTGCAAAGAGACCTCACAGCGGTTCTTATAACCGCCCACTATGGTTCGACGTTGTCCCCAAGAGAGCAGGTGAAAGAACGCCGGCCGCTACGGAGGTATGGCTACCGAGGCTAGATGACCGTTCTGAGCCCACGCCCCCAGAACGAGACAAGGCCTGGGGTCATCATTACCAGCGTGGCTTCTGCCACCACCAGAGACACCTTACGCGCCAAGCAGGCTCTCAAAGCCACCAACTCCCGTTGTATGAGGGAATCATCTTTGGATCATACACTCCGGAAAACCCTCTCCTGGACTACTCTTAGCCCCCCGCAGAGTGCTCGACGATTGAGAGTAGGGGGGAAGTGAGGAGGGTAAATCTTGTTTGACCTAGGAACGACCCAGTGACGGATGGCCCACTAAGGTTCGAGCGTGCTGAGCCTGGCTAGGGGACGAGCACGTACGCTCAACCCAATAAGAGGAGGGCCGGCCCAGCAAAATATCAGATTCCACGACGGCTACGGCCCAAGCGAAGTTCTTGCCGGAGGACACTCTGACGACCGACCGTTGCCCCCATGACGTCGGCCTTGACCCCGTAACGGGCGAGCACGTGTCTTGAGCACCGTAAGACTCGACCAGGGACCGGCCGGCACCGGGGCTATCGCCCTCCAACGAGAAACTTCCGTCAATATAGCGGGGGAACGTTACTCTACTAAGTAGACTCTTCCCTCTCAAGGGATGAAGCCCCTTGCTCCAGGACAACCCATATAAAAGGGACATCGACAGAAGAGAAGGGCACGATGGATACTTTCACCATAAGAGCTTCCCACTGAGAATAGAGCAATCTGACGCACCACGACTACAGAGAGGCTATCCGCTACGTCCAGAGAGAATCCTCTTTCTGCACAGCCTTACCACCCAGCGAGCACTCTCCGAGTACCCACTAGGAGCGGCGAGCACGCGTGTAGAGGAACTACACGCCTCTCGGATCATCTACTACGGCCTCTACTTCTCTCTCACTTCGCTCTTCTCTATTGCTTACTGATCCCTTGCTGACTTAAGCATCGGAGGGTTGTCTCCTGGGGTAACACCCAGGACTCCTTCTGACGCCTCTTTGGTTTCTTGGTGTTTGCAGGCCTCCACGGGCGCGAGACGACTTCCCCAACAAATAAATAGAGAAGGTGGTACGTGGCCTAGGAACCATTTTCATACCGCTACACTTGCGATGATATTCTTCATGATGAAATTGCAGACCATTGAGGCTTTAATCTCTGCTTTGGCTTCCGCTTCGGCCCATTTGGTGATGTACTCTGTCGTAGTGAGGATAAAAGATTGTTGCTTAGTGAGGGAGGTTGGATCACCGAGAGGACCAGTGATGTTGAAAGCCCACATGGAGAAAGACCATGGGGAGGACACTAGATGACGTGGGGAAGCTGGTGAATGGATTTTGTCGGCGTGAAGTTGACACTTAACACACCTGTGGACATAAATAGCGCAATCTTCTTCTGTGGTGGGCCAATAAAAGTCTTACCTAAGTATCTTCCTAGCACGCATCTGGCTATTCACTGACCACCACACACACTTGAGTGTGCTTCCTCAACAAATTTCCAGACCTCGCTGTCATCAAGGCATTTTAAAAGAACAACGGTGAGGCTTCTCCTTTACAATACTCCTCCAACCATAGTGTATTTTTTTGCAACTCTCCTTATGACATTGTTATCTTCTGGCACGGCTTCTTCAGGATAAGACTAATCTTTGTAATATTTGACAACCTCATAAAATCATAGTTTCTCCTTGTCTGCCAATTCCTCTTCCAATTCTACTGGCATGACTTGCCTTTTCTCCTTGATTTCTCCCTCTTGGACCTTTCTCAACAATTCTTCCTTGATCTTTAGAAAGGTAGCATCTTGGACTGCAGGGGTGAGAAGCCTGTGGATGATGATAGACTCAAGGTGTCTACCCAGACGGAAAGTTAATGATGATGTCAGAGAGGCAAGAGCATCGGCCAGAATGTTCTAGTTGTGAGGGACACAGGCAAAGACCAGTTTGGTGAATAGTTTGGCATAGGCATAAGTGAGCTCTTGATAAGGCCTGAGTTTGGGATCAAGGGTGTGGTACTTAGTAAGGAATTGGTTGAGAATGAGTTGACTATCACCCAAAATTTGTAGCTCAGTGACACCATAGGAATGAGTAGCTTTTAGTCCTACTAGAAGAGCCTCATATTCAGCTATGTTGTTGGTGACAGAGAATGCGAGCTAAAAAGCTTATGGAATTGTGACAACATTGAGCGAGAAGAGGACAATGCCAATTCCTCTCCCTTGAGAGTTCAGAGCTCCACCAAAATATAACGTCCAAATATGATCAGATGGTTGGTTGATGGACATTAGTTCTTCATCTGGAAACTCTGATTAGATAAGGTCAAATTTTGGAAGAGGGTGATGGGCGAGATGTTTGGCTATGGCATAGCTTTTAATTACCTTTTGCTGAATGTAGGTGATGTCAAACTAAGATAGAAAGCTTTGCCAGTGGGCTAGCCTATCAGTGAGGATATATTTTTCTAGGAGGTACTTGATAGGATTCATCCAAACAATCAGTTGAACTTCATGAGCTATAAAGTAGTGTTTCAATTTCTATACTACCCAGACTAGGGTGGCACAGGTTTTCTCCATGATCGTGTACTTCTACTCACAAGGGTTGATAAGTTTGAACAAGTAATAGGCTGCCCTTTCCTTACCTTCTTTATCTATTTGTGCATGGACAGCCCCTACAGAGTCATCCAAGATTGAGACGTAAAGAATAAAAGGTTTGCATGCGATTTTCCTGTGATAGGTGGTATCAGGACGGGTGGATTAGCCAAATATTCTTTCAATCCTTCAAAAGTCTCCTGACACTTAGAATCCCAATGAAATTCGACTCCCAGCTTGATTAGCCCATAAAAAGGTTTGCACCTTTGTGAGTGCTAAGAGACAAACAAGCAAATAAATTGGAACCTCCCAATCAAACCTCTAACTTCCTTTAAATTCTTGGGAGGTGGCATATCTCTGATCACTTTCTTCTTGTTGGGATCTATCTTAATACCTCTTTTACTAACGATGAAACCAAGTAATTTGTCCGATGATACACCAAATACGCACTTCTTTGGGTTTATCTTTAATTTAAATCCCTCGATATTTGCAATACCATTGCAAGAACATGTGCATGCTCTGCCCTAGCTCTTGATTTCACCAACAAATCATCCACATATACTTCTAAATAAACATACATCATGTCATGAAATATCGCCATCATGGCCCTTTGGTAAGTGGCTTCAGCGTTCTTCAAACCAAATGACATGACCACATAGCAATAGGTTCCCCATGGATTAGTGAATGATGTCTTCTTTGATCCTCTTCCGCCAAGTAGATTTGATTGTATCCTGAGAAACCATCTATGAAAGAGAGTGTTTCATATCCAACCGTGTTATCAATCAATACATCAATGTGAGGCAAGGGGAAATCATGCTTTGGACAAGCATAGTTAAGGTCCCGAAAGTCAATACAGATCTTGACCTTCACATCCTTCTTCATGACCGGGAAAATGTTTGCCACCCATTGGGGATAAAGGATGACTCTAATAAATCTGACTTTATGGAGCTTGTCAACCTGTTCCTTCATTTTCAAAACTATTCGAGGGTGGAAATGCCTTAACATTTGTTTTACAGAGATGGACCCTGGCTTTAGAGTTAAACGGTGTTCAACCAGAGTGGGATCCAGACCCGGCATGTCTTCATAGCTTCATACAAACGTGTCCTTATATTCCTTGAGAACCTTAATTAACACCTCTTCTTCAGATGATGGCAAATTATTACTGAAGAGGCATGATCTCGTACTGGTCCTGAGCTGGGGAGACGATCACCGAACAGGGAACTACAAGGAAGGGAAACGGATCAGGGGGCCCAGGGATGGTTCCCTGGGGTAAACCCTCCGATGCCTAAGTAGGTAGAGCAGTTGTGGAAGCTATAAAGGGAGGAGGAAAGAGAGGCACGAAATCACTCTACACCAAGGTGGTGAAGTGGTTCCTGCTCTGGGAGTTTTAGGCGTGTGTTGGCCTCACCTTTCGCCGGAGGGAATTCCCGGTTTAAATAGTGTGCTAGCCTCATGAGTCCCATAAGCTGAGGAGTTTCAAGCGGGAGTTACGTCCTCAACGTGGGCTCTTTATGTCCTTATCGTGGGACCTTTATAACCTTGAGGAGTCATGAGTCCCTTATCTTTGGTGAACTCCTACTCATAAAGGGCTCTCAATGGCAGCAAGGATAAGTAATCGTCAGTTGCCCCAAGCATGAAGAGTGCTAGCCCTTTCCGGAGGATAAGTATAGCTCGGATCAGGGTCGGTCGTAGTGGGCGCGGGGCGCTAGCCGTTTATCCCGGTGAGGGGGATAACTCGGGCTTGGGTCTTCCTCCAACCGGACCGACGCTCGGGCCTTCCGAGCCTAAGGGCCGCCAAGGAAGGGCTCGATCCCGAGTGATCTTATTGGGCTTTTTAGGCTAAGTGGGCATTGCGGGGCTGTCACTTAGATGAGCTGGGCCTCGTTTGGTCCTGATGGACCTAGTTCGGCCGCTCTTATATGGGCTACAGAAATCCCCCTCTCCACTTGTCCCCCTCCTACTCCCGAGCTTTGGTAAGCTCGGAAGAGTAGCCGTTAGGGTTTTGGACCAGCGTGGCTCGGGTGGGTGGAGATCTGGTGGTGTTAAGAAGCCACGTGTTGTGGTCACTTGGGCCCGTAATAATGATGATCCTGACGGATTTGAACTGAAGGGGTCCCCCCTTTTCTCAGAGGTTAGAACGACGCACCGCCTTCCGCGTGGGAATATAGGCGTTGTGCGCTTGTCGTCGCTCTAGACTCCCTCTATTTTTAGGGTTTGGCTCTCCTTCGTGCTTGCTTTTGGGACTCATTGATGTGTCGTGAGGACACGATGGAAGAGCAAAGGCTTGCAGTGGCATTCGCAGAGTTGGCGGGGATAACTACGGAGGTAGTCCAACAGCTTCCTCTTCCTCCGGAGTCTTCGGGGTCCCGGGAGCATCTTTCTTCAAGTTCCTCTCCGGATTCCATGGCGGATCAGCATCCGGAGGTCGAAGAGTGGGAGGGTGAGCCTGCGGAGAGGGCGACGGCTCAAATCTATAGTGAACTGGGGGAGGCGGAGGTGAAAAGGCTGGAGCACCAGTTTCATCTACCCCATAAGTTTTACTTCGCCGTGGCTGCCCCGCACGAGACGAGCTTGGACTATCGTACGGGCCACATCGGCACCTTCCTTCTATCGTGGAAGGGTGGGTTCCGCCTTCCCTTCGAGCCCTTTGTTCTTAAGCTTCTCAATTTCTTTCGGTTGGCGCACGTATAGTTGGTAGCCAACTCTTATCTTCTTCTTTCCGCCTTTCGCATCCTCTGCCGTCAATGCGGGGTTCCTCCTTCCTTGGACCTCTTTCATTATTTTTTCGAGTTGAAGGCACATCCCTCGACCGGGAAGGGCTTCTATTTCATCCAGGTGAGGCGGAATAGGTGCTGTGTCTCCTTGGCCGTGAAGGATTCTTCGCACAAGGGGTGGAAAACTCAGTTCTTCTGGGTGGGGATTTTCTCGGTGGAGGAGACTTGGAGGTGCCCCGTAATCCCCAATTTCCATCCGAACATTCCCCCGAGGAAGGACGAGTTTCCTCCGGACGTGGAGGAGTATGCGATCATTTTACTGAAGCGTCGTCAGTCCACGGAGGAGCTGGTTACTCCGGAGAACATCGAGCGATGTCTTCTCGCACGGCTGCAGCCAACAGGTTCGGACGTCACGAATCAGTTTCTTCTTCGGATGGTGAGACCATTTTCTTTTCCTGACCATATCTTTCTTCTGTGCAGACACTAGGCGGCCGATTGTGGAGGAGGAGCCTGCGGCTGAGCGGGTGGTGATCGATCTCAGCGATGATTCGGCCACCGACGAGCCGCGATCTCCCGAGGGGCACACCTGAGCCCAAGATAAGGGCAAGGGGGTGGCCCCGGAGGGGTCTTCCAGGCCGCGAGGGGCCAAACGTAAGGATCCCATGGAGGGTATGATACGGGATGCCATAAAAGCCAAGAAGCGAGCCAAGAAGGCCGGGTCCATCTCCGTTGTCGAAGGAGGCTCTGGCTCGGTGGCTCTCCCCTCCTCCGAGAGAGATAGGGCCGACCTTGTTAGGCCAGCTCCCCCATCCGCCGAGCGAGAGGGGGCCGAGGAGGCTAGGGCCGCTTCTGGGGGCGGCGGTGTGGGATCGGCTCTCCCCGCAGCAGGAGCTGAGGGGGCCGGGGCCGCTTTTATGGACGGTGGTGGCGCTGGGTCGGCTCTCCCCTCAGCGGGAACCAAGGGGGCCGGAGTTGAAGCGGGTGACGTTGGGACATCTGCCGAGATTGGGGCGTCGATTGAGGCGGGCGACGCTCCGGGTGGCGGTGCAGGTGCCGAGCCGGTCGAGGCTGGGGGGTCGCAAGAAAAGGAGACGCAGCCCCAACCGACCGAGGCACGAGGGGCAAACAAAGCCGCGGCTCGATCCAGACCGACTGGCGGGACGCCGATCGAAGAGGGGGTCTCTATTCCGGTGGCCCTAGAGAGGCTCGGAATCTAGGGCCCTCTGTACCAGGTATGTCGCAGTATAGCCGCGAAGGTGAAGTGGGGAGAAAGGCAGCACTCCCCACCGGCGGCCCTCAAGATGGTTATGGTGGGCAGCTTATTCCTGGCCCAGATGGGGGCCACTCTGGCAGAAGCTTATGCCCGGTCGGAGTCAGAGCGGGCGAACTTGGCCTGGACCCTTGGTGGGTCTGACAGGAAGATGGCTCGGCTCACCGAGGAGCGTGAGGGGCTTCGGCGGGAGCTTTCCTTAGTTAGGGAGCTGGCGCGGGTGAGCCAGGCGGAGGCCCGGGCATTGACCGAGCAACTAGCTAAGGCCTGTGAATCGCTCGAGTGGAAAAGCAGGCTTCTTGAAGAGGAGCGCATTGCTCGCGTCGAGCTAGACGGCCGGTGGGAGGCTGAGCGCGCTGAGCTGGTGGACCGGGCTGAGGAAGCCGTGCGTCTACGGATGGAGGCCGAGGCGGAGAAGCAAATGGTCGATGCCAAGCGCAGGTTATCCGAGGCAGAGCGGGAGAAGGTCGAACTCGCTGGTAGGTTGGAATCGGCCGGGGTGGAGGCACTCGAGCGATACAAATGCTCGGAGGCCTACCGGGTCGATCTTAAGGATGCCCTCCCCTACTATGAGACATCACTTCGCCGGGGCATCCGCAAGGGATTCAAGCAAGGCTATGACCGGGCCATCTCTTACGCGGAGGAGCAGGCGTCCGAGATAATCGATTTCCCATCCGGGCAATGCTATGACTCAGACTTGTCATCCTCCGGTTCCTCTGGTTCGGCGTCAGAGGAAGAAGATCAGGGGGGCTCTTCATCCGAGGGGTTGCCAACTCCATATGCCTCGGGAGGGCGCGCAACTGAGGCAGTTCCTACGCCGGTGGGGTCAGTGCCAGGGTCGACCGTCATAGAGGGTGCCAGGGGCAGACCATCTGAGCCTTACACTTCCGAGCTTCAGGGTAGGCCAGAGGCCTAATGTGTCTGCTTTACTTTCACTTCTTGTATGTCTTTCCTTTTTCGAAGGAAAACTTTCCTTGTTGTGTAAGAAAAAACGTAAGGCAGTAGCATTATGATGAAGACTTAACTTTTTTGTATCGCCATTTCCGTATTTTGTTCAGCATATCTACAGTAGTTGGAAAGTGCCGATACTTTTTGCGTGGCTCTCGCATGATGGTTGGGTGAGCGTCTGACAGGGTGTCTTTCCGTTCTCTCATGCTTTGAATGTTTGGCCGCTTCATGTGTCTCGCTGGGGCGAAAACAGGGAGTTTGAGGTGACCGTTCGTAGGGAGTGGTCCCTTTGGCGTGTTTTCGAGGGGAGAATCATTTAAGGCAAATAGCCTCCCTTCGCCTATAAAAGGTCTGAAGGGCGTCCCTTCCTCTCCACCGCTTAGGGTTTTCCCCGACAGTCTTTCCTCATTCTTTCTTCACGTAGCGTTGTGCCGTTATATTTGAAGCATGGAAGACGCTCTGGAAGATGAGGCTGCCGATGATGGAGGGCAGAAAGTCCTTACTGCTTCAGGTTTAAAGGGGGTTCGACGGCCAGCGGGTGGGGTTAAAGAGGGTTCGACGTGCAGAGGCACATCGTCTTCTTTTATCAACTCCGGCCGACGCTTGCGGGGAGGGGCGAGATGGCAGACGGATGGGGGAATCAGGCATCCCTGTCACCCATCCCTTCCCACTCGCTCTCTAGAGGGGATCTCCCTCATGATTCCTCTCCACTTCCTGCTTCTCCTCTCTTCTTCCGCAGCCTCTTTCTCTTTCTTCTACCCTTCTCATCATTTCTTTAACTCTTCGGAGGGTGCTTGCACTCTCTGCCTTCCAAAGAGTTGGCAGATTGACAGAGAGGAGGCCTTCATTCGTATTCCCTCTTCCCCTTCCTCCATCTCTGTCAACTTGGAAGGTAGCCTTCTCCTTCCTAATCCCTCTGTCACCTTTGTTCCGAGTTGCTCGAGCCAACGGGGTCGACTACCGTTTATCCGAGCCAGTTTCTACACGAGGCAGAGTCAGTGGCTGGACGCAGGAAGGTTAATCGAGTCAGCCGACCGATGGGCTCATACGGCGGTGCCAGATGGATTTTTTGCTTTTTTGACATGTATTTTCTTTGCTTTGGCCTTTCTGATGTACAAGCGAGTTGTTTGAATAAAGGAAAGGAAACTTTTGTTTTATTTCATGTCGCTTACACAATGCTCGATATTTAGAAGTAGAACTTACGTAGTGTAGTCATGTTTCAGGTCCGAGGGATGGGCTCTCCTTCCATCGTAGATAGCCGGTATGCTCCTTTCCCGAGCGTCTCGACCACTCGGTAGGGGCCTTCCCAATTAGGGGATAGCTTGCCCGCCGCCTCAAGTGGTCGAGAGGCTTCGGCTTTCCTGAGGATGAAATCTCTTGGTTGAAAGTGTCTATCTCAGACTTTGGCGTTGCAGTATCGAGTGAGGCGGCGTTGATATTCCGTTGCTCGTATGCCAGTAATCTCTCGGAGTTCATCCGCTAGGTCACGGTTTTCGAGCAGTTTCTGGTCATTTGCCTCGGGCGAGAAACAGATGACTCGAAGGGAGGGATTGGCAATCTCCAATGGGATAACGACCTCGACGCCGTACACCAACTAAAAGGGACTTTCACCGGTTGCCGTTCTGGTAGTCGTTCTGTGTGACCAAAGTACGTTCGGCAATTCCTCAAGCCAGTTGCCCTTGGCTTTGCCGAGCATGGTATTGATGCCTTTTAAGATAGTCTTATTGGCATTTTCGACCAGCCCGTTAGCTTGAGCGTGGGCGACCGAGGTGAAGTGATTACGAATGTCCAGGTCGACGCATCTGTCTCGGAAATAACGAGAATCAAATTGTCGACCATTATCGCTCAATATCACCCGGGGGATGCCGTAGCGACAGATGATCGACTTCCAGATGAAACTCCAGACGACTGTATCGGTGATTCTTGTTGTGGCTTCGGCCTCGATCCATTTGGTGAAGTAGTCGATGGTGACGATGATGAACTTCTTCTGGGCCTGAGCTGTAGGGAATGGCCTGAGGATGTCGATTCCCCAGTGAGCGAAAGGATACGGCTCGACTAGGGTGACGAGCTCCATTGCCGGCTGATGTACCAAGTGGTCAAATCGCTGGCATCGGTCACGGTGATGTACGTAGGTCTAGCAGTCGCGCTGCAGAGTGGGCCACCAATAACCTTGCCGTAGCAAGATCCTGGCGAGCGACCTTCCTCCTAAATGCGCTCCGCACAGGCCTTCGTGAACTTCTTGAATCGCTCGGTTGGCTTCATCAGTACTGAGGCACTTCAGGAGAGGACCGGAGAAGGATCTTCGGTAGAGAGTGCTGTCAAGAATGACGAATCGCTGAGCTTGGTACTACAATCTTCAGGCTTCCCAGGGGTCGGGAGACTCTTGAGAGTCTTGGAGCCACGACAGTAGGGGGTGCGCCAGTCGCTTGGGGAGGCCGGGTCAATAGCCAGGAGCTCCGAATCAATGCTCGGTTGCTCTAGCTCTTCGAGAAGGACCGATCGAGTACCCTCGGGGTCAAGAGAGGAGGCCAGCCGAGAGAGGGCGTCCACTCGGGAGTTTTCTTCCCAAGCTATTCGGACTACCTCAAAACTCTCAAACTGTTGTGCCACGGCTCTGACCAGCTGGAGGTATTTGACCATCGGTGCTTCTCGAGCTTCGTAATTGCCGTTGACCTGGCCAGCGACTAGTTGGGAGTCAGTGTGAATTCTGACTCGCTCAGCCGCCGGGCCATGCGGGCTCCCGAGATAAGGGCTTCGCACTCGGAGGTGTTGTTGGAAGCCTGGAAGTTGAACTTCAAGGCGTATTGTAGCTATGCTCCTTCGGGGGACTTCAGGAGGATTCCAGTGCCACTTCCGGCCGAGTTGGAGGATCCATCGATGAACATTTCCCAGGTTGGCCTGGGCGCGGACGGAGATTTTTCTTTGGTCGGGATAGTGCTCTCGGCGATGAAGTCAGCGAGCACCTATCCTTTGATAACTGAGCAAGGACAGTATGATATATTGTAAGCCCTGAGCATGATGGCCCACTTGACGAGGCGTCCTGAGGCTTCAGGCTGAGCGAGGATCCTCTTCAATGGTTCGCCAGTCAGCACGGTGATGGAGTGCCCTTGGAAATAGGGTCAGAAGCGCTTGGCCTAGGTAACCAGCGCTAGCACGAGTTTCTCGGTTGCGAGATACCTTCTTTCAACCTCGTTGAGCACCTTGCTGGTGTAGTAGACCGATTTCTCGACTCCGGAATCATTTCTGACCAGGACCGAGCTAATTGTAGATGGAGTTGCCGAGAGATAGAGATACAAGGCTTCACCTGGGACAGGCTTGGAAAGCATCAGGGGTGAAGCCAGGAACTCCTTAAGCTCGACGAACACTCTTTGGTATTCCTCGTCCCATGCGAACGTAGCAGATGCCATTTTGGGCCCCCTCAACAGTTTGAAGAAGGGTAGGCATCGTTCGGCCGCACGGGACAGGAATCTGCTGAGTGCGGTAATGCGCCCAGTAAGGCGTTGAACGTCTTTGATGCAGGTGGGTGGGCGCATGTCCATGATGGCTTGGACCTTGTCGGGGTTGGCCTCGATCCCACGCTGGGTGACTAAGAAACCCAGGAATTTCTTGGATCTTACTCTGAAGGCACACTTGGTGGGATTAAGCTTCATATTGTACCTCAAGAGGGTGTCGAATGTCTCAGCTAGGTCGGTAAAGTGGTCCTTGGCCTTGGGGGTCTTGACGAGCATGTCGTCAATATAGGCCTCAACGTTCCGACCGAGCTGTCTTTCGAACATATGATTGACCATCCTCTGGTACGTGGCTCCAACATTCTTCAACCCGAGAGGCATCCAGGTGTAGCAGT
Organism: Amorphophallus konjac; assembly: GCA_022559845.1. NCBI lineage: Eukaryota > Viridiplantae > Streptophyta > Magnoliopsida > Alismatales > Araceae > Amorphophallus > Amorphophallus konjac. Next base: position 412,133,783 of record CM040118.1, read on the forward strand.
ATACGCCGAAGTCGGTGATGAAGGCGGTCTTCTCGATGTCTTCTAGATCCATTCTGATCTGGTGGTAACCTGAATTGACGTCCAGGAAACTGAGTATCTCGTTGCCCGAGGTTGAATCAACCAGTTGGTCGATGCTCGGTAATGGATAGCAGTCCTTTGGTGTAGCCTTGTTCAAGTCGGTGAAGTCCACGCACATTCGCCACTTTCCTGAAGCTTTTGGCACCAAGACGACGTTAGCCAGCCACGTCGGGTACAGGACCGGTCTAAAAAGACCAATCTTTTTCCTCTTGGTGACTTGCTCCTTGATGATCGCTTGCTTCTCTGGCGCGTGCTTCCTTCTGCGTTGTTGTACGGGCTTCATGGTCGGGTCGAGGTTGAGCTTATGGATCACCGTCTCCTCCGGTATTCCGGGGAGTTGATCATCAGACCATGCAAAGACTCGGATGTACACGGAAAGAAACTCTTTGTATTGCGGCTGAACCTCAGATGGTAGGTCAGCTCTAAACTTTACTCCTAGGGTCGGGTCGTCGTTTAGGAAAACCGTTAGCTGCTCGCCTCCTGGCTCGGAGGTTGCAGGTTTTTCCTCGACTTCCCGAGGGCCCTTGTTCTTCCCGTCCGGCCTTGTGGCTTCAACCGAGATATTATAGCACCTTCTGGCCGTCGCCTGGTTACCTCGAACTTCCCCCATCCCATTTTTAGTGGGGATCTTCATCTTTTGGTGATAGGTAGAGGGCACCACTTTCGTTCGGCTAAGGATTCCTCGGCCAAAGATTGCGTTGTATGCTATCATACACTTGATCACTACGAAGTCCACCATGACCGTAATGGTTTTGGGTGGGGTGCCGAGAGTGACCGGCATGCTTAGGGCTCCCTCGGGATAAGTGGCCTAGCCATTGAACCCACAAAGGGGGGTTCGGATCGGGCGGAGTTTAGACGGATTCTCCCCCATCTTAAGGAAACATTCGTAAGATAATACATCAGGGGCACTTCCATTGTCAACTAAAATCATGTCTACGTTATAATGGTTTATTGTGGCCGATATGACTAGGGCATCGTCATGCGGGGTGGTCAGCCCTTCCAGGTCTTGGTCGGAGAAGACTATGACCTGGGGCTCACTTGGCGGGGCCTTGGGAGGCTCGACGGCTCGGCTCGCCTGCTCAGCATGATGCTTCCTTCCTCGGCCACTGTCTCCTCCTAATGCAGCTCCTCCAGCGATGACGTTGATGTGGACCCCGCGAGGGGCGTTTCGATTTCCTCTGGGGCGCCTCAGTCTTCCTCATGCCCGGCCATGAACCGGGATAGGTGTCCCTGGCAGACGAGGCGCTCAATCTCATCCTGGAGCTGGTGGCAATCATCGGTGTGATGCCCGTGGTCGCTGTGGAATATGCAATGCTTGCTGCGATTACGAATTTTCGACCTCATTGGCTCGGGTTGGCGGAGGAGGCCCGACCCTTTGATGTCTTCATATATCTCGTACACCGGAGCGGTTAAGGGAGTGTACCGCTCATACTTCCGGGACGGTTCATTGTGCTCCCCCTCTCGGTTCCGCCTTTTTCTTGGACCCGAGCTTGGCTCGGGTGCCCGCTTCTTGTCCCCCTCCCGACCCGAGCCAGGTGCGCCTCAGCATGAGCTGAGGACTTCTTCACACTCAGCGTGACGCAAAGCCAGAGTCACTAGCTCGGCAAGGGTCGAGGGAGGGTGGAGGACAAGTTCACGGCGGAGGTTCTCGTCTGGGGTGCCTCCGATTAGTGCGGTTATGGCTGAGGCTACATCCAGGCGGGGGATTCTCAGGGCTTCCGATTTGAATCGATTGATGTAAGCCCGAAGTCTCTCCCCTTGCGCCTGTTTGAGAGCCAATAGCCCCGCTACCGACCTTCGGGGGCCGCTACCGGTGAAACTCTCTTTAAATACTCGCCCGAATTGCTTGAAATCCCGGATGGATCTGGGGGCGAGGGCCCAGAACCATGCTTGGGCACCTTGGACCAGGGTGGTCATAAAGGCTCGGCACTTGATGGCGTCGGATGCTCCGTGAAGGGTCATCGGGGCGTCGAAGCTGTCGAAGTGGTCGGCCGGGTCGCCTTGGCCGTCGTAGGACTTGAAGGTCGGAATGGAGGTTCTGGGAGATACCTCTTCCTTCAATATATAATCGAAGAATGGGGATTTCTCCTCGTCCTCCATCGGAGAGACCTTCTGCAAGGCGCGTAGGGCGTGCTCCTGTTCTGCAAAACGCCTCTCGAATTCTCACAGTCGGAGGGATAACTCTGGCTTTCGCTGCGCTGTGGGGCTGGGGGGGATTCCTTGGCGCTCTCCGGGGGCTTCGGTCTCTGGGTTCGGACGGCATGCCCCGGGTTTTCCCTTTTTCGGCTTGGAGGAGGCCTCTTGCTCCAGGGGAGGGGCTTGTGAAGGTCCTCCTGACCTGTTACGGATAATCCGCCGGCCGCGGAGGGTGAAGCGGCCTCCGCCAGTGTGCTGGGACGTGTTCTCGCGGGGAGGGCTCTCCGGAGGGGTGCGTGACCTTTCTTCCCTGGCCACCTGGGTCCTCATGAGTTCCACGAGGATGTCCAGTTTTGCGTTGAGGGCTTGGAAAGCGTCAGCGCCCCCGTTGGGTGGTAGTTCCACCGCCGCGGGAGGAGGGGGTGGCCCGTCGGCTGGGGTGTTGGCGTTGGAGGGAGGGTTTTATGAGGCCTGAGAGGGGCCTTCTCTCGCCGCCACCATGGCCTTTCCCCTGTTGCCGGCGGACCTCCTCCCTAAACTTCTTCGCACCATACTGGCTCTTTGGTCGTTTCCCACAGACGGCGCTAGATGAAGAGGCGTGATCTCGTGCTGGTCCTACGCTGGGGAGATGATCACCGAACAGTGAACTGCAAGGAAGGGAAACTGATCAGAGGGCCCAGGGATGGTTCTCTATGGTAAACCCTCCGATGCCTAAGTCAGTAGAGTAGTGGTGGAAGCTATGAAGGGAGGAGGAAAGAGAGGCATGAGATCCCTCTACACCAAGGTGGCGAAGTGGTTCCTGTTGAGGGAGTTTTAGGCGTGTGTTGGCCTTACCTTTTGTAGATGTGGAAAACGTGTATGTGTATATGTGTGCCGATCCCACAAATCACATGAATAGGCATGAAGGCATATGTTCACCAATCAAGTGAATAACATGAATATGTGGCTATGTAAACATGGTAGCATGATCATACAATCAATAAAAAGGTGATAAAGGATGTAGAAGAATACCATGATCGCCACCAAGGAATAACAACGTCAAAGGATATGAAATACTATGCACGTTGTGTACCTTGGAGAAAGAGGATGATCATGCTCAATATTAAGATGCGGGGATTTGTGGATTACCTCTCCTCACCTTCCAGCTGGCTAGAAGGTAAGGGCCTCACTTTCCATGCTTTCTTGCGAAACAAACACAAGACAAGTGGCAAAACCCATTAGAAAATGCTAAGTGTAGAAATCTGCCCAAGTGCATAAAGTAGCATGAAAGATTGAGGGAAAACTTACTGGGGGAGGGTTTTTAACCCCTATGGAAGGGTGCAAACAATAGGTGTGTATATTGTAATGAGATTAACATGAAGAAATTGATATAATATGCCATGATGAACATAGATAAATAAGGTGCAAAAGTGCATGCCACAAGAAAAACTGTGCAAACAGTGTGAAGTTGGTGCAAAGGCTGATGCAAACAGTAGGGCAAATGATGTCCAAATGTATAGAAAATTTATATGACAGAAGACTTGAATGTTGTGAAGAAGTAGGAACAAGAATCACTCCAAAAGAAGGTCGGGACAGAAAGTTATGACACTGGAGATTTGGCGAAAAATGCGGACTATGCAGAAAATACAGAACAGTGCACAAAATGGACTCAAAGAATGATGAATATCTCACAAGATAGAACACCAAAAGAGAAAAGAGAGGATGCTATGGAAAGGTGAGAATGTTGTGGTGAAACTAGGGCAGAAAGGAGAGTTTAAAACGGGGAAGACAGCAGTGAAAAATGGGGTGGAAAACTCAAGAAAATAGAAGGGTGCAGAACATGGGAGAAAAATGACTAAGTGTAAAAACAGAATGGAAGTGCAAAACTCATAGACAAAATATGCATGAAGATGACGAGGTAATGAGCCCAAAACCAAGGAACACAAAGATTATACTTCCCTCTAGAGCCTGGAGTTGAAAGGACGGATCAAGAGTGCCCCACGGCCTCGCACCGGCGACGCAAACATGCCCCCGTCGTAAGAAATCTGAGTTTCAGCAAAGTGCAGAATAGTGTAGTGAAACCTCAAAAGTAGCGGCTTGGAAAAGGGAGAAAAGATATGAGAAATAAGGTAAACATATAATCAACGTGAAGCTAATACTCCCCTCTTCAAGATGGAGTCGAAGGAGGACAAAACGGATGAAGCATGACTCCGCCCCGGCTTGATGAACAGGCCCCCGTCGTGAAGTTGTAGCAGAAAATCAGCAAACTATGATGATTTGCCAAAAGTAGGGGCGAAGTTAGGAGGGCAAACGATGAAGAAATCGAGTAAATAATGAATCAATGGAAAGACAATACTTCCCTCTTTAGGCTAGGGTCGAAGGGTTGAGTAGAAAATCCAGCATGGCTTCGCCGTCGCCTTGAAAACACGCCCCCCTCGCACAGAAAATCTAGGCAGGTTTATATAGAAAAGTGGTGACACCCCAACTTTCTCCCACGATTCCAGAAGATAGAGTCCACCAAATCTCGAGATATCTAGATCAATCTCGAGATAATAGATAGGATAAGAGCTAGGAACAAATGGGACTCTTTTTGGTGGAAGGATCTGGAAGATAAAGTCCATGGAAGGTGGCCTCGGAGCCTAATCTACAGGGTTTTTGTTGCACGAAAAGCAGAAAAACCTGATATTACGACCAAGATTCCAAGAGATATGGTCAATTAAAAATCGTGCTCCATATACCAAATTCAAGATAATACAAAGGGGAAGACACAGCAACAAACGGGGCTCATTTTAGTAGAGTATTCTAGAAGATAGAGCCCTAACAAGGAGGCCACGTTGCACAGGTTTCGGCCTTAGAATCTGGCGGCGAAGAAGATGGAGTTCAGGACTTTTGGACTCTCTATTAGTTGGACAGTCGCACGATAGACCGTTTATTGAATTGGGCGGTCTAGAAGTAGACCGCCCAAACTTGGGGGTGACCGGGGGACTTTTCGCACACAAAAAAAGATAAACGGTCATCCACGGACCGTTTTTCGAGTGAGGTGGTCCTAAGAAGACCGTTTTATGACATTTTAAAACTAATAACAATAAAATTAAAAATTAAAAAAATTAAAAAAATTACTGTTCATGGGCGGTCAACTGTTGACCGTTTTACTGTTGGACGGTCACCTTGTGACCGTTCAACCTAAGGAACGGTAAACGGTTGACTGTTTAACTTCCAAGCTCGCGCGACTTTAGAAATTGAAGCATATCTTGAAAACGGTGCCGAATTAGGATAAGTGGTAGAAGAAGAAATTGTAGATAACTTAAAAATGAACAATTTTTATGAAGAAAGTAAAATGAGAAAATGATCATAAGAGAGAGAAAATAGGGCTACAATAGAGAGAGAGAATACCGAGACATAGGTGAACAGTGCAGTCTGCTGGAAAAGTGTAAATAACTTGAAATCGATGTAGAACTGGCCAATGACGTAGAAGAAGGAATTGTAGGGATTTGAAAGATGAACAACTTTTGTGAAGGACACATTTTGAAAAGAGGAAAGAAACGTGGTGAAAAAGGACCGTTTTCAAGACTGCGCAGCGAAAGGGGGCTGAATGCTTGAGGGAAGCCGGCCTAAATGGGCCGTAAGTTGACTTGGAAGGCCGACAGGTGATAAGATAAGCTCCAGGGCTCCATGAAATAATGATCTCCAAGGCTCAAATAGAATGGAATAATGAAATGGGCTCGAAATTCATCCAAGGAAAGCTCTAAAATAATGGGTAATTCGGGGCATCAAAATGATGAATAAGAGAAATGACTCAACTTGCAGGCTAAAAACGGGTGTCAACACCTTTCACTGGAGGGAATTCCTGATTTAAATAGTGCGCTAGCCTCATGAGTCCCATAAGCTAAGGAGTTTTAGGCAGGAGTTACGTCCTCAACGTGGGCTCTTTATGTCCTTATCGTGGGACCTTTGTAACCTTGAGGAGTCATGTCCCTTATCTTTGGTGAACTCCTGCTCATAAAGGGCTCTCAATGGCAGTGAGGATAAGTAATCGTCGATTGCCCCAAGCATGAAGAGTGCTAGCCCTTTCCGGGTGATAAGCATAGCTCGGATCAGGCTCGGTCGGAGTGGGCGCGGGGCGCTAGCCTTTTGTGAGGCCCGTGCCTTAGTGGATCCTTAGAGATTTGGATCTAGAATTTATTCTGGAATTTTCGGCTATTTTCCTGGATTTTTAGGAATTTTCCTGGTATTTTTCTGGATTTATTTGGGGTTAATTGAGGTTTTTGGGAAATAATAAGATTTTTATATATAATATAATTATTATATATATTATTTTTTTCCCTTAACCCTCACCCCTCTCTGTCCCCTCTCGTCGATCTCTCACTCACCCTCACGCTCTCTCTCTCTCTCCTCCCGATCGCCTCTCTTCCCCCTTGTGGGATTGCAGGTGAGACGACGTCGGTTGGAGGCGTGGAGCGCACCGTTGGAATCCTCGTGTCCAGTGGAGCACGTGGATGCCCACCTTGACGCGGTTCGCGGCTTGTGGAGGCGAGGCGGAGCGAGAAGGCCCGGTGAACCCTCCTCCTTGCATGCGGCTTTTCCGGCCGTTTCGGCTTGAACGAGGTAGGGGGATGGAACTCTGAGCTCGCTAGGATCATTTCATATAGCATGTTTTCATGTTTAAACCCCCGTGGCATGCATATTGGCCATTTTCCATTGTTATTGCTTAAGCTTAGTTTCTTGTGTTTAAGCTATTGTAGGCCTTGCATGTGATAGTTTCAGTTGCTATATTGTTGTTTAGGACGTGTGGTTTGGCAGGAAACATGTTTTTTCGACGTTACCCGATGATTTCTATCGTCCGGGAGGGAATCGGTTTTCAAACCTAACCCGTCCGTGACCCAGGTGGTGTGACGATCCTTCCAGGAACCGTCACACGTCTAACGGTCCTTGGAGGACGCGTTATATCAATGTAACGGCCCGTTGACGGGGCGTTACATTGAGAGTAACGGTGGGGCTCCCATCCGTTACTCATCCGTTGATTTGCGTTGACCGGGTGAGGCGGTTAACGTGACGGCTAGTCGGCCGGCCGTCAGGGTCCCCTGACGCGCCTGGGTGAGCGCGTCATATCACCTGCAAATGATTTTGGAACGCTGTGTGTTGGTTTTGGCCTCGGGTGGATGTAACGGCCTTGGACCAGCGCGTTACAATTGATGTAACGCGCTGCGCCCAGACCGTTACGTACAGTAACGGCGTGGCCGTTGACCGTTACGTGCCCCTTTGACTGGTTAAGGCTGGAACTCCGGTGGATGTGATGGATAGGGGCGGACGCATCATTCTTGATATAACGCGCCAGTCCCCGACCGTTACACCCTTGTAACGTGTGGGCTGCAGACCGCCACACGCCTGTTGATTTCAAAAAGCACCGGCTTATTCTTTACGCATTCCAGAATGTTTATATTGCATGCTTATGTTATCTTATTATATAATAGCATGTTTGTGAATCCTAATAGGGCAGCTTTTCTTTCCTTGCAATGGAGCCACTGTTGTTGCCCTAAGGTCTGTTGAGTACCAACCCGCTTGGGGATAGTGGAGGGGTGTTCCCGTACACGGTTTGTAAGCTAGTTCCATGGGCTCCCGGCCAACGGTAGCGTCCTACCGAGGGAGAAAACTAGCTAGAGGGCCTGGCTCAGGCAAGAGTCAGTGTGTGCATACGTGGTCAGAGGCTGTGGACTGACACTGACGGGTGTCACTCTGACTGGTCACTTGGTTTGGTATTGTTTACGGGCTCAGCTTGTCGTGTTGTCGACTGCGAGTGCTTGAGACGCAGTATAAGTCGTCAGTGGACGCATCTGGTTTCTGCTCCTAGTGGTTGTTCTACTCCCTGCTACTTGGATTAGTTATGGCATATTCTACTGGTAGATTTAGTTTCTGTCACTTGCATTTATTTATCGTTGGCATGTATTAGCTGTTATACCTATTTAGTTAGAGTTTACAGCTTTACTGTGACTAGTTTATTCATGCCAATGCCTGTTAATTCATTTAAATGCATGCTCTAATTGTCTTTAAATATGCATGTATGCTTGTTTAGTGCGAGGTAGGGATCCGCGTGACCCCTACTGAGTCTGGCTGTGACTCACCCTTCTTCTTTCAGGTGAGCCGCGCCCGCCGTCTCCCGGTGTTTTGTGAGTCGCTCGGAGACCGTTCTTAGCCGCCAGTAGTAGATGGGTTGCCTTTTTGGGCCTTTGTTGTACTTTTGCCGGGGTATGCCCCGTGTAGTTGTACCTTTTTGGACTAGTACTTTTGTATCTCTGGACTAGTTTATATATATATCACTCTGGTTATTTTGAATTGCTTCCGCACTTTTATTAAATTTTATTGCTTAATCTAATATGCGCGCTTGTGATTGCAATCCGTTATACATCCCCTCGACAAACTTCACTAACCCTTCAAGGGCCTCATCAGCCACTTGGGTGGCTTCCCCAGTTCCTGGTATCGGTGTATCGATGTTATCGGTATATCGATATCCGGCGCTCTGGGTCGTCACAGTTGGTATCAGAGCGGAGTTGAGGATTTGTATAAGGAATTGGAATTTGCAACTTGTCCAGAGCTAGTCCTTCGTGTTGTCTTTTGCTGGCTTATGCTATTTTCTGCGTGATTGATGTGATTTCTATTGCTTTCTATTTTTCAGCAGTGCAAGATGCCGCCTCGTCGAGGAAGACCTCCTCGAGTTCCTCGAGCTCCCCGAGATGCTCCTAGAGAAGAAAGTGGTTCTACACCTCCTCCTGCAGTTCCTACTATTCCTGTTGTTCCTCCTCTAGCGCCGGTCGTTGCTCCTCAGATTGAAGTGCCTAGTAGTCGAGGCAAGGCTTTGAAAGAATTTCTCCTATTCAATCCGCCTGCTTTCGATGGTCAAGCTGATCCAGAGGTTGCGAGGCAGTGGCTAGATGCAATTGAGCGCGTATATGGAGTGCGCTGAAGATGAGAAGGTTATGCTTGCTGCGTTTCAACTCCAAGGTACTGCCATTACGTGGCGGAAAGCCGAGTGGCAGATTGCGTTTCACTCTAGACCTCTTCGACAGATCACATGGGCAGAGTTTGTTGCTGCTTTCGAGCGTGCCTACACTCTTGCCTGCTTGCAGATGGCTAAAATGTATCAATTTATGGAGCTGACTCAGGGTAGCATGACTGTGCTTCAGTATCGGAACAAGTATATGGAATTGGGTCAATATGCGCCCCATGTGCTGGCTAATGAAGCTTTGAAGACTCAACAGTTCTTGCGTGGATTGAGGCCTGAACTTAAATTGCCCTTGATCGCGAGTCGTGTTGCTGATTTAGATGGTGCGTGTCAGGCAGCTGTGGCACTTGAGCTAGAGATGGCGAGACCAGGTGGATATCCACAGGCGGGGTCAGTTCAGTCGACAGTTCAGTTTCAACCGGCTTACCGATGGCCAGTGTCAGGTGTTCCCTCAGTCCAGTCAGAGGTTAGCAGTGCTTCTTCCCCTTTCAAGCCCAAGTTTAAGAGGTTCAAGAAGAAGAAGAAGTTTTTCCAGCAGCCGTCGTCCGGTACAGATTCTGTTCAGCAGCCGACAGCGCCTTCTTCTCAGACTCGTCAAAGCTCTGCTGTCAGTCAGCCGTGGACGTGTCGGAGATGCGGTGGTCACCATAAGGGTCAGCCGTGTTCTCTTCCTGTGGTCTGTTTTCGCTGTCACCAGCCTGGTCACGTTGTTTGAGACTGTCCGTTGAGGCTGAAAACGGTGCAAGCTCCTCAGTTCTCTCAGCCTCAGCAGTCGCAATTCAGACCTCCTCTTGTACCTCAACAACAGTTCTATTCTCAAGCATCGGCGTCTTCTCAGCAATCTTCAGCAGGATCGAAGAAGCAGAAAGGCAAGGTTTCTCATATGACTAGAGCTGAAGCGGTTGCATCCCATCTGGTGGAAGGTACGATTATGCTTTATGGTCATTCAGCTCGTGTCTTATTTGATTCTGGTGCTTCTCACTCTTTTATTTCTGAGGATTTCATGGCATGTATTGAGGAGCTGACATCAGAAATGGCTTGTGAGCTTTTTGTCGAGTTACCTTCTGGAGATTTCATGATTACACCTTTGTGTTTGGAAGAGTCTCCTGTTATGATTTATAATCATCAGTTGCCGGCGAGATTGTATGCGTTACAACTGGCAGATTATGACATTATCCTGGGTATGGATTGGTTGGAGCAGTATGGAGCTGTGGTTGACTGCAGATCGAAGAAGGTCTATTTTCAGCCACTGGGAAAATCAATTTTTTATTTCCAAGCTATTCGATCCCGTTCTTCTCGTATGATTATTTCTGCTATTCGAGCCTATAGGTTGCTTAGTGCAGGTTGCCAGGGATTCTTAGCTTCTGTGGTTGCTGTAGAAAAACCACGATAGGAGGTCGGCGATATTCCTGTTGTTTGTGAGTTCCCTGATGTGTTTCCTAACGAGTTGCCAGGCTTGCCTCCAGAATGAGAGATTGAGATGGTGATTGAACTGATTCCTGGTACAGGCCCGTTAGCAAAGGCACCGTACTGAATGGCTCTAGCTGAACTTAAAGTACTGCGAGCACAATTACTTGAATTGCTAGAAAAAGGCTATATTCGCCCCAGTTTTTCCCCGTGGAGTGCTCCAGTGTTATTTGTGAAAAAGAAAGATGGAAGCCTGAGACTTTGTATTGATTACAGACAGTTGAATCAGGTGACTATCAAGAATAAATATCCGCTTTCCAGGATTGATGATTTGTTTGACCAGTTACAGTCTGCTACTGTCTTTTCACGGATTGACCTCCGGTCTAGCTACTTTCAGTTGCGAATCCGGGAATCTGATGTGGAGAAGACAGCTTTCAGTACTCGGTATGGTAATTATGAATTTTCGGTAATGCCGTTTGGATTGACGAATGACCCAGCAGCTTTCATGGACCTAATGCAGCGTATCTTTCGTCCATTTCTCGATCAGTTCGTGGTGATCTTTGTTGATGATATTCTGATCTACTCTGCTTCTGATGAAGATCATGTGCAACATTTGAGGATCATTCTGCAGACTCTAAGAGATCATGAGCTCTATGCGAAGTTCAGTAAATGTGAATTTTGGCTTCGGGAAATTCATTTTCTTGGTCACGTGATTTCTGGTAATGGAGTAGCAGTGGACCCTGCAAAGATTGAAGCTGTTTTGAGTTGGCAGAGACCGAGAACTGTAACAGAGATTAGAAGCTTCTTAGGTTTGGCTGGGTATTATCGAAGATTCATCTAGGATTTTACAAAGATTGCAGCACCTATGACTAGACTGACTCGTAAAGATGTGCCATTTGTCTGGTCGGATCAGTGTGAGGAGAGCTTTGTTGAATTGAAAAGGCTCCTGACTTCTTCTCCAGTGTTGATTTTGCCTTTCGGCTCGAGTGGATTTATGGTTTGCACAGATGCTTCTCGAGTGGGTTTGGGTGCAGTGCTGATGCAGCATGGTCAGGTTATTGCATATGCATCTCGACAATTGAAACAACATGAGGAAAATTATCCCACGCATGATCTGGAGCTAGTTGCAGTTGTGTTTGCCTTAAAGATCTGGAGACATTATCTGTATGGTGAGAAATTTCAGATTTTTACTGATCATCAGAGTTTACAGTATATATTCTCCCAGAAAGATCTGAATCTCAGGCAGAGGCGATGTATGGAATACATGAAAGATTATGACTTTACACTCTCCTATCAGTCGGGTAAAATGAATGTTGTGGCTGATGCTTTGAGCAGGAAGGTGCAAGTCAATCATCTGTTGCTTCATGAATGGAAATTATGGGAACAGCTTCCGAGCGAGGCATTCAGCGTAAGGTTTCTTGCCGATCCGAAGATGGCAGTTTGTGCTAGCTTGGTTTTGGGTTCAGCTTTGTATAAGCAGATTTCAGAAGCTCAGCAAGTTGATTCTGATTTGGCCCGTGTTGTATCAAGATATGATGTGGAATTTGATGATGAGCTGGTTGTCAGTTTCCAGGGCAGATTATATGTTCCCGCTATTGATGCATTGAAACTTGAGGTTCTGAGTGAAGCCCATGGTTCCTGTTTTGCTATTCACCCAGGTGTCACTAAGATGTATCAGAATTTGAAAAAGCAGGTCTGGTGGCCAGGTATGAAGTCAGACATGACTGTGTTTGTTTCTAAGTGCTTGACTTGTTAGCAGGTTAAAGCGGAACATCAAAAGTCAGGTGGTTTGCTTCAGCCGTTAGAGATTCCTAGGTGGAAATGGGACCATGTTACTACAGATTTTGTGGTGGGTTTGCCTCGGACTTCTCAAGGTTTTGATGGTATCTGGTTGCTTGTCGACAGAATGACTAAAACTGCCAGATTGTTGCCAATAAAGGTTGCTTGGAATGTGCAGAGGTTGGCCGAGCTTTATGTGCAGAAGATTGTGCCACTACATGGAATTCCAATTTCACTTGTGTCAGATCGTGATCCATGTCTTACCTCCGGCTTCTAGTGTAGTTTCCAGAAAGCTTTGGGCACCGAGTTAGCCTTCAGTTCAGCGTATCACCCACAGTCACATGGACAGTCAGAGAGGACTATTCAGACTCTGGAAGACATGCTGAGATCGTGTTGCCTTGACTGGCAAGGTTCGTGGAGTCAACATTTGCCACTTGTTGAATTTGCTTATAATAATAGTTTTCACTCCAGTATTGGCATGGCTCCATATGAGGCATTGTATGGCCATCCTTGTCGTACTCCTCTGAACTGGTTTTATGTTGGGGACAGATTGTTGACAGGACCTGACATGGTACAGCAGTGTTCTGATGTGGTTCGTCTGATTCGACAGAGATTGTTGACGGCTCAGAGTCGACAGAAAAGTTATGTAGATCAGCGCAGACGTCCACTACAGTTTGAGCCAGGAGATATGGTGTTTGATAAGGTATCTCCGATGAAAGGTATTTCCAGGTTTGGGAAGCGTGGAAAGCACAGTCCGCGATTTGTTGGCCCGTTTGCTATTGTTGAAGCTGTGGGTCAGGTAGCTTATCGATTGCAACTACCAGCGGCTATGCATGCTATTCATGATGTGTTCCACGTCTCTCAGTTGAGGAAGTATGTGCCAGATGCTTCTCATGTTCTCGATGATTCAGTTTGGCCCGAAGTGACTGCTGATTTGTCTACGCCAGAGTTTCCTATCAGAATTGAAGACCGTCATGAGCAGCGGTTGAGAAATAAGGTTATCCCTCTGGTAAGAGTTGCTTGGCAGCGTCACTCTGGTAATGAGTCTACTTGGGAACGTGAAGATGCGATGCGTCAGCTTTTTCCTTTCTTATTCCAATGAGGTATAATTCTTTTCTCAGTTTCCTCCTTATCCGTTGTTGTAAATTTCATGGGAAAAATTTCTATTAGGAGGGAGGGACTGTGAGGCCCGTGCCTTAGTGGATCCTTAGAGATTTGGATCTAGAATTTATTCTGGAATTTCCGGCTATTTTCCTGGATTTTTAGGAATTTTCCTGGTATTTTTCCAGATTTATTTGGGGTTAATTGAGGTTTTTGGGAAATAATAAGATTTTTATATATAATATAATTATTATATATATTAATTTTATTTTTTTCCCTTAACCCTCACCCCTCTCTCTCCCCTCTCGTCGATCTCTCACTCACCCACACGCTCTCTCTCTCTCTCCTCCCGATCGCCTCTCTTCCCCCTTGTGGGATTGCAGGTGAGATGACGTCGGTTGGAGGCGTGGAGCGCGCCGTTGGAATCCTCGTGTCGAGTGGAGCGCGTGGACTCCCACCTTGACACGGTTCGCGGCTTGTGGAGGCGAGGCAGAGCGAGAAGGCCCGGTGAACCCTCCTCCTTGCATGCGGCTTTTCCGGTCGTTTCGGCTTGAACGAGGTAGGGGGATGGAATTCTGAGCTCGCTAGGATCATTTCCTATAGCATGTTTTCTTGTTTAAACCCCCGTGGCATGCATATTGGCCATTTTCCATTGTTATTGCTTAAGCTTAGTTTCTTGTGTTTAAGCTATTGTAGGCCTTGCATGTGATAGTTTCAGTTGATATATTGGTGTTTAGGACGTGTGGTTTGGCAGGAAACAGGTTTTTTCGACGTTACTCGACGATTTCTATCATCCGGGAGGGAACCGGTTTTCAAACCTAACCCGTCCGTGACCCAGGTGGTGTGACGGTCCTTCCAGGAACCGTCACACGCCTAACGGTCCTTGGAGGATGCGTTATATCAATGTAACGGCCCGTTGACGGGGCGTTACATTGAGAGTAACGGTGGGGCTCCCACCCGTTACTCGTCCGTTGATTTGCGTTGACCGGGTGAGGCGGTTAACCTGACGGCCAGTCGGCCGGCCGTCAGGGTCCCCTGACGCGCCTGGGTGAGCGTGTCATATCACCTGCAAACGATTTTGGAACGTTGTGTGTTGGTTTTGGCCTCGGGTGGATGTAACGGCCTTGGACCAGCGCGTTACAATTGATGTAACACGCTGCGCCCAGACCGTTACGTACAGTAACGGCGTGGCCGCTGACCGTTACGTGCCCCTTTCACTAGTTTAGGCTGGAACTCCAGTGGATGTGACGGATAGGGGCGGACGCGTCATTCCTGATATAACGCGCCAGTCCCCGACCGTTACACCCTTGTAACGTGTGGGCTGCAGATCGCCACACGCCTGTTGATTTCAAAAAGCACCGGCTTATTCTTTACGCATTCCAGAATGTTTATATGCCATGCTTATGTTATCTTATTATATAATGGCATGTTTGTGAATCCCAATAGAGTAGCTTTTTTTTCCTTGCAATGGAGCCACTGTTGTTGCCCTAAGGTCTGTTGAGTACCAACCCGCTTGGGGATAACGGAGGGGTGTTCCCGTACACGGTTTGTAAGCTAGTTCCGTGGGCTCCCGGCCAACGGTAGCGTCCTACCGAGGGAGAAAACTAGCTAGAGGGCCTGGCTCAGGCGAGTGTCAATGTGTGCACACGTGGTCAGAGGCCGTGGACTGACACTGACGGGTGTCACTCTGACTGGTCACTTGGTTTGATACTGTTTACGCGCTCAGCTTGTCGTGTTGTCGACTGCGAGTGCTTGAGACGCAGTATAAGTCGTCAGTGGACGCATCTGGTTTCTGCTCCCAGTGGTTGTTCTACTCCCTGCTGCTTGGATTAGTTAAGGCATATTCTACTGGTAGATTTAGTTTCTGTCGCTTGCATTTATTTATCGTTGGCATGTATTAGTTGTTATACCTATTTAGTTAGAGTTTACAGCTTTACTGTGACTAGTTTATTCATGCCAATGCCTGTTAACTGATTTAAATGCATGCTCTAATTGTCTTTAATTATGCATGTATGCTTGTTTAGTGTGAGGTAGGGATCCGCGTGACCCCTGCTGAGTCTGACTGTGACTCACCCTTCTTCTTTCAGGTGAGCCGCGCCCGCCGTCTCCTGGTGTTTTGTGAGTCGCTCGGAGACAGTTCTTAGCCGCCAGCAGTAGACGGGTCGCCTTTTTGGGCCTTTGTTGTACTTTTGCTGGGGTATGCCCCGTGTAGTTGTACCTTTTTGGACTAGTACTTTTGTATCTCTGGACTAGTTTATATATATATCACTCTGGTTATTTTGAATTGCTTCCGCACTTTTGTTAAATTTTATTGCTTAATCTAATATGCGCGCTTGTGATTGCAATTCGTTATACATCCCCTCGACAAACTTCACTAACCCTTCAGGGGCCTCATCAGCCTCTTGGGTGGCTTCCCCAGTTCCTGGTATCGGTGTATCGATGTTATCGATATATCGGTATCCGGCGCTCTGGGTCGTCACACCTTTTATCCCGGCGAGGGGGATAACTCGGGCTTGGGTCTTCGTCCAACTGGACCGACACTCGGGCCTTCCGAGCCTAAGGGCCGCCGAGGAAGGGCTTGATCCCGAGTGATCTTATTAAGCTTTTTAGGCTAAGTGGGCCCTGTGGGACTGTCACTTAGATGAGCTGGGCCTCGTTTGGTCTTGATGGACCTAGTTCGGTCGCTCTTAGATGGGTTACAGAAATCCCCCTCTCCAATTACTAACGAAGACAATTCTAGGGTCTTCCTTGGTTCTCAAGTTTATTTCTTTGGTAAACTCTACTACATCGGCTGATAGCTCATCAAATATTCTCATCCCGCTAACATATGCATCATCTGCGTCCTCATATTCTTCATTCCTTTCTTCAATAGGGTACTCATCATCCATGATCTCATAAACCTTGTACCCTTCATCAATTGTGCAATTCTCCTCACTTTCTTCTGACAGTTGGATGGGATTTTTTAGTAGTTGGGGGATCTCCAAACATGCCCGGCATCTATTTGCTAGATTTAAAAGGAATCTACGGGGAATCTGCCTACCCTTGGATTTTCTGTTAGGTATTACCCTTGACTCACTATTCCTAACCTGACTAGCTTGCCTCAGAGAATGGGCGGAGGAATCAGAGGATGCAGAGGAATGTACAGGGAAAAGCCCCTCAGAGGAGGGGTAAAGAAAGTCACTCAAAGGACCTTGGGTGAGTGGCCCATAGGTTGGGGTGCACTTGTGGGAGATGTAGAAAGTTTCCTCAATGGAAATGTATTGTTGAGGAGTTTGGAAAATGGCATTTTTTTCATTTTCAATAACAAAATAATGAAAATAAGCTAAAACAAGAGAAGTGGGAACTAAAGCTAGGGGATTCGGAGGATCATGGAGCAAATCATGATTGAAAATTTTATTTGGGTTGAAAAACCCGCGTGGGAATGTAACTAAAGAAGGACACCTGGGAAGATCATTAGACAACTGTCTAGCCCAGGAGGAAGTCAGCAACAACGATTGAGGAGAGTGGACAAAAAAGATGACATATAGCAATCCATCAATGGCAAAATCCTCTTTACGAGACATTTCTGGAGCTTCAATAGTGACAATGGCTCCCCCTAGCATATCATGAGTTAATGGCGACCCTTCTCGGTATGTTGGCATGAACAATCTTTGCAAAGCGATGGTAACATCTTGTATGTTGAACCACTTATACCTTCACATTCTGATTCATCTGCCTTTCCTCTCCTTGAAGACTTTGGACACTCCTCGGCTAAGTATGCAACTTACAGCTTTCCATGTGCTTCCTGTGCTGAAATGTGATCCCCCATCTGCACAACATGTAGAAACTCGGTAAATAAAGATGAGAAATAAAATTTTTAATTTTATTCTATAATTAAAATTTTCATGGAATAATTAAATTACATTTTTACTATATGTAATAAACTAGATAAATGCATTTACTTGAATTTACTTAAGGTAAAATGCTTTAACCCTTAGATAAATCATAGGAAGCCCAATAAAAGTCCATATAATGGACTATGATTACAATTGGCCCATTGGATAATCCATAATGGGTTCGGTTAAAGGATTACAGGATTTATTAAAGGATAATTAGACCAAAATTCGTAACACATGTTTAATATGGCATTTAAGGGATTATAATAACCCCATTTCTAGAAGATTGATTCAAAAATCAACTCCCACCTACCATTCCACTTTAGACCAGCCGAAATTACATTGTTTTCACACCAATTCACACAAAAAATAGGCTAGATTAAGAAGAGAAATGGAATTTTTCATCTAAATTCACACTTAATGGGTTAGATAAAATTAGGTGAGGAATCTTGACAAAATTGGCCATGTTTTGACTATAAATAGAATCACAACCAACCCACAAACCATCCCTGGAGGCTTAAGCTATGCTGGTGTGAAGATTGAAGGAGATTTGAAGGAGATTTGAGGGAGAATTTGAAGAACCAAAAGGCTTGTTATTTATTCCGAATTATTTTCCCCCTTTCCTTTGGAAGCAATTACAAGTAGATATCTCTCAGGCTAAATTCTAATTAAAGAAAAAAGTGAAACTTTGTGAAAAGTGTCGACCTCCCGGGTCGACACTTTTTCACGGCTGAAAAGTGACGACCTCCTAGATCGACACTTTTTCACGGCCGTTCCAAGATTTTCATATACATTTAATTCAACTCACAACTCGAGACCACATCCTATGCCCCTTGGGTCCTGACCCAAGGGTGAGCTCTCCAACATATAAAGCTATGAAAGTTTTCAAAATTCTAATTTTCCTTCAAATTTTCCCTCCAATCTCCTTCAAGCATCCTTCTGGCTTCAAATATCCTTCAAATTTCCTTCAATTCAGAATAAATAAAAAGCCAGGGTCCTGACCCAAGGGTGAGCTCTCCACATCCTATCCATTTAATCACGATGTCCTTTGGAAGTAATTAAAGGTAGGTATCTCTCATGATACATTCTAATTAAAGCATGCTAGATTGTTCCTTTTTCAATGCGCATTCCATTGATACCATATTCATTAAATTTCATTGAGAAATGAGTGAGTTATAGCCATTTTAGGGAAGAAAAACTGAAAGTAGCAGAAAAAGTGTCGACCTATAGGGTCGACACTCGGGATTACGTTTTCTGCTAAAAAAACTCGAAACTTAGTGAAAAGTGTCGACCTCCCGGTCGACACTTTTCCACGGCCGTTCTATTTTAAGAACAAAACCACACATAGGACATAAGTGTCGACCTCCCAGGTCGACACTTTCAGCCCGTAAACAAAGGTCCCGGCCCGGTGCGGTGCGGTGCGGTGAATAAATAAATATACTAAGATTTTCATATCCATTCAATTCAACTCACAACTCGAGCCTACATCCTATGCCCCTTGGGTCCTGACCCAAGGGTGAGCTCTCCAACATATAAAGTCATGAAATTTTTCAAAACTTCCAATGTGGGACTAAAGTTTAGTCACTTTACAATAAGAATTATAACAATTGTAATCCACGCTAATTATATGCATTTAGTCACCAAAAGTAAGGAAATGTGATATTAGCATGTTTTAAATTCTTACAGCATGTTAAAAATCTTTTTTTTGGAATAAAATTATTTTTATCATGTAAAAATCTATTTTTAACCATAATATTAGTAAATTAATGCATGAAAAATATTTCCAGCATGTTAAAAATGACTTCCAACATGATAAAAGTATTTTATACATACAGAGATATAAAAACTATTTTCAGTATGTTAAAATCTATTTAAACTAAATTTTTGTGCATGCTAAACCTAATTTCCTATTAAATAATTAGTAGATTGATGTATGAAAATTACTTCCAGCATGATAAAATTTCTTCCAGCATGATTAAATTATATCTAACATGTTATAATTATTTTTAGCATGTTAGAATTATTTTTCAGTATATTAAAACTATTTTTCAACATGATAATTCTATTTTTCTATCAAATAATTAGTAAATAAATATAGAAAAATGATTTTCAGTATGATAAAATTTATGTTGTTATCAGAGAATTTCTGTAATCAGCATGGTAAACTTATCTTTATCATCTTATCAGTAAATTAATGTGTGAGAATTATCTTAGCATGTTAAGTATTAATTTTAGCATATTACAAATTAATTTTTAGTATGTAAAAAAATTAAATCCAGCGTGAAAAATTTATTTTTTATCATCTTATCAGTAAAGTAACATATGAAAATCATTTTCAACATGTTAAAGTTATTTTCAGTAAGTTAGAATTATTTTCGGTATAAAAATCTATTTTTATAACAAAATTCAAATTTTTATAATAATAAATCACCGTTTTGGCAAAACTAATGCATCTCTAATGTACAAAAACTTCCTGAAAACATATCTAAATATTTGTAAACCAAATGCACATAAGATTAAACAATAGAATTAAATTAATTCTATTAAACTCTAATTACTTGAATTTTCTTCCTAGTTACCGTTCTTTCTTGAATTCCACGACTTAATGTCGTTAAACATGATGTCTTAAAATTATTATTCACTCCTCTTGCTACTTCTGAGATTTTTGCCAGATCTGTACTTTTTACAAATGAGCTTATTCTTGAAATTCATTGGCCATAGTGTTAAGTGGATGTCTAAACATACTTGGGATCTTATGATCCACCGACCCAATGCTTGGCATTAATGGGACCCGGTCTGGTCCTAGGAGGAGTGTCCGAAAGTACTTGTGCCCATGGGAGCTGATTGACCACGGTGTGGCATTGCACCGAAGTGCATGACTTGCTAGATTATTTATGACATTCCACACTTCGTTATTGTACTTGTTTACTTGTTACTTGAAATTGTTTGAAATTACATGATATATTTGACTTGCATGAAATGGCCAAATTCTTTCATGATATTCTTTACATGTTCAATATTCAATACTTACAAATTATCTTGGAACCTTGTTATCATGTTATTACTTGAAATTCCGTATATAATTTCCTACTCGCTATTCATGATCTTAAACACTTCCCGATTTACTTGGAAAAATATCCAAATGATAAATACTTAAATATTACTTGATTATAGAGATATAAAATCCTATTGAGCTCTTTGCTCACCCTACATTTTAGTAAATTATTGTAGGAAATGAAATTGAACAAGGGAATGGAGAAGAGTGAAAGTGTATTTTTCTTTTCCCTATGATTTATGTAGATCATTAGTGTTTTTACAAGAATGATGTACTTTGGGATTGGAAGTTATAATTTACCTTTATGGCTTATGAATTAGTGATGTAAAATTTATTTTGATGGAATAAAAGTATCATTTTCCCATTCATTTCTATCTTTAGAAGTCAAATTGTACATGCTCTGATCGACACGCTTGTTTACGACTCGCTCACGCCCTCGATATTCCGCGTCGGGGCGTGATAGTTTTTGTGGTATCAGAGCCTAGGTTACATAAAACCTAGGATTTCTTAAACATTAATATAGGTAAAGATCAATACCTAGAAATTGGTTAGGAACTTAAACTTTCCCGGTAAGTTTGGGTAGAACCATGGGTTACGTTTTAAAGGAAAAGAATTAATCAAGAAATGAATACCAAAATAAAATATTAAACCTTGTAATCATGGTTGCAGGTTAATGCTCGCAAATGACCACCGAGAGAGCTCAATGGCGCGAGATGCAACGCACCGTTCAAGGTTTAACCCAAGCCCTCCAACAGGTTGCTCAAGGAGGAGCAAACCGAGGAGCCGAAGATTTGCATAGGAATTTTCGGAGCATGAACCCTCCCAAGTTCGCCGAGTCTACGGATCCGGATGAACCCAAACATTGGATTAAGGAAATTGAGAGGATTTTTTGAGTCATGCAATGTGCCGACGAGGAAAAGGTCCTACTCGCTACTTTCCAACTAGAAAGGGATGCACGTGCCTGGTGGGAATCGGTCGAAGCTACTTTACCGTACGACCAAGTATTGTGGGAAGAGTTCGTGGAACACTTCAATAATAAGTATTTCTCCGATCGGGTGCAAGAAAGGAAGGCCACCGAATTTGCCGCCTTAAAAAAAAGGGGATTATCAGTTGCGGAATATGAAGCTCAATTTTCAAGATTGTCTCAGAATGCCCCACATCTCATGGGTACCGACAAAATGAAGGCAAGGAGATTTCTCAATGGCTTAAAATCGCAATATATTACTCAACTCGCCCCGATGGATATTCAAATTTATTCTGATGCGGTACGAAGAGCACAACTCTTAGAAGATGCAACGGAGTTATCGGATCGCATCCGAGGAAGAGAAGCCAAGAGAGAGCAAGTTACGGGAGCCGGAAGTTTCAAACCTTCCTTCGGGAAGAAAAGGCCCAATGACAGGTGTAACTTCAACAAGGACAAGCGTAATTTCAACAAAGGAGGACGTAACTTTCAAGGGGACAAGAAGCCAAGGACATTCGACAAGCAAATTATTCCTTTCTCTACGTCATCAAAGGAATTATGCAAATTCTGCGAGAAACCCGGACACAAAGCCGAGGAATGCTGGAGAAAACTCGGCGCATGTCTTCGATGCGGGAGTCGGGAGCATAGGATCTCGAATTGTCCTCTTCTCAATGAGCAAGCTCCATCACCGGCAGAACTTCATAGTATTGCCAAAAAGCAAGGAAGACTCCAAGCTCTCATGGATGCGGAACCTACCGAGGAAGGAGGCGTCGTGGAAGGTACTCTTTCTGTGTACTCAAGGCATGCCTCTGTCTTATTTGACACCGAGCTACGCATTCATTTATATCTAGAAGATTTGCTGGTCTTTTACCTATGAAGCCTATTCCATTAGATAATACACTCACTATTACTACCCCTATTGGAATGAGAACGGAGATTAAACATTTTTATCCTGCTAGTGAAGTTCTAATTAGCGGTTGCAACTTACCCGCTGATTTAGTATGCATGGAGATGGAAGGATATGATATTATTTTGGGTGCCGATTGGCTATCTACACATGGAGCTAGTGTCAATTGCAAATTGGGTATGGTACCTTTTATGGGTTACCCCGACCTTCTATTTTCTAGCACCAGGCATTCCAAGCACATATATCTTATTTCGGCCCTCAAAGTCGAGAAATTGTTAAGGAAGGGTTGTGCCGGTTTCTTAGTTTCTATCACTGTGGCCGAGTACACGGAACCCGTTCTAAAGGACATTCCTATCGTTCGGGATTATTGTGATGTATTTCCGGACGAGTTGCCTGGTATTCCTCCCGAGAGAGAAGTGGTTTTCTCTATTGATTTAATTTCGGGAGCTGCACCAGTTTCTAAAGCTCTGTATTGGATGTCTGCTGTCGAAATGAAGGAGTTAAAGGAACAACTATTGGAGTTATTGAAAATGGGGTTTATCCGATAAAGTACTTCACCTTGGGGAGCCCCGGTCCTCTTTGTTAAAAAGAAAGATGGTTCGATGAGATTATGTGTTGATTATCGGCAACTGAATCAACTCACCATCAAGAACAAATATCCATTACCGAGGATTGATGAATTATTCGACCAGATTTCTGGAGCTCGATATTTTTCAAAGATCGATCTCCGATCTGGTTATCATCAATTGAAGATCAAAGAAACTGATGTTCACAAGACTGCATTGCGGAGTCAGTATGGACATCACGAGTTCACCGTTATGCCTTTTGGCTTAACAAATGCGCCTGCCACATTTATGCAATTAATGAATAATGTATTCAGGCCATACCTCGATCAATTTGTGGTTGTCTTCATTGACAACATTTCGATCTACTCCAAGTCAAGGGGAGAGCATGAAGAACATCTCAAGAAGGCCCTTCAATTATTAAGAAATCACAAGCTTTATGCCAAATTAAGCAAATGTGATTTCTGGTTGGAAAAAGTTTCTTTTCTCGGTCACATAATTTTTCGAAACGGTATCGCCGTCGATCCTTCAAAGGTCGAGGCCGTAAAGAACTGGGAAAGACCTACTAGTGTGACGGAAATCCGAAGCTTCTTGGGATTGGCTAGATATTATCGAAGGTTTATCAAGGACTTCTCCAAGATCATGGTATCCTTAACAAGATTGACAAGAAAGGAGAATCCTTTTATATGATCCGAGGATTACGAGAAAAGCTTTCAGACTTTAAAGGATTGTCTGACGACTGCCCATATTCTCACATTACCTACGGAAGAAGGAGGATTCGAAGTATATGCTGATGCATTCGAAATTGGCCTAGGTTGCGTATTAATGCATCATGGCAAGGTTATAGCCTACTCTTCAAGGCAATTAAAGAAACACGAGGAAAATTACCCCGTGCATGACCTAGAACTGGCAGTTGTGGTCTTTGCTTTGAAGATCTGGCGACATTACCTCTATGGCGAAGCCTTTACGGTATATTCTGATCATAAAAGTCTCAAATATTTATTCTCTCAAAAGGAGCTCAATATGAGACAAAGACGGTGGTTAGAATATTTAAAGGATTTCGACTTCTCTATACAATACCACCCCGGAAAAGGTAATGCCGTAGCTGATGCACTTAGCAGGAAGCCAATGGCTTTATTATCCAGCATGGTGGTTAAAGAATGGCATCTACTTGAACAAATGGCAAGTCTAGACCTCAATATGGAGGAGAAGGAAGGTGGAGTCTTTATTGCTAATATTCGACTCCAACCCGAGATACTCTCAGAAATTAAGGAACGGCAAGGTGATGATCCGTTGATGGTGGAAATTAAAGAGAAATTAGATCAACGATCGGATTTCCTTCTGGCTGATGATGGAAGGTTATTATTCAAAGGAAGAACTTGCATACCCGATTGTTCTACCATCTAGGGTAAAATCTTGGAGGAAGCACATCGGTCAAGGTACACTATTCACCCCGGTGCTACAAAAATGTACCAAGACCTCAAGAGGACATTCTGGTGGCCGAATATGAAGAGAGAGCTAGCCGAGTTCGTAAGTCAATGTTTGGTATGTCAACAAGTCAAGGCCGAACACCTCAAACTGGCTGGCAAGCTCAAACCTCTCGAAATATCGGAATGGAAATGGGATAGTATCGGTATGGATTTCATTGTCGGTTTACCGAAGACCCGAAGTGGTTTTGATGCTATATGGGTAATTATGGACCGGTTAACCAATCCGCTCACTTCTTACCTATCAAGACCAAATGGACCGTGGACGTTCTAGCCGCCTTATATATCAAAGAGATAGTCAGGCTGCATGGTATTCCAAGTTTCATTTTTTCGGATCGAGATCCGAGATTCACCTCACATTTCTGGAAGGGTTTGCAATCATCTATGGGCACTAGGCTAAGATTTAGCACTACTTTTCACCCTCAGACTGATGGACAAATTGAGAGGACGAATCAAATTATTGAGGATATGTTGAGAGCCTGCATGATAGACTTCGGTGGAAGTTGGCATGAATATTTACCACTGACTGAGTTCGCTTACAACAATAGCTATCAGTCTAGCATTCAAATGGCACCATTCGAAGCATTATATGGCCGAAGCTGTCGATCACCTCTATGTTGGAGCGAGGTTGGAGAAAAAGGATTGCTGGGTCCCGATATTGTCCAAGACACAACTCACAAGATCCAGTTAATTCAAGAAAGTATAAAGGTCGCTCAATCACGGCAAAAGAGTTATGCCGACAACCGGAGGTGAGACCTTGAATTCCAAGTGGGGGAGCATGTCTTTTTAAAGGTCTCGCCCACACGAGGAATTAGAAGATTCGACATCAAAGGAAAGTTGAGTCCCAGATTTATCGACCCTTTTGAGATTCTGGAACGCATCGGTGAGGTGGCGTACAAGCTGGGTTTGCCTCCTCAACTGGATGGTGTACACGATGTCTTCCATGTATCAATGCTAAGGAAGTACGTGTACGATCCTTCACATGTGATTCAATTTGAAGAATTGAAGCTGCAAAAGGACTTATCATATGAAGAAAGACCGATCAAGATATTAGATCAGAAACTACACCAACTGAGGAACCGGGCTATACCGATGGTGAAAGTCCAATGGAGCAAACGTGGATTCGAGGAAGCCACATGGGAGTTAGAAGAATATATCAAGAAGAAATACCCTGATTTAATCTCAGGTTAGAATTTTAACCTTTCAATTCGAATTTTTGAATTTTAGTAATATAATGTGAATTTGGAGGACCAAATTCTTTTAAGTGGGGGAGGATGTAGAAACCCGGTAAATAAAGATGAGAAATAAAAATTTCAATTTTATTCTATAATTAAAATTTTCGTGGAATAATTAAATTACCTTTTTACTATATGTAATAAACTAGATAAATGCATTTACTTGAATTTACTTAAGGTAAAATGCTTTAACCCTTAGATAAATCATAATAAGCCCAATAAAAGTCCATATAATGGACTATGATTACAATTGGCCCATTGGATAATCCATAATGGGTTGGATTAAAGGATTAAAGGATTTATTAAAGGATAATTAGACCAAAATTCGTAACACATGTTTAATATGGCATTTAAGGGATTATAATAACCCCATTTCTATAAGATTGACTCAAAAATCAACTCCAACCTACCATTCCACTTTAGACCAGCCAAAATTACATTATTTTCACACCAATTCACACCAAAACTGGGCTAGATTAAAAAGAGAAATAGAATTTTTCTTCTAAATTCGGACTTAATGGGTTAGGTAAAATTGTGAGGAATCTTTACAAAATTGGCCATGTTTTGGCTATAAATAGAACCCCAACCAACCCACAAACCATCCCTGGAGGCTTAAGCTATGCTGGTGTGAAGATTGAAGGAGATTTGAAGGAGATTGGAGGGAGAATTTGAAGAATCAAAAGGCTTTTTATTTATTCTAAATTATTTTCCCTCTTTCCTTTGGAAGTAATTAAAGGTAGGTATCTCTCAGGATAAATTCTAATTAACGCATGCTAGATTGTTCATTTTTCAATGCTCTTTCCATTGATACCTTATTCATTAAATTTCATTGAGAAATGAGTGAGTTATAGCCATTTTAGGGAAGAAAAATTGAAAGTAGCAGAAAAAGTGTCGACCTATAGGGTCGACACTCGGGATCACGTTTTCTGCTAAAAAAATCGAAACTTAGTGAAAAGTGTCGACCTCCCGGGTCGACACTTTTTCATGGCTGAAAAGTGTCGACCTGGGAGGTCGACACTTCTTCACGGCCGTTCTGTTTTAAGAACAAAACCGCACACCGGACATAAGTGTCGACCTCCCAGATCGACACTTTCAGCCCGCAAACAAAGGTCGACCCCAAGGGTCGACACTTTTCCTGTCATACAAAAAATAATAATAAACATATATATATACTCATATGAAAAACCACACCACACCTCGGCTCAGCTCGGCCCGGTGCGGTGCGGTGCGGCACGACACAAATAAATAAATATACTAAGATTTTCATATCCATTCAATTCAGCTCACAACTCGAGCCCACATCCTATGCCCCTTGGGTCCTGACCCAAGGGTGAGCTCTCCAACATATAAAGCCATAAAAGTTTTCAAAACTCCCACCTACTATTCCACTTTAGACCAATCGAAATTACATTATTTTCACACCAATTCACACCAAAAATGGCCTAGATTACGAAGAGAAATGGAATTTTTCTTCTAAATTCAGACTTAATGGGTTAGGTAAAATTAGGTGAGGAATCTTGATAAAATTGGCCATGTTTTGACTATAAATAGAACCCCAACCAACCCACAAATCATCCCTGGAAGCTTAAGCTATGCTGGTGTGAAGATTGAAGGAGATTTGAAGGAGATTTAAGGGAGAATTTGAAGAATCAAAAGGCTTTTTATTTATTCCGAATTATTTTCCCCCTTTTCTTTGGAAGTAATTAAAGGTAGATATCTCTCACGCTAAATTCTAATTAAAGCATGCTAGATTGTTCCTTTTTTAATGCTCTTTCAATTGATATCTTATTCATTAAATTTCATTGAGAAATGAGTGAGTTATAGCCATTTTAGTGAAGAAAAATTGAAAGTGGCAGAAAAAGTGTCGACCTACAGGGTCGACACTCGGGATCACGTTTTCTGCTAAAAAAAGTGAAACTTAGTGAAAAGTGTCGACCTCGGGTCGACACTTTTTCACGGCCGTTCTAAGATTTTCATATCCATTCAATTCAACTCACAACTCGAGCCCACATCCTATGCCCCTTGGGTCCTGACCCAAGGGTGAGCTCTCCAACATATAAAGCCATGAAAGTTTTCAAACTTTTAATATGGGACTAAAGTTTAGTCACTATACAATAGGAATTATAACAATTGTAATCCATGCTAATTGTATGCATTTAGTCACCAAAAGTAAGGAAAGGCGATATTAGCATGTTTTAAATTCTTACAGCATGTTAAAAATCTTTTTTTTGAATAAAATTATTTTTAGCATGTAAAAATCTATTTTTAACCATAATATTAGTAAATTCATGCATGAAAAATATTTCCAGCATGTTAAAAATGACTTCTAACATGATAAAATTATTTTATACATACTGAGATATAAAAACTATTTTCAGCATGTTAAAATCTATTTAAAATATTTATTTATGCAAGCTAAACCTAATTTTCTATTAAATAATTAGTAAATTGATGCATGAAGATTACTTACAGCATGATAAAATTTCTTCCAGCATGATAAAATTATTTCTAGCATGTTAGAATTATTTTTAGCATGTTAGAATTATTTTTCAGAGAATTTCTGTAATCAGCATGGTAAACTTATCTTTATCATCTTATCAGTAAATTAATGTGTGAGAATTATCTTAGCATGTTAAGTATTAATTTTAGCATATTACAAATTAATTTTTAGCATGTAAAAAAATTAAATTCAGCATGAAAAATTTATTTTTTATCATCTTATCAATAAAGTAACCTAAGAAAATCATTTTCAGCATGTTAAAGTTATTTTCAGCAAGTTAGAATTATCTTCGGCATAAAAATCTATTTTTATAACAAAATTCTGATTTTTATAATAATAAATCACCGTTTTGGCTAAACTAATGCATCTCTAATGTACAAAAACTTCCTGAAAACATGTCTAAATATTTGTAAACCAAATACACATAAGATTAAACCATTGAATTAAATTAATTCTATTAAACTCTAATTACTTGAATTTTCTTCCTAGTTACCGTTCTTTCTAGAATTCCACGACTTAATGTCGTTAAACATGATGCCTTAAAATTATTCTTCACTCATCTTGCTACTTCTGAGATTTTTGCCAGATCTGTACTTTTTACAAATGAGCTTATTCTTAAAATTCAATGGCCCTAGTGTTAAGTGGATGTCTAAACATACTTGGGATCTTATGATCCATCGACCCAATGCTTGGCATTAATGGGGCCCGGTCTGGTCCTAGGAGGAGCGCCCGAAAGTACTTGTGTCCATGGGAGCTCATTGATCACGGTGTGGCATTGCACCGAAGTGCATGACTTGCTAGATTATTTATGACATCCACACTTCGTTATTGTACTTGTTTACTTGTTACTTGAAATTACTTGAAATTACATGATATATTTGACTTGCATGAAATGGCCAAATTCTTTCATGATATTCTTTACATGTTCAATATTCAATACTTGAAAATTATCTTGGAACCTTGTTATCATGTTATTACTTGAAATTCCGTATACAATTTCCTACTCGCTATTCATGATCTTAAACACTTCTCGATTTACTTGGAAAAATGTCCAAAATGATAAATACTTAAATATTACCTGATTATAGAGGTATAAAATCCTACTGAGCTCTTTGCTCACCCTACATTTTGGTAAATTGTTACAGGAAATGAAATTGAACAAGGGAATGGACAAGAGTGAATGAGTGTTTTTCTTTTCCCGAAGATTTATGTAGATCATTAGTGTTTTTACAAGAATGATGTACTTTGAGATTGGAAGTTGTAATTTGCCTTTATGGCTTATGAATTAGTGATGTAAACTTCATTTTGATGGAATAAAAGTATCATTTTCCCATTCATTTCTGTCTTTAGAAATCAAATTGTACATGCTCTGATCGACATGCTTGTTTATGACTCACTCACGCCCTCGATATTCCGCGTTGGGACGTGACACAACGGGCCCCCTTTTGAAATGAGAATATAGTGACCATTCAAGGGGTCTCCTATCTGCTTCAATTGGCCCTTTAAAGCTCAAACCACCTCTAGGAATTAACTTTATGTTTATGAACGGCCTCAGCCTTCCCTATAATTCTGTTCCCAATCCTTTGCCCAGTTGATAGCCCATGTTTATCATGATGCCCCATCCTTTATGTTGGGTCCCTTAGTGCAAATGCAATCAAGAGAGGGGGTGAATTGATTTCTCCCTATTTAAAAATTTTAACTAGATGAAACTCAGATTGAGCACATAGTGAAATCTTTACAAGCTATAAAGCTTTCTGAATTGCATTCAAGCTCAACAATAGATAGGTTGATTAAGCGAAATTAAGATTGACCGCATTCAACAAAGAACTTGTGAATGGAGGTAGATGAAATGGAACAATCGCACAAGCAAACCACACAAAGGCACAACGATTTTTATGGTGATTCGGGACCACAACTGGACTCCCTACGTCCACCCCTCACCAAAACCCGGTGAGGCTTACTACGCTGCAACTACAGCAACACACATGGGGATGAACCCCAAAACACACACATGGGGATGAACCCCAAAACACACACACACACACACGCTGCTGAAACACAGCCCACACACACACACACGATGCAAATCACAGCAAACCGAACACACTAGGATGTGTACACCGCACAATCCGACCATACACTTCAAATATCTCACTTAAAACAAGTATGTTCTATCAAATCAAGATCAAATAACACATGATTTTCAGATCAATCAATAGAAAATTCAACAAGTATGATTCCCCTTTTAGATGGCTCTGCTCGATGCTCAAATAGTTGCGAGGATGACCGGATGATGATCCTTAACAAAGATCGACCCTTGAATGTGAACCGAAACAGATGAAAATGCTTGAAATCAGTGTAGATCTCCTCTTGGCATTAGGGGGCGCTCCTCCTCTTCTTCCTCTGCTCCTTCTTCCTCTCCAAGGCTTTTCCTTCTGCTCTCTTTGATAAAAAATCTCCCAAATTCACAATAAGAGGTTATATGGGAGAAACGGGAGCCAAATGACCTTCATACCCCTTCTAGAACTATCCTAATACGTTCTCACATGTTAGGGAATGAGTTAGGGGCATTTCAGACATTTTACCTAGCCTAGAGGAGGCCCCATGTGCGAGCCACATCAGATTCACCTTCACACGTTCGAGATCCCTATTGGAATCAGTCGACCGTTACTTGGCTTTCGGTCAATCGGCCCATCGGTTGACCATTCTTCATGCGTCGATCGATCGATCCCTGTAGAGTTCCAGTCTGTGGGTTCTGGGAAATTTAGTTGACTGGACCAGCTTTGTCAGTCGACCGGCCCATGCACTGCCTCCTATTTTCAATTCCTGGGTAGTTCAGGTCAACCAACCCTTTGCCCAAGTCGACCTATTCACCAGTAAAACACATAAATGGACTCAATTAAGCATATATTTCAATCTAATAAGTCCAACATACCGTAAATTGATATCTTTGATATTTTTTGACTTCTTTTGAACCTAATAAGCACTTAAAGAAGGGTTAGATAGTAACTCACTCAATGAGCCAAAATTATGAAGTGAAAACTCATCCATTCCTTGTTTAGAGTGAGATTGTAATGAATATATATGAATCAATCATTCACACCAGAAGAGGAATCAAATCTCAACAGGTTTTGGAACCATTCAAGATTTCATCAACTGTATAAAATCCATCATTTGCATTCTTCTTCAAATACAACATGATTTCACAATGAAGCTTGCAATGAATTTGTTACTCAATGAAGCTTATCAGAGAATACTCACTTCCTATTCATAGTCCATTCATGCATATAAAGTTGTCATTATCAAAAGTACCTGGGGCACAACAATCTCCCCCCTTTTTATGATGGCAAAACTTTATTGCAAGTTCAAGCAACAGACTGAAAAATGATCATCAATTGCAACCATAATCACTTCAATCAAGCATTCACATTTTGCTTTTCATTTTGTAATAAACCACATTTTCTCTCCCCCTTTGCCATGATTAAAAAGCAAGCAAGGAGTAAAATTCGTAGCATTTGTCTAGTCATCCAGTCATTAGCAAAAAAGCACAATAAAAGAGGAGGAAGACACAAATCAAATGGAGTTTTCAGAAGGTTTCAGTGCTAACAACCAACAAGATGAACAACCTGAATTCAGTTCAATCAAAACAACTTGAATGCACCCCCTTTGCTAACTCTCCCCCTTGACTCAACTATAAATTCTCCCCCTTTGATATCAGTAAAACAAAAGACATGGAGCAAATCTGCAGAGGAGCATTCATGAAGGTGGAGATCAAAGGAAGTAAATGTGCAGGGTCAGAGAAAGCAATTAGAGAGGAAATGGTCAAGTGTATAGACATCAGGCATAAGCATGAACAAGATATGATCAGATTAACTCAATGTGAACCAGATATGATTAGATTAACTCAGTGTGAATAAGACATGATCTGGAGATCTGGAAGAAAAGGACATAATCAAACTAAGGCCATACATAACTATGAACAAGATGTGGCAATCAGAATCAATGATGAGACAATATGCAAGCTCTTTATTTAGGCATTTATCAGTCAAATTTTTTATTTTTTTTATTTTTAATTTTTCTCTACAACGCATGAAATCAAACACACATAATCTAACCTAATGATGACTGTATGAAAAAGATACCAAATGATGAAAGTTTAATACCATGTGAGCTTTATGTACTAAATTCTCTTTTTAAGTTTATAAGAAATGTTGAACTGATGGACGCCTGTATGCACATGTATGCAAATGAATGACTTTATGATCAAATAAACCTTAATGCCTGATTCTAATTATTTAGTATGATGCATTACGGATCATGCAAGCATGGACTCAGTCAAGTAACATCATGCATATATATTTATATATGTAAGTGTAGCATATCTCTCCATTTCTTATTAAGAGGATGAGATGGGTGTATGAAAAATGCAAATGAGTCAATGCAACCAGAATGGTCATATTTAACACCAAGGAGAGTGTGCAAATATTTAGGAAAACTTCATGCAACAGTCTATGCAAATAGACAAATTTTCAAGATATAAAGCAAATCAAATTCCCATTTGTGTACGTGGATGAACATGGAAAAAATGAATTTTAAGCATATGGATATATGGATTTTCAAATTAACACAAAGGGACACTCTCCATGATTGCACTTCCTTTTTAGATTTGATTTTATTGGTGCCTCACACTACCTCACTTCATTTTCTTACTTCAATTTACATTTTTCTAAAAAATTTCTCAGTCGAGAGTGGTCAGGTTCAAACCACATCTTTTTACGCGAGGAGACACATGGGTCACATGCCAGACTACCTGTAGCAATTTAGTTTCTTATAAAGGTTAATTTAAATATTTGTAAAAGATAATTAAAATTGTTAAAATAAAAATCAAAGGAATTATTATAAGTTTTAATTTAATGGGCCAATAATTGAAGCACAATGGGCTAAAAGGCTTAAATTAATCCCTAAAATTTGGAATTTCTAAAACCCTTGTTTTAATTGAGCTAATTTTGTTTAAAAACTAATCCTAATGGGCTAATAACCTAAATCAAACCCTAATCCACTAAAAGGAGGTCGAATCTAACCTAAACCCTAACTCTGATTCGATCTAGATGGGTAGATAGAGGTCGTGATTTTTAGAGTTCTTCCCTATCTAGGCTACCTTGACCTAATTAGGACTATTAGATGCTTGAAATCCTATTAATAGGACCCCATAGCCTCCCTAGTCGACCCTAGTTCATGGGAGAAGGCTGCTAGGCATGGGAGGATCGATCTTGGAGGAGGAATCGAGGGTTTCTTCGGGGCGATCGTTGGTTTTCATTCTTCTTCCTCCTCTTCCTAATCTAGCTCAAGGTAGGTGATCTCTCGAGCTAAACCCTAAATCAATGAGTCAAACCTGTTCATCTGCATGCCCTCTTGCTTTCAACATCCTTTTGCCCAATTTATATGGGATGTATTGCATGAATTTCATGAGTTATAGACTGTATATCATCATTTTAGGGTTTTCTCGTCGGAACAATTCTCGGTTCGTCGTCGCGGCATACCCAGGAACTGCGCCTCTGAACGTGGTGGGCCGATAGACTGCGACCTTGTGCTTAAAAATTATTTTTAATTATTATATCTGGCTATATCGCGGTTCTCTTCTTGATCACATCCTTCATATCGCGGCGTGTCTGATGACCGCGTTCTGGCACAGGTTTCTAGGAACCCTAGTGCCTTGTCCAACATGATAAGTAAATATTAGTGAGTCTAAAATGCATGTTTTTACGTCTGCATGTCATGTGAACCAATTAATGAATCTAGAAAATTTGTTAAATCCTATTTTTTTTCTAATTTCATGAGTTTTGATCTTAGTCCTTTTGAGTCTATATTTTCACCCTATCTCTAATGGTCATGTCATGTTAAAAGAGTAGTTAAACTCCTGGTAACCTGAAAGTTAATTCATGATAGCATGTTTAACTTCGTTGCATGATAGTTACTGATTGAGTGTTCATGATTTTATCTTTGGATATATCATGAATATGTTACTTATAAGGGTTTGTCACTCCGGTGACATTAACCTACTGGTTGCTATTGTTTTCTGTAGTATGATAGGAACACGCAATTCTTGGTGAAGTTAGAACCCTCCGCCGAATATTCATTCCAACCGGACTAGAATTTTCTTCATCAGAGCCTCTGTAAGTCTCTGCAAGCCTTGGATTCCCACAAGGACTCCGAGTTGGTTGTACCATGAAAACCATGTAGCCTCTGGGAATCATCGCCCTACTATGTAGGATAAGGATCGACCGGCCTTTGGACCTAGAGAGTGGGGTTCTATTCGGGCTCTTTCAGCTCTGATCTGAATGCAGACTACCTAAAAACCACGTTCATCTTGCTCGCGGTTGTTACCCTATTGGACGCACTCTTTCATCACATCACATTCATCTTTTTCATCATTTTATCATTCTTTTCATTCTTGGTTTATTTGGTTTATTAAGTGCATGGGCATGCCAATCACCAAAGTGACAGTTTATTCAAGCTTCAAGACTGGGATGGTCTAAAGTCACAAGTGCGCTCCATCTGACTATCCAGGCGATGTGGGTATCGGGTCGGGACTAAAACCCACCGTGCCATAAAGGTCACGACATTAATTATAGATCCCCAGAGGGGAGAAAACCTTTGATTAAATGCCAGGAGAAGGGGCCCTTGGGCCTGAGATTGATATTGATAAAGAGTAGTAATGAAAATTCTAAATTTCAGTGAGTGTCTAATCCATGCTTGGACAAGAGTCCCAATTTACAAGTCAAGTGTACGCCAGGAGCATGCCAAGTTTGATATTCAGGAGTAGATCCCAATATAAATATGTTAGACATAGCGGGCTATTGGCCCTAGAGCAGGGTCAGATCATGACCATGATAGGATGACCCCAAGGTTCAAGCATGACCTGCAGGGCCCTCATTAATATCCCCTTTGCATAGGGTCTACGGGAGGAGGAGCCCTGAGTCATATGTTATTAGCTTCTTAGGGAGGGTTTTCTTTTATTCAATTTTCTTCAATGCCATGTTGTGTGCCATCATTGCTATGATTTATATTATCTTTGTTATTATTATTTTTATTATCATTTTTTATTACTTTTTCTTCCTATTTTCTTTTCTTTTCTTTCTTTCTTCTTACTTTTTTTAGAGTGCAAAAGGGGGCCAAAAGCCACTGCATCGACGCAAAGCTTAAGATACGTCGACGCACAAGCTCTCACAGGGGCTCGAAAGGTTTATCGCGTCGATGTAGAGTCTCACTACGCCGACGCACAAATCCCACCCAAGGTGCTAGCACGAACCGTCGCGTCGACGCAATGAAGGATGGCGTCAACACAGAAAGTTCCAAATGGGGTAAGCACCAAATAGGCTACGTCGACGCAACTCTTGGGCTTCATCAACGCAACCCTCGCCAACGCCATCATTTTCAACCCAACATTTCCCTCTTCATTTATTTGTTTGTTTGTTCATGCTATAGATTGATCTTCGAAGCTTAAGAAGTGTTAAACTACAATGTTCTTTTCTTGTTTCATTATTTTGGTTTTATTTCTTTTATTTCTTCTTTGTATATAGAATGAGTTAATGCATGATTTGTCTAGCAAGGAGGCTAGACTCCTTTGGAAATGCAAGAAGTGGTTGGTAAGCATTCGGAAACCAGCACATGCATGGGGTTCAATAATGCATTTATGCAGTGTGATCTTGGTACAAGGCAGAGTTATGCACTCTCTCATCATGAGAGTATCCAATTGGGCATAATCTAACCTTCCTCAACCCACCATTTGATATACCATAGATCATGGCATGCAAGCACTCGCAAGTCAGCATATGCATATGCATAGGGTTTGATTCGCACTCATGATGCATGTATGATTCGATGTGAATGCTGATGAATTGCTCAATGTTGAGAAATGTATGAGGGAATGAATTCAACCATGATCATAGAAGTTCAGTAAGCGTTAATGCGAGATGCATGATGTATGCAAGGTGTTTGATTTATTTTCCAGGAAAACTGACCAGTGGGTAGCAGTGAAGTTCAAGGGGGGGTAGACTCAGGGTGTCAACCCCTGGGAAGATCTGTTGCAAAGAAATAGTGGGCAGAGCCTAGGCTAGAGGGTGTCGATACCCAGAGTCGACTCCTTCACTGACAGACCCCCAAACATGCAAGTGTATATGCATGTGCACACATAAGCATGCTCTTCATATGATCATGAAATTTTAGCTGTTTGGCTATTCCATTGATTGCCACTTCTTTGTTTTATTCTTTTTCTTTCTTTTCATTTCTTTTAAGCAGTTTTCTTTTCTTTATTTCTACTGCTAGTGCTGTATTCTCTTCATTTGGTCATACTATCTATTCAGATATGTTTTCTTCAACATTGCTCTTGTGTTCTATTCATCTTTTTTGGTCATCAAACCATTTTTTTTGAAGTCCACAATTCTAACAGAATTTGGATAGCACCTCCCCTAGACCCAAGCATTTGGGGGGTAAAAATTGGAAGCTCATCCTCGGAGGTCCCGAGATGGCCCCAAAAATCAGAGTTAGCCAAAAGTGGCTACCCTATATCCAAAATTGGGCAGGGAAAACCCCAAGGACTGGCCTACAAGGGGGCTCCACTGACCCAGGGATTGCTGCATCTCCAACCTCGTAATGTGCATCTAGTTGCAGCCGGCCCCATGGCCGTTAATGTCCATCCCCTTAGAGGAAGGTCCTCTAGGGACCATGACATAGGGAGGCAAGGCCCTAGGGATCCAAGGGTGGTTTTAAAATCTGATCCGTATAAAACCACAGTGTATCCCTTCCCAATGATGGGTCCTTCGGTATGAAAGCTTTCAGTGGAATCAATGGATATACACTATTGCTCCGATGCGTGAGATCATGGGTCACGCTTGGGGTATTAGCGAACCTATGTCCCAAATGGAGACATGAGACTACAATGTTCCGAACACCGGTATGATGCAGACTACGGAATGCGTAATTGGAACAGAGGTGGGATGAATATAAGGTGCAAAAAATGGAAAAGGAGGTCGATGCCATCCTTATGCAGAAAAGAGATGGTGCAGCCGTTGTAGATAGATGAATGTGCCACTCCCAAGATAAGCAATGAAATGAACTCTAAAGCATGTGGGTATATCACCTCAGGAATGAACATGATGGGGTCATCACCATCCGTTCCGGTACTCATGGCCCTTCTCCTCACCCCCGGAGGCGTCCGACATGATCTAGTCATTTATTTTTCAGTCATATGTAATTTTATTTGAGTCATATCATTGTAATTTTTCTTTTATTTGAGTCTAGTACCTAGGTTAGGCAGTCATTTACCTAAGTTGAGTGTCATTAGGATGACTAGGTTGGTTAATGGGCCCCATTAAGTGGGCTAGGCCCAGGGGCACCCCCGCTCGGACAGTCTGGTCATTAGCTCTTTTGTTCAAGGTTGTTTTGGTCCTAGAAATTGTCAGTGCCTATAAATAGCCCCCTCCCGTCTCTCATTTGTAACCTTTGATGATCAATAAAATTTGAAATTCCATTAGAATTTTATCTCCCCTCCCTCTCTTGATATATATCTCTCTCTAAGGGGGTCGCCCCTCTCTCTCTCTCTTCCCATCCCACCTACTTTCTCTCTCTTCACTCCTCCATTAAGTCTATTCCAAGTCCCCACAGCCCCCTCTTTACTTCACTCCAGCCCCAAGAGAACCACCACCAATCCTTGCTCCACCATCCAACCCCCAACGACCCATTTCCCTTCCCCAAGCACCTCTCCATCTCCCCAAGGCTGAAGGGGCTCAAACCCTAGGCCAAATTTGAATCTCCCTCCCTTGTTGGATGCCCCTCACCCCTCCCCAACACCCCCATCCTCCCCTGGTCCCCCTCCCCATTTCCCCTTGTTGCTCTTGGCCATCCCACCCTCATACACACAACCCTACACTACCAGCCTGTTCTCAGTTCGTAGGCAGCAGAGTACCAGCAGATTGCAG